>CM028378.1:89019070-89048262 GCA_013146195.2 Codonopsis lanceolata | reverse complement strand
GATTTATGATCGGTGATGAGTGAGCCTTGGATTTCCGTTGCCATGTTTTCCTTGTACTTGCAATGTTTGATACATTCCACAAAATAGCTCCCAGTTCATCTCACAGTTCTCACAATCCTTCCATTAGAAACATTTGAGCTTGATGATCTTGTCATGGCCTCGGATTTGATTATGAGGCACTTGTCCAATCGTGGCTAGAGCATAGTGAAGTGGAGCAAAGCGATGCTTGTGCTGTCGAAGGCAAGCTCTCTTGGTACTTCACCTCATGAGTAATCCAGCTTTCTCGTTGAGTTTCATCAGGGATGGTATAGGTGGTTGAACCATCGTCATAAAGATCGGGGAAGGCTGCAGGTGGTTTGAGTCAAACACAAGCAGGGACGCCTCGATATTGCCGATGAGAGAGAAAGGATCATTTGGGTTTTCTCCATTCCCATGAAGAATTCTTGGTTAGTTGGCGGTTGAAGGTTCGAATGTTGAAGGAGTAGAGGCATTAACCCATTTGCGGTGACAAGATGAATCGGCTCAAGCCTAAAGGGTTCGTTGGAGAAAGCGATGTCTAGAAGACATCCAAGCTGGCAGGCGTGTTGAAGCCATTTCTGAAATAACAACGAGATAAGTTAAAAAAGAACACATAAGGATGAAAAGAAAAGAGAAAGAAGAGTAAAATGGTGAATACGAGAATCTAGGGTTAGGGTTTTTGAAAGAGAGAGAACTTGAAGAAGGCGAGAAGATTTGAGAAGAAGTTTTTAGAGAGAGAAAGGTAAGTGAAAAGTGAGAGTGAGTGTGTTTTTAAATAGAATCGGATAGGTACGGACACTTATAAGAGATAGTGGGTTTAAAAGTGAAGATATGGAGTGTAGTGATAAAGTACACAAAATTTTGGTTTTGTGATAAAAATAGCAATTTATGACAAGATAGTCATTATCACAATGATGAGCCGTTTTTGTGAAAACACGTCATTTCAACCTGCCGAGTTGGTGGGATAGTGGAAAGGTCATTTTGGCTTTTCAAGAAAGCTTCAGCGAGTTCAAGGAAAAATAAATGGCGGGAAATAAATGAGGAATTTTCAATAAATTATAGATTAAGTCTTAGGCGAGATACGATCGGCTTTGACTTAAGGCTCGAAACTACAGACGGTATTTGTTAATCATTGTGTTATCAGTGAGAGATATAGATATGTCGGTGAACAAAGTATCGGTGAGAATGTTTGTCGACTCTTGGCGACATTATTTTATAGTATGATTCAACAAGGAATGAAGAGAATTTTGTCGGTGAAGGTTGTCGGTTGTGAAGTTTGTTGCTTAAGAGCTTCATGTGTCGACTCTTGGTGACAAGATCTTTTTACTATACCTTTGGTGACCATATAACATCAGTGAGATAATTTGTCGACTAAGTCGTGATATTGGTTGACAAAGCGAAGTGTATCTGCAAAGATTAGACAAAGCCAAATATATCTTTCTATGACATAATAAGCATTCCTAATTCTCCTCTTAAGAATTCAAATGCATCGGATTTTAAGGCTTTTGTAAAAATGTCGACTAGTTGAAATTCGGTAGGAACATATTCTAGTGAACATTGCCTTTCTCAACATGATCTTTCAAAAATGATATCGATGTCTATGTGTTTGGTTTTAGAATGCATGACGGGATTTTTAGAAGCGATATAGCGAAGTATTATCACAATAAATAGGACAAGTTCCATAGGCATTTCATAATCCAATAGTTGATGTTTCATCCAAAGAATGCGAGAACAACGACTTCCGGCGGCAATATATTCGACTTGGTGGTTGAAGTGGAAGCGAAGCTTGCTTTTGCATGCCCATGATATCGATCTGTTTCAAAGGCCGACATGTTCCAGGTACTTTTCTATTAACTCTGCAGGCTTGCAAGGTCGACATCTGAATATCAATCAAATTAAAAGAAGAGTCTACGGGATACCAAATGCCAAATTTTTCGGTATCAATCAAATATCTAATGATTCTTTTTCTTTGCAATCATATGAGATTCCTTAGGATTAGCTTGAAAAGCGAGCACATATACACACAACAAACATGATATACGGTCTACTAGCGGTTAAATAAAGAAGAGATCAACTATACCTCGTACTCGGTTGTATTAGCGGCTTACCCTTTTCATCGGTGACTAGATGACATTCAACTCCCATTGGAGTGTTTCTTTGAATTGGCTTCTTGAAGATTGTATTTCTTGATCGACTCTCTAGTGTATTTAGATTGATGGATAAAAATTCCTTCCTCAGTTTGCTTGATTTGCAAACCTAAGAAGTAAGTTAGTTCTCCCATCATACTCATCTCAAATTTTCCTTTCATAAGATGCTCAAATCTCTTGCACAAAATTTCATTAGTAGATCCAAAAATAATATCATCAACATAAATTTGAACTAGTAAAATATTACCTTTGTGCTTCAAAGAGAAAGAGTAGTATCGATTTTACCTCTTTGAAATCCTTTTTCCATAAGGAATTTGGATAGGGTTTCATACCATGCTCTTGGGGCTTGCTTAAGACCATAAAGAGCCTTTCTTAGCTTGTAAACATGGTCCTTCTTTTTAAGATCAATGAAACCAGGGGGTTGCTCAACAAATACTTGTTCTTGTAGGTCTCCATTCAAAAATGCACTTTTTACATCCATTTGATATACCTTGAAGTCCTTGAAGGTTGCATAGGCAAGAAATAATCTAATGGCTTCAAGTCTTGCCACAGGAGCAAAAGTTTGATCATAGTCAATGCCCTCCTCCTGTCTATATCCTTGGGCTACTAACCTTGCTTTATTTCTTGTAACATTTCCATCTTCATCCAACTTGTTTAGAACACCCATTTAGTTCCAATGACTTGTTGATCGTGGGTCTAGCACAAGTTCCCAAACTTTACATCTTTCAAAGCGATTCGACTCTTCTTGCATGGCCTCAATCCTTGAGGTCTTCCAAAGCTTCATCAATCTTTTTGGGTTCAATGGAAGAGACAAAGGCATGTGAATCAAGAGTTTCATTTACGGAGCTACTTACGGTTCTTAGGCGTGAGGGATCTCAATGATATTTGAAGCGGATGATGTCTAGCTTCCTAATTTCTTTAGGAAGATGCAAGAGGTTCGGTTGTAAAGATGGAGATGGATGAATGTCGGTTAATTTGAATAGCTTGAGAACTAAGTGTGTCGGTGGCCGATCTATTGTGACGAGGGTTAGGATTGTCGGTGGTGAAGGTTGTCGACTTCTTGAGGCTCATTCTGAATATTTATAGTTTACGGGAGGAGTTGAAGATGGAGGATTATTTTGAATTGACCATCTTGTTTCTGTCTCAAATATTTCAAAATTGTTAGTAACATCGGGGAGTCTTATAAGACTCAAATAAACTTGATTCATCAAAGTAACATGCATAGATTCAACAATTACTTGAGTTTTCTATTATAGACTCTATAAGCTTTACTATGCTTAGCATAACCAACAAAAATACCTTCATCGACTTTTCATCAAATTTACCTCTGTAATCTCCACCATTGTAATGAATGAAGCATTTGCACCCAAAGATCTTAAAGAAAGCAATGTTAGGGGTTCTACCTCTCCATATTTCATAAGGAGTCTTACCATGAAACTTGTTTATGAGAGATCTATTTTGTGTAAAGCATCTTTGTGTTGGCGACTTACGCCCAAAAATATTTTGGCAATTTTGCTACGCTATCATTGTTTTACTGCTTCAATCGAGTCTGTTCTTCCTTTCGGCTATACCATTTTCTTTGAGGTGTTCTAACTGCTGAAAAGTTATGATCAATTCCGTGATCATCACAGTATGTGTCCATCCCAAGATTTTTGAATTCTGTACCATTGTCAGATCTAACACTTATAATCTCACACTCCTTTTGAGTTTGAAGATTTCTGAATAGAGAAGTGAGAATGCTATAAGTTTCATCCTTGGATTGCATCATTTCAACCCATGTGTATCTGGAGTAGTCATCCACAACAACTAAAGTATACATGTTTCCTCCTAAGCTTGCAGTTGTGACAGGACCAAATAAATCCATATGTAGAAGTTCAAGAATTCTTTTGGTTGAAAGACATGGTTTTGGTTTGAAAGAGGTTTTTGTTATTTTTCCCAAAATACAAGCATCACATTTTTTGTCTGTAGGAAAATTTATGGATGGCAGACCTTTTACCAAATCTCCTTTTGAAAGTTTTGAAAGATATTTAAAGTTCAAGTGTGAAAGTCTCTTGTGCCAAAGCCATGAATTTTTTGAAATATTATTTGCTACCAAACAAATTTGAGTACTGTTATTTAAAGAAAGTAAATCAATAGCAAATACATTTCTTTTTCTGGAACCAGTGAGCAAGATTTCATTAGTGATGCTATTTTTGATAAAACAGTGTGTGGAGGAGAAAGAACAGCTCATACCCTTATCACAGAATTGTGAGATACTTAGAAGATTGTGTTTCAAACCTTGCACTAAAGAGACATTTTCAATTATCATAGATCCTCTGATAATGGATCCATAGCCAATAGTCTTTCCTTTAGAGTTATCTCCAAAAATGACGAGAGGTCCTTTTCTGCGGATAATGTTAGTAAGGAGTTCGGTGATCGATCATATGTGCGGAGCATCCAGCATCTAATATCCATATGTCAGTTGAATGATCATCTGCCATTAAGCATACTTGAAATATGAATATTTAAATCATGGTACCCTTTATACTTTTGGGTCCAAAGGGTTAGTTTTCTTAGGTATCCAAACTTGCTTGAAATTGGGCTTCTTAGTTTTATCAGTAGGTTTAAATCTATATAAGCATTCATGTGACTGATGACCAAAAGTAGAGCAAATATTACACTTGTGATAACCAGGTTTATCAGTCATTTGAGGTGAATTCTTTGATTTCTTATGGTTCAGCTTAGAGGTCTCAGCAACAAAATTTATTGGCTTGAACTTGTCAGTTGCCTTTCTTACGAATCCTCCTCTTTTTGTCGGCTAGGCGACATTTGTCGATCGGTGACATTTGTCGGTTGTTGAGTTAGGCGATTTAGAGGTTTGTGACGGAAAGGCGACAAGCTGTCTTTGTTCAGCCTATCCTTTTTGTTAATGTACCTCTTATGCTGATTCATATTTCTAGGATAAGTGAATGGCACAGCATTATAGACTGATCCCTTGTTCTTTTGTAGAATCTTAGGTTCACCTTTTGACTGTCTGATCTCACAGTCTTCATCATCCTTTGAGTATCCAAGACCATGTTGGTCTTCATAATTTTTGTTGGACGATGATGGTTTCTCTGACTTTTGACTTTGAGTAAGTATCAACAACATTGGTCAGTCGAAGATTTCTTTCCACAAGGTCAGCAATTTGGGCATCTGAGATTTTTGCTTGAATCTCATATTTTTCATTGAGACTTTTCAGTTGTAGCAATTCTTTTTGCTGAACTTTGTAAAGCTCATTGATCTTTTGAAGCTCACTGTTTTCTTCAGAAATTCTTTTAAAATCACCAGATAAAGAGACATGGATTCTTTTAAGTGTTTCAAACTTGGAATACATTTCTTGCATTTGTTCCAGTAAATCATCAACACTTGAGTCATTAATCTTCTCCTCCTGCCTTTTTGAATCATGACTTACTTTAGCAGTCCTTGGAGAAGTTGACTTGACTTTCTTTTCTGGCTGACTTATGATTCCTTGTCCATAAAATCCATTTCCTATTTTCTTAACCACAAAGCGATCGGGTTTGATGACCTTGGTCGGTTGGAGTTTGTAATAGGTGAGCTTGACGACTCATTTTCGGGCATCTTTGAATATTTTGGACTTGGAAACTCATTTTGAATCATATATTGCCGATTACGCAACAAGACACAGATTTGCTTCTTGCTCAAAATCGGCGATTCATCTTGAGAATCTGTTTCAATCAAGTTGCAAGATTTTGATCTTGACAACTAAACCCTTTTGTTTTCAAAATTTAAGGAGCTCTTTTGTAATACTCATTTTTTGTAAAAGGACAATTTGAAGCAAAGTGACCAGGCTTTCTACAGTTAAAGCACAACAGTTTTTCTTTCTCAACCTTGTCTTCATTTGTTTTGAAGTAAGGCTTTTGAAAGTTTGAAGTAGATGGTTTTTGGAAGCTTGAAGAAGGTTTTTGAGGGTTTGATGAAGACTTTTGAAAGTTTGCTGAAGGTTTTTGAAAGTTCCTTTTAAAAGATTTAAACTTTCTAAATTGTCTAGCAAAAGCAGCAAATTCATCTTCATCAAAGTCATCATCGGCAGATGATGTAGAAGTTTTTGAAGTTTCTTCTTGACTTGAAGAGATATACCTTTAAAATTTTTCTCAATTTCTTGAGTTTTGAGAACTTCTTTTCATAAATTTTTAGACTTGCAACAAGACTACGTATATGAGTTTTGTTCAAGTCTCTAGCTTCCTTAATGGCGTGACTTTGACATGCCATCTACTTCTAACTAAGAAAGCGCATATTTAAATCTTTCATACTATAAACCTTACCAAGAGAAGAATATCTATTACTTACCTCGAGAAATCTGTCGTAGGCATTTTTTAAAGATTCTTTTGGATCCTTCTTGAATGCATCAAACTCTTGTATGCAATCATAAAGTTTGTTGTCCTTGGTGTTTTGATCTCCTTCTACATACTCTACAAGAGCATCCCAAATTTCCTTGGCAGTTACACAATCATATATCTGCTTGTAGTTTTCATCAGTGCGACACTTGACGGGATATGTCTTTGCTACGGCATCTAGTCCATCGGTAATTTTGTCTTCCTCGGTCCATTCGATTGAGGTTTGAGGACATATTCTTCTTCTGAGGGGCAAGAGGGTTCTGATATCATCATCTGCGGCGGAGAAGATTTACCAACTTTAGTATTTATTTTCATAGGTTGCATAGGACCACCTCTTACACATTCCATCAATCGTTTATCTATGTTGTTCATATATCTTGTAATTCTTTCCTTCCAAATATCAAAGTGATCTTCATCAAAAATGGGTACTTGAGTAACATTGTTTGATTGAAAAGCTTTTAGTGTTGCCATGATCGAGCTTTCAAGCTGTTAGGCTTGGAAAATAGTTTTTCAGAAAACTAAGCTCTGATACCAATTGTAAGTCGGATAGCTTGATTAAGGCTAGAGGGGGTGAATAGCCTTTAAAAACTTTGAGGGTTGATTTGTAAAACTTAAAAGATTGGCGTGGAAAACTTAGTTTTATCGGTCGGTGAGGAATTGGTCGGTAGGCGACACACTTTAAATCCTTAAGGCGATAAATGTTGGTCGGTGGTGACACAACTATTTTTCAAAGGAAGTTGTCTTTAAAGTTGATCACTGAATATAGAGAAGAAATTGAAATACAAACTAACTGAACAATTAAGCAAGCAATTGTTGTTAACTGACTGACACTTAATTAGTTGAAAAACTTATTAAGTGTTGAGTCGGTTCAAGGATTTAAGCGGTGACAAATCGGTTGAAGTGGTTCACGAGATAGCGCTACGTCCACTACCAAGTTGGTCAGACTTGGATTTTAGAAGTGCACTAATTTTATTAAAAATCTATTTGATCTCTAATGGATCAGTGTACAACAAAAGACCGGTGTTTGTGGAGAATGATTGAGAAACAATCAAACTCGTGAGACAAACTGACTGATTTCTAAATATATTGAAATGGATCACTCAGTGTTTGCCTAAACAATAACTAGAAAGAAATATTCAATGAAAAGTATCTAGCTAAAGTTTTTTAAGAAGACGAGTCACGAGAGAAATTTCTTGAAAGTATGTAGGCTTTTGACTTACGTAAAATTCGTTGTCTTCAATAATGCTTCCGATGGGTATTTATAGATAGTCTTCAAGAGTAACCCGTTAGGAACACATTTTGAATTTGAAAATGTGTTTGGCAGATGCAAGATCTCAAAAGATCCTGTGAAATATTATCTAGCAGTATATCTACCAAAAACACAAAGTAGGAAAGTGTCAGTACAAGTATATGATTAATCAAATAAGGAAAGGTAAACTAATACTAAACATGTAAAGGTCAGCTGAAACAAGTAACTGACACAATGATTTGCGGCTGACCAAATATGATTTTAATTTTCTTGGCTGACAATCAAGTGGAATGGTTTTAAGCAAATCTAATTATATGCAAGATTCAACAATATATATACATTCATTATGTCATTTTATTTCGGGACATAGGACCAAATTTGTAATTAATAGGGATAGATAGTTTCCCCATTTTTCTTTCTATTTCTTAATATGGTGTGCTTGCTTGCTTTCGCTCAAACTAAAAAGCCGAGAAAATCCACACGTAACAGCATGACATGCCATACATGTTTATTTTTTCTGTTTATATATCTGTAAAAAAATAAAGACTTTACTGCTTTCTAGATACCGCACACACGTGCACGCATATAGGAATATTCCGAATTGTTACCCTACACCATGGCCAGCCTACCCCCTGCATGAGCCAACGCTAGAATGCATATAGTTTCTCAGGACACTTCATAGACCGACCGGTTTTTGCATCTCTGAATTATGAGCCAGCCTCTGTCAAAAAAATAAAATAAAATAAATATATATACCAAAAAAAATGCGCAAGTTAATATATATATATATATATATATATATATATATAATAAGTGCGCACAAAAAAATATAAATAACAAACAGGGGCTGATATATAATTCTCAGATGCACGACCTAGACCATTTCGGATGGTGGATCACGGAAAGTATAGTATAGGCCCTTCGCTGGACGATCCGATCTGGGGAGTCGAAAGCGAGGTGGAATACGTTGGTCCTATACTCTGGAGAAAGAATCCACTTGTTCCAGGAAAAGTCCTGAGACTTTCAAAATAAAGCGGGTGTTTATCCGGTCAATTGTAGGGAACAAAAAATAAATAAATACTCCCTCCGTCCCTTAATAATCGTCCTGCTTGACCCGGCGCACGGTTTAAGAAAAAAACAATTGACTTGATTATTTATATTAGTTTAATGTGTAGTTTCCTTTAAAGCTCATGTGTATGTGGCTCATAATTAAAGTAGAGTGAAAAAGTAAGGGTAAAGTGGTAAAAATGATGTTCTAAAAAGGTAAGTTTCAAACTGGACAATTATTTTGGAACGGACGAAAAAGGAAAGGAGGACGATAATTTAGGGACGGAGGGAGTAATAATAAAATATACTAATAAAAGGCACGCTGTACCCCCAGCCCAGAAAGCCTCCAGCCAGCCTTTTGATACCTCCAACCCCCATTTTCCTCAGAAACCTGGCCCAAATTTGGAAAGGCAGAGATAGTACTGGCCGATTGATATGATAAAGTAGAACAGAAATCAGATCAGAAGGTATCAGTTTCAGATCAGACAGGGGCAAGATCAGTTCAGAGGATACAAATCCGAGCAATATGGCAGCCAAGAATAAACAAGCTATGACAGGGGATAGCGACAACTGGAACAGTTGGGAACTAGAAGGGGAAACTCCTGCGTATGCACCTCCTCCTGGGCTTAAGGCTTGGTTAAGAAAGGAACTGGACGCCCATGCAAAAAGAATAATGGATCCGGTGGTAAGTGACCTTTTGGCCAGTTTTTCAGAAACTCTCGCAACTTTCTCGCAAAAGGCTAAAATTCCATAATATGTTCCTAATATTTCCCACTCTCCTGAAATAAACTCCCCTAATACCACAGAAAATATCCTTTTCCAAGCCTCCAAAAAACCATCAAATGCCAGCTACCAACCCGGTGATGACCTCCATGCCCAAAGAGACATGATTTATAATGCCCATAGCTCTAACTCATATCCCCCAAAAATCAGCCTCGATCCTCCCCACCTGAATGCCTATTATCATGACCAAGAGAATCATTCCCCTTTTGATCCTACAGATACCTATTTCCACATGACTCCGGGGAATTTAAAAAGAATCATTTGCATACCAGAAAAAGAATCCCTACTGGGCCAAGGTCCAGTCAAGCCAATTTCATTGCAACTATATCCAAAAAAAGAAAACCCCGCTAAGTTGCCTGACCAAAACTCGATCTAGCCATATATCAAAACCAAGGAGTCGAAAAGAAAGACATTACGATGACTTGCCCGCCCCAAGATCCGAAATACTCCAAACATTGTGTGCCCATGGGATACTGAAGCCCATAGATAATTATTGTCCACCCAAACCGTTACCCATTACCTGGAACCATGCCCAGTTTTGTGAGTATCATCAATGCAGTGGTCATCTTACCGATCAGTGCTACATGCTCAGAGACGCAATTCAGGACCTCATCGACAACAAGGAAATCACAGTGGCGGGTACAAAAATCTTTGAAACAAGTCAAGCCGGGGAGGTCTAAGAGAAACAAGTTAGCCTAATTAACCATGAATAAAGGTGCTGTAAAATAATGTTGATCAATAAAGGAGTTTCTAATAAGTGTTAAGAGGAGATAGCTTTCTAGGTATGATAGACAGAGGCACTGATTATGAAAAGCTCCTGTTGAGTTCGAGTCTATTTCTAATAAGCCTCTGCAGAATTGGTACACCACGACCGGTCCGCTCGACACCGCAGACACCGCTTGATATACTATCCCCGCTCCTTTCCCTAGCTTTACGGATTGGTCATCTACCGATCCGCTACCTATAGTTGAGGACCTCAAACCCCAGGTCCTTAACAATGTAATAACCCCTGTACAGTATGCTTTTAATAATAATATTAATGTCTTTGCTTATTCCTTAGTTGCATCTACTTTAAAAGACACATTAAATGATAATAATTATGATAATGAGTCATTTAATAAAATGGACCCAAAAGATAAAAATTATTTACTTGAGCTTGCAAAGTCAGTTGAGTACCAGGAACAGAGCCATTCATCAGCAGCTACTGAAGACTTGTCCACCATCAACCTGGGGCTGGACAATGAAGTCAAAGAAATCAAAATTGGCAGCTACCTTCAAGGTCCAGAAAGAATAGCACTCATTGATCTCCTCAAAGAGTTCGTAGACATCTTTGCCTGGTCCTACGAAGATATGCCCGGCCTAGATCCAGGTATAGTCGAGCACCGGATTCCCACATATCCGGATGCTCGCCCAGTCAAACAGAAGCTCGATGCATTAAGCCAGAATGGTCACTACAAGTCCAAGAAGAAATCATGAAACAGGTGCGCGTCAACTTCATTTGGGTAATTGAATACCCGACCTGGCTGTCCAACATAGTGATCGTTCCCAAGCCCAACGGGAAAGTCAGAATCTGTGTAGACTTCCGCGACCTCAACAAAGCGTCGCCCAAAGATGACTTCCCCCTACCCAACATTGATATTGTGGTAGATGCCGTCGCAGCTCACAAAATCCGATTTTTCGTCGACGGCATGCTGGGCTACAATCAAATCAAAATGGCAGAAGAAGACCAGGAGAAGACCTCATTCACTACTCCCTAGGGGACTTATTGTTACACTATTATGCCATTCGGATTAAAGAATGACGGAGCCACTTACCAGAGGACCGCCACCACACTCTTCCACGACATGATCCATAAAGAGATGGAGGTCTATGTTGATGATATGATCGTGCATTCCAACGATGCCAACGGTGCTCACATTAAAGATCTTTGGAAGTTCTTCGAAAGACTAAGGAAGCACCAGATGAAGCTTAACCCCACCAAATGCACATTCGGGGTTACCAGAGGCAAAGTCCTGGATTCTTAGTAACTGAGCAAGGCATCGAGATCGAGCCAGTAAAGATCAGAGCCATCCTAGAAATGCCATAGCCGAAAACTCCAACTGAAGTCAAAGGCTTCCTAGGCCGATTGCAGTACATCAGCCGTTTCATCAGACAGCTGACCACCAACTGTGAGCCCCTCTTTAAACTCCTAAAAAAGAATACCGACCAAGTCTAGAGACGCAAAATACCAGCTAGCCTTCGAGAAAATAAAAGCCTACCTTACCAATCCCCCTGTGCTAGCTCCACCTCTATACACATAAACCTCTCCTCATATACTTAATCGTCACAGACACGTCAGTAGGGGCTATGCTCGCCCAAGAGAAAGAAGAATCCTACATTGAAAATGCCATATACTTCATAAGTAAGAAGCTACAAGGAGACGAGCTAAATTATTCGGCGTTGGAAAAAACCTGCACCGGCCTAGTCTGGGCCACTCAGAGGCTCAAAACCTATCTCCAAGGAAGGTGTCCTGCCGACTGGCCAAGTGGTCCTTTCTTCTTAATGAGTTTGACATAACTTATGTCACTCTCAAATCTATCAAAGGGAGCGTCATTGTAGACCACTTAGCCGATCTACCCTTGAAGGCCGAAGATGCGACCGAGCCTGGTTTCCCAGATGAAGGTGTCCTGGAAATCACTGACCATGACATCTACTGGCAGATGTTCTTTGACGGAGCCGCAAACAAAAGAGGCTTTGGAATAGGAATCTTGTTAATCGATCCGGCTGACTCTCATACTCCGCTGGCTATAAGGTTGGAGTTCGAATGTTCAAATAATATGGCGGAATATGAAGCCTGTATTGTTGACCTAGAAGAAGCTCTCCAAAGGGGGGCTAAATATCTCAAAGTCTACGGGGACTCTACCCTAATCATAAATCAAGTCGAAGGAAGATGGAAGACCCAGGATCCTTGGCTACAGCTCTATCATGCCAAGTTAATAACAGTCGCCGCCCGATTTGGTTCTATCTCGTTCCATTACCTGCCACGAGATAGGAATCAATTCGCTGATGCCCTGACCACTCTGGCGTCACTAGTCCAGATTCTCGCAGAAACTAAAGTTCACCCATTTATAGTCGGGAAGAAGGTCACTCCGGCATACTGTTTCAAAATCAATGCAGCCCCTGAAGCAGATCACGAGCCCTGGTATGCTGACATCTTAAATCTGCTCCAGAAATGTCTTTATCCTCCTGGCTTAGACAAAAGAGGAATAATCTCCCTGCGAAGGTGGGCCTCCCAATTCGTACTCAGCGGTGGCAGCCTGTATAAGAGACACTATCAAGGCCTCAATTTACTATGTGTCAATCAGGCCAAAGCTGAGCAAATTATAGATCAATTACATGGTGGTACCTATGGGCCCCACATGAACGGCCATATGCTATCCAAGAAAATCATCCGACAGGGGTACTATTGGAGTACGCTCGAAACTGATTGTATCCGGTGGGTGCGACATTGCGGCAAATGTCAACGCTTTGCCAATCTACAGCATGTGCCCCCACACGTCCTATACAACTCCACAGCCCCCTGGCCCTTCTCAACATGCGGTATCGACGTCATAGGCCAAATTCACCCGAAGGGATCCAATGGCCATGAATACGTCCTGGTAGCCGTCGATTACTTCACAAAGTGGGTGGAAGCTTCTTCCTACAAGATCCTAAATGCTCGAAAGGTATCCGAGTTTATCCGGGCCAATATTATATATCGTTATGGGGTACCTTTCGAAATAATCTCCAACAACGGCTCTCATTTTGAAGGGGACGTGAATCGTCTACTGGACGAGTTCAAGATCCAAAGACACAAATCCTCCCCCTACCGGCCACAAGCTAATGGTGTCGTTGAAGCAGCCAATAAAACTCTCGAGAACATCATCAGAAAAATGGCTGACATGAAGAGACTGGCCAGAAAAATTGCCACTAGCCCTCTGGGCTCATTTACCCGCACACCCACCGGGCTACCCCTACTCTCTGGCATATGGTATGGAGGCGGTACTACTAGTAGAAGTGGAAATTCCATCATTAAGAGTGATGATGGAAGCTGATATAGCATAAATTGACTGGATCAAAGAGCGATAGGAAGAACTAGCCCTAATTGATGAACGGCGCCTGTTAGCCTTGGAGCATACCCGGGCATATCAAAGGCGCATCGCCCGAGCTTTCAATAAAAAAGTTAAAGGCCACAATATCCAAGTTGGAGACCTCGTGCTTCGAGAGATACCCCCTATTTACATTGATACTAGGGGAAAATGGAAGTCTCCCTGGATGGGACCATACATCGTTAAGGAGATCCGATCAGGAGGTGCCGTGCTTCTCACGAACCAAGATGGGGAAGATCTTGTCCAACCCTTCAACCTCGACAAACACAAAAGGTACTATGCATGAGCCATTCTATCCAACAAATGCTTCCCTCTCCAGCCCGCTAGGCTGAAAACCCGAAAGGGCGGCCTAGGTTAGGGCACAAAAAAAAATAATAATAAAAATAAAAGGGAGAAATAAGGGCTCGCTAGGTTGAAAACCCGAAAGGGCAGCCTAGGCAAAAATTAGAGCACAAAAAAAATATATATATATAAATAAATATATATAAATATATATATATATATATATATATATATATATATATATATATATATATATATATATATATATATATATATATATATATAAGGAGATAAAAAGGAGAGGGAAGACATTATTTGAAGTCCTCAGCATACCATCGCCAAGTCTTTAGTATATCAGAGGCTCGACTGACAGAAGAAGAAAAACCACGACAAGGTAGCTCATATTAAAATACTAAAATATAATTTTACAGATCCTAAGGTGCAACTTAGGAATATTTACTAAGACGTCTATATTATACATTAATTGCATTGTACATATCTATATATACTGCCTATACCCCCTTTGTTATCCCCCATAAACAATTCCTTTTCTTGCAGCCTTAGCCCTCGAGCGGTCTATCAGTGCTTGCAGCGTCCACCAAGCCGGGCCAATATACTCCTTCTGCGAGGTGCAGAAGAAGCCCTAGACTCATCAGCATGAGAGCCACCAGAGGTGTCTCCCTCTTCATCGTCAGCATCTCCGTTCTCCTGGGCAGCCGTATTGCTCAGACCAGCTCCATCATTTCTGAAACTAGCACCCCATACAGGTAGGGGAGGAGGAACAACTATCTCTTGTTCCCATGGATTGTCCTGTCTGCTTACCAAGCTCATCCGCGGAGGCTCATGACCACCAGTTCTCAGAGCCGTACCCCAACCAGTCTAGGGAGGAGGAGCAGCTGCTTCTTGTTCCCCATGGGTTATGCTGCCGACCGACATCGCTCAATCTGCAGGATGTATTGCTAGGACCCGCAGTATCCGGTCCAGGGGCCGTCCGAGTATTAAGGCCATGAACCCGCCTCGGAATTCTCGCCCTGTGGCCCGAGGAACAACTAACCCCGAGCTATCAATATCCTCGCCTACTTCCATCAGGCGAGCATCCACTCCGTTAGTTATATGGCGACCCAGCAAATGTCTCAGTCCATGCCGGATGGTGCGGGATGGCCCCTCAGCAGCTACCATAATCCATGCCAAATACCCAAGGGACAGAAGCATATAGTCAGAATATGGATATGCTACCTCCAGCCTTTCAGAATCTCTGAGCCACATGCCCTGAATAGTGGGACCTAGACGATCGTCACTAAGCTCCCTTCCCATGTATATAGGACCGATGGTGTCTGGGATCACTTGCTCTCTTCCAAAATTGCTGCAAGATCCGGTCTGGTGGGTAAAAAGAAGTCCGATGAAGACCCAACATCACTACTTGACTGTACTCATCGGAATGACGAAGGAAAAGCCGGATCTCCCAGTGGCGAATGACCCAAATTATGTCCATCGAGCCCCGACGATAAAAGTGATCAGCCCAATCAATCTCATAATAATTGGTCTGAGGAAAATGCCCGTGCATACCATAAAATGATGGGTCATAGGGTGCTCCATGCGGCACGGGAGCTTGAACCCAGAGGAAATGCTCTTCTAGCCACATGTGAACCAGAATGGGGCTACCGGTAGGGAACAGTTCATCACCAGTAGCAAAAGCATTCAGGCCCGTGAACGTCTCCGCCAAAATCACCTGGACAATGTTCAGCCGGCGATCTCGAGCCTGCAATGCCAGATCCACGACCCGCTGTGGGTTCCCGGGATTGGTGCTCCCGCACGCCCTTGGATAGGGGTACGCGTACGTGCGGATGCGGTGACATCCACTGCTCTCGTTCCACCCTCCCTTGTTTAGGGGAGGACGAAATCAAAAGTGCGAGAGGAGTGCTGTCGGAATAGCGCGTTGGAATGCGCCTCGGTTGCCTTTAGTGGATTTTGATCCAATATGGGAGCTTTGGGTTTTCTATGTCAAGTTATCCCTTTTTTAGGGGATACCAGGATATAGGAATGCATCACCCTTCTATTCCCATTTTCCCTTTTTTAGGGGAAAACGTGAAAGTGCAAGGAAGGAATGTTCCAGCGCCCCCACTATGGATTTTATGAAAATAGCCTTATGGCCTATCTCGGATCACTATAGGTGCTTTGGGTTTTCTACGTCAAGTTATCCCTTGGTTAGGGGATACCAGGACATAGGAATACATCACATTTCCATTCCCATTCTCTCTTTTTTTAGGGGAGAACGTGAAAGTGCAAAGAAAGATGTTGCGAGGCCCCACTGGATCCAAAATGTTTTAGAGTCGCCATCTTTATTTTAAGGAATAAATAAAGCAAAACTCAAAAAAGAAAACCAGAGATAATGAAAACGGGTTCGGAGGCTAATTTACGAGTTGGGAAGGTGCTAGGCACCCAACTCGCCCTTTCGGTCTCAAAACGGTTTTTGGCTAAAGTATGCTTTTTGTTATATTTATTTAATAGATAGATAAAGCATTAACTGCCTACAAATACATCCATTACATCTATATTATTTACAGACTTGCAACCGTCTCTTTTACAAATAATCACAAATATACTTGAAAATATTTTGCCATAATAACGGCTACATTTAGTATTATTTCCTAACTAAATCCGGCAGCATAACTCGCTATATATTTACATTGGACCGATTGGAAATAATACTTTTATAAGTAAAGACTTTAATAAATAAATAAAGCAAATAATTACAAATATATCTCGAAAATATTTGGCCATAATAACTATATTTAGTACTATTTCCTAACTAAATCCGGCAAAGACAACCGCTATATATATACATTGGGCCGGATTGAAATAATACTTTTACAAATGAAAGACTTTAAAATAAAACTTACAGACAAATTTAGGGTGTGCTCGCCTTCCGTCCTTCGTGAGAGGGAGTCTTTTTTTGTTGTTGTTGTGTGTTGTGTGTTGTGTGAATTTGGGCAAGGATCGCTCGAAAGTTACTTTGGCCTAGGGATTTGGGCAGAGTAACTGTTTGTGTTTGGTTGTTTGTTGGCTTGAGGTAGGCTGAAATCGGGCAGAATAACGACTTATTTTTGGCTGATTTGGCCTTTTAAATCGGGTAGAGCAACTGCTCTTTCCAAGATTTTTGGACCGGGGAAAAAGGGTGGATACCAAGCTGGGGGGCTAAGGCTCACTTCTACCGGTTGGTTTTGTGTTTGGAGGAGGTTTGGCAGAGTTTCGAGGCTTTTTGAGGTGATCGCCACTATCTCACATCGTTTTCTATTTCTCCAACAGAACGATAACGCGGAGAATTTTATCAAGGAATTCTATGCCAATGATCGATCGAGAGCCTCTATTTATAGGTCGAATCGAGGACCGTAAGGAATTAAAATTCCTTCTTCACGCTTCATCCGTTTGTACACTGCGCAGAGCGAATCGCACATTACGGCAAATGATCAGTGCATTGTTTGAAGAAACTGGGCGTAATATACTAAACTGGGCGCCATGCCAATGAAAATTGGGTGCCATGCCCAATTTTGGGGGTGGCCATGCCCAATTTCAAACTATGCTCTTTTTGTGCACTTTGGTCCCTGCAGTTCGTCCTTTTGTGCATCCTGCTTTGTCCTTTTGCACTTTTGACCCTGTAACTTGACATTTGTTAATGTTTTAACAAGTCTTGATATTTCATGTCATGTCACATACCAGAGGTACGAAATTGGGGTGTCTACAGAGCCCCTCAACGATGGAGTCTACGGGTAACCCGTAGCTTACTGAGTAGACGAACATCATTGATAAGAATAGACTCTCCAATTTCGTTCAATTACAAAACAAGGGAGAAAGATGCAGCAGGTAGCAGTTATAATGCAGCAATGAATCAAACCTCCATATCCTAGACATTTTTAGTAAGTTATAGCAGGTTATCGCAGTTTTTAAGCAGATATGCAAATTAAGTGCTCTGATGGTCGGACCTACTAATGTAGGCTGCCTACGTATCCCTGAATAAAAGGAATCAGACCAAACGTAGTTCGGCCTCTGCCGGGGATCAAGTGCTGCGGTGCAAGTGTTGCGGTGGTGCAAGTGCTGCAATTTTAAATGAGCAAGTTCTGCAAAGCTTTATCAAATGAGTGCTACAAAGGTAAATAACGTGTCGTGTTTGATCGCATCTACCGATATAGACTGCCTACGTATCCTTAGCCAAGGAATCAGACCAATCGTAGCTCGCCTGTGGTCAGGGGAGTGAATTGTTTCCTAGAACTCACCTCATCGGAGAACAAGACCTTTCCCTATAAATCGTGGGTCGTTGCATTCTTTAAAGGAAAGTTTCCCACACAACCAATGAATGGAATGCATTGCCTCCTCAGAACTCAAACCTTCAACGAGAACAAGACAAGACATTTCCCTATTAATCCGGGGCTGCACTCTTTAAAGGAAAGTTTCCAAACATTAATCAAATGCACTGCTAAAAAGGAAAATACATTCCTTTCCTTTACCTTTGTCGTGTTCATGCAACAAATTATGCCGATGTTGCTTTGCCGCGCCGCTTACGCCGTTTCTTCGCCACTTTGTCGGGATTTTTTTTTCATCATCGTTTCCATTTCGCCGAAAATCTCTTCCCCGTCTCCGCTATGTTTTCGGTTTTAGCCGAAAATTTTTCTTGATGTCGCAGATTTTTCTTTATCGCTTTTCTAACCTTGGTCGAAACTTCCTTTTTCTTGCTATAGCATTTCTTGGTACCACCGAATCATCTTTTCTTTTGTCGTTTTTTTTCGCTCAATTTTCTAGCTTCAAATTTAAAATTTCTTCTTCTACCGCCGCATTTTCTCTTGTTGCATGTATTCATAAAATTTTCCTTTCTTTTCTCATACATGCATTTTCCCTCTCCCGATTTTTTGTTTTTTGTTTTTTTTTTAATTCTGCATGCCTACCACTTTTCTTTATTTGCATGCTTATTACCTCTTTTTTTTCTCTTTTTTTTTGTCCGCCTGAATATACTTCTGATCTGCTAGATTTTGGCACTGTTTGACACTTTTGAAGCATTCCTGACTTTATTAATGATGCTTATGCATGTCCTATTTATGCCTAAATGATGCAATTAAGTAGTGATGCATGTGATTTATTCTTACAATGCATGATTAAACTAGTGGTCACTATTTGACCTTATTATGCATGATTTATACTATAAATGCAAATGAGGCTATATGATGCATGCTTATGCTGCAGGGACATAGTGAATGCCATAAAAATATTTATTTTTCTGATTGGTGATATTTTATTTTCTTTTTTAGCGCACCCCTAATGCAGCTTATTAAATAAATGCAAATGATGGATGCATGTACTACTTTATTTAATGCAAATGTGATGTCTAAAAATTATGAGATGTTTATTAACATGATGCATGAGTATTATTTATTCTATCGCATGCAATAATGCAAAATGCAGTATATATTTTTTAGATGTAAAATGCATTTTTATAATGCCTAAAATGCAAAAATGTTTATCTATATGCAAAACAATAAAAAAAATTTTTTTTGAAAACCTGTACAAATATTTACAATGCAATCTAATTTTATATGATGCAAAATAAATAAAAGAAACATGCAGACTCAAGACACACGCACAAAGCAAAGCTATACCGATGTCTAATGGGTAATGGCACGCTGTATCTCCAAGATGGATTTTAAAGAAATATACCTTCGGGTTCGAATAGACTTCCCTTTTTCTTTTTTTTTTTTTCATGATGTGCGGGGAAAGAAAAAGGCAGTCATTTCCTGCTGTTCTCGGCCATATATTTGTTGCAGGGCTACACTTGGCATAAGGCTATTTTCATAACCCTTGCATTTTTCTTCAAAATCAGACAGAGCAGCAGTGAATGGGCGGAATCCAAGTCGTCCGATCGCTTGTGACAATGGCAACATGATGATGAATAGGACGAGGACACTTCGTGTTTCATTCCGATGAGACCGAGCCTTTTCTGCAGGCTTGCTCTGGCCTGACGTTCCGATCGATGGACCACCTTGGGGCTTAAGCTACAAAAGAAGAGATAGTTTCTGGGGGAACAAAGGGGGTAAAGGCAATAATAGATATGTACAGGCAATTAATGTATAACCTAAATTTCTTTAGCAATTATTCCTAAGTTGCACCTTAGGACCCGAAAATTTTATATTTTAGTGTTTTGATTGCGAGCTTCCTGTCGTGGTTTTTCTTTTGTCAGTCGAGCCCCCTTGCACGTCGAAGACTGGAGGTAGGATGCCGAGGTTTCAAAGAGTGCTTTCCCTCACCTTATTCTCTTGATATATATATTTTAGTTGGCTCTAACTTTTGCCTAGGCTGCGCTTTCGGGTTTTCAACCTAGTGAGCCTTTATTATTATTATTTTTTACTTGCTCTAACTTTTGCCTAGGCCGCCCTTTCGGGTTTTCAGCCTAGCGAGCCCTTATTTCTCCTTTTTATTTGTTTTTTCTTTTTTTTTTTTTTTTTTTTTTTTTATATGCCCTAACTTTTGCCTAGGCCGCCCTTTTGGGTTTTCAGCCTAGCGGGCTGAAGAGGGAAGCACTTGTCAGATAGGGTGGTTCGAGCATAATACCTTTGAAGCTCGTTGAGATTTGAGGGCTGAACAAGGTCTTTTCTTTCCTGGCTTATGAGGAGTACGACATCTCCTGACCGGATTTTTTTGACAATATACGGCACATCGTGGAAGAGAGTGGTAGCAGCCTTTTGATGAGTAGCCCCATCATTTTTTTGCCCAGGCGACATGACATGATAGCAGTAAGTTCCCCAAGGGGTGGTGAATGAGGTCCTTTCTTGGTCTCCAGTTGCCTTTGATTTGACTATAACCCAGCATGTCGTTGATGAAAAAAACGGGTGGGCTTGGGAATGATCACTATATTGGACAGCCCGATCGGGTATTTTTCTTTCCTCTTTTTTTTTTTTCTTGTGTTTTTTTTTTTACCCGAATGAAGTTGACATGCAGCTATTTCATGCTTTCTCTTTAAACTTGTAGTGACCATTCTGGCTTGATGCGGCAGAGCTTTTGTCTGATTGGCTGAGCATCCGGATATGTGGGGATCCGGTGTTTGACTATGGCTGGGTCTACCCCCGACACATCTTCATAGGACCAGGTAAACATGTCCACGAACTCTTTGAGGAGATCCATGATGTTATCCTTTCAGGTAGTTGCCGATTTTGACTTCTTTTGATTTCCTTGTCCAGCCCCAGATTGATAGTGGGTCAGTCTTCAGTTGCTGTTGATGGATGATGTTGTTTCTAGTGCTCTACTGACTTTTCAAGCTCAAGCAAATAATTTTTTTATCTTTTGGGTCCTATTAAATGACTCATTATTATAATTATTTAATGTGTCTTTTAATGTAGGTGCAACTAAGAAATAAGCAAAGACATTTAGATTATTATTAAAAGCAAACCGTACAGGGTTTATTACATTATTGAGGACCTGGGGTTTGAGATCCTCAACTTCATGGAGCGGATCGGTAGATGACCAATCCGTAAAGCTAGGGAAAGGAATAGGGATAATATATATGAAGTGGTCCACAAGTTCTACGGGCGTCCAGAAGCGGGCCGGGCGTAGTATACTAGTTCTGCAGAGGCTTATTAGAAATAGGCCCGAACTCAGCAGGGAACTTTTCGTAATCAGTACCTCTGCCTATCATGCCCAGGAAGCTTTCACCAACCTCAATCATGTTGATTTGAGGTAGAGGGTTATTGATCGATGTATTTTATACGTCGATTTTATATACTTCTGTGACTTAAATTATGCTATTTCACGAGTCTTTTGAGTACTAATATATGTTTTCGGTGAGTTTTGTAAGTTTCAGGATTGTTCGTGAAAATACGCGAAACCTGTGGTTTTAAGTGCAAATTACAAGAAAGAAAAATTGAAGAAAAATGAAGATCTGCCAACTGGACACCTATGGGACGCAAGGTGCCTCGCACCTTGCGACCGCAAGGTAGGCAAGATAGGCTCCTCAAGTCGCCTATCAAAGAATCAAAAGTCACCATCGAGACCTTGCGGACGCAGTATCCAAAGACTCGACCGCAAGGTAGGCGTAATGCTCAATTTTCGGTTTTCACACGTCATTCGATTCAATCACAACTCCCGAGTATATATAGAAGTCAGATGCCGAGCCTAAAGAGGGAGAACGGCTGGAAGCTCTATTTACATAGATTTTAGGTAGTTTTAGATTGTATAACATAATTAGGTTTTGTAATTTCAAGTATTGAAGATCAAATCATGTCTTCCATCATCTTCATGTGTGTTCATCGCCTATGATGAACTAAATCATCCTAATCTAGGAGGTGGGAGGTAACTTGTATCGAATTTATGTTTTGATTCATATATATATGTCTATTCAATGCTTGTTGATTGTGTTGTTTATCAACCCCTATATTATTTTGCTTTGAACAAATGAATGTAATCGCAAATAATAAAGGCTTAGAGGTGCGGATAACCGCATGACCGATATGTCGCATAATCGGCTCACCAACACAATAAATTGGACCTATCGAAGCACGAGAGTGATAAGTTAGGACCGTGTTCTTACATGATCTAGGTGACAGATAGATCATAAATCTAGGTGATGACTAGATTGATAGTTCCTGTGCTTAGGATATAGAATGGGTGAATTTTATGGGATGGAGGCCGAACCAATTGTTCAACGACTATATCTATTTTTAGTGAACGAACCCAAGACATTGAATGACATTATTATGAATTGAACATAAAGGAGATATAAGTGAAACCCGTAATCCTAGATTTCCACTCACCATAAGATCTTCATATCTCTTATTATTGTCTAATTAGTTAAACATCTATAACTAGTAATTTAGAGTAGAATTAAACATAAAACCCCCCTTAGGTTAATAATTTGCTATCTATAACCGCACTGCTCGTGATCACTTGTCTCGTGTTCGACCCTTGCTTCCGAGTCTATTCTATAATAGTCTTGTACACTTGCAAGGAAATAGATAAATAAAACATCGATCAAGTTTTTGGCGCCGTCGGGACAAGCTAGTTCACGTAGTTAGTTTGTAGGTAGCGTAGTTTTTAATTTAATTTAGTTTTTAGTTTAATTTTCTGTTTTTTTATAAAAATAAAAATACAAAAAGATTTTATTTTATTTTATTTTAATAGTTATTTGTTTTTAAATTGCTTTAATTTATTTGCATGCAAGGTCGTAGATCTTTAAATCCGAATTGGTAGACTTAGATCAAGAGATAAATATTGTTAAAAGATACCAAAGATATTTTGAAAATCTAGCTTTCGAGCCCGATAATCAAGACCAATCAATCGAGAGGATCCTCCGGTTGATCCTACAATGGAAGAAAATAACAATATTCGAATCCTCGAAACCTAGTTGACCAACCAATAGGAATCAAAGACAAGAAGAGCCTCGCAAGAAGAAATATGGAAGTAGTAGTAAATCAAAGAACTATTAATATTTTAGTAGACCTTCATGACTAAATTGTAGACCTTCATTAAATGGTGACATCATGTCTAGTCTTGCCGATGCCGTTAGGAATTTTGAGTTAAAAGGACATTATTTTAATGCCATACCATCTTTTCATGGATGCCCCATGAAGATCCCGCCTTCTTAAGAGAATATGAATACATGATGAGTACTTTTCCTTTAGGAGGGTTAATCGAAGATCAAATTAAAATGAAATATTTCCCAATGCATTAAAAGAATTGGCAAAGAGATGGTTTATGAACCTAACACCAAACAGTGTTTTACTTGGGCACAATTATATGATTTGTTTATGAGCAAATTTTACAAACATGCATCTCTTACGAGTATAGAAAACAAATCATGTCATTTCAAAATGAACTGTGAAACATTCCATGAGTCATGGGATAGATTTAAAAATCGCTTATTATGTGTCCTCATCATAATTTGGCTCAACATGTGTTAGTGCTTCAATTTTATCATGGTCTTTCGCCAGTTTACAAACTATGGTTGATAGTGCACTGGTGGTTCTATTAATAGAATGACACCGTAAGCACTAGAAGAATTATTTGAGATGCTAAGTATTAATTCCCAACGTAAAAGTGCTAGAGGTAAAAATAGAGCCTATATCAATTGCAAGATAATTCAAATACACAAGCTCAATTTGAAAATTGGCAAATTCAAGAAGCATGTGCTCTATGTGGATTATATTCTCATGCTACTAATTTTTGTCCGTCAAGTGCTATGTATTCCGAATGTGCTAATGCTATGAATATGTATCCTCAAAGGCCAAGGAATGATCCCTATTCAAATACATATAATCCTCGTTGGAGGAATCATCCTAACTTTTCTTGGGAGGAAATAAGCCTTTGCAACCTCAACAATTCCAACCTCAACCACCACAACCTCCACAGCTTGCCAAATCAAAATCGCTTGAGAATTGAAGAAGTTCCCAAGCAAGAAGTAGCTAGTAAAGGTCAAGCAATTTTGATGAAGTACATGCTTGAAGAAATTGAAAATCAAGAAACATATTGAAAGTTCAAGCAAATAAAAGAGAAGAAGGGAAGTTCCTAGTCAACCGAGCAAGCTAAGTCAATCACCGTCCCTGCGAAGTGGTAAGGTGATAGGTGAAGAGGTAAGTGATCCCGATCCTTCTTCCAATATGCATGCTACAAGAGAAAATTCGAAAAGTAATAGAAAAAGAAATTGAAAAAGATAGTGATAGTGATAAAGTGATTGATGATTTAAGTAATCAAGAGGTAGAAAAAGAAAAAGAAGTAGAAGTAGAGTTAGAGGTTCCAAATAAGGAACAAGAAAAGAAGAAGAAATTCAAAATAAAATTTAAATTGAAGTAGATAAAGAGTTAGATCAAGAAGAAGAGGAACCTTATGTGGCTCCACCACCATATGTTCCTCCAATTCCGCTTTCCAAGAAGACTTATGAAAAACCGAATGGACAAACAATTCACGGAAATTTATAATATGTTATCCAAAGTAAATGTTAATTTACCTTTGCTTAATGTTATTAAAAATATTCCAAAGATATGCAAAGTTTTTCAAAGATCTTCACTCTAAGAAACACAAGTTTGAAAACAATGAAAAGATTGTTGTTTCGAAACGCCGGCCTGCTTTTACAACCCGAATTACCACCTAAGTTGAAAGACCCAGTAGCTTTAATATCCAAGTCTCCTTGGGAAGCTCTAAAAGATGAAAGCAATGCTAGATTTAGGAGCAAGTATTAACTTGATGCCTTTCTCGGTCTATAAACAATTAGGTTTAGGAGAACTAAAACCCACTAATATGCAATTGCAATTAGTCGATCGTCAGCTTAAATATCCTTTGGGTATAGTGGAAGATATCCTAGTTCAAAGTTGATAAATTAATCATACCAGAGACTTTGTGGTTCTAGAGATGGAAAGGAAGATATGCACTAATAATGAAGTCCCAATATTGTTAGGCAGACCATTTATGGCAACCGCTAATACAATGATTAATGTGAAAATGGTAAACTCACAATGTCGTCCTAGGTGAAACAAGGAAATCGTGTTTGATGCTATGAATAGACCTAGTGACATGAGTGCCTTTTTCAATAGATGAGATTGAAAATTATCAACTTAAACTTTTGAAGAAGAGGAAGATTATGAGAGAGATAGATTTATTGTCTATGATGATAGCCCTATTCCTCCCATAAAAATTGACATTGAGGAAATTGAAAGAGAAATAGAGGAAGAAGAAAGATTAGAGAAAGAAAAGCTAGAAGCTAGTAAAAGAAAGATGAAAAGAAATAAAGGTAGAATCGTAAAATAATTGATGAGTCGAAAAAAGTAGTAGAAGAAAGTTATGAAATCAAAGAAGATGAAGTAGAGATTCTAAAATCTCTTTGAAGAAATTGAGATAAAAGATAAGATAGAAGATATTAAGGAAGAAAAGCAAGAAGAGAATAATGAGGCTAAAATAAAAGAAACAATTAAAGCAGAAAACTCGAATTTATGCCTTCCATTAATTCTCCCAAAGTCGAAGAATTAAAGCCATTACCATCCCACTTAAAATATGCATTTTAGGGAAGGTAACACTTTGCCTGTTATTATAGCAAATTTAATTTAACGTAAAAACAAGAAGCAAGTTTGTTAAAGTTTTATGGACACATAGAGAAGCTTTAGGATGGTCCTTAGTCGACCTAAAAGGAATTAGTCCCTCTATGTGTATGCATAAAATACATTTAGAAGAAGGTAGTAAACCTTCTAGAGAAAGACAAAGAAGACTTAACCCCACATGGAAGAAGCGTCGTTAGAAAGAAGTTCTTAAGCTTTTAGATGCGTATAATTTACCCTATATCGATAGTAAATGGGTTAGTCCTGTTCAAGTAGTTCCTAAAAAGTCGAATTACCGTTGTCAAAAATGATAAAGATGAATTAGTCCCTACAAGGACTATAACCGGTTATAGAATGTGTATCGATTTGCGTAAATTAAATGCGCAACTAGGAAAGATCACTTTCTTACCATTTATTGACCAAATTCTTGAAAGATTAGCGTGTCATGAATATTATTGTTTTTTGATGGTTTTTCCGGATATAATCGGATCCCTGTTGTAACTGAAGACCAAGAGAAAACAACTTTACATGTCCCTTTGGTACTTTTGCTTTAGGAGAATGCCTTTTGGGTTGTGTAATGCACCAGCTACTTTTCAAAGATGCATGATATCTATATTTTCTGATTTAGTTGAAAGAAGTAGAAGTTTTCATGGACGATTTTTCACCGCTTAGAAAACCTTACATCTCGTCCCGAAAGATGCTGCGAAACTAATTTAACTCTAAGTTGGGAGAAAAGTCACTTCATGGTAAAACATGGAATTGTCTTAGGGCATGTTGTTTCAAATAAAGGAATTGAAGTTGACAAAGCTAAAATTGAAGTTATTTCAACAACTACCCTCCCACTTCAGTTAAAGGAGTTCAAGTTTTCTTGGCATCTTGGTTTTTATCGAAGATTTATAAAAGACTTTTCCAAAATACGTAAACCTCTATGTAATTTGTTAGCAAAAGAGAGTTTATTTTGATAAAGAAATTGTTTAATTTATTAAAAGAAAAGTTAACCACGCCCAATTTTATCCGCCCGATTGGTCACTCCTGAAATCATGTGTGATGCACGATTTTGCAATTGGAGCCGTGTTAGGACAAGGGTAGATAGAAAGCCTCATGTGATCCATTATGCTAGTAGAACTCGAATGATTGCTCAACCTAAAAAATAATTTTAGCAGTATATGCTTTAGAAAAATTCTAGATCATATTTGCTAGGATCAAAGGTGATAATCTTTTCGATCATTCCTGCATTAAATATCTCTTAAGTAAGAAGGATGCTAAACCAAGATTAATTAGATGGATAGTTATTGTTACAAGAATTTGACATAACTATCAAGGATAAAAAGGAACCGAGAATGTTGGGCCGACCACTTGTCCAAGGTTAGAATTTTCACCCTGTTTGAACGTCAATTTCTTGATGACTGTCCCCATTAATGACAATTTTCCGATGAACAACTCCTAGCCATTAAAGATTGCACCTTGGTATGTTGATTTTGTCAACTATTATGTCCGATATCATTAATCCTGATTTTGATCATTACGAAAAGAAGAAATTTTTATGAAACTAAAAATTATTTTGGGAAGCTCCTCACTTATATAAAAGATTTGTTCGATTCTTTAATAAGAAGATGTATTCCGAAAAAAGACCAACAAGGTATCATGGAATTTTGCCATGGATATTCTTGTGGTGGTCATTTTAGTGGTAATAAACCGCTCGAAAATTTTGCAGTCCGTATTGGCTTCATAGTTTTAGAGATTGTGAACTGTTTTACGTAACATGCGATAAATGTCAAAGAACGTGTATAGGAAAGAGAAACGAGATGCCCTTACATGTTAATTTAGTAGTTGAAATTTTTGATGTTTGGGGTATTGATTTTATGGGTCCCTTCCTCGTGTCCAATAATCAATATATTTGGTAAAGCATTGATTATGTCTTTAAATGGATAGAAGTTAGCAACTAAGAATAATGATGGTAAAACAATAGTCAAGTTTGTTGAAGATTTATTTGCTAGATATGGAGTCCCTAGGCCATAATAAGTGATCAGTAAAACCATTTTACCAATAAGTTGTTAACAAGTGTTCTTAGAAAGCATGGTGTAACTCACAAGTTAGCTACACCTTATCATCCACGTACATCCGGACAAGTAGAAGTAAGCAATAGGCGATAAAAGCAAGTGTTAGAAAAGACCGTTAGGCCTAATCGTAAAGATTGGGAATCTAAACTCAAGGATGCTTTATGGGCATACCGAATCGCTTTTAAGACACCCATAGAATGAGTCCATATAGAATGGTATATGGTAAAGCTTGCCATTTACCGCTTGAGATTGAGCACAAAGCCTATTGGGCAATTAAAGAATTGAATTTAGATTTGACATTAGTGGAGAAGAAAGACTGCTTTGCTTAAATGAGTTAGAAGAACATAGACTTAATTGCATGAGAATGCGAAAACTTATAAAGAAAAGACCAAAAAGTATCATGACATGGGATTAGCCAACAAAATGCTTCATCCGTATGAAAGTATTATTGTTTAACTCTAGGTTAAAGGAAAGTTAAAACTAAATGGTCCGGTCCTTTTAGAATAGTACGAATTTATCCTCACGGGTCGTTGATATACAAAACCCCAAAAATAATGAAGTGTTTAAAGTGAATGGACACCGACTCAAGCCATATTTTGAGCCAATGTCGCTTGAACGAACAATTGAATTAATCCGCTTGGTCGACAATGAACCACCAAGAGATTAGGCTTGCAGCTGGTCGAGCCAAAGACGCAAACAAAGGCGCTAAGTGAGGCAACCCACTATTTGAAAGTTATTTGTTAATTAGTTAGTTAAATATGTTTTTCTCCGTTAAATTTTATTTTGGACATTTAATTTTTAAATTAAATATGCCAAAATTTAAGTTTGGGGAGAAAACATCTTAGTGTTGTATTTATATGTTGCTAATAATTTTAGTTTAGAATTTTGTTTAGATTTTCATGCAAAGAATTATCAAAGACATAACAAGTAACGAAGGACTAAACCGCAAGTCGATAAAAGCTGGAAAGAAAACAAGAGTGGCAAGCTGGCCCACCTTATGGACTAGGTGTGAAGGACCTTGCGACCGCAAGGTCCCCAAGAATA
>CM028378.1:88971092-89018970 GCA_013146195.2 Codonopsis lanceolata | reverse complement strand
AAGTCAACTTCTCCAAGGGCTGCTAAATAAGTCATGATTCAAAAGCGGGAGGAAAAGATTAATGACTCAAGTGTTGATGATTTCTTTGGAACAAATGCAAGAAATGTATTCAAGTTTGAAACACTTAAAAGAATTCATGTTTCTTTATACGGTGATTTTAAAAGAATTTAAAAGAAAGCGTGAGCTTCAAAAATCAATGAAGCTTTACAAAGTTAAACAAAAAGAATTCTTTGCAACTTAAAAGTCTCGATGAAAAATATGAGATTCAAGCAAAATCTCGGATGCTGATTAGCGACCTTGTGGAAAGAAATCTTCGGCCCGACAATGTTGTTGATACTTTTCAAAGTCAAAAGGCTTTGGCAAAACCATCATCGATCAACAGAGAAAAATCATGAAGACAGTATAGTGCTTGGATATCAAGGATGATGAAGACTATGAGATGGCAGATCAAGTGAACCTAAGATTCTGAAAGAACGAGGATCAGCCTATCTTTGTGCCATTCACTTATCGAGAAAAGATGAATCGGCACAAGAGTACATTAACAAAAGGATAGGCTAACAATGACGGTTGTGGATCTTACAGTCCTGGCTTCAAATCGTCGGCTAACTCAACAGCCCGACAAATGTCGATAACGACAAATGTCGACTAGGCGACAAAAGAGGAGGATTCGAAAGAAAGGCAAGCCCGACAAGTTCAAGCCAATAAATTTTGTTCTTTGAGACTCTAAGCGAACCATAAAGGAATCAAAGAATTCACCTCAAATGGTGATAAACTGGTTATCACAAGTGTAATATTTGCTCTACTTTTGGTCATCGGTCACATGAATGCTTATATAGATTTAAACCTACTGATAAAACTAAGAAGCCCAATTTCAAGCAAGTTTGGATACCTAAGAAAACTAACCCTTTGGACCCAAAAGTATAAAGGGTACCATGATTTAAATATTCATATTTCGGGTATGCTTAATGGCGGATGATCATTCAAGCCCGACATATGGATATTAGGCGATGGATGCTCGGACATATGGCTGGATCGGTGAACTCCTTACTAACATTCTTTGCGCTAAAGGACCCTCTGTCATTTTTGGAGACAACTCAAAAGGAAAGACTATTGGCTATGGATCCATTATCAGAGGATCTATAATAATTGAAAATGTCTCTTTAGTGCAAGGTTTGAAACACAATCTTCTAAGTATCTCACAATTCTGTGATAAAGGTATGAGCTGTTCTTTCTCCTCCACACACTGTTTTATCAAAAATAGCATCACTAATGAAATCTTGCTCACTGGTTCCAGAAAAAGAAATGTATTTGCTATTGATTTACTTTCTTTAAATAACAGTACTCAAATTTGTTTGGTAGCAAATAATATTTCAAAAAATTCATGGCTTTGGCACAAGAGACTTTCACACTTGAACTTTAAATATCTTTCAAAACTTTCAAAAGGAGATTTGGTAAAAGGTCTGCCATCCATAAATTTTCCTTGAGACAAAAATGTGATGCTTGTATTTTGGGAAAAATAACAAAAACCTCTTTCAAACCAAAACCATGTCTTTCAACCAAAAGAATTCTTGAACTTCTACATATGGATTTATTTGGTCCTGTCACAACTGCAAGCTTAGGAGGAAACATGTATACTTTGGTTGTTGTAGATGATTATTCCAGGTACACATGGGTTGAAATGATGCAATCCAAGGATGAAACTTATAGCATTCTCACTTCTCTATTCAGAAATCTTCAAACTCAAAAGTAGTATGAGATTATAAGTGTTAGATCTGACAATGGTACAAAATTCAAAAATCTTGGGATGGACACATACTGTGATGATCATGGAATTGATCATAACTTTTCAGCAGTTAGAACACCTCAGCAAAATGGTATAGCTGAAAGGAAGAACCGGACTCTGATTGAAGCAGGTAAAACAATGATAGCAGAAGCAAAATTGCCAAAATATTTTTGGGCAGAAGCTGTCAACACAACATGCTTTACACAAAATAGATCTCTCATAAACAAGTTTCATGGTAAGACTCCTTATGAAATATGGAGAGGTAGAACCCCTAACATTGCTTTCTTTAAGATCTTTGGGTGCAAATGCTTCATTCATTACAATGGTGGAGATTACAGAGGTAAATTTGATGAAAAAGCTGATGAAGGTATTTTTGTTGGTTATGCTAAGCATAGTAAAGCTTATAGAGTCTATAATAGAAAAACTCAAGTAATTGTTGAATCTATGCATGTTACTTTTGATGAATCAAGTTTATTTGAGTCTTATAAGACTCCTGATGTTACTAACAATTTTGAAGTATTTGAGACAGGAAACAGTACATGGTCAATTCAAAATAATCCTCCATCTTCAACTCCTCTGCGAAATTTATAAATTTCCAGAATGAGCCTCGGCCGACAACCTTCACCACCGGTGACAATCCTAACCCTGTCACAATAGATCAGTCAGCTGACACCATTAGTTCTGAAGCTACTCAGCCAACTGACATTCATCCATCTCCATCTTTACAAATTGAACCTCTTGCAGATCTTCCTAAAGAAATTAGGGAAGCTAGACATCATCCAGTTTCAAATATCATTGGAGATCCCTTTGCTGGCCTAAGAACCAGAAGTAGCTCCAGAAATGAAACTCTTGATTCACATGCCTTTGTCTCTTCCATTGAACCCAAAAAAGATTGATGAAGCTTTGGAAGACCCTCAGTGGATTGAGGCCATGCAAGAAGAACTGAATCAGTTTGAAAGATGTAAAGTTTGGGAACTTGTGCCTAGACCCACAGATCAACAAGTCATTGGAACTAAATGGGTGTTCAGAAACAAGTTGGATGAAGATGGAAATGTTACAAGAAATAAAGCAAGGTTAGTAGCCCAAGGATATAGACAGGAGGAGGGCATTGACTATGATCAAACTTTTGCTCCTGTGGCAAGACTTGAAGCCATCAGATTATTTCTTGCTTATGCAACCTTCAAGGACTTCAAGGTATATCAAATGGATGTAAAAAGTGCATTTTTAAATGGAGACCTACAAGAACAAGTATTTGTTGAGCAACCTCCTGGTTTCATTGATCTTAAAAAGAAGGATCATGTCTACAAGCTAAGAAAGGCTCTCTATGGCTTCAAGCAAGCCCCAAGAGCATGGTATGAAACCCTATCCAAATTCCTTATGGAAAAAGGATTTCAAAGAGGTAAAATCGATACTACTCTTTTCTCTTTGAAGCACAAAGGTAATATTTTACTAGTTCAAATTTATGTTGATGATATTATTTTTGGATCTACTAATGAAATTTTGTGCAAGAGATTTGAGCATCTTATGAAAGGAAAATTTGAGATGAGTATGATGGGAGAACTAACTTACTTCTTAGGTTTGCAAATCAAGCAAACTGAGGAAGGAATTTTTATCCATCAATCTAAATACACTAGAGAGCTGATCAAGAAATACAATCTTCAAGAAGCCAATTCAGCAAACACTCCAATGGGAGTTGAATGTCATCTAGTCACTGATGAAAATGGTAAGCCAGTTAATACAACTGAGTACAGAGGTATAGTTGGATCTCTTCTTTATTTAACTGCTAGTAGACCAGATATCATGTTTGTTGTGTGTATATGTGCTCGTTTTCAAGCTAATCCTAAGGAATCTCATATGATTGCAGCAAAAAGAATCATTAGATATTTGATTGATACTGAAAAATTTGGGATTTGGTATCCCAGAGACTCTTCTTTTAATTTGATTGGATATTCAGATGCTGACCTTGCAGCTTGCAGAGTTAATAGAAAAAGTACCAGTGGAACATGTCAGTTCCTTGGAAACAGACTGATATCATGGGCATGCAAAAAGCAAGCTTCGGTCTCACTTCTGAAGCTGAATATATTCTTCTTTGGAAGGCTGTTGTTCTCAGATTCTTTGGATGAAACATCAACTATTGGATTATGAAATGCCTATGGGAACTTGTCCTATTTATTGTGATAATACTTCTGCTATATCAGTTTCTAAAAATCCTGTCATGCATTCTAAAACCAAACACATAGACATCAGATATCATTTTTTGAAAGATCATGTTGAGAAAGGCAATGTTCAGCTAGAATATGTTCCTACTGAATTTCAACTAGCTGACATTTTTACAAAAGCCTTAAAATATGACAGATTTGAATTCTTAAGAGGAGAATTAGGAATGCTTATTATGTCATAGAAAGATATATTTGGCTTGTCTAATCTTTGCAGGATACACTTCCGTTTGTCAGTCAATACGACTCTAGCTGACAAATTATCTCAGCTGATGTTATATGGTCAGCCAGTGGTATAGTAAAAATCTTGTCAGCCAGTAGCTGACACATGAAGTTCGTAAGCAACAAAACTTCACAGCTGACAACCTTCAGCTGACAAAAATTCTCTTCATTCCTTGTTGAATCATACTATAAAATAATGTCAGCCAGTAGCTGACAAACATTCTCAGCTGATACTTTGTTCAGCTGACATATCTATATCTCGGTGATAACACAATGATTAACGATCCGTCTGTAGTCTCTGAGCCTTAAGTCAAAGCTGATCGTATCTCAGCCAAGACTTAATCTATAATTTATTGAAAATTCCTCATTTATTTCCCGCCATTTATTTTTCCTTGGAACTCGCGAAGCTTTCTTGAAAAGCCAAAATGACCTTTCCACTATCCCACCAACTCTGGCGGTTGAAATGACGTGTTTTCACAAAAACGGCTCATCATTGTGATAATGACTATCTGTCATAAATTGCTATTTTTATCACAAAAACCAAAATTCTGTGTACTTTATCACTACACTCCATATCTTCACTTTTAAAACCCACTATCTTTTATAAGTGTCCGTACCTATCTGATTCCTATTTAAAAACACACTCACTCTCACTTTTCACTTACCTTTCTCTCTCTCAAAACTTCTTCTTCTTCAAGTTCTCTGTACCTTCAAAAACCCTAACCCTAAATTCTCCGGTATTCTCCATTTTTACTCCGTCTTTCTCTTTTCTTTTTCATTTATTTCTTTTAACTTATCTATTGATATTTCAGGAAATGGCTTCGAACACAGCAGTTGGATGTCTTCTAGACATCGTTTCTCTGAATGCAGAACCCTTAGGGCTTGAGCTGATTCATCTTGTTACTACGAATGGGTTAATGCCTCTACTCTCCTTCAACATTCGAACCTTCAGCTGCCAGCAAACTGAAGAGTTCTTCATGGGAATGAATGAAAATCCAGTCGATCCTTTCTCTCTCATCGGCAATATTCGAGGCGTACCTGTGGTGTTTGATTCAGAAACTATCTCTGCAGCCTTCCCTGAACTTTATGATGATGGTTCAACCACCTACACCATCCCTGATGAAACGCAACGAGCAGGCTGGATTACTATGAGGGGTGAAGTTCCAGTAGAGCTTGCCTTCGACAGGCACAAACATCGTTTTGCTCCACTCCACTATGCTCTAGCCACGGTGTTAGACAAGTGCCTCATAATCAAATCCGGAGGCCATGACAAGATCACTGAAGCTCAAATGTTTCTAATGGAAGGAATTGTGGAGAACTGTGAGATGAACTGGGGAGCTATTTTGGTGGAGTGTATCAAAGTCAACATTGCCAAGTACAAGGAAAACATGGCGACTGGAAATCCAAGGCTCACTCATCACCTGATCATAAATCAGTTTCTCCGGTCCATTCCGACTCTTCAGCACCTACTCATCAACGTTGGTGACCTTGAACCTGTCAGGGTCAAAAAGTATGTTGCTGCTGATATCAGGCGAGCAAGTATTTCAAGCAGATTTGGTCAGGAAGCACCACCAGCTCAGTCAAGCAGGAGACCAAGAAGGACAAGGACTCAAGCGCTTACTTGTCATCATCGATCGGCCGGTGATGATGGTCAGCAAGCTGAAGTTGCTCAGCCAAGTATTCAGCCAACAAGAATTCAGCCATCCAGAGGACAGTCAAGAGCTCAATCAGCCAGAGGTCAGCCAGCTGAAATTGGTCAGCCAGCTGATGTGCAAGAGGCTGAAGTTCATGAAAGGAGGCAACCTAGGAGGAGGAGACTGACATTAGCAGCTGATACTGCTGCAAAGAGACAGAGAAGGAACCCTGAACTCAATCCAGGTACTTTTGTCCCTTTCTCCCCTCCTAATACAACTGATCCTGCTCCAACCTCTCCTCCCTCAAATCCTAAGTCTCCAAACACTGCTCCTATAAAGTTTTTCCCCCCAATTAGGAATCCTACCTTTCATCCTAGGCATTCCTACTACCAAGCTAATCCAGTTCCCATTCCTCCTAACTGGGTCTTTCCTATAGACCATTTACCCTACTTTGTTCAGTTTCTTCTTTCCTTTCATGAGGAGAAGAAAGCTGAAAAACCCCCTGTCAACCCAGTCAAGTACATTGACCACAACCTGAAAAGGAGACCTTATGTGTTATACCCTGCCACTCCAAACCTCAGTCAAGAAGACTTAGTGGCCAATTATGGCAAGTACTTTGACCCTCTCCCTCTGCTCTGGAACAGATTCTATCTCTCCAATGATAGATTTGTCCAAGATGAGCTTGTCTATCTAGCCTGGACCATTTATAGTAAAGTCCATAATCTACCAGCTCTCCCCTCAAATGATCCTTTCCTAGTTGGCAGACCTGCACTGCCTGAAGATGATGAACTTAACCAGGACTGGGAACAACCTTCTGTTGAACCAGACAAATTAGCTAGGATCCAGAGAGCTGCCAATAAATATGTCCAGGATGCAGTAAATGCTGCAAACCAAGCCTACATTGAACTCCACAGACGGATGGCCTCCATGTCAGGAGGAGCTTCCATGGACACAGCTTTTCCAGATGCTATGTCAAGTCAACCAGCACCTTTGATCACAGAATCCATTCCTACTATTCCCTATGTCACCCCTTCTTCTGTTCCATTTGTTGTGTCAGCCACAACCATTCCAGTTTTTACCTCAGCTGAACCCACAGCCATCTCCACCTCTACCTTGCAACCAATCTCTCTACCCTCTTTCAATCCAACCATTGATGCCTCTTCTTCCATACTTCCTTCTATGCCAGTTACTCTCCCTCCATTACCTATATCAATGTCAGTTCCCCAACCATCAATCCCCATGTCAGTCACTCTGCCTTCCATCACACCCATGTCAGTCACTCTACCTTCCATCACACCCGTGTCAGTCACTCCCACTTCTGCTCCAGAAATGTCAGCCATTCCCCAACCAGTACCACTTGTGTCAGTCACCACATCCCTTACCATTCCTCCCTTGACTGATACCATTCCTTCTCCTATTCCCACTGTGTCAGTTGCACCTGCTCCTCTAGCTGATGCCTCAACTGCCATCATTATCTCTTCGGTGATCTGCGCCTCTCTTCCTCTTCCCACAGCTGACATACCCTCTCACCCAAACCAGCCTCCCCTCTGTTTGTTCTACCTGACCTCTCCCTTCACACATCTCTCACCCTCTCAGTTAGTCCTGTGTCTACCTTCAAGCCTACCCAACCTGAGCTTTCCTCAGAAGATGCTTCTGTTTCTCCCTCTTCTGACAAATCCTTGGATAAATTCTCCTTAGACTCATCATCTGACTCCTCTAAGTCCACCTCTGAGGATGAGTCTCTTCTCAGCCCTTCTCAGTTAGCCAGTAGGAAAGCCAGAAAACAAAGAAAGATTGTCTCCAAGGCTTTGCTTCATCCTACTGGCACCAAAATTGTCTTTCCTGAAGACATGCCTACCCCTTCACCTGAGCCAGAAGCCCAAATTCCAGCCTATCCCATGGATGTCTTCTTCCCTCCTGACCCTGAGGCCGCTGATATTCATACTCATCAGTTATTCTCAAATGAGCCTGCACCATCTCAGCCACCAGTTGCAGAATCTACCTCCTCTGGTTCCCTCTCTCTGTCAGCCAGGCTCGACCTTCTATATGCCCATCATTTGCATATGAAGTCAGCCTTCACACACCATACCAACCAGCTTGCTACACTTCAACAGCAAGTAGCTTCTCTGCTTCCGAACCTCACCCAGATCATCACCACCGAGGTGCAAGCTGCCATTGCTGCTGGTGCCCCTCGTGAAGCTCATATGGATGACTGGAGGACCATATTACTCTACCAGCAAGAATGGTCCAATCGTGCCTTCAATCTTTGAAGCAAAGAATGCTTCAAACCATTCAGAGGAGAAGAAGCGTAGCACGCAGCCGATGCTTATCCGGCGTAAAACAAGATTCTCGGTAGCGTCGGCGATGCCCGATCGGCCCGGTGACACCAGAAGCTAACATTGAAAAAGAACCAAGTCGAGCGTAAGCGAAGAAGGCAACCAAGTACATACGAACCGATGGCGAACAAGGAAACCAAGCTGAACAGGAACAAGATAAGGGAAATGAAGCTGAAGCAACTGAAAATGAAGCTGAAGTTGGTCCATTAGTTGAAGCAGACAAGAACAACTAAAGGATCCACATCAGCCAAATGGATATCTCATATCCCTAAACTCTGAAACTTATGTTTTACTTGTAGCTTACATTTGGCATTTCTCTTAAAGTTTTTAGTTACTTCTCCTCATATATTATCTGCTTGTTGCACTAACATCATTTATGCAGGAACTTTAAATTTTTGGCTTTCTGCTTTCAAGTGAATGGTTTTAAGCAAATAGGAGGAGATTGTTGAATCTTGCATATAATTAGATTTGCTTAAAATCATTCCACTTGATTGTCAGCCAAGAAAATTAAAATCATATTTGGTCAGCCGCAAATCATTGTGTCAGTTACTTGTTTCAGCTGACCTTTACATGTTTAGTGTTAGTTTACCTTTCCTTATTTGATTAATCATATACTTGTCTTCGACACTTTCCTACTTTGTGTTTTTGGTAGATATACTGCTAAATAATATTTCACAGGATCTTTTGAGATCTTGCATCTGCCAAACACATTTTCAAATTCAAAATGTGTTCCTAACGGGTTACTCTTGAAGACTATCTATAAATACCCACTTGAAGCATTATTGAAGACAACGAATTTTACAGAAGTCAAAAGCCTACATACTTTCAAGAAATTTCTCTGTGACTCTGTCTTCTTAAAAACTTTAGCTAGATACTTTTCATTGAATATTTCTTTCTAGTTATTGTTTAGGCAAACACTGAGTGATCCATTTCAATATATTTAGAAATCAGTCAGTTTGTCTCACGAGTTTGATTGTTTCTCAATCATTCTCCACAAACACTGGTCTTTTGTTGTACACTAATCCATTAGAGATCAAATAGATTTTTAATAAAATTAGTGCACTTCTAAAATCCAAGTCTGACCAACTTGGTAGTGGACGTAGCAGTCTATCTGTGAACCACTTCAACTGATTTGTCAGCCGCTTCTTAAATCCTTGCAAACTGACTCAACACTTAATAAGTTTTTCAACTAATTAAGTGTCAGTCAGTTAACAACAACTGCTTGCTTAATTGTTCAGTTAGTTTGTATTTCAATTTCTTCTCTATATTCAGTGATCAACTTTAAAGACAACTTCCTTTGAAAAATAGTTGTGTCAGCCAGCTGACCAACATTTATCAGCTTAAGGATTTACAAGGTGTCAGCCAGCTGACCAATTCCTCAGCTGACTGATAAAACTAAGTTTTTCGCTGCCAATCTTTTAAGTTTTACAAATCAACCCTCAAAGTTTTTAAAGGCTATTCACCCCCCCCCCTTTAGCCTTAACTGTTGCCATCTGGACTTACATATGTGCAAATGTACAGAATAAAATTAAAAAAATGAACAGAAAGAAATAATAATACAGAGCCGGAAATAAAGTAATAATTAAGCCCCGACCCTTTCATTGTGCTGCCCGGAATTTTATTTGTAACATATAATATATTTTTTTGACTTTTCGAAAAAAAAAATTTGTTTTTTTTTTCTTTTTTTTTAATATTCTTAAATACACCTGTAACAGTTATCGGAACGAAACTGCTGCAAGATAGAGGATCATATCCACAAATATAGGCACGGATGTATAGGAACACTATATTCAAATGCATAAATTACTATAACAAGCATACTGCGGCCATAAACAAATAAAAACAAAAAAAATTATTTTATGAGTCTAGCCCTCCATTTTATTTAAAATAAAACAACTCCCCAGCAGAGTAGCCATTGTGAGGTTCCCGGGGTGCGACCCGCGCCCCGCGCGCCCTTGGATAGGGGTGCGTGTACGTGCGGATGCGGGACACCACTGCTCTCGTTCCACCCTCCGTTGTTTAGGGGAAGAAGAAATCAAAAGTGCGAGAGGAGTGCTGTCTATGTTAGCGCGTTTGAATGCGCCTCGGTTGCCTTTAGTGGATTTGTTATCCAATGTGGGAACTTATGGTTTCCCGCTTCAAGTTATCCCTTTTTTAGGGGATACCAGGATATGTGAATGCATTACCATTTCATTCTCATTTTCCCTTTTTTAGGGGAAAACGGAAAAGTACAAAAAATGATATTGCGACGCCCCCACTATGGATTTTATTAAAAATAGCCTTATGGCCCGTTTCAGATCACTATGGGAGCTTTGGGTTTCCCGCATCAAGTTATCCCTTTTTTAGGGGATATCAGGATATGAGAATACATCACCCTTCCATTCCCATTCTCCCTTTTTTAGGATAGAATGGAAAAGTGCAAAGAAGGAGTGTTGCGAGGCCCCACTGGATTTGAAAGTTTTAGAGTCGCCATCTTTATTTTAAGGCAAAACAAAGCAAAACCAAAAAAAAAGAGAAAAATAAACCAGAGAAAAAGAAAACAGGTTCGGAGGCTAAGTTACGAGTTGGGAAGGTGCTAGGCACCCAACTCGCCCTTTCGGTCCTAAAAGTGGTTTTTGGCTAAAGTATGCTTATTGTTATATTTATTTAGCAAATAAATAAAGCATTAAAAGATAGGAAATTAAAACAAATACATCCGTGACTACATTATTTACGGACTCGCAGCCATTTCCTTACAATAATTACAAATGTACTTAAAAATATTTTACCATTATAACGGCTGTGGGTCCCAATGGGCACAATAATAAGCTAGAAGGGGGGGTTGAATAGCTTATTATACACTTAAAACTTTTTAATAAATTCTTTGAAGGGTACTTGCAATCTATTGAAAAGATTGAAGTAGCGGAAGACCTTCAAGATAGTTGTTCCAGGTCTGCCGATAAGGACTACCGGTAGACCTTTTACAAGTTACTTAAGTTCTGCTGTAAATGGATAAAGATAATCAAAGTACTAAATAGTTCAAATAGCAGACAAACAGTAAGGAAATAACACAAGTATTTTGGGATGGTTCACACTATAAAGAGTGCTACGTCCACCACCAAGGCAGTCAACCTTGGATTTAAATAGTGCACTACATTTTCCACTAGATCTATTACAAAGAATTAAATATTGAATATTTAAATATTTTCCACTAGATCGTGTACAAAATATTGACTTGTGTTTGTCTAGGGAATTAAATATCTGTAAATACAAGATATTTAATTCGTGCAGAAGTATAGTTAAAGAATGTAAACAACAAAAAGTTAAAACAATAAGTGTTGATGAACAGCTTCTTGTTGTTGAGTGGGACTTCTAGATCTGTTGAGGATCTCTTGAATGCACTGAGCTGTAAGACTTGGAGTTATGGAGTTTCAGAGCAATCCTTTAAATGTTCGATTATGTCTGTACAATTATTTTTCCAGTCTTCAAAGGCAGCATTTATTGCAGGTGCACCCCAAAAGATCCGTTGGAGAAGACGAAGACTTTAACAACTCTTTTATGAATGCATTAAATGCATGGGGCTGTCAGTCAAGAAATTCGTCTTCCCAGATATCTAGACCAGGGAATGATTTATGAGATCTTCGAAAAGTGGGCAATCTAGATGTCAGATCTGAGAGTTGCTGCGCATGAGTGACGCCTGTTATTCCACTGCTCGTGGCGAAAAGTTCTTCCCGCTGAAAGTCGCTTTCGCTGGCATGATATGTCGTGGAATGTCTCAGATAAATTCAAACATTGATCAGGATACGTTTTGAATTAATCCAATGAGTCATTGCTGGATAGGACACGTCATGAGAGACCAGGTGGACACAAGGTCTGCCGTTTGTAAGCGTTGAGCAGGTTTTCCGATGAACCTGTGAAGTCCTATAAAAACTATACTAGGCAAAGTTCTATACACAGTTGCCACGCTAATCGATGCGCAGCCCGATTAGCCACTGAAGTATAAAACTAATGTAATGTACTGCGCAGATATAAATCTTAACATAAGAATCAACAACGACTCTTTTACATAATATTTCCTATTCTAATCCGGGCAACACAACAACTTATATTGACTACATTGTGCCGGATTTAAATAACAACTTTAAAATAATAAATGACTGGAAAAGTAAATAAATAAATTAAATAACGCCCTTAAAGGCTTTACCTTTTAGAGCAGTAGTGTGCTCGCTCTGTCCTTAAGGGAGAGGGAGTCTTTTTTGTTGTTTGTTGTGTGGTTGTTGTTTTGATTTGGGCAGAGTGACAGCTTATTTTGGTAGGTTTTGACCTTTTTGGTTGGGCAGAATAACGACTTAGTTTTTTGATTTTTCAGCTCATTACTCGAGCAGAGTAACGGCTTACTTTGGGATTTTTGGGTCGGGGAAGTGAGGTGGATACCTAACAACTAGGCTAGGGATCACTTATAACCGGTGAATATTTATTTTGGCAGAATGTGGATGGGGTTTGGAGACTTTAGTGGGCTTCACTCACCTATCTCACACCTCTCGTAATTATTCGCTTCGTCGAGACGCAGAGAGAATTTCTCAGCGCTTCGTTGCGATATTTCTGAACACTGAGGAAGGGACCCGGGCTCTCTTATTTATAGGTGGAGAGAGGGAGTCATCCGGCATTTTCCAATTTCTTCAGCCGGCTTCATTGGTGTATACCACAGGCTTCAACAGTTGCACAATGCGTTAAGTCGACATGCTACAGTAGCATCCATGGCGCGACAATATGCCCCCCTTGGCGCGGCACCCACAGCCTCTTTAAGCCGTGCCAAGCCCACTATTCAAGTTTGATTTTGAAACTTTCACCCCTTGCAATTCACTGTTTTCCGCATCCTGCTTTGCCTTTCGCATTTTTAACTCCTGCAACTTGACATTTGTTAAGTTTGAACAGTTCTTGATATCATATGTCAGAGTCACATACCAGGGGTACGAAATTGGGGTGTCTACACCCAAGTAATAGGAATTATCAGTGATTACAAATAACTAATTGTGACCAAAATAGTTCTTGTCTCTTTGTCCAAATATTTAATTAAGTACAAGGCATGGAACGTGTCATGCTTATTATAGTTGAATCTTGGTTTCTTGATCTCAGAGTAGACTTATATAATAAGCAAATAAACTCAATATCTCATATTGATTTATTTGAGCACGACCATACATTTACTTAAGTCGCACTCATCAAGGGGCCCATAAATATTATACTCATGTTATGTAGGAGGGAAAAATTCTATCTACATCGTTCATATCCCTCAACATGATTCGTGGCATATCCAATATCCTACTTTATAATATATTGTTACAGAATGGCGTTTATCGGTAGCAAAATATACAACTCCTCATATAGGATATATAACAACTTGAAGTTAAAAGACAGCGAACAAATTTAAATTCAAACTGAGTGTTTAAATTCTGAGCAAATATAGAAAATAAAGTAACAAGAATTTAAACAAGACAATTTTGAAAAACAAATAATCTTCTGCATTTATAAACAAGATGTTTACATATTACAGAGTTTTCAAAATATAAGATAGATACAAAGGTAAAGGGAGGAAAAGATACAAAACTACCAGGGTCTTTTCCCTTTGCCTTTGTCTGCAGCTTCCTTTTCCCTTCGTTCTCTCTCTAGCTCTTCCATTCTACGCACTGCCATCGGCATCGCCGGAGGTCCGTGGAACGAGAACGGTAGTCGAGTTCTTCACGAAGACGATTGTTCTCTTCCATCAGCATTCGGTTGATTGATCTCATTTGCTTCTCCTCCGTGATGGCCAGATCACGATCACGATGGGCATTCATGATATTGTGAGCAGAGTCTCGAGCTATGTTGTTGAGCTCTAAAACAGGAGGGCGGCCATTGCCGAGATGAAGAGTGATGGCATGGAATAACTCGTAGAAGAGGGAGGAGCAGATACGTACACATTTATCTCGTTGAGCTTCAACGTTGATCCTGACGTCTGTGAATTCATGTCGCATCTGTCCAAAACGAGTCCAAACATCCTCTTGAAATTGTAGAAGAAGAGCTGTAGTACGATCATTGGCTTTGGACGCAGCAGTGGCTATCTCAGCAGTAGCGGTAGTGATGCTAGTGAGAGCGCCTAGTCTTTCATATATGGCGTCCAGCCTTGATAAAACTTCATCATTGGCCGGCTGAGTGTGAGTTGATGCCTGGCCAATGTGAATAGTGGCTTCCAGAGATACAGGCCGGAAGGGTTTTTGTGGTCGAGGAGGTAGGAGTTGGATGAGGAAGAGTCGGACGAGGAAGAGTCGGAAGATATGGTTTGAGGTGAAGGGGGAGGAGGGGTTGGTGGGGAATCCAGCTCCATATCAGTGTCAGAATTTTCACTAAAATGGGAGGATTCGGGTAGGGGTCGGTAGAGAACCAGAAAGAAGGGGCAGGGTAGAACAGGGATTTTGGTTTGTGAAAGGTAGGTTGAGGAGGTTGTTGGTTAGGGATGAATAGCTCTGCATACTGAAGAAAGTTCGAAAAGGAACTTGGCAGCAGCAGAGTCTATTGGCTTTATGGGAGGGATTGGAGTTGGTTGTGGTGTGTTTGATGACGTTGGTTGGGATTGGTGAGGTGAGGAAGGGGTAGAAGGGTCAGGTGAGTAGTTGAAGGGTGAAGGAGGAGGAGGTGTTGGTGTTCGGGTTGGCTCCTCCTGAGGGATAGGCTCCTCCGGAGGTGGTGAATTCCTCTGAGTAGATGACTCAGTAGGAATAGGTTGTTGGGTAGGTGTGGCTGTAGATAGTTGGCTAGTGGTAGAGGGTTGGGCGTCGGTAGTTGGTTGGGCGTTGGTAATTGATTGGGCGTCGGTAGTTGACTTGGTATCGACAGACCTCCTTTTCTTCCTTAGCGGCTGAATAGGAGATTCAGCTGCTTCATCGGTAGTGGAAGGAGTGTCTGCTGGTGGCTGGTCCTCGAAGGTCTTACGAAGTCTCCTTCGTTTAGGCTTAGGAGTGGGTGTAGGAGAAGATGAGGGTGGTTGTTTGGTTTTTGTAGATGGCTGGGCTTGTGAAGTTTGGGCAAGGGAAGGTGAAGGAGTTGGTCTGACTGGAGACTGGTCCTTTTGGCCTTCCTTCATCTCTTTCCGAATCCATTTGGCCTGCTCCTCTTCAGTTGGAGTTACATCTTCCGGCCTGGTCTTCTTGCTTTTGCCTTTCATCTTGGCCCTTAGCAGCTGCTCTGCCTCATCAACCAGGTCTTTGGCTTTTTGATGGAGGGATGTGGCCACTTGTTCATCAAACTTTGATGAAGCCTTCTTGAATGTCTTGTTGGCCGCGTCATAGGCTTCCATGTTGAAGCGAGTGACGATGATCGGTAGCGGCTCAATAACCTTGTCAAGGGTGACCGGCGGAAGACCCTTCTGCAGCCTTCACTTGTTCTCGTACTCAGTGTATTTACTGAAGAACGAGGTTGTTAGCTGCTTCTCCTTGGCCACCACTATTAGCTCATATTCCTTCAAGGAAGAGTTGATTTCCAAGGTGTCTCTGAGCAAGGCATTGATTAGCCTTACGAAGGGGCGTTTGCAAGTGGGGTTGTTCTTCGCTTTCTCTACCCACTGCTTTAATTCGTTGAAAATGATGGCCCCCCAGTTGAGACGGAGCTGAAGGAATACGGCACTGGTTAAGTTGATCTGTTGTGCCGTAAACATGTCATGAGCTCCACTCTTGAATAGAAGCCCCTTGTCAATAAGGTGGCTTGTACAGTAGACGTCCAGAGGGAAGAGATTTCTGAGCATTTTCCCTTGTGGTTCTTTGTAGGTATCAACTCCCCTCATTGCTTCCTGTGCCTGCATGCCTCAAAGAATGGTTGCTTCAAGTGCTCCACCGAAGTGCACGCCGATGATGGTGGAGATTGTCTTGGCGGTGATGGAGACTGGACGGCCTCTTATCCATCCTCGTAGAGCGTTCTTGCTCATGAGTTCCATTCTCTGATAAAATTCTTCTACCAGAAAGATGCTGTAATTCTTGTCGTTGAGGCAGAAGAGAGGAAGTATTCCAGAGGTGTTCATGTCCTCGCATGCTTTGACGCCGGCGGCTATTGTGCAGACTGACTGAAGGTCAATGCACATCCCTGGAATATACAGTTTTGGGTCCATGGCCACTATTATCTCATGAGAGGCGGGAAAGGTTGGATATCCCGGAAGGTTGACATCCGTACTTGGAGGAATGTCGGTTTCTGGGTTCAGTTTCTTTCCGCTATCACGCTTCGATTTTGAAGTTTTTGCTTGAAAGAAATGCAAATAAAAATTAGGGCTTTTCACCTCAAGAACTAAACAAGCATAAATTTCAAGGTTTTCTGAGATTATGGGAAATATTTGAAATAAACACTTGAAACCCTAGAATGTTTAGAGTATCCAAACCAGAGAAATATATAACAGAAGTTTTCCATGAGAATAAACAATGAAAGCATATAAACGACTGTTAGTTTCTAGGTTTTTTAAGAACAACAATGGCGGAAAATGTATGGAACTCGAAAGTGACCGTTTGAATTCCAAAACAATTTTAGGTTATGAAATGAAATGCAAAACAGAAAACAATAAGTTTCAAGTAATAGAGAAGAACATACCATTGCTGTTGATGAGAAGAAGAAACAAGAAAGATTTGGGAATAATGAAAGCAGTTGCACAGAAAGAGAGTATGAATAGAGAGAGAAATATTTTTTCAAAGGGGTTCCGTAAAGTTCTGCAAAAGGCGGTTCAAGGTCTTTTTAAAGGCGAGAAAATTTTAGTGAAAAAGCGGGAACTTAAGATATTTTCTAAGTACCAAATTTTATTCTTGACCCCCTTTATTGCTTTAGAAACCTCTTTAGCAAAAAATAGACTAAGTAAGAATACTGACCTTTAAGTCTTCCGCTCAAGGAAAACTTACGTCTTGCGGTCAGTCTAAAAGTAAGTCTACCGGTATGAAAGAAACATTAATTAAAATTTGAAATTAAGCAGTAGGATCAATCATACCAAGATTTCTCCTTAAATAAGCAAACCTGGTGGCATCCAAGGGTTTTGTGAGAATGTCGACCAATTGATGCTCAGTTGGAACATATTCCAAACTGATGTTACCTTTCTCCACATGATCTTTGAGGAAGTGATAACGGATATCAATGTGCTTTGTCTTTGAGTGCATCACTGGATTTTTGGAGAATGAAATTGCTGATGTGTTGTCACACATGATTGGACAATTTGCAGTCTTGATGTTGTAGTCCACTAGTTGTTGCTTCATCCATAGAAGTTGAGAGCAACAGTTGCTTGCCGCGATGTATTCAGCTTCTGTGGTTGAGTTTGCAACTGATCCTTGTTTCTTGCAAGACCATGAGACAAGTCTATTTCCAAGAAATTGACAAGTCCCACTGGTACTTCTTCTGCTCACTTTACAAGCTGCATAATCTGCATCTGAGTATCCAACTAGATTGAAATTGTTGTTTTTGGAATACCAGATGCCTAGATTTGTTGTTCTTGAAACATATCTGATGATACGCTTGGCGCAAGCAAATGTGATTCCTTTGGATCCGCCTCGAAATCTTGCACAAACACAAACAAAGAAACATAATGTCAGGTCTACTAGCAGTAAGGTAAAGAAGTGAACCTATGATTCCTCGGTACTTGGTCACGTTCTCTTGCTTTCCCTTTTCATCTTTGTCAAGATGGCAGTTGGTAGACATTGGAGTTTCGAATCATTTAGCTGAATCCAGACCAAATTTCTTGATTAGTTCTTTTGCATATTTGGTTTGGCTGATGAAGATTCCGTCAGAAGTCTGTTGAATCTGCAATCCTAGAAAGTAGGTAAGTTCACCCATCATGCATGCTCATCTCGAACTTGCTTTGCATCAGCTTCTCGAATCTTTTACACAGGCTTTGGTTAGTTGATCCAAAGATGATGTCGTCCACATAGATTTGTACCAGAAGAGAATGGCCTTTGTGCTTGAGGATGAATAAAGTAGTGTCTATCCTTCCTCTCACAAATCCTTGTTCTATTAAGAACTTGGATAGAGTTTCATACCAAGCTCTGGGAGCTTGCTTCAGCCGTAGAGAGCTTTCTTGAGTCGGTGGACGTGATCCAGTTTGTCTAAAATGACAAATCCTGGAGGTTGTTCAACATATATCGTTTCTTGAAGATCACCATTCAGAAAGGCACTCTTTACATCCATCGGATACACTTTGAAGTCCATGAACGAGGCATAGGCTAGAAAGAGTCTGATTGCCTCTAGTCTAGCAACAGGAGCAAAAGTTTCATCAAAGTTAATTCCTTCTTCCCTGTAGCCTTGAGCAACCGCCTAGCTTTGTTTCTCGTGACATTTCCATCTTCATCTCTTTGTTTCGAAACCCATTTGGTGCCGATGACTGGATGATCAGTCGGCCTTTGAACTAAGCTCCACACCTTGCATCTTTCAAACTGGTTCAGCTCTTCTTGCATAGCTTCAATCCAGTTATGATCTTCTATAGCTTTATCAATCTTCTTTGGCTCGAGTTCAGATACGAATGCATATGCAAACATAGTCTCTTCTCGAACTTTATTTCTCGTACAAACTCTGTGTTGAGATCACCAATTATTTGAGGAATAGGATGATCTCTTGTTTCAATAATGGTTGGAGGAAGATCACTTCTGGTGGGTTCTTCCCTTAAGAATTCTGGAGTAGGTTGAGAAGGAGATTCACCAAAATCTGGTTTAGAAGGGATAGGATCTTCAAAATCTTCATTTTCTGGTGAACAAGAAGGATGAGTGATCTGTAAAGGTGCTTGGGGTAAAACAGAAGAGATGGGTTCTGCGTCAACAGAAGAGTTGGAACCGGTATCGGTAGAGTTTACGTCTACCGGTGGAGGGTTAGCGGTACTTGAGGGGTCTGCCGTTGTCGTTTTCTGATGAGGAGTGGAAGTAGATGTTGTATTAGTACCTATCTCATCATTATCAGAATCATTAGCAACATTCGGAGCCTTTCTAGGCTCTAACAAGTCATATTCATCAGAAGAAACATGCACATATTCTAAAATTTTCAAATGAGTTTTATTGAAAATGCGAAATGCTTTTGAATGTTTGGAATACCCCAGAAAAATTCCTTCGTCTGATTTTTCATCAAATTTTCCTCTATATTCTTTTCCATTATGAAGAATAAAACATTTACAGCCGAAGATTTTAAGAAATCCTATGTTGGGGGATCTTCCTCTCCATATTTCATATGGAGTTTTATTATGAAACTTGTTTACCGGTGGATACTCGGTAAAACATGCGGTGTTGGACGACTTACGCCCGTAAGTACTGAAGTTTAGCTTACGCCAAGATTGTTCTTCTTTGCTTCAATCAGTGTTCTGTTCTTCCGTTCAGCTACACCATTTTGTTGAGGAGTACTGGCAGTAGAAAAGTTGTGGCCGATCCCGTGGTCATCGCAATATTTTTCTACACCATTGTTCTTGAATTCAGTGCCATTGTCTGATCTTATGTCACTAATGTCTTCAAGCTTTTGTGTTTGAAGTCTTCTGAAAAGAGCAGTGACTAGATCATACATTTCATCTTTAGATGTCATTGCTTCAATCCAAGTGAATCTAGAGTAGTCGTCAACTACTACAAGTGTATACTTGTCTCCAGAAATACTGGCTGTTGTGATTGGTCCAAAGAGATCCATATGCAGAAGTTGAAGAGGTCTGTTTGTTGACAAGACAGACTTTCTTTTGAAGGAAGACTTGGAAAGTTTTCCTAGTTGACAAGCTTTACAACCGTCATGGTCGGGCACAGTAGGTAGACCTTTGACAAGCCCATCTTTTGAGAGCTTGGAGAGGTGCTTGAAGTTGAGGTGATCGAGAGCTTGTGCCATAGCCATTGTTGTCACGAACATTGTTAGCTACTAGGCAAAGACTTGAGAATCTCCCTAGAAGATTTAAGTCCACGACATAGACGTTTCCTTGTCTATTGCCGGTCAGTATTGTAGAGCAGGATTCACTGTCTTTAATGAGGCACTGGTTGGAGTTGAATTGGCATAGTAGTCCTTTGTCGCAAAATTGGGATATGCTCAACAGATTGTGCTTTAAGCCACTCACTAGAGAAACTTTGTTGATGGAGAGACTTCCTCTAGTGATTGAGCCATATCCAATTGTCTTTCCTCTTGCATTATCTCTGAAAATAACAGTGGGTCCTTTTGCTTCGGCTATATCTGTAAGAAGACTTACATTTCATGTCATGTGTCTTGAGCGACCACTATCCGTGTACCGGATGTTTTGTTTTTCGATTTTATAGCCATGAAGCATTCCTGAAAAAGAATTAAAGCAACAAGGTCCCCTTTATTTTCTTTTGGGTCCTAAGGATTAGCAACCTTTTGGAACCCATACATGCCTAACCTTGAGAGAACTAGGTCTCTCAGATCTTGGAGTGAACCTTAGCAGGCATTCTGGGGCCAGATGGCCTAGGCAATTGCAAGAATGACATACGTGGAAATTCCATAGAGAACTGTTAGTGACTTTAGCTGAAGAGTGATTATGATCATTCCTTTTCTTGACATCCATTCTTGGTTCAGCTTGCTTGTTGACGGTAGACTTAATTGGTTTCTTTTGAATCTTCCTAGGAAGGTTACCATCAGACTTAGCTTTAGCTTTTCTATTGATTACCTTTTCAGGAGGATTTGGTAGAATACCTTTAAGTTTACCTTCAACAGGTAAAGGAGCCTTGTCTGTTTCATAGACAAACTTGATAGGTACCGGTAGAGGTTTAGTAGGTCTACCGCCAGCAGACTTTGCCTTAGCATAGTTGTTGCCGGTAGACTTCACTCTCTCTACCGTTACCTTTTATGGTTTCTCATTTGAATCTGTCATCTTGGCTTTTCCTTTCTGAACTTTTCGGTAAACATAGGGAACACTTGAATAGCCAAGTCCTTGTTTTCCTATATTTCCGAATGTCTGTTTAGAGAAAGATATATCATTAGCAGTCTTGGAGGATTCACCTTTCTCTATGACTGAAGAGAATGTCGTAAGGGGCACATCTGAATATCCTATGCCAGTTTTATCATTACTAGATTTTTGGCTTAAAAGGATTTCTTCGAAGGCATCCTTGGAGCTGTTCCAGGAGTCAATTGTCTTTTGCAAGGTAATTTTCTCTAGGTCAAGTCCTTTGATGTGCTCAGATAGACATTCAATTTTGTCATAAAGGAATTTGTTTTCTTCCTTCAGCTTGATATTTTCTTGATGACAGCTATTGAGAGTTTGAATCTTAGCTGCCATCAGAGATTTCTCAGCAGTAAGTTTCTCACAGTTCTTTGCAAGTTTAACATAGGCTACTCTAAAGGAATTAAATTCTTCACGCATATCTTGATTATCCTTGAGAAGTTCTTCCTTACTGAAGCTGTCATTGTTGGTTTTACTTTTATCCAAGGGACTAGGTGAAACTTCGACTTCATTTTCAGAGTCATAGGTAGGACCTGAATCATGAGCTATTAAGCATATGTTAGCTTGCTCACAATCATCTTCCTCCTCTTCTGAATCAGTCTCAAACCATGTAGCAACCTGTTTGTCTTCTATGTCTTCAGCCAACATACCCTTTTGTTTTTGAAATTTTCTATAAGTAGGTTTTCGGTATGCTTCAAATTTTGGCTTTGGACATTTGGAGGCAAAATGACCAGGTTTTCTACAATTGTAACACACAAGCTCTTCTTTAGATGAGCTTTCACCATTTTTCTTAAAAGGTTGTTGGTGTGTGTTCTTCCTTCCATATTTTGCAAATTTTTGAAAATATTTTACAAACATAGCAAATTGTTCATCGGATAGAAAATCATTTTCACATGAGGAAGTGGAAGGTTTGTTTTCAACAGTGATTTCTTCTTGGACCATGGCTGGCAAGGACACAGTTCTGAACTGTTTGTCTTGCTCTTGAACTTGATTTACTTCAAGTTCATAAACCTTCGAACTTGCGTAGACACTACGGAGAGTCATCTCGTTTAAGTTTTTGGATTCTTTCATAGTCGTGGTCTTAACGTGCCATAAGCTACCTAGAGAGCCTAAAAACCTCATGTTCATTTCCTTTTTGTCATAAGTTTTACCAAGAGAAAAGCAGCTATTTATTACCTCACTGAAGCGATCATATGCTTGCCTCAAGGTTTCCTTAGGATCCTTTTTGAAGGAATCAAACTGATGGATGTATGTGTACTTTCTGTTATCCCTTGTGTCTTGGTCTCCCTCCAAATATTCCACAAGAGCTTCCCACATCTCTTTAGCAGTTGTAAATCGAATCACTTGCAGGTATGTGGTTGTGTCTAGAGAGCTGGTGATTATATTAATTGCTTTACTGTCAAGCTCTACCAGTTTTCTGTTGTCCTCTGTCCATTCAGATTCTTCTTTGGGAACTTCTGCAGGATTCCCAGCGATGGAGGCTAGAAGATTTGGCTTCATTGGTACATGTTGACCTGCAGTAACGCATTTCCATAATCTGTTGTCAATAGAGTTCATAAATCTCATTACTTTATCCTTCCATACATCAAAATGACCTTCGTCCAATATTGGGACGTGGTTAGCATTAGATGTAGGCAGCATGTAGTGTGTTTGTGCCATTTTATCGTATATCTCAAGAGTTTAATCTCGGAAAAACTTGTTTTCAAAGAGTAAGGCTCTGATACCAATTGTGGGTCCCAATGGGCACAATAATAAGCTAGAAGGGGGGGGGGTTGAATAGCTTATTATACACTTAAAACTTTTTAATAAATTCTTTGAAGGGTACTTGCAATCTATTGAAAAGATTGAAGTAGCGGAAGACCTTCAAGATAGTTGTTCCAGGTTTGCCGATAAGGACTACCGGTAGACCTTTTATAAGTTACTTAAGTTCTGCTGTAAATGGATAAAGATAATCAAAGTACTAAACAGTTCAAATAGCAGACAAACAGTAAGGAAATAACACAAGTATTTTGGGATGGTTCACACTATAAAGAGTGCTACGTCCACCACCAAGGCAGTCGACCTTGGATTTAAATAGTGCACTATATTTTCCACTAGATCTATTACAAAGAATATTCCTAATGGATCGTGTACAAAATATTGACTTGTGTTTGGAGTCTAGGGAATTAAATATCTGTGAATACAAGATATTTAATTCGTGCAGAAGTATAGTTAAAGAATGTAGACAACAAGAAGTTAAAACAATAAGTGTTGATGAACAGCTTCTTGTTGTTGACTGGGACTTCTAGATCTGTTGAGGATCTCTTGAATGCACTGAGTTGTAAGACTTGGAGTTATGGAGTTTCAGAGCAATCCTTTAAGTGTTTGATTATGTCTGTACAGTTATTTTTCCAGTCTTCAAAGGCAGCATTTATAGCCGGTGCACCCCAAAAGATCCGTTGGATAAGACGAAGACTTTAACAGCTCTTTTATGAATGCATTAAATGCATGAGGTTGTCAATCAAGAAATTCGTCTTCCCAGATATCTAGAGCAGGGAATGATTTATGAGATCTTCGAAAAGTGGGCAATCTAGATGTCAGATCTGAGAGTTGTTGCAGACAGTAGGTGACAGTCTGCTATTCCCGCTTTCAGTGTTCAGGGCAAAAAGTTCTTCCTGCTTTTCGGAAAGCTGCTTTCGGCGGGCATGATATGTCAGGGAATGTCTCAGATAAATTCAAACATTGATCAGGATAAGTTTTGAATTAATCCAATGAGTCATTGCTGGATAGGACACGTCATGAGAGACCAAGTGGACACAAGGTCTGCCGTTTGTAAGCGTTGAGCAAGTGTTTCGGTGAAGCTGTGAAGTGGTCTTCCGGTGAACCTGTGAAGTCCTATAAAAACTATACTAGGCAAAGTTCTATATACAGTTGCCACGCTAATCGATACGCAGCCCGATTAGCCACTGAAGTATAAAACTAATGTAATGTACTGAGCAGATATAAATCTTAACATAAGAATCAACAACGGCTCTTTTATATAATATTTCCTATTCTAATCCGGGCAGCACAACGGCTTATATTGACTACATTGTGCCGGATTTAAATAACAACTTTAAAATAATAAATGACTGGAAAAGTAAATAAATAAATTAAATAACGCCCTTAAAGGCTTTACCTTTTAGAGCGGTAGTGTGCTCGCTCTGTCCTTAAGGGAGAGGGAGTCTTTTTTGTTGTTTGTTGTGTGGTTGTTGTTTTGATTTGGGCAGAGTGACTGCTTATTTTGGTGACTTTTGGCTTGTCTACTCGGACAGAGTGACAGCTTATTTTGGTAGGTTTTGACCTTTTTGGTTGGGCAGAATAACGACTTAGTTTTTTGATTTTTCAGCTCATTACTCGAGCAGAGTAACGGCTTACTTTGGGATTTTTGGGTCGGGGAAGTGAGGTGGATACCTAACAACTAGGCTAGGGATCACTTATAACCGGTGAATATTTATTTTGGCAGAGTTTGGACGGGGTTTGGAGACTTTAGTGGGCTTCACTCACCTATCTCACACCTCTCGTAATTATTCGCTTCGTCGAGACGCAGAGAGAATTTCTCAGCGCTTCGTTACGATATTTCTGAACACTGAGGAAGGGACCCGGTCTCTCTTATTTATAGGTGGAGAGAGGGAGTCATCCGGCATTTTCCAATTTCTTCAGCCGGCTTCATTGGTGTGTACCACATGCTTCAACAGTTGCACAATGTGTTAAGTCGACATGCTACAGTAGCATCCATGGCGCGGCAATATGCCCCCCTTGGCGCGGCACCCACAGCCTCTTTAAGCCGCGCCAAGCCCACTATTCAAGTTTGATTTTGAAACTTTCACCCCTTGCAATTCACTGTTTTCCGCATCCTGCTTTGCCTTTCGCATTTTTAACTCCTGCAACTTGACATTTGTTAAGTTTGAGCAGTTCTTGATATCATATGTCAATGTCACATACCAGGGGTACGAAATTGGGGTGTCTACACCCAAGTAATAGGAATTATCAGTGATTACAAATAACTAATTGTGACCAAAATAGTTCTTGTCTCTTTGTCCAAATATTTAATTAAGTACAAGGCATGGAACGTGTCATGCTTATTATAGTTGAATCTTGGTTTCTTGATCTCAGAGTAGACTTATATAATAAGCAAATAAACTCAATATCGCATATTGATTTATTTGAGCACGACCATACATTTACTTAAGTCGCACTCATCAAGGGGCCCATAAATATTATACTCATGTTATGTAGGAGGGAAAAATTCTATCTACATCGTTCATATCCCTCAACATGATTCGTGGCATATCCAATACCCTACTTTATAATCACATTGTTACAGAATGGCGTTTATCGGTAGCAAAATATACAACTCCTCATATAGGATATATAACAACTTGAAGTTAAAAGACAGCGAACACATTTGTCACTATGAGAATCGCTTATGACACTCAAGTAATGATTCACGTAACATTTTCATGCGGGTTAATCCAGTACACCGTTACACCTAACATGCACTCATGTGTAAACTGATATCAACTATATGAGTCTCAACACATACTAGTCTTCGTGTATTATTATTCTTCTTATTAATAATAATACTCGACTAGAGATATTTAAAAATAACATATTTATTCTAAGGGCTTTATGATGCATTACCATGAATAAACAAACAATACATATACATATATACATACATACATATATATGTGTGTGTGTATTTTCCCTACGAATTAAATTAATCATAAAAAAACTAAAGTGAGATTTGATTGATACTTTGATGGAATATTTGTTTTTTAACCTAATTTTTATGGGGCCAAAATACGATTCACATTTGGAAGTATATATTTAAATCTCACCTTGCACCCCAGCCTACAAATTAAGTGTTCCACTTTCATACACCATTTTGCTATTTGACCCACTTTGCCCCCTCATGTCCAGGAGAGTTAATACTTAATAATATTAATGGAAAATGACATGTACATGTTGCATGAGGATTATTTTGATCATTTGCTTGGGTACAAAGTTGGATTTCTTTATAATTTTATCATTTAGTTAACCATTTGATATTTAAGATATGTTTGTAATAAAAATAATGTATAAATGTTTCAATAATCTAAAATAATTAAATTTGTCTCATATTTAACTTTAAAGTTTAAAAAATGTCTTACTCCCGAAAATAAATTTTAGATTTTATTTAATTTCTTTTTCTTATCCCTCACTTTCTTCAATGTTATCATTTATAGACTTACCACAATTACAACCACCACCACCACTTCTACCGTCTCAAATTTCACTGCTAACACAAAAATTAATTTTTTTATTTAATTTATTTAATTTCTATTTCTTATTCCTTACTTCTTCCGTCGACTTAAATCATATACAAAACCCATCATTTATAAACCCTGCACTACTACCACTACTTTAAATTTCACTTTTTACAAGCCCAAATTAATATTTTTGAATCTAAAATTTAAAGGTTTAAACCAAAACTCATATGAATATTTAGAAATTTAGAGATCTAATTATACATTATTTCACCTAAACCACCACTATTATCCCTACAATTACAGTCACCACCACCCCTAATCACCACCACCATTATCCATCAAATCGTCGCCACCACCATCACCACTACCAACAAATGCTATCACCTCGGCTCAAATCGTAAAATTAAATCTCTTTAACTTACGTTCAGTTGCACTTCTTTCTTCGAACGCTTCTCTCTCTTTTAAGGCGCTTTCTTCCTTCATTGTCAAATCACTTAGTAAAGAGAAAGTGTAATTTTTGGCTGTGATGCACTAGATGATTTTTTATTGTATTTTTTGAAGGAAACAGGGGCGACACCTGCAAGATTTTATTAGATTAAAAAAAGGTACAAACTTGAGGGGGACAACCAGTCTTGCCCTTATAATTGGGAGGACGGAGGAGCCTGACCTCGAAAAGGAAATACATGAAGCAAAAAACAAACTGAAAACAAACCAAACAAATTAAGAGACACAGATAAGGAGTAGCATGTTTATCAAGAAGGATAAGGCCACGTATCCGACTGGGAAGAGCCAAAGCTAAGGAGTAAGTGCAATCTTGACCTTGATCACAGCCGAAATTAGCAAGCGCGTCAGCCATGACATTGGATTCACGAAAACAGTGGGTCAAGGAGAAGTTCATTAATCAACCAAACAATATGACAAAGGTGGCTATATAACCCACCACACACAATTAAATAATATTATGAACATATTATAAAACATAATTTTGGAAATATTACAGAAAAACTTAAAATTCTTCTATTTGAACTTGAGGGATGTGTGCAATTCTCCAAGAATCTCTGTGCTCCTTGTTTTTGCACGCATCAATTAGTTTTCTGGGCATACCATTAAGAAAAAGAAGCCTAAGCTTCATAAGATGTTCAATGCCATAAGGCACAACATCCAACTCTTCGCAACTCACAATAATTAAAGTATCAAGATGTGGCATTGCTCCCTCCTCAATTGTTACCATTTTCAATCCTCTAAAATGGTCAATATATAGATATTTGAGCCTTTGAAACCCTCTTGCCTTAAAACATAAACTGTCTCCATCCATTAATCTACACACTTCTAATCTCATTTTAATCAAGCTGGGAAAAGATTTCGAATTAAGTGTCTTTGAAACTCTCCCACCTCTTAAAGTGAATATTTCAAGAAATGGCAAAGTAGGAAGAGATGTCACATTCAGTACCTCATCTCTCAAAGAATAAAGAAGCAGGGAACGAAGATTAGTGAGCTTAGAAAGAAAGGAGCACAATGTCATCCCATACTCACTTCTCAACCCCAAAATACCTAACTTCCTCAACTCACTCAACCTCCCTATCTCTCTTAACAATTCTCCACCATTTTCTCCAACGTCCACTCTATACAACTTTTGTAAAGACAATAAAGCCCCTATGTTAGATGGCACCTTAAAGGCATCAAAATATGAACGGTATACTAACAGATGACGTAACCGAACGAGCTTTACTATCTCCTCAGGCACATGATCGACGTTGGTGCGTTTCAAATCAAGGTCTCTAGTTTCTCCAGGTTTCCTATCAATTTGGGAATGGTTCTCACATTTGTTCCCCTCAAACTTAGATACCTCAGATGAACTAGTTTGAAAATTTCTGGTGGAATCTCTTCTAACGGAGCCTCTCTCAAATCTAACACCTTTAACAACTTTGAGCTTAACAAGATGGGCTGCAGTAATTTTGACATGGATTGCGAATCATGGTCACCAAAAGAAAGGAATGAACGAAGATGATTAAAATATTTGCTGCTTACTTGCAAATTTTTAGCATCTTCATGAATTGCAAGGCGTCGAACTATCTCAGGCCACTCATAACTCGATCCGCTGGCCACCATAATAAACTTATGCTCTGTCGCTATCCAAAGAATCATTTCACGCAAAAGATCGTGAAGACGACATCTTTCAAGCCTTCCAGTAAGCCTATCTATGTCCCCGACTTGAACCAAACTTCTATTGATAAGCTCGTTGAGGTATTCCTCGGCGACATCTTCAATTGACATTCTTGGTCTCGCTTGTACAAAACCTTCTGCTATCCATAGTCGAATTAGTCTCATTTTCTCCATCTTTTGGTCCTCTGGGAAAAGGCTCATGTACAAGAAACATATTTTTAAATGGTACGGCAAGTCGTAGTAACTGAGAAAGAGCAATTTCTTCACTCTCTCTAACCTCTCATTGATATCCAATTCACTGGGAATGCTTCCATAAAACATCTCCCATTCTACAATTCTGCTCCTGTCCTTGGTTGCCAAAATGCCAGCGATCACCACAATTGCTAGTGGCAAACCATCGCATCTACTTAAGATTCTTTGACAAATTTTCTTCAAAGGTGGAGGGCAGAGGAGCTTTCTGGAAATGCCTTTCTACAAAAAAGTGTCCACGACTCTTCTTGAGACAAGGGCTCTAAATTTAAAGTATACTCCCCTAGAGAAGCTATATTATTTTTACGAGTTGTAAGCATCAAGCGGCTGCCACAAGCATTGGCTGGCACTATCTTTCTCACATCTTCCATGTCAGAAATGCTCCAAACATCATCAATAACAAGTAGGAAACGCCTTTGTTGAAGGATGTTATCAATAATCTCCTTCAACTCGTTCACACTCATAGACTCGACACCTTGAGGGAGTGGTCCTCTCTTGTTGAACAGTTGCCTAACAATTTCTCTGAGAAGCTCAACAAGGTTCATTGATTGGGAAACAACAAGCCAGAGACGACTTTCAAAATGGTTCATCACCGATGGGTCATCATAGACCTTCTTAACCAAGGTAGTCTTGCCCAAACCCCCCATTCCAACAACCGAAATGCAATGGTGTCTTGAATCAGGTTTGCGAAGCCATGCCACTAGTTGTTGTTTGGGCTTTTCAATGCCAACAAGGTTTACTTCCCCATGAACAACATTAAGTATCCTCGCGGCGGTGATGTTGGAGCTTGAGCTTTGCCATGGGGACTTACTCTCTAGGGTGTATCTCTGACGCGCTTCTGCGATTTCACGAACACGAAGTTTGAGGCTTCGAATTTGTGAAGCAATTTGATGACGACCTTTTAACTTCTTAACGTGGAAACTGACTCTACGAAGAGAACCGTAGAATCCTTGAACGTCGTGATGATGTTGGAGGCGAAGGATGAACTCGTCGAGAACGTCCTCGATGTCAAAGGTAACATCTCGCACTTGGCTCACCCAAACTTTGAGCTGTGGGTCAGTAATCTCTCTAGCATCAACAACCCCGAGGAAGGTAGTCATGCTCTTCAATTCATCTATCATGTACTGGGCATCTTGGCGAACCCCACCCAGCAAGTTTGCTTCTTCTTGGAGGAGAGATGAGAGCTTTTCGACCAAGAATTGGACAATTCCTTGTGCCATTTCTCGCTCCAATATTATTGGTAACAATTGATAAAGAGATAAAGATGGAAGAGCTACTTGTAGAGTGTGTGTTGAGAATTGAGACAATTCAGAGAAGACTATAAAATCCAAGTCAATTCTCATCATCCAAATTCCAAAACAATTGGCCTACACATCACATCATCACGTGATATTTCAGATTCCAAAACATTTGGCTATTGGTTCATGAATGTGGAGAGAGAGAGAGAGAGAGAGAGAGATTGAAACAATTTCGTGGCCAATCGTGAGACATAACTCACCGTCAATGCAATTGCTGGGTCATCCGTCCCTTCTGTTCATCAGACGAGCAGCATGAAAAATATGGATATTTTTGAAAGACTTTAATGGTTGAAGAAAAAAGGATACATTTTTTGGATTACAAATTTAAAAAAGTGGATCGGTCAGAATTTGACCCTTGTTCTTTTGTTCATGGTTTACTTCATTCGTTTTAGGTAAAAAGTTTCAGTTTGAAAATTAAATTTTTTTAATAAAATAACAGTTATAGTAATCTATTAGTAAAAAAAATGATATTTTTTATGCCTTAATTTTTTTTAAATGGACTCTTTAATTGAATTATCCAAAAATGTAATAATGAATTTTTGTCTTGAATGAAGGGAGTAATTCTCAATTGGTCACCCTACTATTTCGAAATATCATTACTAAATACTGATTATGGATTAAAAATATGAGAGTTTTGGAAAGTTTTGAAGAGTAAAATTGTTTTTTTACTATGGCTGTCATTTATATACATAGGTAATTAAATTAAGATTATTTATTAACTAGGTACATAATTAGCTAGGATTATAATTTACTTATACCCCAATTTAATTTTAAGTAGCTCAATTAAACCCAAAAATTAATAATTTTTTTTTATTTTGAAACAATTAAAGGGCATTTTGGTCTTTTTTCTAGAAAGTATTATATTAAGTATTTCTTTGGTGTTGTACTAAGTATTTCTGATATTTGCATTGCACACTTTTTAACAGGCCATGGCACTTGAATGTCCCAACTGTTATTTAGATGCATAGACATAGAAGAGCCGGCTTTTGGGGTGTGCAGATTGAGTGATGGAACATGGCCCACAAAATTAGGGGGCCAATTCAATGGAAAATGTGTAGTCCAATTGTATTTATTTATTTATATTATTTTGTTCTAAGTAGTGTATTTTCTATGGGGTGACTTAGTAGCATGGATGATGTTTTACCAAATGTGAGGTCTCAAGTTCAATCTCTTCAAAAGTTCATTTTAGAATTATTGTTTAAAAATCTCAAAAACATGACAACATTTTGACTAACCATCTTTCTTTTGTATATTATTTATATTTTTCTCAATATACTTTTAAATCTAAATATTATACATAGAAAATTCATTTGAACTTGGTCCAATTAGTATTGCACAAATAAATATGGTCACCGTACGAGAATATCAAAACATCCATAATCGCGAAAATTTAGCCAATTCGCATATTTAATCTATTAACTTGTGCAACGGTACACCAATTCATCTAGACTGGGGGTATATATAGCTAATCTTCTCAATTGTTTAAATCCATAATTAGTTTGGTTTTAATAAGAATAGATTTTCTCTAAAACTATGTTCGGTTAACCCTTCAATTTTGGTCCACTGTGACCAGAATTTGCTATGTTAATGTTATTGGGTTTCTTTTGATTATCTCCAATTCTGATTTCTGAATAGTTTTTGATATTTTATTGGTAACTTAATAATTATATTTCCTTTGTCTCAAAAAAATATTTATTCAAAATAAAAATAAAATATTATTTTGATGTATTTTTCACTAAAAAAATTAAAAACAATATTTTGATTTTAATATTTTGGGTGACAATGTAACATTTGAATATGTAGGTTTGTTATTGTATGTAGTGATTTCGTTTTGATTGTTTTGGTAATAAATAATTTTGATAGCATTTATAATTCATATTTATCATTTTAAGATTTAATTTATAATTTAAAACATGACCCTCAAAATATCAAAACTCACCCCGTCACCCGATTGACACCCCTTTTCATCTAGAAACCACTAAATTAAAAATGAATATAGTGGTCAAAGGTTTGGATTAGGGATTTATTGTTGATATCAATTTGAATGTTAGAGTAAGGCCAATGGAGGTTTTCCTCCAAATCTTCTAAGATTTTTGGCAAACAGTGGAAGTTTTTCAAAAATCAAAACTAAATCAGTGGATGATTTAAACCCAAAAGGTTCGGCAGATGAACCTCCAGATTTTAAGGTTTTTTCCACAACAGCCCCTGCAAAACGATGAGTTTTGGGCCACAGCCCATCAAAACGACGTGGTTTTGATGGACCAATTTTGAAAAAAATGCCATCAGCCGAGACTAGCTCCTGACAATGCTTTCCATGTGTCATTAATGTGGTGGTTGAGGGAATTTTTTCTTTATTTGCTGTTTAAGGGCAGTTTGGGTATTCAAAAAAGATTTTTTTTTAATTTTTATTTTTTAAAAAAACAGTACACATTTTTATCTATAAATAGAGACTTGGTTTGCCTCATTTGGATACCAAATATATTTTTCGCAAAATTTGAATTTATTTGTAAAAAGACAAATAAAGTAATAATATTATAAATAAATAATAACGAATTATAATAAATATTATTCAAATTTTAATAAATAAATATTATTTTAATAATGACTATTTATATAATTTCGAAATTATTTATTTATGCAATATTAAATTTATTTGTTAGTATAAATTGAAAGAATATATTAAATTAATAGAGATAAAGATGGTGATGTATGTAAATTTGTTGGAGATAAAGATGATGGGGTATGTAAATGTGTTGGATTTTGTGCCACCATTGGGAGGGTTTTTTTGTTTTAAATCAAATGGGTATCTAATGAATTAATTTATTGGTTTTTAATGGGTTGAGTTTGATTTTTGGTTTGATTTTCCCACACCGTTGTACCTACCCGCCAATGGAGGTTTTAAAAAAAATCTAAACAAAATCTTGCAATCCAATGGTGATTTTTAAAAAAATCTAAACCAAATCATCCATTGATTTTGAAAAAAAAGAATCATTAGAAGAACCAATTGGCTCCAACTCCAAGGCATGAGCCTCCTTCCCCCTTCCCCTTTCCATATGTCAACATTGTATTGGTCATCATTTTATTTTTTTTCATTGTCTTTCTTGACGAATTTTTAGCCAAAAAATGTATTTGATTTTTATTTATTTTTCCCTGAATTAAAGTATACATTTTTACCTATAAATAGACACTTAGTTTGTTTCATTTGGACATTAGAAAAAATTTCTATGATTTTTTCAAGTTTATCTAGCCATTTTTATGTAAAAATATTGAATTAATGGAGATAAAGATGGTGATGTATGTAAATCTATTAGATTTTGTGCTACAATTGGAAAAGTTTTTGAGTTTTAAATCAAATTAGTATCTAATAATTATTTTATTGATTTCTAAAGAATTACGTTTGATTTTGGATTTGATTTTATAAAACCATAGTACATGCTCTAAGAGCAAGGCCAATGGAGGTTTTAAAAAAAATCTAAACCAAATCTTGCAATCCAATGGTGATTTAAAAAAAATTTAAACCAAATCATCCATTGATTTTGAAAAAAAAGAATCATTAGGCCATGTACAACAAAGGATCATATTTGATCCTCATTTAATACTCAAATTATTAAAAATGAATATAAAAAACTATTTGATACTCATAAGCTATCCAAACAAAAAAATTCGTACAACAGTTTGGCACAAACTTCAATAATCTTTCATATCTTATCATTTTTATCTTCAATAACTTTAAATTTTGGAAAAAGTCATTTGGTATCCAAATAAGTCAAACCAAATCTCTATTTATAGATAAAAATATATACTTCTTAAAAATAATTTTTATTTTTTTCTAAATTGTGAAAATGCCAAAAATAAAATAAAATAAAATAAGAATGACATGGAGAGAGAGAGAAAAGGCTAGGAAAGAAGAATGGCATGAAGAGAATGGCAAGTGGGCTCAATTTTCCGGAAATTGGGGCGTGTCACCCCAAGACACTGAAGTGAAGAATATCATTTTTGATTCCCTTGTGATTGAAGTTTGATCCTATGTTGTTTGTCAAAAACCCACCATAATCCCCATATAATACACCGTTGTACCTGATCTTAGAAGAACCCAATTGGCTCCAACTCCAAGGCATGAGCCTCCTTCCCCCTTCCCCCCTTTCCATATGTCAACATTGTATTGGTCATCATTTTATTTTTCTCCATTGTCTTTCTTGACGAATTTTTAGCCAAAAAATGTATTTTATTTTTATTTATTTTTCCCTGAATTAAAGTACACATTTTTACCTATAAATAGACACTTAGTTTGTTTCATTTGGACATCAGAAAAAATTTCTATGATTTTTTCAAGTTTATGTAGCCATTTTTCGGTAAAATTATTGAATTAATGGAGATAAAGATGGTGATGCATGTAAACATATTGGATTTTGTGCCACCAATTGGAAAGGTTTTTGAGTTTTAAATCAAATTAGTATCTAATAATTATTTTATTGATTTCTAATGAATTACGTTTGATTTTGGATTTGATTTTATAAAACTATAGTACATGCTCGAGCAAGGCCAATGGAGGTTTTTAAAAAAATCTAAACCAAATCTTGTAATCTAATGGTGATTTAAAAAAAAAATCTAAACCAAATGATCCATTGATTTTGAAAAAAAAAAAAGAATCATTAGAAGAACCCAATTGGCTCCAACTCCAAGGCATGAGCCTCCTTCCCCCTTCCCCCTTTCCATATGTCAACATTGTATTGGTCCTCATTTTATTTTTCTCCATTGTCTTTCTTGACGAATTTTTAGCCAAAAAATGTATTTTATTTTTATTTATTTTTCTCTGAATTAAAGTACACATTTTTTACCTATAAATAGACACTTAGTTTGTTTCATTTGGACATCAGAAAAAAATTCTATGATTTTGTCAAGTTTATCTAGCCATTTTTTTGTAAAAATATTGAATTAATGGAGATAAAGATGGTGATGTATGTAAATGTATTGGATTTTGTGCCACCATTGGAAAGGTTTTTGAGTTTTAAATCAAATTAGTATCTAATAATTATTTTATTGATTTATAATGAATTACGTTTGATTTTGGATTTGATTTTATAAAACCATAGTACATGCTCTAATTATGTACCAACTAAATTTTTTATGTTCGTGTTTATGATACGATGCAATTTTTTTAAAAAAATTTACAGTTGAATGACACATTGATTCAAATGAAAGTTGAGGGATTGATGTTTTATAAGGGGTGACTGTTCAGAAGATTAATAGCAGGGTTTGACTTTGTGATATGAAGATAAAACATAAGGAAAAGAAAAATAAGTGATTGCTAATAATATTAACTAGATTCTGTGCCCGTGCCTATGGCACGACGTCTGTATGGGACGATGCCAGTATAAGACGGTGTTAGTATTCAAATAAATCAATATAATAAATTATATATATATATATATATATAAAGCTAGAATATAACTATTTCATCAAATAGATTTAATAGCCCATTTTACATGAAAGCAAAAAAGAGTACAAAGTTTAAAAAGAGAACAAAAAAAAAAACTAAGCCTGAAAAGGATGGAAGAAAGCCGATTGAAATAAAAACGTAGGAAGAAACACGTGAATAGGAAATAGTTAGATTATGTTAAGATAAAAACAGTTTAAATGAGATTTAGGAAGAAAAACGTGAATAGGAAATAGTTAGATTAGGTTGAGATAAAAACAGTTTAGATGAGATTTATATATGAGATAAAAACAGTTTAGATTAGATTATAAATCTTCTTGACAGTCCTGATTCAGGGGGACACATGTGTCATGCGAAATAAATTACAGCCGTTTGATATAAGTAAAAATAATCAATCTCAACCGCTATTTATCCTACTGAGCTCTATAGTATAATAGATTGTAAAAGATGACTTATAATAGGAAAAGAAAAAAATATGGAGTTAAAAATGGATAACTACTTACAAATGTGAATACGAGGGTGAATCTCAACCGTTAATTTTTTAAAGATAATTTAATCTCAACCTCTGAATTGTCCTAGTCAATTACCTAACTGTTTTATAATATAGACTAGATTCTTATGTCTATACCTATAATACGATACAAATATATCTAATTTCGTTAATTAAAATAACAGTATCTTATTATTTTTATTTTATTTTTTTAAGTTACGATTGAAAAGTAAGTGGGGGCGATTCCCTCCATCCTAAAGTCCGGATAAGATTTTGGTGATCACCCTCAATCTTGTACTTGGAGATAGCACCACGAAGATCAATGAATTTGGGCGACGATTTCTTCAAGTAAATTTTGCTTATATATATATAAAGACAGATGTATCTATAAATAGAAATATTTTACCAATTTTTTTTTTTCAAAAATAGAAGGTTCTCCATTTAATAATGAGTAACGCTAGTGCCACTCTAATAGCACTCAATTTTTGGTATCAAATGATGTGGTTTCCAATGTGTCATCTTATTTGGTATTTTATGGGCTCCACAATAAATTAAAAAGTTATGTTAATAATATGACACATAAGATGCCACATCATTTCTAAAATCTTACTAAGATACCCTTTAATAATATAGGTACAACTTTACATGCTATCTGAAAAAAATTAAATACATTATTATATTTCACACTAATCCATATAAAATGTCCTTTTACATTCTTTGATACTTGTGTCAATCATGTTTATGAGCATCATTCAAATTTCAAAAGTTCTATTATATTGTACATGAAAATATATATTGTATTTCTTTACCCAACATATATGGTTTATCTTTGACATTTTACTTCAAAAAAAAAAAATTTCCTTCCCTGTTAAAATATCTTAACTTGGTGTTTATCCAGATCTTTTAAAAAATAAATTAAATTCATCTATAAAGTTAGGATCTATATTTATAATTTTATTTTCTTAAAAATAAAGTTATGCACTTCTCATTGATTACATATCCAAAAATTTCAGATCTACATATGTGCTTTAAGTAAGCAGGTCTGAAAAATTAGAGGATGTAAAAATAAATTAACAAAATCGAAATTATTTGTCAATATATAATTTAGGAAAATTCCAACTCTAAAATTAACAAGCTCAAATTATCCAGTTCTATGAAAAAAAAATTAAAACGGAACTAATTACAATGTTAAGTCCTATATTTTTAGATATATTTTCTTTGAATTCGTGCCAACTCCGGTGATTGATATCCACCAACATGAGAAGGAGGGACATTTAGGAAGAAAAAAAAGGACTTATGCGATTGGATAAAAAATAGCGCACCAAAGAGGTTATAATTTCTAATTAAAGAATCGGTCCGTAATTATTCATTTTATTACTAATGGATTACTAAAAGTGTCATTTTTTTTCAAAAAATTGACTTTCAAAGAATGAATTTTTACCCAGAACGGAGGGAGCACGTAATTAACATGATATTTAATGATTTTTTTGGGGGCTAACTGTACATATTATTGTCTTTTTCTATTAGATGATGTTTAATCAGTAAATATATACTTTTTCCGACTCAAAATTATTATTCATCGTTCCCTTTGTGTCTATCCAAAAATTATTGAAATGAAATCTCCATCCGTTTTTAAATTATCGTCGTCCTTTCTTTTGGGATGAATGTAGTAATGTTAAAGTTTTTTAAATTATTTGATCTATGTCAAAATCATAGTGTGACTAAATAATCATTTTGGTGTTTGTTTTTTTTTCAATTGAATAATCATATATAAAATTATGTTGTTGAAAATGATTAATTTTTAAAATCTATAATAACTAATCTTATTGTTATATATTTTTAGTTAAGCAGTGTCCCCTAATTTATTCTTTTAATTTTGTATGTATAATTTAGTTGAAAAACATATATGCCGTGCGTTTTACGCATGGGTACAAACACTAGTTAATTATTAATGATGAAGTAATCCCCTGTCCTTTTTTTTTTTTTTTGTCTTTATTTTTTATGGGTGAATTTCTTTAGCATACCTTTGTATTTTTTATAATTTTGACTAAAGCTTGTACGATTTAATTTATTTTTTAGTTTGATAACCCAAGTTTTAACATTTGAAAGTAATTTTTTAATACTACTAAGGTGTTTTTGTGATATTAATCAGGTTCAAGGAAGTAGATCAAACCTAGATATCCTACCCAACATACGGACGGTCCAAGCTACATTTTTATCACATCACACGCTATGGATTTGCTTAATATCTCGATGCACACCAATATATCTATTTTTATAATTACAAGTTTTCGTATACATCTAAAAATGTTTGGCCAAACATATTTTACAAAATAAAATCATCTTATATCTTAGATTGAAATAATTTTTTAGTCATGATCTTAGTAAGAGTATTTTTGTTCATTAAAAAATAGTGGATAAAATTTGTAATAGTAACCGCAGAAGGGGGAATCAAACTTGAAAAATAGACATACGAGGCGAAATGAATAAATTCAAAAAGGTATGACCTAACTTAAGCTTAATTACATCGAGGGACCTAACTTATCATTTTAATTATTCATGGAATTGATTATCTCATGACAAATTTACTTGCTCGGACATATTTAATTGAGTGATTTATTAAATTTATGGTTATTTTTATTCAAACATTATTATTATTTTTATAATAAATTTACTTGTTTAACATCCTTAAATAAATGGTGTATAATTTATTAGATAAAAGATTAATTTTATCCATAAACTAATTTAATAAACTAATTTATAAGCATAACTCACATTTTTATACTCCCTCCGTCCCTAAATAATCGTCCTGCTTGATCCGGCGCACAGTTTAAGAAAAAGTAATTGACTTGATTATTTATATTGGTTTAATGTGTAGTTTCCTTTAATGCACACGTATATGTGGCTCATAATTAAAGTAGAGTGAAAAACTAAGGGTAAAGTGGTAAAAGTTATGTTCTAAAAAGGTAAGTTTCAAAGTGGACAATTATTTTGGACGGACGAAAAAGAAAAGAAGAACGATAATTTAGGGACGGATGGAGTATTATAGATAGATAGGTGGATAGATCGATAGATATGAGATACTTGCAGAGTGTGTGTTGAGACAAATCAGAGAGAAGACTTTGAAATCCAAGTCAATTCTCATCCTCCGAATTTTAAAAGCAGCTGGCCTGCAGAAGAAAAAGGCTCATCAATCATCAATGTGGAGAGATTGAGAAATTGAAAGAAACGTGGGAATCTCTCTTTCTTTACCCAATTTCGTGGCCAATACCAAGACATCACTCACCGTCAACGTAACTGCTTGGTCTTCGGCCCTTCTGTCATGACAAACCTGAAAAATATGGATATTTTTGAAATAATTTTTTAATAATGGAATTTAATGGTTAAAAAAACCGATGGACTTTTTGGGATTATAAATTTTAAAAAATCAACCGGCTAAAATTTTACCCTCGTTTTTTTGTTTATGGTTTACTCTTTTTGTATCGGACAAAAAGTTTCAGTTTGAAAACTAAATTTTTTAATAAAATGATAGTTATAGTAGTCCATTAGTTTAAAAAATGACACTTTTTATGCGTTAATTTTTTAAAATGGACTTTTAAGTAAAATATTAAAAAATGTAATACTTCCTCCGTTCTAAATTATCGTCTTGATAGACTTAACGCACGGTTTAATAAAAACACATTTGATTAGATTATTAATATTTGTTTGATGTGTAATTTACTTTAAAACACATATGTATGTGGCCTATAATTAAAGTACGATGAAAAAATACGTGTAAAGTAATAAAAAAGTTGTCATAAAAAGAAAAGTTTTAAATAAGATAATTATTTTGGGACTAACGAAAAAGGAAAACATGTTAATAATTTGGGGACAATAGGAGTAATGAATTTTTGTCCGAAATAAAAAGAATAATTCTCAATTTGGTTATCCTACTATTAGATTTAGATAAAATATTAATTTTATCTATAAACTAATTTGTAAGAACAACTCATTTTTTTATATTATAGATAGATAAATGGAGAGATTGATAGGTATGAGATGTACAAATGGAAGGGCTACTTGCTGAGTGTGTATTGAGACAATTTAGAGAAGACTTGTTATTATTAAATCCAAATTATTGCTCTTGATAAGCTACAGTTATTAAAGTGAGAAAAAAAATTTATTAAGTGAGTTTAGCAGATTTTTCAAAATAGTAAAATGAACAAATTGAAAATAAAATATTTCTTTATTTCTAAATTTTCATAAATAAAAATACCACCAGCCAAAATTAGTGGGAAAAAAAAACCAAAAAGCAAAGAAATGGAGCTGCGCGTGTCAGCAACAATTTAGATTGGCGCGTGTATTACAATTGAAAAGTCACCTACTCATTCATTTCTCCCTCCTCTGTCATGCTATTCTCCCTTTTCTTTCTCTCTCTTCTTTCTTTTCTTTCACTTCTTTTGAAAAGTCATTCAATTTTGTGAGGCCATGGGATTTTTTTGAAGTGTAAAAATTATGGTGCCATCCCCGAAAGACCAATCAATAGCCGAGGTTGACTGTTAAAAGAAGAGTTAAACTAGACATTACATCTTAGAGCTCATGTAGTTTACCCTCCCATTTCGACCTTTTTATGCTGATGCGTCCAAGATCCTCTGGGCGCGTTAGATCTGTCCAACTGGATACCTGGCTTTCGACGTATCCGATAATATCCAAATCCCAATTCTGTAATTAGACAAAACAACCTGTGAACTAGGCAGGGGCACTCCCTGCAAAAACCCTCCGACGTGTGTATCAGCACAAGAAAGCTAGTGTGAATATATTTTAGCAGAGTTTTAGCTTATCAATAATTAAGAATCACGTACCTCTCCCCTTCATTTTCCAGAGATTTTATAGCTGCCGGAGAGTGTAATTGCTCATAACTTCCCACTAACACTCATGGCATTAATGGCGGGCATATTAACTGCCTCATTAACTGTCTCATTAACCACAACGGTCACATGGAGGATTTTCCGGACATAACCGTCCTCAACTGATTGTAACTCTTAAATCCACAAGCATAACACATCATGCTCGCAACATGCTCTTACTCGCTGGCTAAGCACCCAGCTCGCTGGCATCATTTACTCGCTAAAGACTGTGATCCTGCTCGAAACGCGGAGGAACCCTTTAATCTTCTCCTTGTGGCCTTAACTGTAAGATGGTCGCCTGACTGAATTGTAACCATGCGCCCAGCACGTGACCTATGGTTTGGGCCTATTGGGCCGAGTAGCTCAGTAGCCCCCTACTCCTTGTCCATTGAGTATTCATGCTCGAGGCGAGGAGAAGGACTCAGAATTCGTGATCATCTTCCAAAGCATAATTGAATCCTTTCAGCATGTGAGTCAAACTATCTTCGAGCAAAGATTTTAAACAGACGGTTGCCCAAAAGGTTTTTAGGGAAACGTATTCAGGAAGCCAAGCCATCAGCCGCCGCTTTTTGAAGAGACAGGCCCGTTTTCCAACAAGGCATTAAATGTCGCCTCGAGAATTGAGCCTCGTAACGCGAACCCTAATGATGAGTAACCGCCAACCGCCGGTTCCCCCAGGTATAAAAAACAGGAGCTTCTTTCTTTTCGAACTTTATCACTTTCGAAAATTTCTAGAGCTTTGAGAGAACTAATTTTTGCATCTGCAAACTCCAACGAGACCAGCGCCAGGATTCGATCTTCAACAACTTTCCAAGATCCGAAACCAGCATCCTTCAACGAAGAACATGTACTTTCTCACCTTTCCATTTCTGTTTTTCCACTGTATTTTCATTGCTTTGACCTCGAATTAGGGTTCTTTTGCATCATTCGACCTTAAACTCATAATGCAAACCGTTAGAAGCGTAGATTTTTAAGTTTCAATCCCTTCAATTCGTCTTGCTATCCCTTCCATCACCCAATTACTCCAAACCAAACCGTGGGAATCGAGCAATTCATGATCGGTGCCCTGTTCACCGATCTCATAACCGACTCTTGCCATGAGTTTTAATTTCATTTATATCTACACGACCGCCACGAACATAGTTTAACATGCGTTCCTCGATTCCTTTTTCCTGTAGGATGTCTAGCGAGGATACCCAATCAGAGATCGAAGGTCAGAGCTACGACCATGGTGCACCAGAAGAAAGTCCCCCATCCTCAAGTTCAAGCTCCGAAGAAAGCGAGCAGGAAGAGATCTCTCTGATTCCTCGTCAACGAAAGCCCCAGCAAACAACCGAACATGGTGCGAGCAGCACCTACCAAAACCCCTCTGAAACTGATCGAGCAAGAAGCCTTCCTCGTACGATCAATCACCAACCAGGGCAAAACCCCAGTTCTTCTACCCACATCATTTCACACATCCCACCCTCAATCAAATGGGACGACCTGGCTTCTGAAGATGAAGTCAGCGGTTGGTTTTATTCTCTAGGAATGGATCCCAAACATTATCGTGTCCGCGCCTTCGATCTTGACATTGACAAGAAAGGACATAACTTCTAGAGAGATAACATGGTTTTCTATTTTGACTTTTTCTTAATTGGACTTCGTCTCCCCCTTGACCCCTTTGTTGTAGAATTCTTAAACGAGTCAAATACCCTTCCATGCGACCTAACCCTGACAACAGTAAGATTCCTGATGGCCTTCATAGTAGCCTGCAGGTTGCTCGGGTTCGAACCCGACATGACCTTATTTAGAAAATTCTTTCTTTTTTCTTTAGACAAAAAATCTAGGCGTATCACAGGTCACTCCAACACGAACTATTTCAAGCTTCTCAACGAGGGCCCAAACAAAGTAGATGGCTGGGATTCGAAAGCCCTTCTTGTTGAATCAAGCGTCGGCTGGCCCTTCGCCCCTTACCTTAATGACTATGGGCTCCCCGAATACGACAAGAACGCCTACCGAACTAGCGAACCCATGATAGCAAGGGCTTTCAGAATTTTGCTCAGAGTAAAAGAGGGACGAGATGGTCGGGCTGGTTAGGATTTCGTACTCGACTGGCGAGCTCTCACCTCCGATTTAACTCTTCTCCAACGAGCTGGAATCCTCAACTGGCCCATAGAAGGAGTCGAACCCCGAGTTACCATTGATCCTGAACTTCCACATCCATATTGGGGTCAATATCACGGCAAAAAATTCCCCAATGAATGTGATGAGTGTGCGCGAACTAGAGCTCATTGTAGACCACCCTTCTCAGCTTTCTGGTTTATTATTCAAACTCTACTTTTCACGCCGATCTTATCCACTTGCTGTCTTTTATTATTCTCATGCCCTTATTTACTCTAACTTTTACAGACATGAAACAACTGACCGATGTCACCAAGTTCCTCCAAGCCGCGAAGAAAGGCTCAAGTAAACGGAACAAGCACCTGTCAACCCAACTTACTACTGCTCTTCCAACTGTCCCGACCACCACCACTGGTCGTGGTACCAAACGTAATCAGCCTGAACCCAGTCACCCTGCTACGCTCATCATTCCAACCCCTACCGTACAAAGGGTCGAACTAACTCCCCAGCCCGTCATCAACATCACTGAGCCGAGCCAAAGTCCCAAAAGAAGTAAACGCAGAGCAGACAAGGCCGTTCTCGAGGAAGCCGCCCCCTCTATACCATCGTGGCAAAAGGAAAATTTCCTCATACCCGATGATCGGGACAAAGCTGTAGCCCTCATTGCTGAACTCGCCGACGTGCCCGACCTTGAAAATATCAACATCTACAAGCGCAGTGGATACCCAGCCACCATGGGTCTTGGACTAATGAAAAGGCTTCATCATGGTGGGGTTCGAAAGAAAAGCGCCGACCAAGCGAGCTCGGTTTTGATAGGAGAAGTCGGAATGTGCCTAATCGAGGTAAAATCTTTCTTTGCAGTCCAACGTTCCTTAACACTCCACAAATACTGACTACATCTTTTCTTGTAGATTGCAAACAAATCGGTACTAATGTATGAACGACTGGTGGACAATATCAACTCGAACACCGCCCTACTAAAAGAAAAGAACCAGCAGGAGGAAACTGTCAATTTTGTTCAGGCTGAGCTAAAGTCAACTAAGGAGAGCCTCACAAGCAAGGTGACCGAGCTCTCCAAGATCGAAGAAGACTTTGGAGTCTCATTTGGACTTCTCTAAGAAGTTCGAAGAAGCAACTTTAAATAACATTTCTGGAGTTCGTAAAGATCTTCGAACCAGCCAAGCCCAGCTCGAAGAAGCCAAAGCCAGGATTGCCGAGCTGGAAGACAAACCGAAGGCAGCAGAATCTCTCCCAAGCGAGGAGCAGAAACAAACCATCATTGAAGATTACAAAGATTCTGAGGAGTTTGTTACCTCGATGGAAAGTGAAGCATATCCCTTCTTCCTTCAGGGAGTCAACCACGTGCTAAGGCAACTTTCATGTAGCGGGCTGGATATCAAGTCAGAACTGCTAGCTGAATGGGGTACCAACCCCCTTTTCTGTTCTTCTGCCCGACCTGGTCACGCCTTCGTGCCATACACTGAAGATGAACTCGACTCTCTCGCTGAAGCTGACGCAGAGAAGAACCTGTCTCCATGGGCCCCTCCTCCAGTTGCCGAAAACAACATAAGCGAGCATATGACTCAAATTTGGAAGTCTCAGGCACAACCCACGAGAAATGACAGTACCTCCGAACAGGCTGGAGATGATGAGGTAATCATCCTCGAGGCCGCCACAGAAGGAACAACCGAACCAGACCCAGCAACCCTCAATAACACTGCTCCAACTGCATGACATTACTGTTTTTTGGCCTGTGTGCCCTGATTCCTTAAAAACAATTTATATTTGTATTCCTGTAATATTTGCTACTCGCTTCCTTATTTGATGAATTGCTTTTTATTTCGTTATGCCTGCTTGCATTTCAATTAGGAATTACTTAAACTTGGATGTTTTAATTCTTTTCCCGAGCAAAGGCAACCTTTGCTCGTGAGAAAGAAATCATAACTAGACAAGCAATCCCACTCGAACACCAACTCTTTTCACGAGCATAAACCACTTTATGCTCGTAAAAGAGAATAATCGAGAACACAAGGAAAACAACTATCTCGAACACCAACTATTTTCACGAGCATAAACAGCTTATGCTCGTATTAGAGAATAATCGAGAATAAAAATAGTTCAACTCGAACACCAACCCTTTGCACGAGGACAAATAACTCATGCTCGCGAAAGAGAATAATCGAGAAAAACAACAAAAGCAACTGACTCAAACACCAACTTTCAAACTAAAATTGAAAGCATAATTGAGCTTTGCCATTATCATTTGCCATAAAAAAGAAGAGATCAATGAATTACATACTGCCAATGCCAATCACCAATAATATTTCTTCAAGTGATCTGCATGCCAAGGATGCCTCCGCTCGTCTCCATCCTCTGTTCGTAACATATAAGTGCCCTCTTTAACAATTCTAACAATCTGAAAAGGCCCTTCCCAATTTGGCGAAAGCTTCCCCCACTCAGCTCGGTGGCCTGTTGCTTCAATCTTACGGAGAACCCAGTCGCCCACAGCAAATGACCGACCACGAACCCTTTTATCGTGATGGGCCTTTGCTCGCTGCTTGTAATTTGCCATCCTCATTTTGGCCTCCAACCGTTTCTCCTCTAACAAATCCAGATCGGCTGCCCGAGCTGTGTTATTGGACTCAGCATTATAATGCAACACCCTATGATTGGGCAAGTACATTTCCACTGGAGCCATAGCCTCAGATCCATAAGCCATAGAAAAAGTTGTTTCTCCAGTAGGACCTCTAACCGTTGTTCTAACCGCCCACAAGGCCGAGGGCAACTCATCCACCCATCTTCCTTCCTTATCTTCAAGGTTTCACTTGAGGACATGCAAGACCTGTTTATTAGCGGCCTTAGCCTGCCCATTACCTTGTGGGTATGCCACCGAGGATTGCCAATGCTTCACCCGCATCTGCTCACACGGCTTAGTAAATTTTTCTGAAAACTGAGTCCCATAATCGGACGCAATTGCTCGTGGAACTCCAAATCGACACCATATATGCTCGTGAACAAAATCGATCACGTTAACTTCACTAATGGTCGCCAAAGGCTTAGCCTCCACCCACTTAGTAAAGTAATCCACAGCAACCACGGCATACTTAAACTTTGACCGAGCTACTGGAAATGGGCCAATGAGATCTATCCCCCACATATCAAATGACCACGATGCAACGATAGGAGTCTGCTCGGTAGAGGGTAGTCGAGGTATATCCGCATAACGTTGCCATTTATCACAACGCCTAACATACATCTCTGCATCTCGCCTTAAAGTAATCCAATAGAAGCTAGCTGCCAAGACCTTTTCTGCTAATGACCTTTGGCCAGGATGACCGCCACATTTACCTTCATGTATTTCTCCCAAAATACCCTCAGTCATCTCTGGCTACACACATCTCAACAATGGTCGAGTGTAAGACCGCCTATAAAGTACGTTATCCAAAATAACATATCGGCATGACCGCTTCTGAATGGTTCTAGCCTCCATCTTGTCCTCGGGCAAGGTCCCATGCTCGATGTAAGCCTTTAAATCGTCTATCCAACACTTTGAAGCTGGCTCAATGTCCATGATCACCTCCTTTTCTATAACAGGAATCTCCAAATACTCGATCATGACTCCCGGGTGCAAAGAGTGAATTTCATCTTCCGCCATTTTGGATAAGTAATCTGCCCGCATGTTATCCTCATGAGCAATTCGCACCAATTCCTAATAATCGAAGTCCTTTAAAATCTCTTTCACCATCGCGCAGTAACGAACCAAAACTGGATGATGAACCGCATAATCGCCTCTGACTTGGTTCACCACCAACTAGGAATCACAATATACAATCACTTCTCGCACTCCCACATCCTGCGCGAGCTCGAGCCCTGCGATCAATGCTTCATATTCGGCTTGGTTGTTGGAAGTTGGAAACTTAAAGCGCAATGCTTTTTCAAACTCTACATCCTGCTCGGGTGGTACCAACACCAACCCGGCTCCACTCCCAAACCTGCTGGCCGAACCATCGACATGTAATTCCCAACAATACTCTGGCCGAGGTTTTGGAATTGAGGTAGTTGTTGATGCTGTCTTGGATGATACTTCCTCCTCGCATGAGTCCTTGAAGCTTGTCTCAGCTACAAAATCTGCCAAAGCCTGTGCCTTAATCACCCGTCGAGGTTGATAATCAATATCAAACTCGGTTAACTCGATAGACCAAGTGAGCAGACGACCAGAAGAGTCTGGCTTGTGCAAGATTTTTCTAAGAGGCATATCAGTGTATACAATAATCGAATGTGCAGAAAAATAAGCTCGAAGTTTCCGAGCAGCAACGACAAGCGAATAAGCCAACTTTTACGATTAAATACCGTCCCTCTACGGTGATGAGGGCTTTGGACACATTAAACATGCTTCGAACATTAAACTCTTCCCTAATTAAACAACGGCACTGCTCGTGGCCGCTAAATATACAAACAATTTTTCACCTAAAACCGGGCTGCTCAGGAAAGGAGGACTCCCCAGATACTTCACTAACTGCTCGAAGGCCTTCTGACATTCAGGTGTCCATCCAAACCCTTTGTTCCCATGAAGAACCTTAAAGAATGGCAGGCACCTCTCTACCGACCTGGAAATGAAACGACCAAGGGCTATCACCTACCATTATGCTTTTGCACGTCTTTGATGCATCGTGGAAGCTTCATAGTTACCAATGCCTTTATTTTTTCAGATTGGCCTCAATGCCCTCTCGGTCACCATGAATCCTAGGAACTTGCCCTTCCCCAACACACACTTGCTCGGGTTCAACTTCATGTTATTTTTTCGAGGGTTGGCAAAGGTTTCGGTCAAGTCCACCGTATGCTCGTGCCCTTTAGTCTTGACCATCATGTAAATGTAGCTTCAACATTCCTCCCGTCCCCGAGAGCTGA
>CM028378.1:88832404-88970992 GCA_013146195.2 Codonopsis lanceolata | reverse complement strand
GGTTTTTCCATCATTAGTCTTGGTTGCTACTGCTTCTATCCATTTAGACGAATAATTGCTACTAGAATATATCTCGCAATTATTGGACACAGGAAAGGGACCCATAAAATCAATACCCCAAACATCAAAAATTTCAACTACTAAATTAACATGTAAGGGCATCTCGTTTCTCTTCCTATACCACCCTGTTCTTGACATTTGTCGCATGTTCTGTAAAAACAGTTCACAATCTCTAAAAACAAGAGGCCAATACAAACCTGATTGCAAAATTTTCGAGCAGTTTTATTACCACTAAAATGACCACCACAAGAATATCCATGGCAAAATTCCATGATACCTTGTTGGTCTTTTTCTGGAATACATCTTCTTATTAAAGAATCAGAACAAATTTTATATAAGTGAGGAGCTTCCCAAAAATATTTTTAGTTTCCGCGCAAAAATTTCTTCTTTCGTAATGATCAAAATCCTTAATGATATCGCACACATAGTAGTTGACAAAATCAAGATACCAAGGGTCGAATCTTTAATGGCTAAGAGTTGTTCATCAGAAAATTATCATTATGGGGACAGATCATCAAGAAATTGACGCTCAAGTAAGGGTGAAAATTCTAACCTCCAGACAAATGGTCACCACAACATTCTGCCTTTTTATCCTTGATAGTTATGTCAAATTCTTGTAACAATAACATCCATCTAATTAATCTTGGTTTAGCATCCTTCTTACTTAACAATATTTTAATGCACATGATCGAAAAGATTATCACCTTTGATCCTAGCAAATATGATCTAAATTTTTCTAAAGCATATACTAATGCTAAAAATTCCTTTCAAGAGTGGTATAATTCAATTGAGCATCATTTTAGAGTTCTACTAGCATAATGGATCACATGAGGCTTTCTATCTACCCTTTGTCCTAACACGGCTCCAATTGCAAAATCTCGATGCATCACACATGATTTCAAAAGGAAGTGACCAATCGTGGCCTGATAAAATTGGGGCAAGAGTTAACTTTTCTTTTAATAAATTAAAAGCTTCTAAACATTCTTTATCAAAATAAACTCTGATCTTTTGCTAACAAATTACATAGAGGTTTGATTTTGGAAAAGTCTTTATAAATCTTCGATAAAACCAAGATGGCCAAGAAAACTTCGAACTCCTTTAACCGAAGTGAGGGGGTAGTTGCAAATAACTTCAATTTTAGCTTTGTCAACTTCAATGCCTTTATTTGAAACAACATGCCCTAAGACAATTCCATGTTTTACCATGAAGTGACTTTTCTCCCAACTTAAAGTTAAATTAGTTTCGCAAAGATCTTTTCGGACGTATAAGGTTTTCTAAAATGGATCAAAAGAATTTCCGAAACCAAAAATCATCCATGAAAACTTCTACGCATCTTTCAACTAAATCCGAAATATAGAAATCATGCATCTTTGAAAAGTAGCTGGTGCATTACACAACCCAAAAGGCATTCTCCTAAAAGCAAAAGTACCAAAGGGACATGTGTTGTTTTCTCTGGTCTTCGTGCAACAGGGATCCGATTATATCCGAAAAACCATCAAGAAAACAATAATATTCATGACCTGCTAATCTTTCAAGAATTTGGTCAATAAATGGCAAAGGAAAGTGGTCTTTCCTAGTTGCCTTATTTTACCGCAAATCGAACGATACATTCTATAACCGCTATAGTCCTTGTAGGGACTAATTCATCTTTATCATTTTTAACAAAGTAATTCGACTTTTTAGGAACTACTTGAACAGACTAACCCATTTACTATCCGATATAGGGTAAATTATACCCGCATCTAAGAGCTTAAGAACTTCTTTCCTAATGCCTTCTTCCATGTGTGGGTTAAGTCTTCTTTGTCTTTCTCTGAAGGTTTACTACCTTCTTCTAAATGTATTTTATGCATGCACATGAGGGACTAATTCCTTTTAAGTCGCCTAAAGACCATCCTAAGCTTCTATGTGTCCATAAAACTTTTAACAAACTTTCTTCTTGTTTTTCCGTTAAGTCTCCGCTATAATAAGTGTTACCTTCCCTAAAAATGCATATTTTAAATGGGATGGTAATGGCTTTAATTCTTCGACTTTGGGAGAATTAATGGAAGGCATAAATTCGAATTTTCTACTTTAATTGTTTCTTTTATTTTAGCCTCATTATTCTCTTCTGCTTTTCTTCTTTATTTTCTTCCTCAATATCTTCTATCTCAATTTCTTCAAAGAGAGATTTTAGAATCTCTACTTCATCATCTTTGATTTCATAACTTTTCTTCTACTACTTTCTCCGACTCATCGATTATTTTCTCGATTCTACTTTTTATTTCTTTTTCTTCTATCTTTTACTAGCTTCTAACTTTCTCTTTCTCTAATCTTTCTTCTTCTTCTATTTCTCTTTCAATTTCCTCAATGTCAATTTTTATGGGAGGGATAGGCTATCATCATAGACAATAAATCTATCTCTCTCATAATCTTCCTCTTCTTCAAAAGTTTCGCTGATAATTTTCAATCTCATCTATTGAAAAACAGCACTCATGTCACTAGGTCTATTCATAGCATCAAACACGAATTTCAACTGCTTTCACCTAGGACCGACATTGTGAGTTTACCATTTTTCACATTAATCATTGTATTAGCAGCTGCCATAAATGGTCCGCCTAACAATATTGGGACTTCATTATTAGTGCATATCTTCCTTTCCATCTCTAGAACCACAAAGTCTACTGGTATGATCAATTTATCAACCTGAACTAGGATATCTTCCACTATACCCAAAGGATATTTAATCGAGCGATCGCCTAATTGTAATTGCATATTAGTGGGTTTTAGTTCTCCTAAACCTAATTGTTTATAGACCGCGAAAGGCATCAAGTTAATACTTGCTCCTAAATCTAGCATTGCTTTCATCTTTTTAGAACTTCCCAAGGAGACTTGGATATTAAAACTACCTCGGGTCTTTCAACTTAGGTGGTATTCGGGTTGTAAAACGTAATCGACGCTTTAAACAACAATCTTTTCATTGTTTTCAAACTTGTGTTTCTTAGAGTGAAGATCTTTGAAAAACTTTGCATATGCTGGAATATTTTTAATAACATTAAGCAAAGGTAAATTAACATTTACTTTGGATAACATATTATAAATTTCCGTGAATTGTTTGTCCATTCTTTTCATAAGTCTTCTTGGAAATTGAGGAACATTGAGGAACAGCCACCAAGGTTCCTCTTCTTCTTGATCTAACTCTTTTTCTACTTCAACCGTATTATCTTTATTTTGAATTTCTTCTTCTTTTCTTGTTCCTTATTTGGAACATCTACTTCTACTTTTTTCTTTCTACCTCTTGATTACTTAAATCATTAATCACTTTATCACTATCACTATCTTTTCAATTTCTTTTCTATTACTTTTCTAATTTTCTCTACGAGCATGCATATTGGAAGAAGGATCAATCACTTACCTCTTCACCTATCACCTTACCACTGCAACGGTGATTGACTTAGCTTGCTCGCTTTGACTAGGAACTTCCCTTCTTTCTCTTTTATTTGCTTCTGAACTTTCAATATGTTTCTTCAGATTTTCAATTTCTTCAAGCATGTACTTCATCAAAGCTGCTTGACCTTTACTAGCTACTTCTTGCTTGGGAACTTCTTCAATTCTCAACTGATTTTGATTTGGCAACTGTGGAGGTTGTGGTGGTTGAGGTTGGAATTGTTGAGGTTGCAAAGGCTTATTTCCTCCCCAAGAAGAAAGTTAGGATGATTCCTCCAACCAGATTATATGTATTTGAATAGGATCATTCCTTGGCCTTTGAGGATACATATTCATAGCATTAGCTGCTCGTAATACATAGCACTTGACGGACAAAATTAGTAGCATGAGAATATAATCCACATAGAGCACATGCTTCTTGAATTTGCCAATTTTCAAATTGAGCTTGTGTATTTGAATTATCTTGCAATTGATATAGGCTCCTATTTTTACCTCTAGCACTTTTCTCGTTTGGGAATTAATACTTAGCATCTCAAATAATTCTTCTAGTGCTTCGGTGTCATTCTATTAATAGAACCACCAACTGCACTATCAACCATAGTTTGTAAGCTGGCGAAAGACCATGATAAAATTGAAGCACTAACACATGTTGAGCCAAATTATGATGAGGACACATAATAAGCGATTTTTAAATCTATCCCATGACTCATGGAATGTTTCACCTGGTTCATTTTGGAATGACATGATTTGTTTTCTATACTCAGTAAGAGATGCATGTTTGTAAAATTTGCTCATAAACAAATCATATAATTGTGCCCAAGTATAAACACATTTGGTGTTAGGTTCATAAACCATCTCTTTGCCAATTCTTTTAATGCACTGGAAAATATTTCATTTTAATTTGATCTTCTCCAACCCTCCTAAAGGAAAAGTACTCATCATGTATTCATATTCTCTTAAGAAACCGACAGATCTTCATGGGGCATCCCATGAAAAGATGGTATGGCATTAAAATAATGTCCTTTTAGCTCAAAATTCCTAACAAAGAAGATCGGCAAGACTAGACATGATGTCACCACATTTAATGAAGGTCTACTAAAGTCATTAATAGTTCTTTGATTTACTACTACTTCCATATTTCTTCTTCTTGCAGTGCTCTTCTTGTCTTTGATTCCTATTGAACGGTCAACTAGGTTTTCGAGATTACGAATATTGTTATTTTCTTCCATTGTAGGATCAACCGAGGATCCTCTCGATTCGATTGGTCTTGATTATCGGGCTCGAAAGCTAGATTTTCAAAATATTTTTGGTATCTTTTAACAATATTTATATCTTGATCTAAGTCTACCAATTCGAGGATTTAAAGATCTACGACTTGCATAAAAATAAATTAAAGCAATTTAAAAACAACTAACTATTAAAATAAAATAAAATAAAATTTTTTGTATTTTTTTTATAAAAACTAAAATTAAACTAAAAACTAAATTAAATTAAAAACTACGCTACCTACAAACTAACTACGTGAACTAGCTTGTCAAGAACGGCGCCAAAAACTTGATCGATGTTTTATTTTATCTATTTCCTTGCAAGTGGACAAGACTATTATAGAATAGACTTCGGAAGCAAGGGTCGAACCCACGAGACAAGTGATCACGAACAGAATGCGCGATTATAGATAGCAAATTATTAACCTAAGGGGGGGTTTTTATGTTTAATTCTACTCTAATCTACTAGTTATAGATGTTTAACTAATTAGACAGTAATAACATATATGAAGATCTTATGGTGAGTGGAAATCTAGGATTCTGGGTTTCACTTATATCTCCTTTATGTTCAATTCATAATAATGTCATTCAATGTCTTGGGTTCGTTCACTAAAAATAGATATAGTCTGTTGAACAATTGGTTCACCTCCATCCCCATAAAATTCACCCATTCCATATCCTAAGCCACGAGGCGTAATCTATGATCTACGTCACCTAGATCATGTAAGAACCTGGTCCTAACTTATCACTCTCGTGCATCGATAGGTCCAATTTATTGTGTTGGTGAGCCAGTGTACGACATATGCACTTGGTCATGCAATTATCCGCACCTCTAAGCCTTTATTATTTGCGATTACATTCATTTGTTCAAAGCAAAATAATATAGGGATTGATAAACAACACAATCAACAAGCATTGAATAGACATATATATATGAATCAAAACATAAATTCGATACAAGTTACCTCCCACCTCCTAGATTAGGGATGATTTAGTTCATCATAGACGATGAACAGCACATGAAGATGATGGGAGACATGATTTGATCTTCAATACTTGAAATTACAAAACCTAACTATGTTATACAATCTAAAACTACCTAAAATCTATGTAAAGAGAGCTTCCAATTGGCCCCTCCTTATGCTTAGGCTCGGCATCCGACTTCTATATATACTGGGAGTTGTGATTGGATCGAATGACCGTGTGAAAATCCGAAAATTGAGCATTACGCCTACCTTTGCGCGCAGGTTGATACCTTGCGTCCCATGAGGTCTCCAGATGTGGGTGGCTTGGGACTCTTTGATTCTTGACTGGGGCCTATATCGCCTACCTTGCGGTAGTGCGAGGCACCTTGCGTCCGCAAGGTGTCCGGATTGGCTTCCTTTTTCTTCAATTTTCCTCTTTGCCTTTTGTAATTTGCACTTAAAACCCAGAGTTTCGCGTATTTTCACAATAATCCCGAAACTTACAAAACTCACCAAAAACATATATTAGTACTCAAAAGACTCGTGAAATAGCATAATTTAAGTCATAGAAGTATATAAAATCGACGTATAAAATACATCGATCACTGGCCCTTCGCCCCTTACCTTAATGACTATGGGCTCCCCGAATACGACAAGAACGCCTACCGAGCTGGCGAACCCAGGATAGCAAGGGCTTTCAAAACTTTGCTCGGAGTAAAAGAGGGACGAGATGGTCGGGCTGGTCAGGATTTCATACTCGACTGGCGAGCTCTCACCTCCGATTTAATTCTTCTCCGACGAGCTAGAATCCTCAACTGGCCCATAGAAGGAGCTGAACCCCGAGTTACCATTGATCCTGAACTTCCACATCCCTATTGGGGTCCATGTCACGGCAAAAAATTCCCCAATGAATGCGATGAGTGCGCACGAACTGGAACTCATTGCAGACCACCCTTCTCGCTTTCTGGTTTATTCTTCAAACTCTACTTTTCACGCCAATTTTATACACTTGTTGTCTTTTATTATCCTCATGCTCTTATTTACTCTAACTTTTACAGACATGAAGCAACTGACTGATGTCACCAAGTTCCTCCAAGCCGCGAAGAAAGTCTCAAGCAAACGGAACAAGCACGTGTCAACCCAACCTACTACTGCTCTTCCAATCCCGGTTGTGGTACCAACCACTCCACCAACCTGCTACGGCTCATCATTCTAACCCCCACATAAAGGGTCGAACCAACTCCCCAGCCCGTCATCAACATCACTGAGCCGAGCCAAAGTCCCAAAATAAGTAAACGCCGAGCAGACAAGGCCGTACTCGAGGAAGCCGCCTTCTATACCATCGTGGCAAAAGGAAAATTTCCTCATGCCCGATGACCGGGACAAAGCTATAGCCCTCATTGCTGAACTCGCCGATGTGCCCGACCTTGAAAATATCAATATCTACAAGCGCAATGGATACCCAGCCACCATGGGTCTTGGACTAATGAAAAGTCTTCATCATGGTGGGGTTCGAAAGAAAAGCGTCGACCAAGTGAGCTCGGTTTTGATAGGAGAAGTCGGAATGTGCCTAAGCGAGGTAAAGTCTTTCTTTGCAGTCCAACGCTCCTTAACACTCCACAAATACTGACTACATCTTTTCTTGTAGATTGCAAACAAATCGGTACTAATGTACGAACGACTGGTCGATAATATCAACTCGAACACCGCCCTACTAAAAGAAAAGAACCAGCTGGAGGAAACTATCAATTCTATTCGGGCTGAGCTAAAGTCAACTGAGGAAAGCCTCACAAACAAGGTGACCGAGTTGGAAGACAAACTGAAGGCAACAGAATCTCTCCCAAGCGAGGAGCAGAAACAAACCATCATTGAAGATTACAAAGATTCTGAGGAGTTTGCTACCTCGGTGGAAAGCGAAGCATATCCCTTCTTCCTTCAAGGAGTCAACCACGTGCTAAGGTAACTTTCATGCAGCGGGCTGGAGATCAAGTCAGAACCGCTAGCTGAATTGGGTACCAACCCGCTTTTCTGTTCTTCTGCCCGTCCTGGTCACGCCTTTGTGCCATACACCGAAGATGAACTCGACTCTCTCGCTGAAGCTGACGCAGAGAAGAAACTGTCTCCATGGGCCCCTCCTCTAGTTGCCGAAAACAACATAAGCGAGCTTATGACTCAAATTTGGAAGTCTCAGGCACAACCCACGGGAAATGACAATACCTCCGAACAGGCTGGAGATGATGAGGTAATCATCCTCGAGACCGCCACAGGAGGAACAGCCAAACCAGACCCAGCAACCCTCAGCAACACTGCTCAAACTGCGTGACATTACTGTTTTTTGGCCTGTGTTCCCTGATTCCTCAAAAACAATTTACGTTTGTGCTCCTGTAATATTTGCTACTCGCTTCCTTTACTTGCTTGATGAATTGCTTTTATTTCGCTATGCCTACTTGCATTCTGAAATTTCAACTACAAATTGTTGATTTAAATACTCAACTCTTTTCCCGAGCAAAGGCAATCTTTGCTCGTGATAGAGAAATCACAATTGCATAAGCAACCAACTCGAACATCAATTCCTTTTCCGAGCATAAACAGCTTATGCTCGCAAAAGAGAATAATCGAGAACACAATAAGAACATTTACCTTGAACACCAACTCTTTTCACGAGCATAAATAACTTATGCCCGTAAAAGAGAATAATCGAGAGTAAACAAACAGTTAACTCGAACACCAACCCTTTGCCCGAGCACAAATAACATCTGCTCGCGAAAGAGAATAATCGAGAAAAACAACAAAAGCAACTGACTCAAACACCAACTTTCAAACTAAAATTTGAAAGCATAATTGAGCTTCGCCATTATCATTTGCCATAAAAAAAAAGAAGAGATCAATGAATTACATAATGCCAATGCCAATCACCAATAATATTTCTTCAAGTGATCTGTATGTCATGGATGTTTCAGCTCGTCTACATCCTCTGTTCGTAACATATAAGTGCCCTCTTTAACAATTCTGGCAATCTGAAATGGTCCTTCCCAATTCGGCGAAAGTTTCCCCCACTCAGCTCGATGACATGTTGCTTCAATCTTACGGAGGACCCGGTCGCCCACAGCAAATGACCGACCACGAACCCTTTTATTGTGGTGGGCCTTTGCTCGCTGCTTGTAATTTGCCATCCTCATTTTCGCCTCCAACCGTTTCTCCTCCAACAAATCCAGATCGGCTGCACGAGTTGCGCTATTGGACTCAGCATTATAATACAACACCCTATGATTAGGCAAGTACATTTCCACTAGAGCCATAGCCTCAGATCCATATGCCATAGAAAAAGCTATTTCTCCAGTAGGACCTCTAACCGTTGTTCTAACCGTCTACAAGGCCGAAGGCAACTCATCCACCCATCTTCCTGCCTTATCTTCAAGATTTCGCTTGAGGACATGCAAGACATGTTTATTAGCGACCTCAGCCTGCCCATTGCCTTGTGGATATGCCACTGACGATTGCCAATGCTTCACCCGCATCTGCTCGCATGCTTTGGTAAACTTTTCAGAAAATTGGGTCCCATGATCAGACACAATTGCTCCTAGAACACCAAATCGACACCATATATGCTTGTGAACAAAGTCGATGATGTTAAATTCACTAATGGTCGCCAAAGGCTTAGCCTCCACCCACTTAGTGAAGTAATCCACGGCGACCACTGCATACTTAAACTTCGACCGAGCTACTGGAAATGGGCCAATGAGATCTATATACCCCACATAACAAATGGCCATGATGCAACCACATGAGTCTGCTCGGTTGAGGGTAAACGAGGTATGTCTGCATAGCGTTGACACTTGTCACACCACCGAACATACATTTCTGCATCCTGCCTCAAAGTAATCCAATAGAAGCCAGCTGCCAGGACCTTTTCTGCTAATGACCTTTGACCAGGATGACTGTGACGACCCGACCCGGACTCCAATGCGGAATCCCAAGGTCGTGCCGTCAAGACAAGCTAAAAGATGGACAAGCACCCGCTAAGCGTAGTGGTGCGAGTCAAGAGTTGAACCAACAAACTCTAAACAGGAATGTAAAGCCATAACGGCAAAACCGAATAACCAAAAACTAAAATCTGCGGAAGCAAATCATAAGTGGGACCAAAGCCTATAATTATAAACTAAGGGACACAAGGCTGAGAGCGACGACTCTCTCGACAAATCTACGACTCGCGTGGCGCAACATTGCGCCGTACAACAAACCATCGGCAACTAAGGCCGGCGAAACAACAAAACCCAACGATAAACAACAACTCAACTGGTGAAACATGCTTGGAGGAATAAATCAACTAAAAGAATAAGATATGAAATACTAACCACTAAACCAATGTCCCTCGACTAAAGTTGTCGAGGACAGAAATAACAATAGCAAAATACTGGAATAAGCGAGCTATAACCTTGCTCGGAAAGATAACAGAATAACTTCTAATAAATACAACTGCTCGACCCAACAAGTCGGCTCCCAAAGTAAACGACAATAAAAATGCTAACATATCTACCCAAGTAAAGTTTACATAACTTCACATCAGTATCTCACAAAATGGCAAATACAATAATACTAATACACCCAAGCTATCGCAGGAAGACCACTGTTATCGATCAAGCGAAGCTTCAGCAGCGTACTAACGAGCTTCTTGCAAAAACTAAGGAAAACAAACACACGAAATGAGTCATAATGACCCAGTAAGTTACTAAATGCAATGTATGGCATAGCATGGCGTGGCATGGCATAATGCACAAACATGTATAAAATCATGGCATCTTTATAGCATACCAATATTAAACTTGTATTAAGTCACCAAGTATCATAAACTTCATAAATCACTTAGCACATTATCTTTCATATAAATGCTTATAGCAAGCCACATAAGGGATAGAGAAGTTACCCAAATAGTGTCGTTGTGTTGCTCTGCATTACACATGTTATCTTGGTTCGTGACACGATGCGCGTGATTGATACATCGGCGCCGAGTGGTTTTGCCTCAAAAGACAGCCCCCTTTCTCGGACTCGATTAGCATAATCCATTCGCTCTATTGGTTACGAGATGGGCTAACTTCCCAGGGCCAACGGTGGAGGGTGTGTGAGGTCCAGTGCACGGCGATCCATAGCGAATACGAATCTTACGATTCGTATAGACGATGTACCGTCCTACCCTGACCTAGAAAACCAATCCAAATAATGCCAGCTGGGCTTATATGCAATGCACAAGTAGATGTTTACTCGCATGCTCAAACAAGAACCAAGACCGTCAAAAGCGGACTTATCAATTCAAGTAGGTCATAAAGCTCTACACACCAATTTAACAATACACATATTTGCACATGCTTAACAAATCAAACTAACTTATCAGTATAGTCCAAGAACCACAAATTGAGGTATTCATAACCCTCAAGTCACAACCCAATCAATCGTAGCATATAAGCTCAAGAAATCATAATATGAGGTCTACTATAGCCCCCTACTCGGGATTAAACCAAAGACTATTATTTAGTCTAAGTACAACCATAAATCAAGACTTAGCATTTAAGCTTTACTTAAAGGTACACCGGACTCAACCATAGTCCCAATTGTCATACATATTCGACATTCTCAACCCAATCTCAAGGGTACCAAAACTAAGCCGTAGTCAAAACCCCGGAAGTGCTATCATGTGCACGCGACCCAATTCCCTAGAGAGAACTCATTCAAATACTCATTTCTTAAGTGATACGAGATCATAGATTGATCTCTAATGCTCCGTGCTCTACGAGCACGCTCTAATTAAATCCCCAGATAAGCTTCTATATCATGGGTGTCACAAATGGGACACAATTCGCGATGCTCGGGTACTCACAATCAAAACCAACCAAACCCGAACATCGTAGGATTTCAACATAAGGCTCACTAACATCTTATTGAACCTAAAATGACTCCATTGAGTCTAAATATCACATTTCATTAATACACATTTCATACCACCCAAGATTAGCACATCATTCAAGTTTATAGAATTTATCCCAAAAATAATCCGGGCTTATTTCCCAAGCCTAAAATCCAAGAATTCATCATAGACATAGTCAACGAAACCCAAATGACGTAGGACTTCGACCCGAGTTCGTTAGCACAATATCGAACCTATTACGACTCCGTTGAGTCTAAATACTAAGTTTCATCATTTACGCACTTCATCAATTTCAACATTACACCCACTTTATTTAACAACAATATATATCCAATACTTTGGGCTTAATTCTCAAGCTCTAAATTCTCGACAAAACCCAACATAATTCAAAACCCATTTCATAAATCACATTATTTCAATTAAATGTTCCTACTCATACTTTCATGTGAGTTCATACATCCAAAGCCCCAATCATAGGCATAATTCCACAATAAACCCAAATAGCATATAGGCATGATTTCTAGCATGCTCACAAGCCTAGAAACACAAAATGAAGAGAAATAACACATTCAACAATCATAGAAATTCACTCTACAAGTGCTCCTAACAAAATCATACTTCCAAAAATCCCCAAAATTGGGCAAACATAGCATACAAGTGTTCATTGCCCACAAATAGCATATAGATTGTTTTCCTTAGGGCCAATGAACCAAAATCAAAAGGAAGTAACTTACCTAGCTTGAGTGAAAACTCAAGAGAACACAAATCCGATCGGTGAAGTCGTTCTACTCGTCGAGGGCTTCAAGAATCCGAAGTTTGAAGGCAATCGGGTGGTTGGATCGTCTTGGATCGAAGAGAGAAGAAGCTAGGGCTTGAAATCTCTCTTGGACTCTCTCTCTCTCTATAATACGTATGTGGAGGATGAGAAATGAAGTGGGTTTGGCTGAATTGGGAAGAGGTTAGGCTATTTATACTTCCACAACAATAAGGGCACAATAGGCTTTTCCTTGCACAATTAGTAGAGATTAGGACTAATCAATCACTAATCTAACCTTAATTAACTTCTAACTAATGTTAGGACATGTTTAGGGTTAAGTATGAGAGGTTAGGAAGGGTTTAGAGGGGGTTTAATGAGGGTAGAATAGGTATAATTCGTCCGATCTCAAAACAGGGCAAAAATCCCGTAAAGAAACCTTGGGGTTGAGGCGGGCGCCTCACCCTTTCCATGCGGCCGCCTAGGCTCTGTCCAGCCAAATAATGCTCTCAGTAGTTGAGGCGGGCGCCTCACATTTTGAGGCGGGCGCACAGGAAGTGAGGCTGGACAGTCAATCTTGTAAAATCGACCATAAATCGCTCACAACTCCAAATGAGGTGATTTTTGATTTTTATGAAACTAGACTCATTGAATTATATTTTAGGATTTTAAATTACTCCATTTGGACTTATATACATCAAGATATTGTTACAACAAAATCAAGTACAGAAGTTGTTTTTCTGAAAACTGAATTATGGCACAGCCGTAAGTCAAGACCTAATTGAGGTACTTAGACACCTTGGAAAATTACCAAATTTTACAGAGAGTATCCTAACATATGAAGGTAAAACATACTAAATTTTTAGAAAATTCTATTCAGTGGATTAGTACCAGAATTTTCCCGAAGTTTGCCCAAAACATGGCGCTTTGAAGGAAATCGCTAAGGGCAAAACAAAGCAAGAGGGTTTATAAACTTCCAAATCATCGATAGGCTTAGGGAATACCTCCAACTTGAAGTCTAACACATCTAAACATGTTAATAAACAATCTTAAAGAGGTCTAGGACCCAAACCGAGGTCACGAACACAAAACGCAAGCAAACCCTCAATCGCGTCGCACTCCGACTATCGTCGAGTCACGACTTGCGACTTTAGCAAGTCAACAACTATATGGAGTCTCTAAATGTTGTTTTGGTCTTAATATGGTCTCTCATACATACCTTGACCCTCTCGCAAACCAAACATACAGTCGACAAAGGAAGGAGTGCAAGTAAGGCACGCAAACCGAGATAACGAAAGAACGGGGTGTCACAATGACCGCCGCATTTTCCTTCATGTATTTCTCCCAAAATGCCCTCAGTCATCTCTGGTCGCACACATCTCAACAATGGTCGGGTGTAGGACCGCCTATAAAGTATGTTATCAAAAATAACATATCGGCATGACCGCTTCTGAATGGTTCTAGCCTCTGTCTTTTCTTCGGGCAAAGTCCCCTGCTCGATGTAAGCCGTCAGGTCATCTATCCAACACTTTGAAGCCGGCTCAATATCCATAATCACTTCCTTCTCTATAGTAGGAACCTCCAAATGCTCGATCATGACTCTCGGGTGCAAGGATTGAATTTCATCTTCAGCCATTTTGGATAAATAATCTGCTCGCATGTTATCTTCACGAGCAATTCGCACCAATTCCCAATAATCGAAGTCCTTTAAAATCTCTTTCACCATCGCGCAGTAACGAACCAAGACTGGATGATGAACAACATAATCGCCTCTGACTTGATTTACAACCAGCTGGGAATCACAATGTACAATCACTTCTCGCACTCCCACATCCTACGCGAGCTCGAGCCCCGCGATCAATGCTTCATACTCGGCCTGGTTATTAGACGCTGGAAATTTAAAGCGTAATGCTTTTTCAAACTCAACATCCTGCTCAGGTGGAACTAACACCAACCCGGCTCCACTCCCAAACCTGCTAGCCGAACCATCAACATGCAACTCCCAACAGTACTCTGGCCGGGGTTTTGAAATATGTGCATTCGTTGATGCTGTTTTGGAAGGAACCTCTTCCTCGCATGAATCCTTGAAGCTAGCCTCAGCTACAAAGTTTGCCAAAACCTGTGCCTTAATTGCTCGTCGAGGTTGATAATCAATATCAAACTCAGTTAGTTCAAACGACCAAGTGAGCAGACGACCAGAAGAGTCTGGCTTGTGCAGGATTTTTCTAAGAGGCATATCAGTGTATGCAACAATCGAATGCGCAGAAAAGTAAGCTTGAAGTTTCCGAGCAGCAACGACAAGCGAATAAGCCAACTTTTTTGCATTAAAATACCACCCCTCTACAGCAATAAGGGATTTGGACACATAGTAAACATGCTTCTGAATATTACATTCTTCCCTAATTAACACAGCAGCTATAGCCTGCTCTGTGGCCGCTAGATACACAAACAATTTTTCACCAAGGATTGGGCTGCTCAGCAAAGGAAGGCTCCCCAGGTACTCCACTAACTGCTCGAAGGCCTTTTGACATTTAGGTGTCCATTCAAACCCTTTGTTCCCACAAAGAACCTTGAAAAATGGCAAGCACCTTTCTGCCAACCTGGATATGAAGCGACCAAGGGCTATCACCTACCATTAAGCTTTTGCACGTCTTTGATGCATCGTGGAAGCTTCATAGTTACCAATGCCTTGATCTTTTCAGGATTAGCCTCGATGCCCCTCTCAGTCACCATGAACCCCAGGAACTTGCCGGCTTTCACCCCGAACACACACTTGCTCGGGTTAAGCTTCATGTTATTTTTCCTGAGGTTGGCAAAGGTTTCGTCCAAGTCCACCGTATGCTCGTGCCCTTTAGTCTTGACCATCATGTCGTCAATGTAAGCTTCAACATTCCTCCCGATCTGAGAGCTGAATATCTTATTCACCATTCTCTAATAAGTAGCTCCTGCATTTTTCAGACCGAACGGCATCATCTTGTAACAGTACAGCCCCCCTGTTGCTCAGAAAGCTGTCAAAGCCTTATCCTGCTCATTCATCTTGACTTGGTGATATCCAGAATAGGCATCAATAAAACTGAGGAGCTCAAATCCTGCTATAGCGTCCACCAGCTTGTCAATTCGTGGCAAAGGATAGCAATCCTTTGGGCAAGCCTTATTCAAATCGGTGAAATCCACGCACATCCGCCATTTGCCGTTGGATTTCTTAACCATAACTACATTAGCCAACCAAGTTGGGTAATGTATCTCCTCGATAATGTCCGCGTTGAGCAGCTTCTCAACCTCCTCCTTGATCGCTTGATCCTTCTCAACAGAGTAAATCCTAGGCCGCTGCTGAATTGGCCGAAAAGCAGGATCCACATTAAGACGATGCAAAGCCACGGTTTCACTGACACCTTGCATGTCCTCTGGCCTCCATGCAAAAACATCCAAGCTATCTTGCAACTGCTTAATCAGGTTTGCACGAGCTTCCACTGACAAAGCCTTTCCGATTTTTATTTTCTGCTCGGGGTAGGAAGAATTTATAACCACTTCCTCGAGCTCGTCCTGAGCCGTAAACTCTGGCTCATCACGCATTTGGAGTGTATCACACTCCACCTTCTCCTCTTTCTCAGCTTGAACCTCAACCGCGTCAAGCTGATCTACATCCATGTCCTCGACTTGCTTCACTAGTCCCTCCAACGTCAATGCCGTCAAAGGATCATCAAGACTCTCACCAACCTTCTCTGGATCCATACTTGCCTCATCCTGTTGTTCAACCTGCTCCCCCGACTTCAATGTCGGCAAGGAGCAATTGTTCTTGCCACCAGTCTGACTCACAGACAAACTTACACCAACCTCGTGCTCGTCCTGCTCCTCCAACTTCAGTGTTGGCAAAGAGCTAGCATCCATCTCAGGGTCTTCATTCATCATGGCTATTACTGACGGCCCCCGTCATCATGAGGCGTTTCCTTGGTAACTTGATTTATTTTACTGCTTGCCATCTTCCAAGGTCAACTTCTGTTTCTTCCGTTGACTATCGCGCACATACTCAAGCACTGCTCAGGGCTGACTCCTCAATACACCCACTCCCTGATCAGTGTAGAACTTAGCCCGTTGGTGTGGGATAGATGCAACAATCTGGAATTTGGTCATGCTCGGCACACCCAAGATAATATTGTAGGGAGACTTCAAATCAATCACCATGAAAGTAATCTTTTCAACTCGCGTCCGGCTCCCTTCACCAATAAATACCTCCAACTCGACCGTGCCCTTAACCAACACCTTATGATTAGTGAATCCCTCCAATGTTCCAGCATATGGCTTGAGTCGATCATCACTCAGCTCCAAGCCCTGAAAGCATGAGTAATACATCACATCCCGACAAGAACCGGTGTCAACCAAGATTCTGTGTACGACCCATCCATCCACCAAGGCCGAAATGATCAGGGATTGCTCGCCCACCACATTACTCGCCAACTCACTGCAAGTAAATTGTATAGCTTCCTCTCCAGCCTGCAAAGCAGTTGGGCGATCCACAACTTTCGACAAAGAATAAATTTGTTTACCGACCTGGGTCAGAGTGGGCTCTTCATCCATTATTACATTGATTACCCCTCTGATCGGTGGGGCATCTCTCCGGGGAGCATTCCCCCTGTTTCCTTCGTCTCTCTTGAAGCGGTCCAACCATCCTTCATTGATTAATTTCTGAATGGCCTTTTTCAACGGCCAACATTCCTCTGTCGTGTGCCCATAATCGTCATGATAGGCACATCTCTTTGTCTTATCTCGAACATCAGCTGTCTCTGGATTCATGCGAGGTGGGCGAGGAAGCTCGTCTCTTATTTCATACATGATATCCTCGCGCAATGTATTGAGCAGGGTAAGATCTGCCTCGCAAAGAAATTCCCTTGGTCGATCATATCGCGACTTACCCTTTATTATAGCCTCCGCCTACAGCCTGACCATTTCCCTTGGAATTTCCAGCAGCATCATTATTCTCTTTTTTCTTCTCCTTTTTTGTCGTCTCTCCGGCACACCATTTTTTAGCCCGCATCAACATTTCGACCTGCGTTTTGGGCTCACGCATGCTCAACTCCGATCTCAGTCCACCTTCACCCTCGAGCAGACCCGTTTCAAAGCACAATGTAACCTCCTGCTCGGTCAATCCTGGTACTTGCTCCAGTACTTTAGTAAATCTCTCCAAGTAACTAGCAGTGGACTCATGAGCGCCCTGCTTAACCTTCGATAAATCAGCCCTTGTCTTTGCGGTGTGCGCGATCGAAATCGCGAGAAACTTTGCTCGCAAATCAGCCCAGTTATTAATTGATCGACGCGGCAAAGCTCCCATCCATGCCAAGGCCTTCCCTTGTAAAGCTCCTACGAAAGCTCGAATTTTCAACGCCTCATCCGAAGTCACTAAGCCTATTTGTGACTCGAATGACATCAGCCAGTCTCTCGCCTTTTTTTTCCAAGTATACTCCTTAATATTTGGGAAAATTAGCCCCTGTGCTGGCGGTGCATTATCAATCCACGGTGCCAGCGGGCTAGCTGAAGTGCCCAAGAAGTTTCCATCCAGAGCTTTTCCCTGCTCCCATGCTTCCATACGGCGTTTCAGCTTTTCAAAATCTTGCATATTTATGGTTGTAGGCAAACCACCCCCGGGCTAAGGCTGTACCACAGGCATAAGAGGGACCTGTGGGGAACCCATAGCTCCAACGGCTTGAGTTACCCCCACGGCCTACACCACCACGAACACGAGGCACCCCTAGTGCGGTGGTTGATGCAAATCCCTTTTTTCTTGAGAATGATGGGATAAATGCCCTTGGGATCTCCTGGGAGATGGAGTTCTATGTCGACGAGCATAAGATCCCCTTAGAGATGGAGAACGACTACTACGAGCACGCGATCGTCGTGGCGAGGGTGAACGAAGCCTACGTGCATGAGACCTTCGCGGAGAAGGTGATCACCGACGATGACGGGATTGTGCTGAATCATCCCCCACACGCGGTCCCAGCCGCGAATGAACACTGGGCACAACCCTGTGGCTAGCCCTACTACCTTCCGGCTGATCGCGTACCTTTGACCCCTGGACACGCGGCTGAGAAGGAATGATCAATGGGTTCAACTGATTACCCCCAGTCCTAGATCCACCTGCAGCTTGGCTTGGTACTGACAAAGCTGGCAAAGATCCACTTCAATGGGTAAAGGCGGTTTACCCATGGCAATCAACTGCAGATTAAGTTGATGCATTTGACCCAAATATATAGCCCTTTGACGAAGAGCTTCCTCCCGGAATTCATGTGCCAACCCAATTGCTGCCACGACACTTCTAGCTAGAGAATCCACTCCACGCCTTTGATTTAGTTGGTGACGAGCATCATGAGGTGTAGGATTGTTCCCGGCCAATTGATTATGAGTAGGAGTTTCTTGCACCTCTTCATGTCGACTTCCACTAACACCATTAACACCGTTTTCTGCCATTATCAAAGCTTACCAAGAACGAATGCTAGTTCAAGAAAAATTGCTACCGTTTCCCAGCAACGGAACCAACTGATGCGTCCAAGATCTTCTGGGCGCGCTAGATCTGTCGAACTGGATACCTGGCTTTCAACGTATCCGATAATATCCAAAGCCCAACTCTACAATTAGACAAAACAACCTGTGAACTAGGCAGGGGCACTCCCTGCAAAAGCCCTCCGGCGTGTGTATCAGCAGAAGAAAGCAAGTGTGAATATATTTTAGGAGAGTTTTAGCTTATCAATAAGAATCACGTACCTCTCCCCTTCATTTTCCAAGGATTTTATAGCTGCCGGAGAGTGTAACTGCTCATAACTTCTCACTAACACTCATGGCATTAATGGCGGGTATATTAACTGCCACATTAACTGTCCCATTAACCACAACGGTCACATGAAGGATTTTTCGGACATAACCGTCCTCAACTGACTGTAACTCTTAAATCCACGAGCATAACACATCATGCTTGCAACATGCTCTTGCTCGCTAGCTAAGCACCCAGCTCGCTGGCATCATTTACTCGCTAAAGACTGTGATCCTGCTCGAAACGCGCAGGAACCCTTTAATCTTCTCCTTGTGGCCTTAACTATAAGATGGTCGCCTGACTGAATTGTAACCATGCGCCCAACACGTGACCTATGGCTTGGGCCTATTGGGCCGAGTAGCTCAGATACTAATGGCTTTCAAACCCGTTTTAACTCGATTCATATCGGATCTAATTCACCTAATTATGTAAGCCTAATTACAATCTATTATTGCCTTGAAAATTGTGAAAAAATAACCCTAGGTACAAACCCATGAATTCCAAACTCTTATAATGGATACTCATTTCGTTTTAGGTAAAGAGTTCATTATTTTATTTAGTGGTGTTTCACCTAAAAAGTTTATTTAAAAAAATTAAAGTATAAAAGTATCATTTTAATATTAATGAGTTATTAAAAATATTATTTTCTTTAAAAAAATAATTTTTAAATGAGCACTTTTTGTTTGAAATGGAGGAAATATTTTAAAACTTTTCAAGGGTAAGGGATTATTTTGAACATTGTGGATGCTCTTAATGCTATGATTATTCAAATTTTGGGAACGAATGAATGCGTACATGAGGGAAAGCTTTTACTAGATTGAATTGACAACATCTTAAAATAATTAACTTTTAAAAGAACACTTTTTATTCAAGGATAAGAGGTTATTTTGAACAATGTGGATGCTTTTAATAGTTTGATTATTCAAATTTTGGGATGGAGGAACTATTATTATGAAAAGGAGTGGGAATGAATGAATGAATGAATGGATGGATGTGTACATGAGAGAAAGCTTTTACTAGATTGAAATGACAAAACATCATTAACTTGGGTGGTAGCCTTTTAGCAAAAGTGGGAAATAATGGATGCTGCTTTATTTATCTTCGTAATATAAAAATGAAAAAGATTTCGGGGTCTTTCTTTTTGCTCACTCTCTCGCTAATTATGTACCAATTAAATTTTGTATATCTGATTTTATTAATTGAAATAACAATATTTAAATAGAAGATGCGATTTAAAAAAAATATTACAGTTGAATGATACATTACTTCAAGTGAAAGTTAAAAGATTGATATTTTATAAGGGGTGACTGTTCAGAAGATTAATCGCATGGTTTGACTTTGTGATATGAAAATAAAATATAAGGAGAAGAAAAATGTGATTGCTAATAATATTAATTGTAAGGGGTGACTTGTAATAGGAAAAGAGAAATTATAGAGTTAAAACTAGATAACTACTCACACATGTGAATGTAATGGTGAATTTCAACCGTTAAATTTTTTAAGATAACTTAATTTCAACCTCTGAATTGTCCTAGTCAATTACCTAGTTGTTTTATAATATAGACTAGATCTTTATGTCTGTACATATGGCATGGTGCAAGTATATCTAATTTCGTTAATTGAAATGACAGTGCCTAAATAGAATGTACGATTTTAAAAAAAATGTAACAATTGAGAGATACATTGTTTCAAGTGATAGTTGAGGGATTGATGTTTTATAAGGTGTGACTGTTCATAAGATTAATCGCATGGTGTGACTTTTTAATATGAAGATAAAATATAGGGAGAAGAAAAATGAGTGACTGCTCATAATATTAATTGTAAGGGATGACTTGAAATAGGGAAAGAAAAAAGTAGAGAGTTAAAAATGGATAATTACTCAGACATGTGAATGTGATGATGAATCTCAATCATTAAATTTTTTAAGATAATTTAATCTCAACCTTTGAATAGCCCTATTTAATTACCTAGCTGTTTTATAATATAAATAATTACACCCACACTCTCTCTAGAATATACAATAATCAATAGTATTAAATGAATGAATATATTAGGAAATGACAAAGACTTATGTAAGACGGTCTTACGAATCCTAAATTCATAAGACGAAACCTTATTTAGGAATTCGCAGCTTAATAACTAAATATTTTAATGAAAGTCACATTAACGCTAAGAGGTTGCTGGATTGAAACCCCCCATCCACATTATTTAGTTTTCTCTCTCATTAATGAGAAGTTCCGCTATTTGCTCTAGTGCCTTGCACTTTCAATATTTCTCACCAAAATTCTTATGTTTCCCACGCCTTACAGTTTAATCATTTGTCAGCTCCGTTAGTCATCCGTTAGCGTCAATTTCCTTGGGATACTTAACGGATCCTAACGGACTTTGACAAAATGTTAAATGACACATTTAAAGCCAAACATAACACATTGAAAACACAAAAGTGACACATTTTAATGTTAAAAGGGACACTATAAAGGGAAATTTATTATAATTCTCATTAAAATACAAAGTAACACTCTTAATACTAAAAAGTAACACTCTTAATACTAAAAAGTGATACTCTTAATACTAAAAAGTGAAACTCTTAATACTAAAAAGTGACACTGTTAATACTAAAAAGTGACACATTTAATACTAAAAAGTGAAACTCTTAATACTAAAAAGTGACACATTTAATACTAAAATGTGACACTTTCAATGCTAAAAAATGACACTTATAATGTCAATAACGACGATTTTTATTTATAAGAGAAAATGACACTTGTACGGTCAAAAGTAACACATTTAAATATAAAAAGTGACACTTTTAATGTTATAAAATAATACTTTAATGTTAAACGTAATGATTTTTATTTATAAAAAAACGAGACACTTTTCAAAGTGAAAGTAACACATTTAAGACTAAAAGTGACACATTTAAACCCAAAAAGTAACACTTTTTTATGGAAAAATTATAATTTTCATTAAAAATACAAAGTGACACTTCTAAGGCCAAAAGTGATACATTTTATACTATAAAAGTGACACTGTTAATAATAAAAAGTGACACTCTGCATATATAAACGTGAGGGGTGGTGCTGTAATTTTCAAAAACTAAGGGGTTTCATTGAGATTTCTGAATTTTGCCCCATTTAACCTGGATAAATCCGTCTTATGGATAAGAGTCCGTAAGATCGTTTTACAGGAGATCACCTCAAGGAAAAAAGAGGGATAAACACATTAACACATGATGTAAAAAAAGAATTTTAAGAAAATACTCATTCTGTTTCAGGTAAAGAGTCTTCGTTTGAAATTCAAACTAAAAAAAGAAGAAGATAATTTTAGTAGTCAATTAAAAATAAAATGAAACTTTTATATCTTAATATTTGAAAGTCGATTTTTTAGGTGAAACATCTCAAAATATAGTAGACTCTTTATCGGAACGGGAAGAATATATATAACAAATTAATGTAGATACTTTTTTTAAGTGGATTAAAAAAAGATGAAATTTTGACATCACTGTATGACGTCACTCGTGACGAATAAAATTATTAGTGTCAAATTATTAGTGTCAAGAAATTTGATAAAAGGAAAATGATAGCTCATATTCCTTAGCAATTTTTTTTAAAATTTTTTTTGTCATACATGCATATAAACTATTATTTATTAATTATTAATTACTAATATTCTATTAATCTATATTTATTAATTATTAATTACTAATATATTAATTATCTATCAACTATTATTAAAATAGAAGTCGTTGTTGCCACATGACGACTTTTTGTTGTACGTTTAAAGTTTTAAAAGAATTATATGCTTCCACGTGTCACCTTCTATACAAGTTTATAATTTTTTTCCTATCAAAAATTAAAACCGGATAAATTTTAAAACAGGTGCCTCCTTTATATATGGTAAAAGTTTTTTTGTTTTTTTACCATTTTTTATTGCCAAAATCGGTTAATACCGGATATATTTTATAACATTTGATTTAAACACGTTTCACTTTATTAGAACTCCAATTTTACGGTAATTTTTTTTGAGGATATATTTTATCAATTCTCATAGATTTTAATCTTTCAATTACATGACTATATGATCAATTTTGAATATTTACCTTATTTTGTGTTTTTTTCTTCAAATTATTCTAATTAAAAAAATTATTTATTTATTACAAGTTTAGAAAATCATCTTATTATAAACAAGTTTTGCAAATAAAACAAAAATTATTAAAACCATGCATATGGTACTAAATATATTTATATAATTCTTTTTTTTTCATGGTAAAAGTTTTTTATTTGCGGATAGATTTTATCACATTTGATTTTAACATGTTTCACTTGATTAGTAATCCAAATTTTCATGATAAATGGTTTTTCTTTGCTGATAGATTTTATCACATTTGATTTTAACATGTTTCACTTGATTAGTAATCCAAATTTTCATGGTAAATGTTTTTTCTTTGCTGATAGATTTTATCACATTTGATTTTAACGTGTTTCATCAATTCTCATGGTAAAAAAAATTTTATTTACCATTTTTTGTTTACAAAATCAGTTTCTACCCGATAGATTTTATTATATTTGATTTAGGCAAGTTTAATTTGATTAGGACTTCTCAATTCTCATGGTAGAAGTTTTTTAATTTTTATTATTTTACCAAAAATTGGTCAATTTAAAATAGATTTTATCCAATTTGATTAAACGTTTTCCACCAACACCACAAACAACCACTACGAAATAGCTTGCAAATTAAATCTACAAAATTCGCATGGATTTTCGGTTTGATGATTCAGTGTGATCTCACTTTTTATTTATTTATTAATTTTGTGGACATCTTACTGTTGTTGGTTCATTAAAATAACTTACAAATTCTATCTACAAAATTATGATTCATAAACAATATTAAGTCAATCGTGCATCGCACGGGTAATAATCTAGTATATATAACAAAGCAATGTAGATACTTTTTTTAAGTGGATTAAAAAAAGATGAAATTTTGACATCACTGTATGACGTCACTCGTGACGAATAAAATTATTAGTGTCAAATTATTAGTGTCAAGAAATTTGATAAAAGGAAAACGATAGCTCATATTCCTTAGCAATTTTAAAAAATTTTTTTTGTCATACATGCATATAAAGTGGAGTATTAAAGTGCTACTTTATTAATTATTGACTTCCATTTTAATAATTAATAATAGCAGAGGAGAGAAAAGGAAAATTTTATTTCAATTTAAGATGACTTGATTATTTGTAGCCTTACCTAAAAAAATTAATATTTTATGAGTCTGGTTTATTGATAAACCACGACTGGTTTATCGGTAAACCAGTAAAAATGCACCCCTCAACATTCGAAATCACTGGTTTATCAAGTGATCGACGGATAAACCACTTGGTCGACAACTGGTTTATTAGGTCGATCAATAGTCAAATGCTATATATGTTCATCAACCGGGTTAAATGATCATATTTGACTAATGCCACCCCTTCGATTTCAAATAATCGTTTTCTTTAAGTCGATAAAAAAATAATTGATTGTGTGATAAAAGGAAAATTTTATTTCAATCTATTGGTTTATGAAGGAAAAGGTTCATGAATGTGGAGAGAGAGAGAGAGAGAGAAATTGAAACAATTTCATGGCCAATCACGAGACATAACTCACTGTCAATGCAATTGCTGGGTCATCCGTCCCTTCTGTCATCAGGCGACCAACATGAAAATTATGGATATTTTTGAAAGACTTAAATGACTGAAAAAAAGGATACATTTTTTAGATTACAAATTTAAAAAAGTGGATCGGTTAGAATTTTATCCTTGTTCTTTTGTTTATGGTTTACTCAATTCGTTTTAAGTAAAAAGTTCCAGTTTGAAAGTTAGATTTTTTTAATAAAATAACAGTTATAGTAATCTATTAGTAAAAAAATGATACTTTTTATGCCTTAATTTTTAAAATGGACTCTTTAATTGAATTATCCAAAAATGTAATAATGAATTTTTGTCATGAATGAAGGGAGTAATTCTCAATTTGTTCACCCTACTATTTCGAAATGTCATTACTAAATAACCATGAGAGGGGAATTAAGAGATTCTCTCATCTAACTTCCTTAGGTCGTATAGAAAAGAGTAAACAAGTAAAGAACAAAAGAGGTTAAAGTTTTAGAACCTATTTATAGAAATGAGTAAAATATTAAAGTGAATTTAGGGGTTGAAACCCAATTTTTTGTGGTCCGTGGAGGTGGTTTTGATAGTGGTCATGGAATAAGTAATGGCTTAGCTAGAGAGAAAGAGAGAAGAAGAATATTTGTAATTAAATAATAGATAAAATTATAATTTTATAATAATATAATAAGTAAAATAGGTCAAAGGGTGAATTAATCCCAAATTTCACTTTGCACTTCAATCTAAATGACAAAAATAATCCTCATGTCACATGTGCATGTCAAATTTTGTTACGATTTTAACGCCCCTCAAGCCAAGGAGGCTAAGTAGGATAAACGGTGACGAGTATCAAAATTTGATGCCTAAGTTGGTGTCCATGGAGCAATCTGGTTTTGTTCGAAACCGAAATATTCAAGAGAATATTCTCTTAGCTCACGAGCTTGTCTATCGTATTGATACGAAGGTTCGAGGGGGTAATGCGGTTTTAAAATTTGATATGTCCAAAGCATACGATAGATTGGAGTGGGACTTTCTTATTCGGGCTTTGAAAGCTATGGGGTTTAATTCGGCAAATTGTGATATGGTATATCGAATTTTAGCTAACATTTGGTATTCTGTTCGGGTTAATGGGGAGTCCTGTGGTTTTTTCCAATCGTCTAGAGGAGTGCGGCAAGGCGATCCCCTTTCCCCGCTTCTTTTTATATTGGCTCAGGAGGTTTTATCGTTCAATATCAACCATGCGATTCAAATGGGTATGGTCTTACCTTATCATCATGGTCGGGGAGGAGTCCAGGTGTCTCATCTTTTATACACGGATGATATGCTGGTCTTCTGCAATGCTTCTAAACGTTCGGTGTTGGGTTTGCGGAAAAAATTTTCTAAATATGAGAGCTCCTCAGGTCAGCTGATTAATGTGCAGAAAAGTGGATTTTATGTTAGTAAAAAGTGCAGTAATAGAGTGGTTCGTCAGATTTCTGGTTGGTCTGGTTGTTCTCAAAAATTTTGGCCTATGTGTTATCTTGGAATTCCTTTGTTTAAGGGCCGAATGAAAAGTTGTTATTTTGAGAACCTCATGTCTCGGGTGCTTGCGAAGATAAATGGTTGGCGGTCTAGACTTTTATCTTTTGGTGGCAAAATTACTTTGGTCAAGTCGGTGCTCTACAGTATTCCTATTTTTTCGTTGGCTTCGACTTCGATGCCAAAATTGGTTCTTGCTCGTATAGAGAAAGCCATTGCAGAATTTCTTTAGAGTGCTAAAGGGGAACACCGAACGCATTGGGTGGGGTGGCATATGGTTTGTCGTCCTTTGATTGAAAGTGGTCTGGACATTCATTCTCTCTCGCAAGTTATGGATTCGCTGCATGCGAAACTTGCCTGGAATGCCATGCATGGGCAGTCTCTATGGGCGCTGTTTTGTCGACATAAATATGGGGTTGCTCAGCCTTCAGTTAGGAATCTTTCATGGTCTTTGCCTTGGCGTTCTATCATGAAGCATATGGATAATATTCAAGATTGCAGTCGTTGGATTGTTGGTCGGGGAGATGTATCATTTTGGGATGATAATTGGTGTGGTACGCGGTTGATTGGTCCGTTGCCTTTGGATCGAAATCTCACAATTCGGGAGGCTATGCCGTTTCTGGAGGATCTGTGCTCTCTTATTCCCAGTTCCCTTCATCAGGATGTTCGGCGGCTTCATTTAATTGAAGAACCTGATAGACCCGTCTGCTCTCTCACGCCCGATGGTTCTTTTCGTGCTTCGGCATACTGGAAGTATCATCGTCAGAAAAATCCAGTGCTGCTATGGGCTCAAAAGGTGTGGCAGCCATGGATTCCGGTGAAAATTAGTGCCTTTGCTTGGCGGCTGTTCCATAATGCGCTTCCAGTAGATGTGAATCTCCGGTAAAAGAAGGTCAAGTTGGTTTCAAAATGCTTATGCTGTTTATCGCAACACCAAGAGGAGTCTTTATCGCATCTCTTCATCTTTTCGGAGGTAGCTGCGAATCTTTGGTCGAGGTTTGCTAAGGTTTTTCATAAAGTTTCTATATACCCTAATCTTTCCCATTTATTTGAATCTTGGTCCTGTGGGTCTCTCCGTAGTCAGCTTGGGGCTTGTCAGCTCGGGATTTTTTTGTTCTCCTGTTGGGAAATATGGAAGGCCCGTTGTGCTTCTTTGTTTGATAATGTTCCTATGAGTGTGGATGCGATTTTTTACAAAGTCCTTCATAATCTTCGGGATATGTGTTATGTATATAAGCCTAAGGCAGCTTGTGGTCCCCGGGCTTCTAATGCTTTGCAGAGTATTGGTCTTCACTTACTGACCCCTCCTCTTCTGAAAGGCTTATGGCTTCACTGGCACCCTCCTGATTTTGGTTTTGTAAAGCTTAATACGGATGGTTCTTCTGTTAATGGTCAATGTACTGGTGGTGGTATCATAAGGGATCACAAGGGCGATTTTGTTAGTGCCTTCTCGTCTCATTTTCAGCTTGGTACCAATATGAAGGCAGAGATTATGGCTTTACGTGATGGTTTGGTCCTATGCTGTAGTTTGGGTTTAACTCATGTGATTGTTGAATCGGACTCTCAGGTTGCTATTGATGTGCTTGCAAATAATCATTTGGCCCCTTGGCAATATACGTATGCCCTCTGTGAATGTAAGCAATTGTGTGCCTCTTTTCAATTAAATCATGTTTTCAGGGAGCAGAATACAGTAGCTGATCGGTTAGCAGCGGAGGCTCATGTGATTGGTAGTAGCAAGGTGTTTTCCTCTTTCTTGGATCTTCCTTCGGCAGTGAAAAAGTCCTTTATGATGGATTCTTATGGTTTCCACAATTTTCGTAGAGGCTAAGTTTTTTGTCTAGTTTTTTGCTATGTATTTCCTTTGAGGTTTGGCTCCTTTGTCCTCCCTTATTTAGGGTAAGGCTGGTTGTCCCCCTCTAGTTTGTATTCTGCTTTTTATTTATATATTCTCGCAGGTGCCGCCCTGCTTTTCCAAAAAAAAAAAAGACACCTTCATAGATTGTGGAACAAGTTCACAAGTCGTGACTCAAAATGATGTGGTTAGGATCAATTTCCAAGCAAAATCTTAGGGTGTACACTAATGCTATGGTGTGGTGCGCGCCGACAAACAATAATGATACTGAAACAATTAGTAAATGAAGTTTCAAAAAAAAGTTAGAAAAGAAGGAAAAATATTGGCTATGATGTACCAGATGATTGAAGACTTCTCACTTATTGGATCAGAACTAGTTGAAGCAAATGGTGCAAACAAATAGTTGTTGGAAATAATTATTTTGATACACATCTATTTGTCCACCAAACAATATGACAAAGGTGCTATATAACCCACCACACAATTAAATAATATTATGAAAATATTATAAAACAGAATTTTGGAAATATTACAGAAAAACTTAAAATTCATTTATTTCAACTTGAGGGATGTGTGCAATTCTCCAATAATCTCTGTGCTCCTTGTCTTTGCACCCATCAATTAGTTCGCTGGGCATATTATTAAGTCGAAGGAACCTAAGCTTCGTAAGATGTTCAATGCCAAAAGGCACAACATCCAAGAAATCGCATCTCGAAAGTTGTAGAGTATCAAGATGTGGCATTGCTCCTTCCTCAATTGTTACCGTTTTCAATCCTATAAATTCGGCAATAAATAGATATGTGAGCCTTTCAAACCATCCAGCCTTAAAACACAAACTGTCCCCATCCATTAATCTACAAAATTTTAAAGTCACTTTAATCAAGCTAGGAAAAGATTTCCAATTAAGTGCCTTTGAAACCCTCCCGCCTCTTAAAATGAATCTTTCAAGAAATGGCAAAGTAGGTATTGATTCCACATTCAGCGCCTCCTCCTCCTCTCCACTTAAAGAATCAACATACAGGGAACAAAGATTAGTGAGCTTAGAAAGAGAGGACCACAATGTCATCCCATCCTTTCTTGTCATCCTCCTAATACCTAACTTCCTCAGCTCACTCAACCTCCCTATCTCTCTTAACACTTCTTTACCATTTTCTCCAATGTCCACTCTACACAGCTTTTGTAAGGACAATAAAGCCCCTATGGTAGATGGAGCCTGAAAGCCTCTAAAATTTTCGTTGTATGCTAACAGATGACGTAACCGAACAAGCCTTACTATCTCCTTGGGCACATGATAGGCCATGGTGTTTTTCAAATCCAAGGTCTCCAGTTTCTCCAGGTTTCCTATCAATTTGGGAATGGTTCTCACATTTGTATTCCTCATGCTTAGATACCTCAGATGAACTAATTTGAAAATTTCTGGTGGAATCTCTTCTAACCGAGCCTTTCTCAAATCTAACACCTTTAAGAACTTTGAGCTTAACAAGAGGGGATGTAGTAATTTTGACATGGATCGCGAATCATGGCGACCAAAAGAAAGGAATGAACGAAGACGAGTAAAATATCTACTGCTTACTTGCAAATTTTTAGCATCTTCATGAATTGCAAGGCGTCGAACAATTTCAGGCCACTCATTACTCGTTCCACTGGCCACCATAATAAACTTATGCTCTGTCGCTATCGAAAGAATAATTTCACGCAAAAGATCATGAAGACGACATGTTTTAAGCCTTCCAGTAAGCCTATCTATGTCACCTCCCACTTGAACCAAACTTCTATTGATAAGCTCCTTAAGGTATTCCTCAGCAACATCTTCAATTGACATTCCCCGTCTCGCTTGTACAAAACCTTCTGCTATCCATAGTCGAATCAGTCTCATTTTCTCCATCTTTTCGTCCTCTGGGAAAAGGCTCATGTACAAGAAACATATTTTTAAATGGTACGGCAAGTCGTAGTAACTGAGAAAGAGCAATCTTTTCACTCTCTCTAACCTCTCATTGATATCCAATTCACTGGGAAGGCTTTGTTCAAACCGTACCCATTCTTCAACCCTGCTCTCGTCCTTGGTTGCCAAAACGCCAGCGATCACCACAATTGCTAGTGGCAAACCCTCGCATCTACTTAAGATTCTTTGACAGATTTCCTTCAAAGGCGGAGGGCAGAGGGACCTTTCTGGAAATGCCTTTCTACAAAAAAGTGTCCACGACTCTTCTTGAGACAAGGGCTCTAAATTTAAAGTATACTCCCCTTGAGAAGCTACATTATTTTTACGTGTTGTAAGCATCAAGCGGCTACCACAATCATTGACCGGCACGATCTTTCTCACATCTTCCCTGTCAGAAATGCTCCAAACATCATCAATAACAAGTAGGAAACGCCTTTCTTGAAGGATGTTATCAATAATCTCCTTCAGCTCGTTCACACTCATAGACTGGACACCTTGAGGGAGTGGTTGTCCTATCTTGTTGAACAGCTGCCGAACAATTTCTCTAAGAAGCTCAACAAGGTTCATTGATTGGGAAACAACAAGCCAAAGATGGCTTTGAAAATGGTTCTTCACTGATGGGTCATCATAGACCTTCTTAACCAAGGTAGTCTTGCCCAAACCCCCCATTCCAACCACCGAAATGCAATGTTGTCTTGAATCAGGTTTGAGAAGCCATGCCACCAGTTGTTGTTTGGGTTTTTCAATGCCAACAAGGTCTGCTTCCCCATGAACAACATTAAGTATCCTCGCGGCGGCGATGTTGGAGCATGAGCTTTGCTGTGGGGACTTACTCTCAAGGGGGTATCTTTGACGCGCTTCTGCGATTTCACGAACACGAAGTTTGAGGCTTCGGATTTGTGAAGCAATTTGATGACGAGCTTTTAACTTCTTAACGTAGAAACTGATTCTACGAAGAGAACCGTAGAATCCTTGAACGTCGTGATGATGTTGGAGGTGAAGGATGAACTCGTCGAGAACGTCCTCGGTGTCAAAGGTAACATCTCGCACTCGGCTCACCCATACTTTGAGTTGTGGGTCAGTAATCTCTCCAGCATCAACAACCCCGAGGAAGGTAGTCATGAGCTTCAATTCATCTCTCATGTACTGGGCATCTTGGCGAACCCCACCCAGCAAGTTTGCTTCTTCTTGGAGGAGAGATGTGAGCTTTTCGACCAAGAATTGGACAATTCCTTCAGCCATTTCTCGCTCCAATATTATTGGTAAGAATTGATAAAGAGATAAAGATGGAAGAGCTACATGTAGAGTGTGTGTTCAGAGTTGAGACAATTCAGAGAAGACTATAAAATTCAAGTCAATTCTCACCATCCAAATTTAAAAACAACTTGCCAACACATCACATCATGTCATCATCACGTGATATTTCAGATTCAAAAACAGCTGGCTATTGGTTTATGAAGAAAAAGGTTCATGAATGTGGAGAAAGAGATAGAGAGAGAGAGAGAGAGAGAGAGAGAGAGAGATTGAAACAATTTCGTGGCCAATCGCGAGACATAACTCACCGTCAATGCAATTGCTGGGTCATCCGTCCCATCTGTCATCAGACGACCAACATGAAAAATATGGATATTTTTGAAAGACTAATGGCTGGAAAAAAAAAGATACATTTTTTAGATTACAAATTTAAAAAAGTGGATCGGTCAGAATTTTACCTTTGTTCTTTTGTTTATGGTTTACTCCATTCATTTTAAGTAAAAAGTTCTAGTTTGAAAGCTAGATTTTTTTAATAAAATAACAGTTATAGTAATCTATTAGTAAAAAAATGATACTCCCTCCGACCCTAAATAATTGTCCTACTTGACCCGGCGCACAGTTTAAGAAAAAGTAATTGACTTGATTATTTATATTGGTTTAATGTGTAGTTTCCATTAATGACCATGTATATGTGGCTCATAATTAAAGTAGAGTGAAAAAGTAAGGGTAAAGTGGTAAAAGTGATGTTCTAAAAAGGTAAGTTTCAAAGTGGACAATTATTTTGGGACGGACGAAAAAGGAAAGGAGGACGATAATTTAGGGACGTAGGGAGTACTTTTTATGCCTTAATTTTTTAAAATGGACTCTTTAATTGAATTATCCAAAAATGTAATAATGAATTTTTGTCATGAATGAAGGGAGTAATTCTCAATTTGTTCACCCTACTATTTCGAAATATCATTACTAAATACTAATTATGGATTAAAAATATGAGAGTTTTGGAAAGTTTTGAAGAGTAAAATTGTTTATTTACTAAAGCTGTCATTTATATACATAGGTAAATTAAGATTAGTTATTAACTAGGTACATAATTAGGATTATAATTTACTTATACCCCAATTTAATTTTAAGTAGCTCAATTAAACCCAAAAATTAATAATATTTTTTTTATTTTGAAACAGTTAAAGGGCATTTTGGTCTTTTTTAGAAAGTATTGTATTAAGTATTTTTTTGGTGTTGTACTAAGTATTTCTGATATTTACATTGCACACTTTTTAACAGACCATGCACTTGAATGTCCCAACTGTTATTTAGATGCATAGACATAGAAGAGCCGGATCTCGGGGTGAGCAGAGTGACTGACCGAACATAACCCACAAAATTAGGGATCCAATTCAACGGAAAATGTGTAGTCCAATTGTATTTATTTAGGGTAAATTTCAAGTAGGTATAATTTTAGAAACGTGTTTTCATTTAGGATCATCAATTTTTTGAATATTTCATGTAACTACAAATTAGTTGTCAAATGACAAAAATGTCATTAATGAAGACAAATGTCATCTGGCCTAAAAAATTCAAAAAATGCTGATGCCAAATCTTGGCATCAGAGCTGTTTTTAAAAAATTTCTTAACCAAAAAAATTAAAAAAAAACTGATGTCAAATCTTAGGATCAGAGCTGTTTTTACAGATTTTCTTAACCAAAAAATTCAAACAATTCTGATGTCAAATCTTGACATCAGAGCTGTTTTTAAAAATTTTCTTAACCAAAAAAATTCAAAAAAAGCTGATGCCAAATCTTGGCATCAGAGCTGTTTTTACAGATTTTCTTAACCAAAAAAATTCAAAAAATGTTGATGTCAAATCTTGGCATCAGAGCTGTTTTTCCAGATTTTATTGAGTAAAAAAATTCAAAAAAAGCTGATGTCAAATCTTGGCATCAGGACTGTTTTTCAAGATTTTATTCAGCAAAAAAATTCTGATGCCAAATCTTGGCATCAGAGCTGTTTTTAAAAATTTTCTTAACCAAAAAAATTCAAAAAAAACTAATGTCAAATCTTGGCATCAGGGCTGTTATTCCAGATTTTATTGAGCAAAAAAATTCAAAAAATTCTGATGCCGCTGTTTTTAAAAATTTTCTTAATCAAAAAAATTCAAAAAAAGCTGATGCCAAATCTTGGCATCGAGATGATTTTCTTAACCAAAAAATCGATGCCAAATCTTGGCATCAGAGCTGTTTTTAAAATTTTCTTAACCAAAAAAATTCAAAAAAATCCTGATGCCAAATCTTGGCATCAGAGCTGTTTTTTAAAATTTTCTTAACCAAAAAAATTCAAAAAATTCTGATGCCAAATCTTGACATCAGAGCTGTTTTTCCAGATTTTATTGAGCAAAAAAATTCAAAAAAAAAGCTAATGCCAAAGCTTGGCATCAGGGCTGTTTTTCCATATTTTATTGAGCAAAAACATTCAAAAAATTCTGATGTCAAATCTTGGCATCAGGGCTGTCTTTCTAGATTTTATTGAGCAAAAAAATTCAAAAATTTCTGATGCCAAATCTTGGCATCAAAGTTGTTTTTAAAAATTTTCTTAACCAAAAAAATTCAAAAAAAACTGATGTCAAATCTTGACATCAGGGCTGTTTTTATAGATTTTCTTAACCAAAAAAATTCAAAAAATTATGATGCCAAATCTTGGCATCAGAGGTATTTTTCCAGATTTTATTGAGTAAAAAAATTCAAAAAAAACTGATGCCAAATCTTGGCATCAGAGCTGTTTTTATAGATTTTCTTAACCAAAAAAATTCAAAAAATTCTGATGCCAAATCTTGGCATGAGAGCTGTTTTTCCAGATTTTATTGAGCAAAAAAATTCAAAAAAAGCTGATGTCAAATCTTGACATCAGGGCTGTTTTTACAGATTTTCTTAATAACAAAAGCAACTATTTTCTTATCATGTATGTATAATTTCAGCCCCCATAAGAGTTCGATACAAGCATTGATCAAATAACGCAGCAAAAGGCACAAAAAAACATGGAGTCAGATGGGCAAATGACAAGAAAGATACTGGTTCTAACTCATCATTATCACAAATATAATATGGTAGCTAATTCCAACGGTAGCTTGGCACTGAAAAAGGAAATGGTGCAACAGGGCCAAGCAATGGAACCTTGTTTCTGCAGCTCTAGATTCAACTTCAAGAGCAACTCGCCAGTCTTCAAAAATATTTGGGTACTCTACCGGGTCTGCTAAAGATTCAGCTTGTGACAGCCGAACCGAATCCCAATGCGAGATCCCAAGTCGTGTCATCCAAATAGACAAGAATACAAGCATGCACAAATAGGATTATAAAATTCACGTGGCGCAACATCGCATACAAATAACAACTCGGCTACACTTGGCCGAAAAATAACTTAAAATAAACAAGTCATCGGCGACGTTACAGCCGGAACCCAATAACTACTACTACAAATTAAACACATGCATATAATATAACCTCAACGACCACAACATGCCGGAGACAACACAACTATAATATCATAAAAGAGGGTTAAGCGGAAGAAACTGTAGTGAACCATTACTATATAACAAGCTCGACACATAAGTCAGCATACAAAAGATTATAAGTATCAAGTAGTTAAGTTATACTACAACAACAAAATCCCAAGACAAGTCTAAGTGACTTGCTTCCCAACGTCCTTGCTAAAATAGAAGACTAGCTACAAAACCCAAAAGAACAACCTTCTAGCTCGCAAGCAACCAAACACGGGTATGACGAATCTAGCCCGAACCGTCTCCTTGGTCCGGATCTAAGGAAAACAAAACAAACAAATAGGGTAAGTCATAAAGACTTAGTAAGTTACCAAAAATGCATGTTCATGTTATATCATGGCATTTATAACAATTATGGTGTACATGATCATCATATAGCACTTAGCACATTGTTCACGTAAGTGCGTAAAATAAATCATACAAGTAGGATATGATATAGTCACGGCCGCTTCGTAGCTCCTACAATAAACTTTTGTTACTGGTTCGTGCCATCGATGTTTTGTGAATTCATCGACTTATATCGAGAACCTACTCGATTTAATTAGCAAGCCAATGGCGCACGTATTGTTACGGCAAAGGGGCTACTTCCCCACTGCGGCCCACAGTGGAGTCGTGTGTGAGGTCCCAGGTGCGGCGATCCATGGCGAGCACGAATCTCACAATTCGTGAAGGCGATGCATCGTCCCACCCTGACGTAATAAACAAACCAAATAATGCCAGTTGGACTCAATGTGATGCACAAGTAGATATTTACTCGTCATAATCAATTAAGGATCGAATTCGACAAGAGCGAACTCATCCGACCAAGTAGGTTATTAATCTCTACATAAATCATGTCAAGACAATTAATTGCTCAAAACCAATCATTCATAACAACTTGTAGCAAACAATTAAGCTAAGCTCATATTTGAGTAAACCCAATCAAACGGTGTCCAAACTTCGTAGGGATCGAAACTAGTGTTCAACATGTTCAAATCTTCCCTATAGTCGACTCCGTTGAGTCTTCACTATAAATTCCCAAATTTGGGGTAATTGAAGCTATGTGCTTCATAACCCAACCTAGGCCATTACTAAGTTCATCTAGGTCATAAATTCACCAAGGCATTGCAATATATTTCACATTCATTATAGAGTCCAATTTTGAGGATAAATTACATAACAACATACCAACACATCATATAGGCTATACTTAGGGCATTCTCATATAGCACCACTTCAAGCAACCCATAACATGAATGTATCTAACATGTTTATAATCTCAAATAGGCAAGATGAAAGAGTATTACAACCTTTGATAGGCATGAAATCATCCTATACATGCTTCTAACAAGCTCATACTTTCAGAACACAAGATGAAGGCATAAGAAGTATATATGTGTCCTCATTGACCTCATACATCATAAGATTTGTTTCCTTAGGGTCAATGAGAACTAAAACAAAGAAGAAGAGGAGTAACTTACCTACAAACCCCAATCAAGAAAGAAAAACGAGAAAGTAATCGATTGGAAGTAATCTACTCGTCGTGCTCTTCGCGTCTATAGCTAGGGCTTGAGCAATGGAAGAAGGAATCAAGGAGGACCAAGAAGAATGCGTCAAGAAGCCATGGGAACCCTCAAGAACTCTCTCTCTCACGTTTTTGAAAAAGCCTTCAGCAAATGATGAGTCCTCAGGCTTAGTTGTGGTGTTAGTGAAGTCAAATGTCTAGTGGGACAAGTGTCAACATATTGTGGTTAGTTAAAATCTGATTTGGGTTTAATAATCCAACTAATCACTCACTAATCCACTCTTAAAATATGTTAATAAGGTTAGGTTATAAGTAATGAGGGTTAGGGAGGTTTAGGTGGGGTTTAGAAAGAGTTTTGGATAAGGGTTTAGTAAGGGTGCGATCGTAATCGACCGTCGATGCAGAAAATCCCCGTTTTTCCGAAAATCGTCTTTGTTCGGTTGTGGAGGCCGAACATCCTTCATAATGTTCGGTTCTTGTGGCCGAACAATGCCCAAAATGTTCGGTTGGCATGGTGGAACGATTCCTCAGGCCATACGTTAGGTCAAACAGGTCCAGATTTGCATGTATAACGCGTATAAGGCATAAACAACTCAAAGAAGCAATGGAATGAGTACCAAGGGTCTTAAAAAAATGATAAAAGGTCTCTCAAGGTCTTGGATAAGTCTAAAGATCAAATCCCGAGCAAGAACAAGCCAAACTAGAGCATATAAGGCAATAGGCGTTCGATACGGCAATTATGGCTCGATCAAGGAATGCAATCAAGTCAAACATGTTAGGGATACTACTAGCATGTTAAATACACCTTCTAATCATGATAAACAAGTATAAAGGACAAGTTATGCAAGTAAGTTTCGGGTTCTCACGAGGCAAGCACACAATGCTCATGCAAGAATTTTGGGGTGTTACACTCTCCCCTCCTTAAGGAATTTAGTCCCTAAATTCTTACCAAGTCCATCAAACAAATGTGGATGCTTCTCGCGCATCTCCGCTTCCGTTTCCCAAGTCGTTTCCTCAAAGTTGTGATTCCTCCAGAGGACTTTAACTAAGGGAATTCTCTTGGTTCGTAGCACTTGCTCTTTGGTATCCAAAATCTTCACGGGCTTTTCAACATAGGACATATCCGGCTCAAATGTTATCTCCTCATATTCAAGTACATGGGATTCATCCCTCATATACTTTCGCAACATAGAAACATGGAAGACATTATGAATCTCCGAAAGTGAAGGTGGTAATGCAACTCGATAAGCGAAAGACCCAACTTTCTCAAGAATCTCAAATGGGCCAATGTACCTCGGTGTAAGCTTACCTTTCTTGCCGAATCTCTTCGTACCCCTTCTTGGTGACACCTTCAAGAATACGTAGTCTCCCACTTGGAACTCAAGATCCCGTTTACGATTATCCGCGTAACTCTTTTGTCGACTTTGAGCGGTGCGCAATCTATCTCTAATCGACTTCACGCTCTCAACCGACTGTTGCACTAACTCAGAACCCCAAAGTTTCGCCTCACCAACTTCGTCCCAACAAATTGGTGATCTACACTTACGCCCATACAATGCTTCATATGGCGCCATCTTGATACTCGACTGATAGCTGTTATTATACGCAAATTCGGCTAAAGGTAAGTGAGAATCCCAGCTTCCTTTAAAATCCACGGCACAAGTTCGAAGCATGTCCTCCAAAATCTGAATCAACCGCTCGGACTGACCATCCGTTTATGGATGAAAAGCTGTACTGAATTTCAAATCTGTTCCCAAAGCCTCCTGCAATGACCTCCAAAATCTAGATGTAAACCTTGGGTCTCTATCGGACACAATACTCACAGGTACACCATGAAGTCTCACGATCTCCTGAATGTATAAGGCTGCCAACTGAGTCAACGAATAAGTGATCGCAATCGGGATAAAGTGTGCAGACTTAGTCAATCGGTCAACTATAACCCAAACTGCATTAAATCCTCTCCGCGTGCGCGGTAACCCTGTCACAAAATCCATAGTAATAAACTCCCATTTCCACTCAGGAATCTCAAGTGGTTGTAGAAATCCCGCAGGCCTTTGATGTTCAGCCTTAACCTGTTGACAAGTCAAACACTTCGATACATACTCCGCAATTTCCCTCTTCATGCCTTTCCACCAAAATTGTCGTTTCAAATCCAAATACATCTTCGTGCTCCCTGGGTGAATAGTATACCTCGTTTTATGAGCCTCATCAAGAACTTGCCTCTTCAATTCGTTATTAGCAGGAACACAAATTCTTCCTCGAAATGTCAAAGTACCCTCGCTATTAATCGCAAAATCAGGTGATACATTCTCAGCCAACCCATCAATAATTTTCTTCAACTCCGGATCATTCCCTTGTGCTTCTTTAATTTTCCCAAATAAAACTGGCGTAGCACGAACATTTGCAAAAATCACACCTCTATCATAAATGCTAGGACCCCAATCTCGCAAATCTTCCAACATCTTCCATTCTCTAACCATCATACAAGACATGTGAACTTTCCTACTCAAGGCATCCGCTACTACATTTGCCTTCCCCGGATGATACAAGATAGTACAATCATGATCTTTTAATTTCTCCATCCATCTTCTTTGCCTCATGTTCAACTCCTTTTGAGAAAACAAATACTTCAAGCTTTTGTGGTCGGTGAAAACCTCAAACTTAGCCCCATACAAGTAGTGCTTCCATTTATGCAACGCAAAAATAATCGCAGCCAACTCCAAATCGTGCGTTGGATAATTCTGCTCATGAGTAGACAACTTCCTCGACGCATAGGCGATAACTCTACCATTTTGCATCAGCACACAACCCAAACCTTCCTTAGAAGCATCGCTATAAATCACAAAATTATCTCCTCCACTAGGCAAGGCTAAAATAGGTGCCGACGTCAACCGCTTCTTAAGCTCTTGGAAACTAGCCTCACATTTCTCGCTCCAAACAAATGGTGTATTCTTTTGTGTCAATCTAGTCATAGGAGTCACAATTCGAGAAAATCCCTCAATAAATCTCCGGTAATAACCCGCTAGACCCAAGAAACTCCGAACCTCAGTAACTGAACTAGGCCTCTTCCAATTCATCACCGCTTCAACCTTAGAAGGATCAACGGCTATCCCGACGCTAGAAACGATATGCCCCAAAAATGATACTTCCTCAAGCCAAAAGACACATTTGCTAAACTTCGCATAAAGCAGTTTCCCCCGAAGAATAGACAAGACAATCCTCAAGTGTTTCTCATGCTCCTCCCGAGATTTCGAATACACTAGGATATCATCAATAAAGACTACCACGAAACAATCAAGATAGCTATGAAAGACACGGTTCATTAAATCCATAAACACTGCTGGTGCATTTGTTAACCCAAACGGCATCACTACAAACTCAAAGTGCCCATATCTAGTGCGAAAAGCCGTCTTTGGAATGTCTTCCTCTCTAACCTTCAATTGATAGTAACCCCATCTCAAATCAAGCTTAGAATACACAATCGACCCTTGCAATTGGTCAAAAAGATCATCAATGTGGGGTAGTGGGTATTTATTCTTAATGGTCACCTTATTCAATTCCCGATAATCTATGCATAACCGCAAACTTCCATCTTTCTTCCTCACAAATAAGACCGGTGCGCCCCAAGGCGACACACTCGGTTTAATAAAGCCAATCTCTAAGAGTTCTTGCAACTGGATTTTCAACTCCTTAAGCTCCGCGGGTGCCATCCTATACGGTGCCTTAGAAATCGGTGAAGTCCCCGAAATAAGCTCAATACAAAATTCTATCTCTCTATCGGGTGGCATAGCATGGTCGGTAGAAAATACATCGGGAAACTCACATACTACCGGAACCTCTTCTAATTTTGGTGAAGACTTCTTCTTATCAACAACGCATGCAAGATAGCCCGTACACCCTTGTGACAATAACTTTCTAGCCCTTAGAGCAGAAATGAAATGCAAGCCAATCGATGCATGATCACCCACAAATGTAAATTCAGGCACACCCGGCATAGAAAAAGTAACCCGCTTTTTATGGCAGTCAACTAAAGCATGATAAGCACATAACCAGTCCATACCGAGAATCACATCAAAATCACGTATAGGTAGAACTACCAAGTCCGCATGCAAAGTGTGGTCACCCACCAATACATCACAAGATTTAAACACTTCAGATGCGAGCATATATTCCCCAAGCGGGGTAGACACTTCAAGCAAATATGGCAAAGGTTGAGGCAGCACACATAGATTCTCAACAAAGTGCGAAGCAACATAAGAATGTGAAGACCCTGGATCTATGAGAACTCGAGCCTTATGATCAAATATAGAAAGAGTACCTCCTATCACTGCCGTAGACCCCTGAACCTCGCGCTGATCCAGCGCAAACACACGGCCTTGCACTTTAGGTCTACCATCCCCATCTCTCTTAGCCCCTGGCGCTACCCGGATTAGCCTTAAGCTTCGGACAATCTTTCTTCATGTGAATCTCGTCACCACAATAGTAACACTTCCCAGTTTTTCCCCAACACCTATCAACTGTGTGTCCAGGCTTCTGACAGAACGAACAAATCATAGTCTCGTTACGTGATCCTTGCTGCCCCTAAGTAGAAGAAGTGTTATTGCCCTGCTTCCCTGTCTGTGGCCTACTCTGGCCTCCACCTCTCCTATCTCTGTTGCCTTGATATCCCCTCCGGTTACCTGAATTATTCCCTTGATTAGCATTACGACGTGCATTACTAGAATTATTCTTGCTTGGTGCCGGTGCTCCTCAATATCTGCTCCACCTCATAAGCTCGATCAACTGCACTCCGATAATCTGTGAGCTTAAGTGCTAAAATCTGCTTCCTAAATTCAGTCCTCAACCCCTTAACAAACTTATGCGTCCTCCGTGCTTCAGTAGGAATCAAATACGTGCAATAACGGCTTAACTCGGTGAACTTCGCGAAATACTCCGCTACGGTCATGCTACCCTGCTCAAGATTATAGAATTCTTTCTCCCTTTGGTTGCGAACCACATCCGGCACATACTCATTTTTAAACTCCTTTTGAAAATTAGCCCAAGTAATTGGAACTTGTTGCATCTCCCAACTTTCCTTCAACACATTCCACCAATGCTCGGCGGCTCCCTTAAACTTGAATGTCGCCAACATGACTTTCTCTTCATCGGTACACCCCAACATAGATAGTAGCTTGATCATCTCTTCCATCCATAACTCAGCCTCCCTAGGTTTCGGCTCCCCAAGAAATGCACTAGGTTTCAACTTAAGGAATTTCTCTAAAAGAGTGGTGTCATTCCTCGGTCTCGGTGGTGGTACAACTTCCTCCTGTCGAGGTGGTGGTGGTGGTGCTCCCTCAGTTTGACCTCTCTGGCCTGCCCCTGCCAGAAAAGCCATCAATCTACGGTATAACTCTGCCGTATCCGGACCCACCGGATTCTGCGGTGGTGGTACCTCAGCCTCAGGCTCGACCGGGCCTCTCTTGGGCCTACCTCTACCACGGCCACTGCCATCCCTAGGATTCTCCATCGAACCCCTACAAGAATTCACTCGACGTTAGAATCAACACACAAATAACCAACCCACCTAGGCCATGGAACCTATCCTGGCCGACAGCTAACCTATAGCTCTGATACCAAGTGTGACAGCCCGACCCGGACCCCAATGCGAGATCCCAAGTCGTGCCATCCAAATAGACAAGAATACAAGCATGCGTAAGTAGGATTATAAAATTCACGTGGCGCAACATCGCATACGAATAACAACTCGGCTACACTTGGCCGGAAAATAACTTAAAATAAACAAGTCATCGGCGACGTTACAGCCGGAACCCAACAACTACTACTACAAATTTAACACATGCATATAATATAACCTCAACGGCCACAACATGCCGGAGACAACACAACTATAATATCATAAAAGAGGGTTAAGCGGAAGAAACTGTAGTGAACCATTACTATATAACAAGCTCGACACATAAGTCAGCATACAAAAGATTATAAGTATCAAGTAGTTAAGTTATACTACAACAACAAAATCCCAAGACAAGTCTAAGTGACTTGCTTCCCAACGTCCTTGCCAAAATAGAAGACTAGCTACAAAACCCAAAAGAACAACCTTCTAGCTCGCAAGCAACCAAACACGGGTATGGCGAATCTAGCGCGAACCGTCTCCTTGGTTCGGATCTAAGGAAAACAAAACAAACAAATAGGGTAAGTCATAAAGACTTAGTAAGTTACCAAAAATGCATGTTCATGTTATAGCATGGCATTTATCACAATTATGGTGTACATGATCATCATATAGCACTTAGCACATTGTTCACGTAAGTGCGTAAAATAAATCATACAAGTAGGATATGATATAGTCACGGCCGCCAGTAGCTCCCCGCAATAAACTTTTGTGGTTCGTGCCATCGATGTTTTGTGAATTCATCGACTTATATCGAGAACCTACTCGATTTAATTAGCAAGCCAATGGCGCACGTATTGTTACGGCAAAGGGGCTACTTCCCCACTGCGGCCCACAGTGGAGGCGTGTGTGAGGTCCCAGGTGCGGCGATCCATAGCGAGCACGAATCTCACAATTCGTGAAGGCGATGCATCGTCCCACCCTGACGTAATAAACAAACCAAATAATGCCAGCTGGACTCAATGTGATGCACAAGTAGATATTTACTCGTCATAAACAATTAAGGATCGAATTCGACAAGAGCGAACTCATCCGACCAAGTAGGTTATTAATCTCTACATAAATCATGTCAAGGCAATTAATTGCTCAAAACCAATCATTCATAACAACTTGTAGCAAACAATTAAGCTAAGCTCATATTTGAGTAAACCCAATCAAACGGTGTCCAAACTTCGTAGGGATCGAAACTAGTGTTCAACATGTTCAAATCTTCCCTATAGTCGACTCCGTTGAGTCTTCACTATAAATTCCCAAATTTGGGGTAATTGAAGCTATGTGCTTCATAACCCAACCTAGGCCATTACTAAGTTCATCTAGGTCATAAATTCACCAAGGCATTGCAATATATTTCACATTCATCATAGAGTCCAATTTTGAGGATAAATTACATAACAACATACCAACACATCATATAGGCTATACTTAGGGCATTCTCATATAGCACCACTTCAAGCAACCCATAAAATGAATGTATCTAACATGTTCATAATCTCAAATAGGCAAGATGAAAGAGTATTACAACCTTTGATAGGCATGAAATCATCCTATACATGCTTCTAACAAGCTCATACTTTCAGAACACAAGATGAAGGCATAAGAAGCATATATGTGTCCTCATTGACCTCATACATCATAAGATTTGTTTCCTTAGGGTCAATGAGAACTAAAACAAAGAAGAAGAGGAGTAACTTACCTACAAACCCCAATCAAGAAAGAAAAACGAGAAAGTAATCGGTTGGAAGTAATCTACTCGTCGTGCTCTTCGCGTCTATAGCTAGGGCTTGAGCAATGGAAGAAGGAATCAAGGAGGACCAAGAAGAATGCTTCAAGAAGCCATGGGAACCCTCAAGAACTCTCTCTCTCACATTTTTGAAAAAGCCTTCAGCAAATGACGAGTCCTCAGGCTGAGTTGTGGTGTTAGTGAAGTCAAATGTCTAGTGGGACAAGTGTCAACATATTGTGGTTAGTTAAAATCTGATTTGGGTTTAATAATCCAACTAATCACTCACTAATCCACTCTTAAAATATGTTAATAAGGTTAGGTTATAAGTAATGAGGGTTAGGGAGGTTTAGGTGGGGTTTAGTAAGGGTGCGATCGTAATTGACCGTCGATGCAGAAAATCCCCGTTTTTCCGAAAATCGTCTTTGTTCGGTTGTGGAGGCCGAACATCCTTCATAATGTTCGGTTCTTGTGGCCGAACAATGCCCAAAATGTTCGGTTGGCATGGTGGAACGATTCCTCAGGCCATACGTTAGGTCAAACAGGTCCAGATTTGCACGTATAACGCGTATAAGGCATAAACAACTCAAAGAAGCAATGGAATGAGTACCAAGGGTCTTAAAAAAAATGATAAAAGGTCTCTCAAGGTCTTGGATAAGTCTAAAGATCAAATCCCGAGCAAGAACAAGCCAAACTAGAGCATACAAGGCAATAGGCGTTCGATACGGCAATTATGGCTCGATCAAGGAATGCAATCAAGTCAAACATGTTAGGGATACTACTAGCATGTTAAATACACCTTCTAATTATGATAAACAAGTATAAAGGACAAGTTATACAAGTAAGTTTCGGGTTCTCACGAGGCAAGCACACAATGCTCATGCAAGAATTTCGGGGTGTTACACAGCTGCTTTCTGATTAACCTGCAGATGTATCAGACCCTTTCACATTGTCTAAGATGATGAGAAGGAACCCTCATTCCCATTCTCAAACCTATCATACCTCCCCAAACATCCACCTTCCTCCCCCATCCCCACCTTTGTCTGGCTGAAGAAGTAAAAAGCAGATCCAGAATACTGAATAGATCGACAGATATATAACTTTTGATACGAGAAACTAGGCAAATGCTAGTGAGATAGTAACTTATATGACCTTTAGTGTGTCTGATGCAAACAATTCAGAGGATTAGTGATGGACATAAAATCTGGTCTGTTTCAAAATAATTGGATAACTTGGATATGGCTCCCACTGTCAAGTTTCAGTAAGGAGGATATACTGCTCAAATACTTTATATGAACTTCAGCTAACTTTTTCATACTAGAAATTCATGGTCAACATGCAACGGTAATACACATTAGATGTCAAAAGTAATTACAAATGTAAAGCATAGTTTAAAAGGATAAATTATCTTGGAATGAAAAAGGAAGATCGTTTGGAAAAATGTTAATAATCATTGTAGATACTAGCAGTATAAGATCCTAGAAGCAAAAGCAGTCTATAAATTAATTTTTGGACATTAAACAATAACTTAAAATTTTCAGAGGATTTTTTTATGAAAATCCCCCATTATTTCTTGGTACTTAGAACTGCAGCTATTTGAATAAGTTGAAATATGTAAGAGAAGTTGGCTCCTAGAAGAGAAGTTGGCTCCTAGGAACAGGACCGAAACCTTTATCGCTGAAGCTCTCTGATTCAGGCCAAACTCCTGTGTCAATAAGGCCAACGATGACATTACTCTCAGTGGTCAGATTTCGACTAGCAGTTTCAGAAAAGCCCATGAACTCGAGAATGTATGATTGTATTCCGAGTTGCTATGAACTCGAGAATGTTTGAGTTATATTTATATATCTTGACCTAAAAATGCTATGACAACGTTCAAATTTTTAGTAAAAAAATTGACACTGTTTATGCGTTATTTTTTTAAAATGGATTCTTTAAGTGAAATATCAAAAAATGTAATACCCCCTCCGACCCTAAATTATCGTCATGGTGGACTTGGCGCATGATTTTAAAAAAATATATTTGATTAGATTATTAATATTAGTTTGATGTGTAATTTACTTTAGAGCTCATGTGTATGTGACCCATAATTAAAGTAAAATGAAAAATTAAGGGTAAAGTGGTAAAAAAAATTGTCCTAAAAAAAAGTTTCAAATAAGACAATTATTTTAGTACTGACGAAAAAGGAAAGCAGAATAATAATTTGGGGACAGAAAGAGTAATGAATTTTTGTCCATGATGAATTACTCTACTATTTCGAAAAGTCTGTTAAATTCATTTAACAATTTATTTCACACTTCAATAATGATATTAGTAAAATATCATTACTAAATACTCCCTTGCAATATATCATGAAATTCTCCAATGATTGTTCTTGGTTTCTACTTTCTAACCCTTAGAAGGAAGATCCCGAATATGACGCATCCCTCTGTTCTTGATTTGGGCGAAGATTTCTTCAATTAAATTTTTTAGGAAGATTACTTCAGAAGAGAGTTATTTTTTTTGTCTTTATTTTTTATGGGTGATTTTCTTTAGCATACCTTTGTATTTTTTGTAATGTTGACTAATGCTTGTACGATTTAATTTATTTTTTAGTTTCATACCCCAAGTTTTAATATTTGAAAGTAATTTTTTTAATATTAATAAGGGTATTTTAATCTTTTTAGAAATTTCCGTCCAATAAAACTAAAAGCATCTATTTTCTAAACCAAATTATTGCTTTTGATAAGCTACAGTTAATAAAGTGAGAAAAAAAATTGTTGAGTGAGTTTAGCAGACTTTTCAAAATAATAAGATGAACAAATTGAGAATGAAATATTTCTTTATTTCTAAATTTTCATAAATAAAAATACCGCCAGCCAAAAATTAGAAAACAAAAAACAAAATACAAAAAACAAAAAGCAAAGCAATGGAGCTGCGCGTGTGAGCAACAGTTGAGATTGGCGGGTGGCAAGTATATTTTGCAGACACCAACTCATTCATTTCTCCCTCCTCTGTCATGCTATTCTCGAGTTTACATCTCCTGTATCACTGATGTATCATTTTTATTTTAATTATTGGTTGAGATGTAATGATTATGATGTAATAATAGAGATGAAAAGTGATACATTAATAATACACACAAATAATACATGAGATCTAGACTCGTTATTCTCCCTTTTCTTTCTCTCTATTCTTTCTCTTTTCTTTCTCACTTCTTTCGAAAAGTCATTCAACTTTGTGAGGCCAACATGGGATTTTTTTCGAGGGTAAAAATTATGGTGCCATCCCCCAAAAGACCAATCAATAGCCGAGGTTGACCGTTAAAAGAAGAGTTAAACTAGACATTACATCTTACTACTTCGGACCTATATATAAGTGAAACTAATCGATTTCACATAAATTAAAAAATAAGTTAAATTAGTTAAATTGTCTTAATTTTATATAAAACAAAAATATACTTACTAAAATATCCTTAAGTATCCCACTCAAAACTGATGATAATTAATACAATATTAACTCATTATCATCAATTCATTATAGCTCCTTTTATAATTAGTGTCTCTTTGTGTATAGGGAATATGCACACATCTTGAAAAACAAAAAATTAACAAAAGATATTTTTGGTACCAAACTTTTTGAAAGTTGTGAGTAAAGTTTAATATGATGATTTTTATTTATATTTAAGTCCAATAAAATTTAATATTTTTGTTTATATATAGGTCCGAAGGAAATATGTAGTTTACCCTCCCATTTCGACCTTTTGATACTAATGGCTTTCAAACCCGTTTTAACTCCATTATCTAATTCACCTAATTATGTAAGCCTAATTACAATCTATTATTGCCTTGAAAATTGTGAAAGAAGAACCCTAGGTTCAAAATCATGAATTCCAAACTCTTATAATGGATACTCATTTCGTTTTAGATAAAGAGTTCATTATTTTATTTAGTGGTGTTTCACCTTAAAGAGTTTATTTTAAAAAATTAAGATATTAAAATATCATTTTAATATTAATGAGTTATTAAAAATGTTATTTTCTTTAAAAAAATTAACTTTTAAATGAGCACTCTTTATTCGAAACAGAAAAAATATTTTAAAACTTTTCAAGGGTAAGGGATTATTTTGAACAATGTGGATGCTCTTAATGGTCTGATTATTCAAATTTTGGGATGGAGGAACGATTATTATGAAAAGTAGTGGGAATGGATGAATGTGTCCATCGGGGAAAGCAGATTGAAATGACAAAACAGCATTAACTTGGGTGGTAGCCTTTTAGCAAAAGTGGGAAATAATGGATGCTGTTTTATTTAACTTCGTAATATAAAAATAGAAAAGATTTCGGGGTCTTTTTTTTTTTTTTTTTGTACATTCTCTTCTTAATTATGTACCAACTAAATTTTTATGTTCGTGTTTATGACACGATACCCGTATATATATCTGATTTTGTCAATTGAAATAATAGTGATTAAATAGAAAATACGATTTTAAAAAAATATTACAGTTGAATGACATATTGCTTCAAGTGAAAGTTGAGGGATTGATGTTTTATAAGAGGTGACTATTCAGAAGATTAATCGCAGGATTTGACTTTGTGATATGAAGATAAAACATAAGGAGAAGAAAAATATGTGATTGCTAATAATATTAATTGTAAGGGGTGACTTGTAATAGGAAAAGAAAAAATATGGAGTTAAAAATGGATAACTACTTGCACGTTGAATGCGAGGGTGAATCTTAACCGTCAAATTTTTTAATATAATTTAATCTCAACCTCTGAATTGTCCTAGTCAATTACCTAACTGTTTTATAATATAGACTAGATAATTATGTTTATACATATAGCACGATACAAGTATATCTAATTTACTTAATTGAAATGACAGTGCCTAAATAGAAGGTGCAATTTTAAAAAATATTACAATTGAGGGATATATTGCTTCAAGTGATAATTGAGGGATTGATGTTTTATAAGGGGTGACTGTTCAGAAGATTAATCTCATGATGTGACTTTTTAATATGAAGATAAAATACAGGGAGAAGAAAAATGAGTAACTGCTCATAATATTAATTGTAAGGGATGACTTGAAATAGGGAAAAAAAAGTAGGAAGTTAAAAATAGATAACTACTCAGACATGTGAATGTGATGGTGAATATCAATCGTTAAATTTTTTAAGATAATTTAATCTCAACCTCTGAATAGCCCTAGTTAATTACCTAACTGTTTTATAATATAAATAATTACACCCACACTCTTTCTAGAATATGCAATAATCAGTAGTATTAAATGAATAAATATATTAGGAAATGACAAAGGCTTGTGTAGGACGGTCTTACGGATCCTAAATCAGTAAGACGAAGCCCCATTTAGAAATTCGCGAGCCATAATAAATAAATAATATTTTACAAAAAATCTCAAGAAAAAAATGGTTGAGATGGTTCACAACAAGACTCTTATTGTTTGGAAATTAGTGCGCCGTGGTGTTGGGTTTGATTCCTCGTAATGTTGTTTTTAAGTTTTATTTATGAAATGTGTCATTTTGCTCTGGTACCCCTGTACTTTCAAGGTTTGTCGTCGAAATTCTTATATTTCTCACGCCTTACAATTTAATCCTTTATCAGTTCCGTTAGCATCAATTGTCTTGGGATACTTGACGGACCCTAATAGACTTTAACGAAATGCTAAATGACACATTTAAAGCCAAATGTGACACATTGAAAAGACAAAAGTGACACATTTTAAGGTTGAAAGTGACACTATAAAGGAAAATTTATTATAATTCTCATTAAAACAAAAAGTAACACTCTAAATACTAAAAAGTGACACTCTTAATACTAAAAAGTGACACTCTTAATACTTAAAAGTGACACATTTAATACTAAAAAGTGATACTCTTAATACTAAAAAGTAACATTTTTAATCCTAAAAAATTATACTTTTAATATAAAAAGTGACACTCTTAATACTAAAAAGTGACACATCTATAATACAATAAAGCTCAGTGTCGCGCGCTCGCAATTGACAAAAGATAAGTACTGGTTAGGATTTACTTTTTACTAAGATCCTACGGTCAGTATGCAGTTTTCACTTGCACACACGTGAAGGGAGGTTTTTCTCTCTCATTTGATCACTCTCAACACCCTGCTACTCAACTGCCTTCACGACTCCATGACCCTAAATCCCCTTCTCCGTCTCCTCTCTCTCTCTCTCTTCTTTGCGACCCCATCCCAATTCCACTCAAGCTCTGTGCTACTCAACCGCCTTCACGAATCCATGACCCTAAACCCCCAGCTTCTCCGTCTCCTCTCTTGCTCTTCTTTGCAACCCCACCCCGATTCCACTCAAGCACCCAGATTCCGGCGTCAAGGATGCTATCTATTTCGAGGGGATATCAGTGGTACAGTTTGTTGATCAAAAGGCACGCAAGTAATTGGCCTAGCAAAGAATTCAAAATAATTGCCTTCCATGTGTGTGAAAGACAGTTTCTCATCCGACCCCTTCTTCCGTCTTTGGACCCTACGATCTTCTTCTTGAGGTTTGACGGACTAAAGCTTCTATACAATTCACTGTTAGCAGCCTAGCAAAGAATAAAAAATAATTGCCTTCAAGGTTTGTGAACGACGATTTCTCATCCAACCCCTTCTTCATTATTTGAAATACATTTGTCTCATTCAATTTTTGAAATCCCTCTATTCTTCATGTCAATTCATTAAAAATTGAATCTATAAAACAGATTAGTAAATATATGCACATGTTGTTACTACATTAGTGTACGTGGAAATTTATGAATTTGGTGGAAATCCCTCTGTTCTTCATATCTTTGGAAAAAATTTGGTGGGGTGATTTTTCTTAATAAGTCGTTGAGTTTTGGAACTTGAAAATAATGGTTTTTTTTAATTTGCTACGAATAATTTTTTATGTATGGTGCTTAGATTTTTTATAATAAGTATGTATGGTTGGTTTTGGATTATTTATTTATTTATTTTTTGTATTTTTTTTTGGTTTTTCAGCATCTTTGGACAATAGGTTTCACTTCAGAGTTATTCTTAAGATCAAAGACCCACGATCACCATTGTTGTAGAATTTATTTGAACATGACTTCTACATTTGGGTGGAAAGCCAAGGATCAATTAAGGTAATTTTAATTTTTAAGTCTTTACTGGAGCTGTTACAAGTTTAGGTGTTAGTTTAACGAGGACTGCATCTTAACTTTTCTTTCAAGTGATACTGATCCCACTAGATATAAGCTTCGTTTTCATGATTTGGTCATACATTTGGTGTTGATTCTTTAAATACTTTTTGATCATTTGGCTTTACTTAATATTTGTTTGTTCTTCGTTTCCTTACCCAGTATTTCTTGATAATCAACCGAGTTTGTGGTTCTTTGTCAAGTTACAATTCAGGTTTGGTCGTTTGGTATGTTCATGGTTTTATATCATGAATATATCAGTAGTTGTTCTTATACTAGGGAGAAACTTATGTTCACATTTTAATTGCTTAACTTCATTTAATTCGAATTTCCTCGTTTGATTAGATCGAGTTCACGCCTCACGGATCATTAAGCATTCAATTTCTTTTACTTTATGAATGCTTCCCCACGGTTGATTGATTTGAGGTTCTTACTGTATTTTATCTGTGGTTCGTGACTTCATCCTGTTGTGCCTTGCTGCCTGCTCACTGCTGTCCATGGCTAGGAATTAGGATAATGCTGCATCAGTCAATGTGCTTGATATATGGGATAAAATATACTTTCTCTGTTTTTAAATTATTGTCCATTTTCACGTAAAATAATTAATAAACTATATTTCCATCTAAATTTTGGCATTTTTCTCAAAATCATTAAGCATATAATTCGTAATACTAAGCAGTTATTATGATTGATTCACAATCATTAAACTGTATTTCAAAATTTCACTTCGTTAGTACTAGAATAATGTAACAAGAGGGAGTAAATAATGAAGTGGACATATGTATTATTAATATTATTATGCCTTAAAACCTGAACATGTGACTTGTTACCTGTTGGTGACAAACTGACAATTGAGCTAAAATTTCAGCTTTGTGTTGTAGGTTATGGGCTTTGGAAGTCTTTGATATTTGGAGTATTTTGGTGTGATTAGTGATTACTGATTAGCTTCATCTTGTAAGAAAAGAAAGGGTATTGATCTCCAAGATGGTTTATTCATTACTGAACATAGCTATATATACATGGATACATGATGGATTAAACCAATGAACATGAGAATACAAGGAGTCAGGAAGTGACTGTTAAGAAAACTTGTTGGAGAATGGGAGGAGGATCTCGAGATTATCAAGAGGCTGTTGGTAATCTTTTCTTTCAGCTTTCACCCCCCCCCCTCAAGAGAGACGAAGGGGACCGAAGATGCAGCTTGTTGCAAAGATGCTCGAAACGAAGTCGACTGAGGCCTTTAGTGAAGAGGTCAGCCAGTTGATCAGTTGTTGAGACATAAGCGAGATGAAATGATTTTCGTTGAACGAGTTCACGAACAAAGTGATAGTCTATTTCGATGCGCCGAGTCCTAGCATGAAAAACAGGATTACGAGCCATCTGAAGAGCGGAAAGGTTATCACAAAATAGAGACGGAGGCTGATGAAGAGGGATATCAAGTTCACGAAATAAGAAGGAGAACCATCGAACTTTAGCGGTTGTGGTGGCGAGGGCATGGTATTCTGCCTCGCTACTGGAACGGGAAATAGTGGCTTGTTTCTTGGCGGACCAGGAGACAAGGTTAGGTCCGATAAAAATGCATGAGCCAGTAGTCGAACGTCGGTCATCCGGGTCACCGGCCCAATCGGCATCAGAGTATGCCCAAATATGAAACTGAGGGATTTGTGGAGTACCAGTCCTTTGTCGAGAGAGCCTTTTACAAAACGAAGAATGTGCTTTGCTGCCTGGAGATGAGTGGTACAAGGTTGATGCATAAATTGACAAATCTGATTAACGGCGAAAGCGATGTCTGGCCGAGTGAGTGTTAAGTATTGAAGGCCACCGACCATGCTCCGGTAGAGTGATGGAACCGAAAGGGGGTCACCAGTATGAAGAGAGAGACGGGTTTGGGGTGCTATAGGTGTAGAACATGGTTTGCAAGTCGCCATATTAAACCGAGTGAGCAAATCAATAGCATAATGTGTCTGATTGAGGTGAAGAGTAGATTCAGTTCTGGTGGTTGCAATACCAAGAAAATAGCTCAAGTCCCCAAGCTGCCGACTGTCAAAGATAGAGCACAAGCGATCAATAAAGTCGGAAACAACGGATGAAGAAGAGCCAGTTATAATTAGGTCATCGATGTAGACAAGGATAACAGTTGTGGAGGACCCGGTGTGCTGAATAAAAAGGGAACTGTCGGATCTGCTATTGAAAAAACCGTGCTGAAGTAAAAATTCAGAGAGACGGTGGAACTAGGCTCGAGGGGATTGCTTGAGGCCATATAGTGCGCGGTGGAGACGACACACATGAGTAGGATGAGTTGGATAGACATAGCCAGGTGCCTGCTGCATGTATACTTCCTCAGAGAGGAAACCATTCAAGAAGGCATTGCGCACGTCAAGTTGCTTGATTGGCCAGGCACGAGAATGAGCAATGGATAGGACTGTCTGGATGGTGGCGGGTTTGACGACTGGACTAAATGTTTCATCGTAGTCCAGTCCCTCTTGTTGATTAAAGCCTTTGGCAACGAGTCGGGCTTTGTATCTGTCAATAGTTCCATCAGTTTTTCGCTTGATACAGTAGACCCAGCGACATCCGACAACATTCATGTTGTTTGAGAGAGGAACAAGTGTCCATGTATTATTTTTCTGTAAGGCCAAAATTCGTCTTGCATTGCGGTCTGCCAGTGAGTGATTTTTGAGGTCTGTTTGAAGGTGGAGGGTTCATAATCCGGAGAGTCAGTGGTGGTGGTAGAATATGCCTGGGGAAGAGGGTGGCGGACAGTACCATAGACTAACCCGTTAATGCTTCGGTATCGAGGAGGCGGAGATGAGTTTGACGAGTTGTCCTAGGATGAAACGGCTGGAGTGCTAGGATCTTGAGTAATGTTTAGGGGTATGGGTGTAATAGGGGAGTGTATGGGCCTTATCGGACGGGCTAAGGGAGGTCTAGTGGGTGTGGTATCTTGGTTGGGAGAGGGAGATGGGGTAGTGCTTTGGGATTGGTTCAGAAGGTGATTGAGGAATGAAGTGGACTGGTGGGTTGGTCACTTGTGTTTGTGGATAATTGATGTTGTTTGCTGCTTGAGAAATGAGAGCATGATTAGGTGAGGGGACTGTGGTACGTGACTGTATATGTGTAGGACAATCAGTAGAGCATGCTGACCTGTTGATAGAAAAAGGGAAAGAATTTTCATCAAATAAAGCATGGCGAGTAATGTAAATGCGGCCCATGGTTCTATCATTACATCGGTAACCTTTACGATTCTGATCATAGCCGAGAACAACACAGTGTATCGATTTCGGTTGTAGCTTGTGCTTATTGTAAGAGACCATATACGGAAACACGGAGCAGCCAAAGGTTTTTAAAAATCGGTAGTCTGGGGTGCGAAGATAGAGCTTTTCGTAGGGTGAAATAAAACTTAATTGTTTCATTGGTAATCGATTGATTAAGAAGACTGCTGTGTTAAATGCTTCTAACCAAAATTGCATCGGGACATTGGCTTGAGCTAACAGACACAGACCCATTTCTTCAATGTGTCTATGTTTGCGTTCAACGACATCGTTTTGTTGTGGTGTATAAGGGCGGCCGAGTTGGTGTTTAATTCAGTGGTGAGAAAGAAATTGTCGAAAACTGTTGCTGGTGAATTCACCCCCGCCATCCGTTTGGACGGTTTTGATGGTGTGAATGGCTTCTATTCGACGAGTGAGTTGGTTCTCAATTTCAGTTTTGAACTTGGAAAATACAGTGACAACATCAGATTTGTGAGTGAGGGGAATTAGCCAAGTGAATCTAGAGAAATCATCTACAATCGATAGGTAATATCGAAAGTGATATAATGACACAACTGGGGATGGTCCCCAAATATCCAAATGTAATAACGCTAAAGGTTGAGTTGATTTGAAGGAGCATAACATAAAAGGCAGTTTGCATGCTTTTCCAAGAGGACAAGTTTGACAGAATTTGTTCGGGCTAATGCGACCATGAATTGGTAAATGGAACTTCCTGTGTAAAATTTACAAAATATGAGATTATGGATGTCCCAAACGGGAGTGCCAGACATCTTGGTTTGTCCGTTCTCCAATGAGAGCAAGTGGACTTTGTTGAACAGAAGAATCAAAAGCAAGATGGTAGAGGCCATTGGAGCTATTCCCAGAAAGAATGGTCTTCTTGGTGTGGAGGTCCTTCACACAAAAACCAAATTCATCAAATTCAAAATAACATTGATTATTGTGAGAGAAACGACGAATGGAAAGTAGTGATTGGTGAGCAGTAGGAACACACATCTTGTGATAAATATAAAAGGACTCAGTGTTGAAGCCCATGGCGCCCACCTCTTTCCTAAGTAACCTCATTCATCAATCTCTAACTCATGCACCACAAACAAATAAAAAGATTTACCGGTTTGTATATAATTATAGCCATATTTATGTGACCAATAAGTCAATGAGTCCTTGTCCTTCTTGTAGGCTTCCTATGTATTCTGAGGTCATTCTTGTGGAGGAGGGTAATCGTAATGCAGCTGGGGAAGTGGCTGGCGGTGGCGGTGCCAGTGGTGGTTGTGGGTTCGTGAAGGGGGTGGTTACGTATATGGTTATGGTCGATTTGCTTATGGTCCCCCTGTCTACCAGTAAGCTGCTTAATATGTTTGGTGCTTCTAATGTATTTGGTTCTTATAATTTTCTTTTCTAATTACTCCTTCCGTCTCAAAAATAAATGAAAAATTTATTCCCTCTTTGATTAGCTCCTAAAAATAATTATTTCCTAAAATGTGTAATGTGACGACTCGACCCGGATTTCGGCACGGAATCCCAAGGTCGTGCCGCTAGGAAAAGGCAAGAAGAGAACAAGCATTTGTAAAATAGTAGTGCGAGTTGAATAGTTGAGCTAACAACCTCACCTAAAGGTAGTGAAGCCATACTATAATACGGGTTTACAAAAATCGAATCTAATATGCGGAAGCGATAAGGAAAAGAAGTATCGAGCCATGAAGCTTGAAAACAAACTAAAGGAGACCAAGAGACATTAATCTCATGAAGGGAAAAACAAAACTTGCGTGCCGCAACATTGCAGACACAAAAAAACCATCGGCACTCCAGGCCGGCGTTTAAATAGATAATTAACCTGATATAACAATTACCCACGGCTAAAGCATACCGGGGTTAACCAACAACAATAACAACTAGAATAAAGAAAAGCCCCAAAACTACTGCGTGCCCGGGAGACAACTGAAATAAAAACTAGATCCACGAACAACGGACGATACAACACGTCGGCCCAAGGAGGAAACAATACAAAAACCCAAGTGATCTACTCGATTGTAAAGTCTAAATAACTTTACAATACAACGATCTTACAAGAATAGACATGTACGATATACAAATCAACGATGCTAAAAGAGATAGAACTCCACAAGCTACAACGAGGGGAAGTCTACTACTAAAATCACGAACACACGATTTGATCTCGATCTATCGATCGGCTGCGATCTGCTACAGTCACGATCTACTCGGCCTCAACATGGCTACCAAAACTGCAACTAGAAAACAAAATACGGGATGAGTCATAATGACTCAGTACGCTACAAACAAACAATATAACATAAATGAAATATTGCCATAAGTGGAAATGATATCATGCTACAATGACGAAGACCCAGTAAGTCGAGTTATAATGTACATAAACCGTTCCTTTACCAGACTACCAAGATGAACCAGGGTGAATTCCATGTTCACAAACAATCAAGCAAGTCAGGAGGCAAGTCACAAGCATCATCGTATAGATATGGACGTATGATTAAATATAAACATCTCAAGTCTCTCAACGACTAATTAGGTAGAAGCATGCGTATATATATATATACACATATCAAGACTATTATGGAATAATCAAGTAGAAGTATGTATATTTACATATATACATATCGAGTAGTTCACAGAATCACCATTAATATCAAGCAATTCAAGAACAAGTACATATAAGCATTTAGCTCACATATTCAACGTAGCACTTTGATTTCACATAAGTACTAGAAAGTAAACCACATATAAGAGGATATAAATAGAACTAGTGCCGCAACAAAGCTCCTGCAATATAAAATGTCAACAGGATCGTGATGTCAGATATACGAGATGGTACATCGACCAAGGATAGTATTATTTGTCTGTCTGTCTGTCTGTACCGTTAATGCTAAACATATGATGAACGACAACTGAACCGGAACTTGTGCTCGACCCAATAATCAAGCTAGAATTAACACTTTTCACTGTTCTTCTTCAATGAATAGTCAAGAACTCGTCAGTTTTCTTAATGAGCAATCGTTACCTTTCATCCAACCTAGGATGAAGAAATGGGAGCTTGATATCAGGCTAGATGGCGCTAATACAAGACCACATCCCAGTATTGGCCAAATAGTAAGGAGAAAGGGAACCAATGCGGCGACTCATAGCGATTGCTTACGCAAAGACCATGAGTCGTCACATTGCCATCACGATAACAAGAATGCCAGCTGGACTCAATACAAGGATTACAAGTAAGGACGAGAGCAGCTGATCCAAGTCAAGTAGATGTTTACTCACTTAAGAAATCAAGTAAGGACGAGCTCGACAAGAACGATCTCATCCAAGTCAAGTAGGCATGTTATACTCTACGACTAACAATCAATCAGGAAAATGAATCAAATCAAGAACATCAGAACTAGTATTTAAGTTACGTTGCAAGCATGAACATCAATCCAAATCAAGAATATTGTAACTAGTCTTCTAGTTAAACAGATCTCAAACGTCGTAGGGATTGATCGTTGAACCGGTAATGTTCAATGGCTCACTAGTATCGACTTCGTCGAGTCATTTCTATAATTCCAATCAAATAGAGTTTGAACACTATATGTATTCCAAGACTCTTTTCTACGTTCTCGTGTGAGGCATAGCTAGGTTCTTGTTCCATTTTAGGAACCTTAGTTCAAAATCACTAAGTCAAGTATAAGAGGGAAACTTAAGTTGATTATTGTCAAACCAAGCTTAGTTCACTTTCAAGTTCATAATTCCACTTATTAATAGAATCATAAATCAAAGCACGTTGATAACTCAATAGGAGGATAATCATGAAGATAAGACACACAATATGCTTATAAGTCATAATGTCACATATACATGGTATTTCACATTTAATTATGAAACCAAGCTAAGTCATAACTTAACACTCAATCATCATATACTATCTAAGACTACTCAGCTAGTCTAAGATCAAGAAACCATATGCTTGTACATATAAATCTCTTTCTAGAATAATAATTCATTCTATAACCCAAAAGTCCATAGTAGTCCAAGACTTAGGTAACACAGAGGGAAGACAATTTGTAAGGTCAACCATACTGGAAAGTCCTAGATAACAACTTAGTTATCCTTGTGACATAAACAAGTAGACTATATGTATAGAGTACTAAAATAAACTTCGATCCAATACATCTCATAGAATAGTTCTCAATTTCACTATCTTGGGTTCCCCGAAACATTCACAAGGAGACTCTAATGAGTCGGTATTCCAACAACAACAATCCCATTTCCTTAGGTTGCATACAGGCACAGATACATTTTTACAAGTCTTGGGACTTCATTTGAAGTACAACTAACATCAACAGTTCTAATTCATAATCGAACCAATCCAAATGTCTTTCATTCGAGTCACTTATTTTCGATCCATACATAACCAATCTAATGACTAGCGATAATTTCACACTTAACATCATTCAAGGACCTCAATTAAAGTCCTAATCCAAGAATCAACCTTAAAACCAATTCAGTCTCACCCGATAAAATCTCAAGATTTCGTGATTGAGATTCAATGAACACAAGTAGTCATAAGAATTTACCCTAAGGCTCAAATAACAACTTCTATAATTAATTGACTCCATTTGGGTCAAATTACAAAGTCTCAAATTCTAGGTCAAGGCATAAATTCAGGATTCACAAGTTATCCGAGTTTCTAATCCCAATAACAATCAGTCTTAAACCATAACAACTCCAATATACCCAATAAAATCATTTGGGTTCAAACCATAACTATCATATATTGATATCCATCAAAAACATATTGTTTCAACATGTATAAAAATGACAAGTCATGAGAAATAAGTCTCTAGCAACCTAACATCAATATTGAGTTAGAGAGAGAAACTAGGGTTTAGGTAACGTACCTTAATCGAGCCACAAACAAGTAGGAAGAGGAAAACAAACTAAGGGGAAATGATGTACTCGGTGAGGGCTTCACGATGGTGGTCTCGGATCGTCAAACGGATGGCCGGAACTCCGGGAATCGATGAAACACACACAAATCTCACACTCAATCACACACACTCTCTCTCTTTCCCGTTCTTGACTGAAGACGGTCACAAATGAAGAGAGGGAAGGGGTGTTAGGGGTTATAAGTATGTTTAAGGACTAAAATACCCTCAAATGGGTGAAGGGGCAAGGGTTAAATAATGGTAGAATAGGAGTTTCACGTCAAAAGTCAAACCAACACAAAGCTGATGTCGGGACAACGGTTCAGATGAGCTGGTCGAACATCTACCTAGATGTTCGGTTGTGGTGGACGAACATCTCTAAATATGTTCGGTTGGGCTGGCCAAACATCTCCTAGGATGTTCGGTGGTCATGTTTGAACGATGATTCAAGTCTAAAACAAAGCCAAATGGGTCTAGGGCTGAAGGTGAAACACACGTTGGGTAAATGCAACTCAATGAAGCATAAAGCATGTTGTGGGTTCCCGGGAAAATTGCTCCCGCGCCCCGCGCACCCTTGGATAGGGGTGCGCGTACGTGCGGATGCGGTGACATCCACTGCTCTCGTTCCACCCTCCCTTGTCTAGGGAGGACGAAATCAAAAGTGCGAGAGGAGTGCTGTCAGAATAGCATGTTGGAACGCGCCTCGGTTGCCTTTAGTGGATTTTGATCCAATATGGGAGCTTTGGGTTTTCTATGTCAAGTTATCCCTTTTTTAGGGGATACCAGGATATAGGAATGCATCACCCTTCTATTCTCATTCTCCCTTTTTTAGGGGAAAGCGGGAAAGTGCAAGGAAAGAATGTTGCAGCGCCCCCACTATGGATTTTATGAAAATAGCCTTATGGCCTATCTCGGATCACTATGGGTGCTTTGGATTTTCTACGTCAAGTTATCCCTTTTTTAGGGGATACCAGGACATAGGAATACATCACCTTTCCATTCCTATTTTCCCTTTTTTAGGGGAAAAAGGAAAAGTGCAAAGAAAGATGTTGCGAGGCCCCACTGGATCCAAAATGTTTTAGAGTCATCATCTTTATTTTAAGGAAGAAATAAAGCAAAACCAAAAAAAGAAAACCATAGATTGTAAAAAAAACGGGTTCGGAGGCTAAGTTACGAGTTGGGAAGGTGCTAGGCACCCAACTCGCCCTTTCGGTCTCAAAACAGTTTTTGGCTAAAGTATGCTTATTGTTATATTTATTTAACAGATAAATAAAGCATTAACTGCCTACAAATACATCCATTGTGTCTACATTATTTACAGACTTGCAACTGTCCTTTTACAAATAATCACAAATATACTTGAAAATATTTGGTCATAATAACGGCTACATTTAGTACTATTTCCTAACTTAATCCGGGCAGCACAACTGCTTATATATCTACATTGGGTCGGATTGGAAATAATACTTTTACAAATAAAAGCTTTTAAAAATAAAACTTACTGACTGCCTAGGGTGTGCTCGCTCTATCCTTCTAGGAGAGGGAGTCTTTTTGTTGTTATGTGTTGTAAAGTGTTGTGAAGATTCGGGCAGTGGTCGCTCCGAAAAGTTACTTTGGCCTCGGATTTGGGCGTAGTAACCGCTTTTGTTTGGTTGTTTGTTGGCTTGAGGTAGGCGAAATCGGGCGAGAATAAGGGCTTATTTCTGGCTGATTTGACCTTTTAAATCGGGCAGAGCAACTCTCTTTCCACGATTTTTGGACCGGGGAAATAGGGTGGATACCTAGCTGGGGGGCTAAGGCTCACTTCTACCTGTTGGTTTTGTGTTTGGAGGAGGTTTGGCAGGGTTTCGAGGCTTTTTGAGGTGATCGCTCACTATCTCACTTCGCTCTCTATTTCTCCAGCGTAACGAGAACGCGAAGAATTTTTTATCGATGAAAGGTGTGCTGAATGAGGATCCGGGGGCCTGTATTTATAGGAGGAATTGAGGACATCGATGGAATTAAATTTCCTTCCTTGCGTATCAGCCGTTTGTACACTTCGCAGAGAGATTTGTATTTTACGGCAAATGAACAGTGCATCGCGAAGGAAACTGGGCGCAGGAAGAGCAAATTGGGCGCCATGCCCAATTTTGATGTGGGGGGCGCCTAATTTTCAAAGTTCTCATTTTTTGTGCACTTTGGTCCCTGCAGTTCATCCTTTTGCGCATCCTGCTTCGTCCTTTTGCATTTTTGACCCTGTAACTTGACATTTGTTAATGTTTTAACAGGTCTTGATATTTTATGTCATGCCACATACCTGGGGTACGAAATTGGGGTGTCTACACATGTGTACTAAGACCTTATGAGGCTCAACTAAACCTCAAGACAAATGGAGGAATGACCTAGGGTACAACCAAGGTCACAGGAAAGAACCACGCGAGAAAACTCTCAACCGAGTCAAGTAACGATCATCGTCAGTTTACGACTTGTAAATTTAACTAGTTAAAGTCTATGGAACATATAGAACTAAGATATTGGCTTCTAGATAGCCTACCCACAAAAATCAAGGTTCTCTCATCAAGTCAAGTAAGCGAGGTTACGGTTAAACGATACGCAAAACGAGAAGGTCAAATACACGAAGGATCAGGGTCTTACGTGTAAAGTGTTACAGTCAGTTGATAAAATTAAAAAATTGTTGGTAGGGTTCCAGTCCAAGGAAGTCCTAACTAGCGTCTTCTTCCTCCAAGATGAGGCGCCAAGCGTTACTAGTCAGAAAAAAAGATGTGGTTAGATCGTTAGGTCGCATAAAGAATTAGTAAGATGAAAGAAATTTGGAGTTTTCTTTATAGTTTAGTATTGAGCTGAATGGGATCATCTTGAATGTTGATTTTGAGTTTCTCTAGTCTGCTTATATACATTTCTTTGTTTGATTCCATATTATACTCCAAAGTAAAGCTCTAATTTGCAAACTTTTTTTTTATTTCCTTGACTGCTTGGTCTTACTTATATTTATCTATCTCTCCGTTTCAGGTAAAGAGTTCATTCCTTCAGTGCTCTCAACAAATTGTTTTGTACTCTTTTGTTATTTTATATTTCTTGCATCAACACTTAACACTTTTTAAGCTCAAACTTTTTTGTTATTTTTTTCTCTATTTTGTTTGTACTCTTTTGTTATTTTGTTTCCACCGGTTTGTTATGTTTATGAGTCTATGATTTCGACATTTTTAATTGTTGAATGTAATTTTATGGAAGGTTTTTTAATCTATTTATGAAGTTTAAATCTTTTAGATTTTATTATGTATTTCTATTAAACAGGTAAAAAATAAAAAATAAAAAATAAATACCAACGAGCTCTAGCTCAACTGGTACTGCTCACTTCTCCTAACGGAGAGGTCGGGTGTTCAAGCCTTTTCAGAGGCATTACTGTTGTTCAAGCCTTACCTAAAGGTCTCATTTAACTACTCACTTATCTTAACGGAGAGGTCGAGTGTTTAAGTCCTACCAGAGGCACTCTGGTACTTCACAACTCTCAATCGAGAGGTCGGGTGTTCAAAGCCTCACTAGAGGCATCATTTGTTCGAGCCACACCAAATGCATCATATATAATTGTAGCCTTTCGAGGTATTAAAATAATAAAAATTAAGGGTTGGGGTAAAGTCTATGTCCCCTCCAACCTTTGCAAAAAGGTAAAAAAATAAATAACCTTCATATTGGTCCGGTCCTCGTTCTCGTACGTCTTCAATTGGTTCTAGACCGGACCAATGTATTGGTTCTAAAACATATTGGGTTGGTCCTAGTTCTATATTTTTTGAGAACAGACTATTGATCTGGTCCTGGTTTTCTCTTTTTTTCTAAAAAAGTGGACCAAACCGGACCAAGCTCACCCCTAGGCAAAATGACACTTGTAGGGTAAAAAATAACACATTTAATACTAAAAAGTGACACTTTTAATGTTATAAAGTAACACTTTAATGTCAAATATAATGGTTTTCATTTATAAAAAAATGAGACACTTTTCAAAGTGAAAGTAACACATTTAAGACTAAAAGTGACACATTTAAGCCCAAAAAGTAACACTTTTTTAGGGAAAAAAATATAATTTTAATTAGAAATGCAAAGTAACACTTCCAAGGCCAAAAGTGACACATTTTATACTACAAAGTGACACTGTTAATAGTAAAAAGTAACACTCTGCATATACAAATATGAGGCGTGGCGCTGTAATTTTCAAAAACTAAGGGGTTGCATTGAGATTTCTGAATTTTATCTCATTTAACCTGGATATATCCGTCTTACGGATAAGGATTCGTAAGACCGTCTTACATGAGACCACCTCATTTGCAATTCCAAACAACGACTAGCTAGGATCTCAAATGCATTATCTCGCATATTGCAATGAGTACCTTGATAACAATGAAATCATTGTTACAAAAATGGAGAAGAGGTAAAAAAAAAAATTAGGCAAAACCCATAATTGGGCCCCATCTTTTCAAGAACTTGCAATGTGGCCACCAAAATATTAAAATTGTTATCCTTACCACTATACCTTAGTTACGCTCCAAGCGGATCCTTTTTTTTGGACGGACGTTAGTTCAGCCATTAAAATAAAGGGTAAAATAGAAAGGAATAAAACAACATTGAGAGTGTAATATCTAACTTTGACCAACTTGAGATCAAGCCTCCCTTTTATGAGACAAACCCAGATGAAATTGCGAAAGAACCCAAAGTGGTGAAAATTAAGAGAAAATAAGTAATGTTTGTTTTCATTATCACTGTAATCATCCTCGAAACTCATCGGTCACTAATCTTCCCCGTCTCTAAGCTTCAAACTATAGTTCCATTGGATCTAAAAAACTAGGGTTCTTCGTCGCCACCATTGATGACTAATCGAAGGTGCATCGACACATTATTTATATATTAATTCTCTAATTAATTGTCGTTGATCATAATTCCCTTGATTTGTGTTCTTGAATTTTAGCTTGTTCACTTCCATTGTCCATTGAGCTGATTTCTCCTCTTGAGTTTCAGCGATCCCATGCAATCAAAGACAAATTAATTGAAGTATTGGACTATAAAGAAAAAGAGAATTTTCAGTTCAATTCAATTTGTGTGCACCACTTTATCACAAGAAATGGGGTGTCCATCAAAGATTCGCATGGTGAGATAATCAGCTCAAATTGATGTAGAGGAGCTCAAATAAAAGACAAGATGTAAGACCCTGAACCTTTCTGTGATTAGCTTCCTTGTTTTGTGTGTAGAATGGCCGTAGCATTTAATATTCGGCTTGTTATGAGAGCCTAGGTACGGTGGGTAGGCTATCTAGAAGTCAATACCCTAGTACTATATGTTCCATAGCCTTTAGCTCCGTTATAGTTTCAAATTGTAACTTGACGTTAGTCGAAATGTGATTCGGTTGAGAGTTTACTCGTGTGGTTCTTTATCGTGACCTTGATTATACCCTAGGTCATTACTTGATTGTCTTGAGTGGTTTTAGAGTATTGGACTTCATGGAGGATAGATTCCCTAAGTCTACTTGTGCCTTTGATGTTTTAAGCATCGCATTCGTCTTTATTGCGTGGTTTGATCCTTTGGAATTTGGGGTATTAGGTATGCCCTCATTTGCTTTGAAACTTGTCTAATTGACATGAGAAGTTATTGGATTGAGTTCTAGGCCAAGTATACTAGACCTTAACATGTTTGAGAATGTTTATCCTTGTTTGCTTAGTCTTGGTCTGGTTCGTGTTTGAATCGTTTGGCGTTCGTCGCGAGTTTCAACCTTCGTTCCAACTTGTTTTGGGGGTTGTTCGAGAGTGTTTCGGATGAGGTTTGAGTTGGTTAACACCCTAGGATGTTTGGGGTTGAGTTGGGTACCATTTGGACCAAGTTTTGAACCGTTTTCTCTTCCTAAAGGACCAAGTGCTCGCCTAGCAGGTGGACCAGGCAACCGCCTATTTTTTAGAAACATTGCAAAGTGTGATTTTGAGCTAGGCGACCACCTTATCCCGACTTCAGCTTTGAGCTGATTTATGATTTTTAAGGTTTTGGCCATTCTACCCTTAATGAAACCTATCCTAAACCCTCCTAATTAGCTCTAATTAGTCCCTAATACATATGGATTAGTTTGGTTAAGATTATTAGAGTGATAGTAACCTTGATTTGTTTGTGGAATATCCTAAACACTCACTAATTGGACAAGGCATAGTCCATTGGACCCCTCCCTTTTATGGATGTTATATCCACAAACCTTTATGTGAGTTCAGCCACTTCTTCTCATTTCTTCCCCCATCATACATATTCTAGAAAGAGAAAGAGAGAGAGAGTGAGTCCAAGGGAGACTTTGGAGCTCTAGTTCTTCTTCCTCCGATCTTTGAAGATCCAACCATCTGATCTTTGATTTGACTTCGGATTCGTGAAGCCCTCGACAAGTAGAACACTTCCCCTCCGTTTGTTTTTATTCTCCTTGTTGTTTGAGGCACGAATTAGGTACATTACTAAACCTCCTACTTTCTCTCTCTAGCTTAAATTGATGTTAGGTTGATAGTGACTCGTTCCCTATGAATTGTAGTGTTAAAACTTGTCTAGATGATGGGTTTTCGAATGAGAATATGTGGGGTTGGATTTATGAATGTTTTGTTGGGTTTATTGAAGTAACTAGTAGTTGAAATTACTTGTTGTGGGTTTAGGAACCCGGATGAACTTGAAGTCCTGAAAGTAGGCTATGACCTAGAAATGGGAATTTGGCTTTTGACTCAACGAAGTCCCTAAATGGTTTACTATGCTCTATATGACTCTAGGATGAAGTCCTATGGGTTTTGGGAATGTTAGGATTACAAATGTGTGTTCTCGAGTGAGGGACGTTTGAAACGGTATATGTGTGACATGTGATTATTGATAAGTTTGGACTTCAATTGAAGCCCCTTGACTAGTGAAAATGTGACCTACCTTGTTTTGGACCCTATGTATTTAGGGTTATTGATGTGAAAACCTCAACTCTCTAGTGTCGCCTTGTGTGCATGAATGCACTCTAACTTAACTATGACTTTGTTTAGGGAATCTTGGGCATACCTTGTGGATTCCAATTTGGTGAATTAGAGAATCCTCCTATAGGATGATTTGGGATGGTATTGCATTGGCACTTTATGTATAAAGTTCACTTGAGTAGTCGCGAGGTAGCCAAGTTGTTATCTATAACTTGCTTGTATTGTTTGGCCTTGCGAAATAGTATCACTCGGACACTTTGTGAACCTTGACCGTACTTTAGGTGGTTTCCTCTTCGAGTACACTAATCGACATTCAACGTTTGGAGAATCTCCAAAAGGTCTTAAAGTAATGAGAATTGTAGCTACGACACAATTCCAAGTATTGAATTTGATAAGGATAATGTTTGTATAAGTCTTTGACGATTATGGACTTTTGAAAGATAGAATGAACTATCATTCTAGGAAGAGTTTAGTATTTACAAGCTAATGGTTTAATGACCCTAGACTAATGAAGTGGTCTGGGATAACATGTGAATAATTGATAGCTAAGTTAATGACTTAGCTTGGTTTTATGACTAAATGCATAATTATTATCTTTGTTAAGGAATCTTCTATGTTATTTTATTATATGACTTATGAAGCATATAATGTTTCTTACCTTCATGTGTGTGTAGACACCCCAATTTCGTACCCTGGTATGTAACTCTGGCATGAAATATCAAGACCTGTTTAAACTTAACAAATGTCAAGTTACATGAGTTAAAAATGCAAAAGGTAAAGCAGGATGCGCAAAACAGTAAAATACAGGGGGCTAAAGCGTCAAAACTGAAAGTTGAATAGTGGGCTGGCGCCGCCAAAAGGGGACCTTGGCGCGGTGCCCAAGGGACCTTTTGGCCGCACCCAGCTAGCTACAGTGCACCCCGGACTTAACGCATTGTGCAATTTTTGAATCGCGGTGTACAAGGAATTTGAGCACGAAGAAGGAATTTGTAATCCCCGATGAATCCTCTCCTTCAGCTATAAATAGAGGGCTTGGGGCTCACTTTCATAAGAGAGAAAGACGTCGATAAAATTTCTCCGCGTCACCGTTACGCTAAGAAAATAGAGAGCGAAGTGAGATAGGGAGTGATCCTCCTATAAAGCCTAGAAACCCTGCCAAAACTCCGCCAAACCTAAAACCAACCGGTCAAAGTGATCCCTAGCCCTTTAATTAGGAATCCACCATATTTCCCGGTCCAAAAACCTCGGAAAGAGTCGTTACTCTACCCGAGTAAAAAAGCCAAAACCACCAAAAATAAGTCGTTACTCTGCCCAAACCACAGCAGCAGCAGCAATAAATGTCTCCCTCTCTCGAGAAAGACAGAGCGAGCACTCCCCGCTCTAAAAGGTAAAGCCTTTAAGGGCGTTTATTTTTATAAAAGTTACTTTCAAATCCGGCCCAATGTAGAAAATGCAAGCCGTTGTGCTGCCCGGATTTAGTTAGGAAATACTATGTAAAAGAGTCGTTATTATAGCCAAATATTTTTAAAAGTATTTGTAACTATTGTAAGGAGATGGTTGCGAGTCTGTAAATAATGTAGCCGCAGATGTATTTGCTTTTATTTCCTGTCTTTTAATGCTTTGTTTATTTGCTAAATAAATATAACAAAAAAACATATTTTAGCCAAAAACCGATTTTGAGACCGAAAGGGCGAGTTGGGTGCCTAGCACCTTTCCAACTCGTAACTTAGCCTCCGAACCCGTTTTTTGCAATCTCTGGTTTTTCTTTTTTGGTTTTGCTTTATTTCTTCTTTAAAATAAAGATGACGACTCTATAAAACATTTTGGATCCATTGGGGCGTCGCAACACTCATTTCTTGCACTTTTCCGTTTTCCCCTAAAAAAGTGAGAATGAGAATGAAAGGGTGATGCATTCCTATAACCTGGTATCCCCTAAACAAGGGATAACTTGATGTAGAAAACCCAAAGCACCCATAGTGATCCGAAATAGGCCATAAGGCTATTTTCATAAAATCCATAGTGGGGCGTCGCAACACTCCTTTCTTGCACTTTTCCGATTTCCCCTAAAAAAGGGAGAATGAGAATTAAAGGGTGATGTATTCTTATATCCTGGTATCCCCTAAAAAATGGATAACTTGATATAGAAAACCCAAAGCTCTCATATTAGACCGAAAATTCACTAAAGTCAACCGAAGCGTATTCAAACACGCTATTCTAGATAGCACTCCTCTCGCACTTTTAATTTCGTCTTCCCCTAAACAAGGGCGGATGAAATGAGAGCAATGGTGTCCCGCATCCGCATGTATGCGCACCCCTATCCAAGGGTGCACAGGGCGCGGGCGCAGTCCGGGCGACCCACAGTGGCAACTCTGCTGGGGAGATTGTTTTTATTTTAAATAAAAATGGAGGGCTAGACTCATAAAAAAAAAAAAAAATTGTTTTTCTTTGTTTCTGGCTAAAATATGCTTGTTATATTAATTTATGCATTTGAATATTGCATTCCTATACATCCGTGTCTATATTTGTGGATATGATCCTCCATCTTGTAGTAGTTTTGTTCCAATAACTATTACCGGTATGTTTAAAAATATTTTTAAAAAATATATATCAAAAAAATTTCAAAAAAAAATCAAGAAAAATTTATATGCAATAAATTTCCGGGCAGCACAACAAAAGGGCTGGGGCTTTATTTTTAATATGGCTTCATTTTCGGCTCTATATTATTATTATTCTGTTCTATTTATTATTTTTATTCCGCAAAATATGTATATATTTGCATTCATTCTGCCATTTTATTTTTGGGATATAAGACAAATTTGTAATTAATAGGAATAGATAGATTCCCTGCTTTTCTTTCTATTTCTTAATGTGATTGCTTGCTTGCTTGCTTGCGCTCGAACTAAAAAAGCCGAGAAAATCCACGCATAACAGCAAGACATGCCATATTTGTTTTTATTTTCCATTTTTATATCTGAAAAAGAAAAAAAAAGATTTTACTGCTTTTTAGAGGTTGCACACATGCACACGCATATAAATATATTTCGAACTGCTACCCTACATCATGGCCAGCCTACCCCCTACATAAGTCATCGTTAGATTACATATAGATTTTCAGGACACTTCAAAGACCGATCGGTTTTTGCATCTTTGAATCGTGAGTCAGCCCCTGCAAAAAAAATGAAATATATATATATATATATATATATATATATATATATATATATATATATATATATATATAAATAAATAATGCGTAAGTCAAAAAAACAAAGAAAATAAAATAAAAATGCGCAAGTCAAAAAAAATAAAGGAGAGATTAAAAAATTTTGGCACAAGAAAAAAATACGCAGGGGCTGATTTATTATTCTCTGATGCTCGACCTAGACCATTTCGAATGGTGGATCCTGGAAAGAGTATAGGCCCTTCGCCTAGGATCAGTCCGATCTTGGGGAGTCGAAAGGCAGGTGGAATACGTTAGTCCTATACTCTGGAGAAAGAATCCACTATTCCAGGAAAAGTCCCGAGACCGTCAAAATAAAGCAGGTGCTTATCCGGTCAATTGTAGGGAAAATAATAATAATAAAATACTAATAAAGGCACGCTGTACTCCAAACCCAGAAAGCCTTCAGCCAGCCTTCTGATACCTCCAAACTCATTTTCCTCAGAAACCTGGCCCAAATTTGGAAAGGCAGAGATAGTACTGGCCTGTTGATACGGGAAATAAGTGCGTAAAGCGCATCGGGGGTATCGCGATCGATCGATAAGGGCGAACCGGTATGGTACAAATCGAGCGTAATGGCGCCAAAAAGAAACAGGCGATGATGGAAGCTAGCAACAATTGGAACAGCTGGGAACCAGCAAAAGAAACTCCTGAGTATGCACCTCCTCCCGAACTTGAGGCTTGGCTAAAGAAAGAATTGGATGCCCATGCGAAAAGAATAACAAATCAGGTAGTGAATGATCTCCTAGCAGATTTTGTCAAAAACTCTTGCCACTTTCTCCCAAAAGATCAAAATCCCGAAGTATGTTCCTTAATACGTCTCGCCTCCCTGAAATAAATTGTCTCGATACCTCAGAAAATATCATTTTCCAAGCTTCTGGAAACCACCAAGTGCCAGCCATCAGCCAAATAATGACCTCATTGCCCAGAGTAATATGATTTCGAGTGCACATAATCCTAATCCATATCCTCCAGAAATCAACCCCGATCTCCCTCACCTAAATGCCTGCTATTACCACCAAAAGAATTATCTCCCTCTTGATCCCGCAAATACCTATTCTCAGCAAACGACCCCATGGATTCCAAAAGAAATCATTTGTATACCAAAAAAGGAATCCCTCTTGGGCCAAGGTCCAGGCAACCCAATTCCAGTGCAATATTATCCAAGGGAGAAAACCCCACCCAGTTGCTTGACCAAATCCCAATCTGGAAATTTGTCTAAGCCAAGAGGAAGGAAAGAGGTAATTCCGAGGCATTATGATGATATGCCTGCTCCAAGGTCTGAAATACTCCAAACACTGTGGGCCCATGGGATACTTAAACCCATCGATAATTACCAACCGCCCAAACCGTTACCCGCCACCTGGAACCATGCCCAGTATTGTGAGTACCACCGTTGCAGCGGCCATCTTACCGACAAATGCTATTTACTCAGAGGTGCAATTCAGGATCTTATCGATAACGAGGTAATTACGGTGGCAGGCACAAGAATTTTTGAAACAGATCAAGCCAAGGAGGTCTAAAAGGTCAGGTTGATCTAATTAGCCAAGAATGAAGGTGCTGTAAATATGCTAATCAATAAAAGGAATTTCTAATAAATGTCTAGGAGACAGCTTCCTGCGAATGATAGACGGAGGCACTTATTATATGAAAGGCTCCCTGCTGAGTTTGAGCTTATTTCTAATAAGCCTCTGCAGAACTAGTATACTACGACCGGCCCGCTTTTGACGCCTGCAAAATTGGTGGACCACTTCGGATATACTATCCCTACTTCCTTCCCTAGCTTTACGGATTGGTCATCTACCGATCCGCTCCCTAAAGTTGAGGATCTCAAACCCCAGGTCCTCAATAATGTAATAAACCCTGTACAGTTTGCTATTAATGATAATCTGAATGTCTTTGCTTATTCCTTAGTTGCACCTACATTAAAAGACGCATTAAATAATAATAATAATAATAAGTCATTTGATGAAATGGACCCAAAAGATAAAAATTATTTGCTTGAGCTTGTAAAGTCAATTGAGCACCAGGAACAGCATCATTCATCAGCAGCAACTAAAGACTTGTCCATCATCAATCTGGGGCTGGACAATGAAATAAAAGAAATCAAAATCGGCAGCTACCTGCAAGGCTCTGAAAGGGTAGCACTCATTGATCTCCTCAAAGAGTTCGTGGACATATTTGCATGGTCCTACGAAGATATGCCCGGGCTAGACCCAGCCATAGTCGAACACCGGATCCCCATATATCCGGATGCTCGACCAATCAAGCAAAAGCTCCGCCGAATTAAGCCGGAATGGTCACTACAAGTCAAAGAAGAAATCATAAAGCAGTTGCACGTCAATTTCATTCGGGTAGTAGAATACTCGATCTGGTTGTCCAATATAGTGACCGTTCCCAAGCCCAATGGGAAGGTCCAGATCTGTCTAGACTTCCGCGACCTCAACAAAGCATCACCTAAAGATAACTTCCCTCTACCCAATATTGATATTGTGGTAGACGTTGTTACTGCTCACAAAGTCAGATCCTTCGTCGACGGCATGCTGGGCTATAATCAGATTAAAATGGCAGCAGAGGACCAGGAGAAGACCTCATTTACCATTCCATAGGGGACCTACTTCTACAATGTCATGCCATTTGGGCTAAAGAATGCTGGGGCTACTTATCAAAGGGCTGCCACCACCTCTTCCACGACATGATCCATAAAGAAATGGAGGTCTATGTTGACGACATGATCGTGCACTCCAGCGACGCCAACGGTGCCCATATCAAAGACCTTCGAAAATTTTTCGAAAGGTTAAGGAAGCACCAAATGAAGCTTAACCCTGCCAAATGCAAATTTGGGGTTACTAAAGGCAAGGTCTTGGGATTCTTGGTGACCGAACAGGGCATCGAGATCGAGCCAGCAAAGATTAAAGCCATCATAAACATGCCACAGCCAAAAACTCCAACTGAAGTCAAAGGCTTCCTAGGCCGATTGCAGTATATCAGCCGTTTCATCCGACAACTGACAACCACTTGTGAGCCCCTCTTCAAACTTTTAAAAGAAGAATACTGACCAAGTCTGGGACGAGAAGTGTCAGCTAGCCTTTGAAAAAATAAAAGCATACCTTACTAATCCCCCTGTGCTAACTCCACCTCATACACATAAACCGCTCCTCCTATATTTAACCGTCACAGACACGTTAGTAGGGGCTATGCTCGCCCAAGGAAAAGAAGATTCCTACATTGAAAATGTTATCTACTTTATCAGTAGGAAGCTACAAGGAAGCGAGCTAAACTATTCAGCGCTAGAGAAAAGTTGTACCGGCCTAGTCTGGGCCACGCAAAGGCTCAAGACCTATCTGCAAGGACGGTCCATCAAGCTCATCTCCAGGATGGACCCTATAAAGTACATCTTCGGCAAGCCATCACTTTCCAGTCGACTGGCTAAGTGGTCATTTCTTCTCAATGAGTTTGATATAACTTATGTCACACTCAAATCTATCAAAGGCAGCGTAATTGCAGACCACTTAGCCGATCTGTCTTTAAAAGACGAAGATGCAACTGAACCTGACTTCCCAGACAAAGGTGTCTTGGAAATCACTGACCATGACACCAGCTGGCAGATGTTCTTTGACGGAGCCGCAAATAAAAGAGGCTTTGGCATAGGAATCCTGCTCATCGATCCGGCAGATTCTCACACTCCACTGACCATAAGATTGGAGTTCGAGTGTTCAAATAATATGACAGAATATGAAGCTTGTATCGCTGGCCTAGAAGAAGCTCTCCAAAGGGGAGCCAAAGACCTCGAAGTATATATAGACTCTGCCCTGATCATAAACCAAGTTGGAGGGAAATGGAGGACCCAAGATCCCAGGCTGCAACTCTATCATGCCAAACTAACAGTACTTGCTGCCCGATTTGATTCTATCTCGTTCCACTATCTGCCACGAGATAGAAATCAATTCGCTGATGCATTAGCCACTCTAGCATCGCTAGTCCAAATTCCCGCAGGAACTAATGTTCAACCTTTTGTAGTTGGGAAAAGGGTCACCCCGGCATACTGCTTCAAAATTAATGCAGCTTCTGAAGCAGATCACAAGCCCTGGTACACTGATATCCTAAATCTGCTTCAGAAAGGAATCTATCCTCCCGGCCTGGACAAAAAAGGGAAAGTCTCCCTGCGAAGGTGGGCCTCACAATTTGTACTCAGCGGTGGCAGCCTATATAAAAGGCACTATCAAGGCCTTAACTTATTATGCGTCCATCAGGCCAAAGCTGAGCAAATCATGGATCAACTGTATGGTGGTGCCTGCGGGCCCCACATGAATGGCCATATGTTGTCCAAGAAAATTATCCGACAGGGGTACTACTGGAGTACGCTTGAAACCGATTATATTCGGTGGGTGCGACATTGCGACAAGTGCCAACGCTTTGCCAATCTGCAGCATGTGCCCCCGCATGTCCTATATAACTCCACAGCCCCCTGGCCCTTCTCAATGTGGGGAATCGACGTTATAGGCCCAATTCACCCGAAGGGATCCAATGGCCACGAATACGTTCTAGTACCCATCGATTACTTCACAAAGTGGGTGGAGGCCTCTTCTTACAAAATCCTGAATGCTCGAAAGGTGTCCGAATTTATCCGGACCAATATCATATACCGCTACGAGAGTACCTTTCGAGATAATCTCTGACAACGGCACGCATTTTGAAGGGGACGTGAATCGTCTGCTCGACAAATTCAAGATCCAAAGACATAAATCCTCCCCATACCGACCGCAAGCCAACGGTGCCGTTGAAGCAGCCAACAAAACACTAGAAAACATTATCAGAAAAATGGCTGATACAGGAAGAGGCTGGCCAGAAAAATTGCCGCTAGCCCTCTGGGGCTATCGCACATCAGTCTGCACACCCACTGGGGCTACCCCTTATTCCTTGGCATATGGCATGGAAGCAGTGCTGCCTATTGAAGTTGAAATACCATCATTAAGAGTGATGATGGAATCTGGCATAGCAGAAGTTGACTGGGTCCAAGGGCGTTACAAAGAGTTAGCCCTAATAGATGAACGGCGCTTGCTAGCCCTGGAGCATACCCGAGCGTATCAAAGGCGCATAGCCCGGGCCTTCAATAAAAAAGTCAAAGGTCGCAACATCCAAGTCGGGGACCTTGTGCTTCAAGAAAAACCCACTAGTTATGTCGATACTAGGAGAAAATGGAAATCGTCGTGGATGGGACTAGAGCCATCAAAACGAACCAACAGGGCGAACCAACCCGCGAATATAGCGGACTAAGAAAACATTGGTCCAACCCAACCCACGTTGGGTTGCGGGGTCGAGCGGACCAACCCGTCTAAAAAGGAAATTTTATATCCAAATCCATGCACCCAACTATCCAAGTGAGTCCTGGTTCTCCTCAAGTGACTTTGAAACAACCGGTGGGCGGTGGTTGTGGTCCTGTGGATAGGCCGGAGGATGTCGGAGAGAGATCGACGGCGGCCTAAGAAGATTAAGAGAGAGAGAGATGGTTGACCGAGACTGAGAGAGAGAGAGAGAGAGACCAACGACGGTTGGATGGCGAACCCCGAATTGAACGAGTGAGAGATAAATAACGACGATGGTGGACCACCGTTTAACAATGGGCCAGAGACTCAGAGAAGACGACTAAATGAAGAGAGAGCGGTGAGAATTGAGATATTAGGTTTGATTTTTTTCTTTTTGAGACTTTCAGTGGTTGTGGGGAAATCTTGGAAGTTGGAACTTTGAGTTTATTGGGTTGGGTGAACTGTGACTGTGATGTCAACAGTTGATGGGTTTTTTGAAGTCACATTTCAAAACTTTTTAGAAAACTTTCTTTTCCATTGTATTTGTCAATCTCGAAACTTCCAAGTTCCACTACCAATATATATTATATAATTTTTTTAGATTAATTGTAATTGTATATTTTCAATTTTCAATTTTGGCGGGTTACTCGCCCCCGCCCCGCCCCGCCACCCGCACGGACCAAGCCCGCTAGGCCCGCATCTTAGCGGAGCTATAATTTACCAACCCAACCCACCCCACCCTTTTTGCTTGGCGGGGCGGACCAACCCAACGGGTTTGGTCCATTTTGACGGCTTTAGATGGGACCGTACATTGTCAAAGAAATCCGGTCGGGAGGTGTCGTACTCCTCACAAACCAAGAAGGAGAAGACCTTGTTCAGCCCTTCAACCTCGACAAGCTCAAAAGGTATTATGCTTGAGCTAATCTATCTAGCAGATGCTTCCCTCTCCAGCTCGCTAGGCTGAAAACCCGAAAGGGCGGCCTAGGCAAAAATTAGAGCATATAAAAAAATCAGGAGAAAAGGGAGAGGGAAGGCACTACTTGAATCCTCGGCATCCTACCTCCAGTCTTCAGCATGCAAGGGGCTTGACTGACAAAGGAAAAAGAAAAACCACGACAGAAGCTCACATTAAAACACTAAAATATAATATTACAGGTCCTAAGGTGCAACTTAGGAATAATTGCTAAAGATATTTAGATTGTTCATTATTTGCCTGTACATATCTATTATTGCCTCTACCCCCCCTTGTTCCCCCAAACCATCCTTCTTTTGCAGCTTAAGCCCCAAGGTAGTCCATCAGTGCCTGCGACGTCCGCCCAGCCGGGCCTATATACTCTTTCTGCGAGGCGCAGAAGAAGCTCTGGTCTCATCTGCATGAGAGCCCCCGGAAGTGTCCTCTTCCTCGTCATCGGCATCCCCATTTTCCTGGGCAGCTGTGTTACTTGGACCGGCCCCATCATTCCTAAGAGCAGTGCCCCATCCAGTCTGAGGGGGAGGGCAAGCCTCCCCTGGCTCCCAAGGATTATGCTGCCTCCTTACGTTGCTCAGTCGAGGAGGCTCGTTGCCATCATTTCTGAAAGCAGTGCCCCATCCAGTCTGAGGGGGAGGAGCAGCCACTTCTGGTTCCCAAGGGTTGTACTTCCTACTTGCATTGCTTAGCCGAGGTGGCGCATTGCTAGGACCTGTTGTATTTGGTCCAGGAGCTGTCTGGGCACCAAGATTGTACACCCGCCTGAATTCCTCTTGTAAGGCATGGGGGACAACTAGCCCTGAATTATCAATGTCCTCACCTATTTCCATTAGGAGAGCATCTATGGCGCTAGCAATATGACGACCCAGCAGTCGCCTCAGTCCACGCCTGATCATGCGGGACGACCCCTCAGCAGCCACCATGATCCACGACAGATACTCGTGGGAGAGGAGCATATAATCAGAAAATAGATAGGCCACCTGCAGCCTATCAAAATCTCGCTCCACATTCCCTGGATAGTGGTACCCAGGTCCCCGTTATTATTATCCAACTCCAGAAATACAGGACGAGTCGGGTCAAGGATAAGCTGCTCTCTCCCAAACTGGCGCACGATCATGTCTGCTCTGTAAAAAGAAGTCCGCTCGATGCCCAGCAAGACAACCTGATTATACTCTGCGGAATACATGATAAAGCGTCGGATCTGCCAATGGCTGATCACCCAAATTATGTCCATGAAGCCCCTGCGAAAAAAGCTTTCAGCCCAATCATACTCTGAATAATTAGTCTGAGGGAAGTGACCGCGAGAGCCATAAAGCCTCGGATCATACATTGCTCCCTGCGTTACTGGGCCCATCACCCAAAGAAAGTGCTCCTCCAGCCACATATGGATCAAAATGGGGCTGCCGGTAGGGAATAGCTCATCACCGCTGCAAAAGAATCCAGGTCCGCTAGAATCTCTGCCAGAAACACTGGAATAATATTCAACCGGCGATCATGTGCCTGCAGTGCTAGGTCCACGACCCGCACATCGATGAATTCGGGTTGGCCCACCATCAAGTATCTCCCTACCAGGCAAAGAAAAAATGCAGATAGCCGACGCCTCAAATAATCCACGGCATCCTCCCTGAATTCTGTAAAGGCTCCAAGAAGGACAGTTAAATTAAAAGTTACTCTATTATAAAAGCCCGGAGTAGCAAGGCGAGTGGTGCGAAACAGCTCCATAATTGCCATGTACGGACGCCTCCGATGAAAATGCACAGCGATAAGACGGTAAGGTGCCATCCCCAACATTACACAGAACTCCTCATAGGTAGGACACATCTCGTTCATACCGAAGTTAAAAAGGTGGTTTTGAGGAGACCAAAACCTAGAGGCTCCCCTCAGCATGTCCCAATTAATGACAATATTCCTCCAGGACAGTAGGCACCTGTATCCAAAAATATGCTCAAACCAATCACGCTCGTCTGAGCGCAAGGAAAGAATCCAGAAATCCAAAGCATTCTCATAGATTTCTATCTCCAACGTTGTATGAATTGGTGCAGCCATTTTTGAGAAAAATGCAAAGGATTATTTGATAAAGGTGGCAATGGCTGAGCAGAAGCAAGGCTAAAAGTTTATGCGAAGAGATCAGATGAGTTTGTGAAAATAGGCAATCCTTCGTCCGCCTTTTATACCAAAAAATTAAGAAATGGACGGTTTCTGAGCACAGTACGCAAACAATGCTGAACAGGGATTGTACAGAGAAGACTCTGGGCGCTTCCATAAGCCCCCACCGGCGCCGCGCCAAAGGCCTTGTTTGGTCGCGCCAAGATGCTGCTACTGTTCCCTTGAAACTGGCTGGTATCCTGGTTTTCGGCTCCGACATATCTCTATTATTTCTGTCTGATCACGAAAGAAGAATGAAAGCCTATAAACAATAGCGTTGGCAGCAATTATATGGCCGAAAACAGGAGAAGGCAGCTGCCCTTTTCTTCCCTGCATATCATCAGAAAAGCCCGCTTGAGCCCGAAGGTGTATTCTTATAAAACCCGTTTCTAAAATACAGCGTGTCATTACCCTTAGATATTGATATAGCTTTATTTTATGCATGTGTTTTTGGGTTTGCATTTTTAATATTTTGCATCATATAAAATTGTATTGCATTGTATAATAAATATTTGTACAGGTTTTAGTACGAAAAAAGAAAAAGAAAACTAATAAGTGCAGGTATCCAAGACTAATGTGCACGGGAAGACTGACGCCTATCAAGACCACCTCCCATAACCCAAGGGCCCTCTGTGCCACCAGCTCTGTATGCTCGTCCTCGGCCCCGAGCGCGGCTCGACCCAGTATCCTCATCATCGTCATCATCACCCCGGCGCCTGGTCTGCCGCACTGCGTCATTCCCCCTGCAAGAAAGCTCGTCAACAAGCTTTTGATAAAGCTTGTTAATACTGAAAAAGCCCCGCAGCAGCCTCTTATAAGTAGACACATTCACCTGAAAAAGAAGTGAGACAGCAAAAAGAAAAAATATTAGTCTCCAAAAAATATATATATATATGCATCTAAAAAAATGATGATAATAAATGAAAAAATATATAAGCATGATAAAAATAAAAAAATTAAAAAAAGAGAGAGAAAGATGCAAAAGTGAAATTTGTTTACCAAACGGGCCTGTTCCGGAACCCGACGCTCCGAGGAATCTCAACATCTGGAAACATTTCCTCTACCATCCAGCCACCCCAATGATACTGAAAGGTAGAGAAGACATCATCAGGCTCGGTGAATTCCAGATGCTCGTCGAGAGATGGGATGGAAGGCCTTGGCCTGGCAGATGCATCAGAAGCCCGTCTGGGTGCCACAGGAGCAGGAGGGGGAGGATGAAGCACGGTCTGCAAGAAATCCTCATATGCCATGACCGGAAAATCAGTTGCAGGCATGAGAAATTTCGACAGGTACTGATACCTGTTCGGCAAGTGATCCGACTCTATCACCCAAAAAGGAAGCCTATGAGGCACCACTGGAGGCACCAAAATTGGATAATGTTGACGGTTGACCCACTCGCCCATGTATAAAGAGTCAACAATAATGGATACCATCAGTATCCGGCAGCGGCTCAGCCCTAAAGCCACAGCATAATGTCCCTCCAGGCCTTCCCAATGAAGGAAGTTCACCATACCCGCACTCGAGCTAGCAATCCGCTCCTGCACCCACTCCTTCTTTGAGCAGCCGTCTTCCTGGTCCGGTCAAACTCTGTTCTCATCAACGAATTCGAGCAAGTAGGGTGGCTGGTGGACACGCTGAAGTAGCCGACCCGGAGTGAAATGAAAAAATAAGAAGGCCCAGACCTGAAAAAAAAAAAAAAGATTTTATCAGCAAAAAAAAAATATATGCTGTAAAAAAAAATATGTGCACGAAAAAAAAAATACATGATATGTGAAAAAAACAAAAACAAAAAAAAGAAGCAGCAAAAGCAGGAAAAGGCATATACCTTCCACACCGGGGCAAATCCATTCAGAGTCGGCGAGTCATTTCAGCTAGCCCTATCCATAGAAGTATAAAGTTCGGCCAGGCCCACCCGCCCCTACTCATAAGCGGGAATCTGCTCAAAATCTGTCAGGCATGCCAGGATAGAAACTCTCAGGGTGGTGGAAGAATTGGCAAAGAGTGACGTGCCAAGAAGAAGAACAAGAACGCTCTAGCAACGCGAGCCACGACTATGGGGTCATTTTCTGGGACCCGCCTGGCGTTGTCTAGAAGCCATTTCCGCACGCTGTCAATATAAATCTCATCCGTCGACTTGTATTTCGGCTCAAAACCCAGAAGGTCCTCCACCTCGTCATGCCGCCGACGGAGAGTATAATCAGGTGCCAAGGTCTCACCAACGCTGGTAGGAAGGCCGGTGATAGCGGCAAAGTCACAGGGGATCATGGTCGCCTCCCCCCAGCTGAAATGGAAAGTGTGGATAGTGTCCCACCAATAATCCCGGAGCACGTCGAAAATAGGCAGATAGCTCAAAAAGGGGCGGAAGGCGTGTAGGAAGGTGGTGAAACCGGAGCCCTCCACCAAAACTTGTGCCGCCTGGGGCAGCATGTGATAAATATCCGCCACGTTGGCACAAGTGGCTCGAACCCGCTGGAAGGGCCTGCGAAGCTGAAAAGAAAAAAAAAAGAGAGGAAAAGAAAAGGTAAGTTTACTATCTTTTATTTCCTTTGCAAAAAAAATATATATAATAATAAAATAATGATGAAGAATAAACATGTTGCATGCATCGTATTTTGTAAATCATAAAATGGCAGCATAATAATTTCTGTGATGCATTTAAAATATATATATATATATATAATAAAACATCATTTTGCATGTAATAAAATAATAATAAGCATTTGGCATCCATGCATAAATAAAAATAATAATTTAAAATGCATCTTTTAGCATTCGAAATATATTTTGGCATCACGGCAATAAAAATACATATATATTGCATTTTAGCATGCGAAATTTTAATTGCATTCTTGGTGTCATCATAAAAATAAAAAATACATTTGTGCATTGAAAATATTTTGAGTATCCGAAAAGAAAAAAAATCTTTATCGCATTTAGCATTTTCAAAATTTCGATTTGCATTAAAAAAAATGCATCCTTTTGCATCTAAATGTAATTTTTGGCATTTTAGGCATTATAAAAAAGTGTATATTTTGCATTTAAAAGATATACCGCATTATTGCATTTTCGCATGCATAATAAAATAAAGAATTGCCCATGCATCATATTAGCAAGCATTTCATAATTTTTCTGCATTACATTTGCATCAAATAAAGTGATATATGCATCCATCATTTGCATTTATTGTCCAAATAGCTGCATTATAACATTAGCAAAAAGAGAATAAAGTGCCACCAATCATGAAAAGAAAATTTTCCATGGCATTTATGATATCCCTACAGCATAAGCATGCATGAAAAGTGAACTTTAGGGCATAAAATATATCTGTTTTATCTTGCATATATCCAAAAATGCGTCCAAAAATATGTTCGAAAAAAATTGCATTATATTCCGAAAAACATATAGCATGTAAAATTAGTATTTAGCATAAAACATGCATCATATAACCCAATTGCATTAATAGTATAAATCATACAACGTAGGGTCAAATAGTGACCACTAGTTCAATTGTGCATCGCAAAAATAAATTGCATAAATTTCATGCATCATCGCTAAATTGCATCATTTTAGCATAAATATTCCATGCATAAGCATTATTAACAAGGTCAGGAATGCTCCAAAAGCCCAAAGCAGTGCTAAAATCTAGCAGATCTGAGAAAATATCCAAGTAGATTTAGAAAGAAAAAACTTACAGAAGTACTTGGAAGATTGGACACATGGGTGTCCCAATCGCGAAGGATATTGCCCCAGTCATCCTTGGAATAGCGATATTTGATTTTATTCCGGATCAAAGGAGGGAATTCCTTCCTCCTCTCGCCAGATTCTGGGTGCATGGGAGCCTTCCCCTTCCTGGATCACGGCGAAGAAGCCATCTGCTAGAGAAAACAAGCAAATTGGCGGAAGAAAAATGAGAAAATGAGTAAAAATGGAAAAGAAATGAAAATGGGCAACAATGGCCGCGGAGGAGCAGAAGGAAGGAAGCAAGAAATGAAGAAGAGAAGGAGCAGTGGCTCCCCCTGCCTTTCTCCCCGTCAATAATAAGGGAAGAAAGAGGAATTTTTCCTTTTCCCCCCTCCAAAGTCTAAAGTTGCGGCACTTAAGTCCCCGGATTACAAAAGTTGCGAAATGGCCCCTAAAGCTTAACGAAAGTAATTTTGTTAACCAAATGCGACGGCCATCCATTCAAGAGCAAGGGAAAATGGTATCCCAGCAGACCATTCGCAAAATAAGCAGGAAAGCCAAGAAAACCGGCGGCAAAGGTAAGAATTTTGTAAAAAGAAAGCATGCGAAAAGAAAGAAAACGAAAAAAAAAATGGCATGCAAATAAAGAAATGGCAAGCATGCGAAAAGAAAAAAAAAGGAAAAAAAAGCAACAGAAAAACAAAAGAGAAGAATGCAAGAATAAGAAAAAAATGCATGCAAAAGAAGAAATGCAAGCAAGAAAATATATATATATGCATGCAGCAAATAAAAGAAAAAAAAGAAAAGAAAAAAAAGAGGGAAAAATGCATGCAAAAGAAAAATAAAAAGAAAAAATGTATAAATGCATGCAACAAAAAGAAAATGCGGCGGCAAAAGAAAAAAATTTCGGCTGAAGCTAGAAAATGCAGCAGCAAGAAAAAACAGAAATTCCAGCTAGAACCAGAAAATGCAGCAGCAAAAAAAGAAAATTTCTAACCAAAGTTAGAAAAAGCAGCAAGAAAAGAAAAAAATGCAGCAGCATAAAGAGAGATTTTCCAGCTAGGGCCGAAAATGCAACAGCAGAAAAGGGGAGGGATTTCCAGCAAAAGCCGGAACTGCAGCAAAAAAAAAAAAGAATCCCCAGCAAGTGCAGCAAGAAAAGAGCAGCATGAAGTAACAAGTGCAGCAAGAGCAGCAAAGAAGTAGCAAGTGCAGCAAGAGCAGCAAAAGAGCAGCATGAAGTAACAAGTGCAGCAAGAACAGCAAAAGAGCAGCATGAAGTAGCAAGTGCAGCAAGAGCTGCATAAAGTAGCAAGTGCAGCAAAGCAACAGCAGCGGTAGATGGTCGCAAGGGCAAAGCAAGGGTAAGGAAAGGAAAGTATTTTTTTCCTTTTCTGTGCATTTGTGTGATGTTTGGAAAACTTTCCCTGAAGGGGCAGGCAACCCCGGATCGAGGGAAAGGCTTTGTTCTCCGACGAAGGCTGCGTTCCTGAGGAGGCAATGCATTCCATACATTTATTAGCTGTGTTTGGAAAACTTTCCCTGAAGGGGCAGGCACCCCCGGATCGAAGGAAAGGTTTTGTTCTCCGACGAAGGTTGTGTTCCTAAGGAGACATTACATTCCACACAGCAGCAGACGAACTACGATTGGTCTGATTCCTTATATAAGGATACGTAGGCAGCCTATTTCGGTAGGCACGACCATCGTAGCACTTGATAGATACCTTTGCAGCACTGGTTTGATAGCTTTGCAACACTTGTTTGATAGCATTGCAGCACTTGTTTGTTTAGCATCGCAGCACTTGCACCACAACACTTGTTTGTTAGCATCGCAGCACTTGATCCCCAGCAGAAGTGAACTACGTTTCGGTCTGATTCCTTGTATAAGGATACGTAGGCAGCCTATTTCGGTAGGCACGATTGTCGCATGCATGATAGTTTAGGTTTTGGCCGGAACTACGTTTTGGTCTGAGTTCCTTTATTAAGGATACGTAGACAGCCTACATTAGTAGGTTCGACCATTAGAGCACTTAATTTACATATCTGCTTAAAAACTATGATAACATGCTATAACCGATTAAATATGTCTAGGATATGGAGTTTGGTTAGCATTATAAACTGTTGCATTATAACTGTAACCTGTTGCATTTCTTTCCTATTATAATTGCACGAAATTGGAGAGTCTATTGTTTATCGATGATGTTCGTCTACTCAATAAGCCTCAGGTTACCCGTAGACTTTATCGTTGAGGGGCTTTGTAGACACCCCAATTTCGTACCCCTGGTATGTAACTCTGGCATGAAATATCAAGACCTGTTTAAACTTAACAAATGTCAAGTTACAGGAGTTAAAAATGCAAAAGGCAAAGCAGGATAAGCAAAACAAGAAATGCATCTAAAATTGCATCAGGGCACGCGATAACTTCTCGCGTCGATAAGTTGAGAAAATAAAGAGCTAAGTAAGATAGGAAGTGATCCTCCTATAAAGCCTATAAACCCTGCCAAAACTCCGCCAAACCTAAAACCAACCGGTCAAAGTGATCCCTAGCCCTTTAGTTAGGAATCCACCCTATTTCCCCTGTCCAAAAACCTCGGAAAGAGTCGTTACTCTGCCCGAGTAAAAAAGTCAAAACCACAAAAATAAGCCGTTACTCTGCCCAAACCACAGCAGCAGCGACAATAAAAGTCTCCCTCTCTCGAGAAAGACAGAGCGAGCACTCCCCGCTCTAAAAGGTAAAGCCTTTAAGGGCGTTTATTTTTATAAAAGTTACTTTCAAATCCGGCCCAATGTAGAAAATACAAGCCGTTGTGCTTCCCGGATTTAGTTAGGAAGTACTATGTAAAAGAGCCGTTATTATGGCCAAATATTTTTAAATGTATTTGTAACTATTGTAAGGAAATGGCTGGAAGTCCATAGTGATCCGAAATAGGCCATAAGGCTATTTTCATAAAATCCATAGTGGGGCGTCGCAACACTCCTTTCTTGCACTTTTTTGTTTTCCCTTAAAAAATGGAGAATGGGAATGAAAGGGTGATGTATTCCTATATCCTGGTATCCTCTAAAAAAGGGATAACATGATATAGAAAACCCAAAGCTCCCATATTGGACCGAAAATCCACTAAAGTCAACCGAGGCGTATTGAAACGCGCTATTCTAAACAGCACTCCTCTTGCACTTTTAATTCCGTCTTCCCCTAAACAAGGGAGGATGGAATGAGAGCAGTGGTGTCCCGCATCCGCACGTACGCGCACCTCTACCCAAGGGCGCGCGGGGCGCGGGCGCAGTCCGGGCGACCCACAGTGTGTTCTACTATTGGGTTGTTACCTTGCATTGGAATTTGGATTCCACTAATAGGTGGAATTATGAACTTGAATTGAACTAGGGCTTGATTTGATATTAATCAACTTACGCTTCCATCTTTTACTTGACTTAGTGATACGTGAACTAGGGTTTCTAAATGGAACGAGAAACCAGCTATGCCTAAAAGGAGAATGTAAAAGGGCTAGAAATGCAAATAGCATTTATACCCTTTTGGGACGAATTATAGTGAAGACTCAACGGAGTTGAGTTTAAGGAGCGATTGAACCTTATAAGGATCCTGGTGAAATCCTACGACATCTAGAATCCCTTTGACTAGATTACTAGCTTTTGGAACTTTGTTGATTTAAGTGTGCTTACATGACACTTGGGATTTTGAGACTCATTATGAGCTAATTATATGATTTTGTTATTATAGCAATGATATGCATAATCATGTGAATTTAGTAGAGTTATATACCTACTTGAGATTGGCAAGTAAACATCTACTTGTGTATTACATATAAGTCCAGCTGGCATTACTTGAGTTTTTACGTTGATGGTGGGACGATGTGTTGTCTTCACAAATTATGGGATTCGTGATTGCAATGTATTGTCGTACCGGATACGGTTCACACACCCTTCCACTGCTAGCTGCAGTGGGGAAGTAGCCCCACTGTCGTAACCAATAAGGCGATGTAACTAGTGTTATGTGTTTGAGTAGAGAGCTCAGCACCCGAGTAGAGAGCTCGACATCCGGATAGCTCGGTATCCTCGATACACCAATCATGTGTATATCTAGTACGTTTATGATTTAACATTTGTGATTGCAGGAGCAACACAACGACATTGGTTCGGTATCTCCTTTATCCCGTACATGGCTTACTATGAGCACTTACGTGATAAAAAAGGGTTAGTTGAATTGAAACATGAGATCTAAATGACCATGTTGTATTGATTATGCAGTGTTGATGACTTGATATGTATATATATAGATATACATACTTATATATGATAATTCCATGAGAGACATGATGTGTATATATATATATAGATATACATACTTATACATGATGATTATATGAGGTGTTTGATGTGTGTACATATCGATATGCATACTAGTGTATGGAATTTATGAATCGCGGTACAAAAAGTGATTAGGAAATTAAACTTTGAACCGCGGTTCAAAAATTAATACAATGAAATTTATGAATCGCGGTAAAAAAAATAGACTAGGAAATTAAACTTTGAACCGCGATACAAAAATAATGCAATGAAATTTATGAATCGCAGTACAAAAATAGACTAGGAAATTAAAATTTGAACTGCGGTGCAAAAATAATGCAATAAAATTTATGAATCGCAGTACAAAAGCATAAATAACCAGTTTATCTCTTCCACCTTCTTCTTCAATCTTCTCCGTCGTAAGCCTTCTTCTTCCTCCTCCTTCTCGCCTTCGTCTCAACTGAAAAATCCTTTAACTCAGCACAGATCCATTATAGTTTCGTATTTCATTAATCAAAAAACTCGTCTACTTTTCGTATTACATCTTTTATAGAAATGTTATTTTGGAGATTATATTTTAATTGGTTGTTTAGGGTTTTGTATGAATTATTATTCTAGTAGGATTGTGTTCTTCCAACACAAGTCATGTGTGACGTGTATGTCTTACTTTGTGAGACACGGCTGACCTAATCTATTATGGTAAGGAATCCTACACATTTGGTAACTCTATATGAGGTAAGATTTTAGTTCTTGTTTATTCCACTAACCTACTAATCTTGTATGGTGAGTGGTTTTCTTATTGTACAAGGTTTCTAGGTCAAGGATGCAAGTATAAATAAGAGGACACAAGGTTGTAAAGAACAAGAGACGTAGCTAAGCATATACTATGCACAGATTGTGAAGGAAGAGAGACATCGAAAAACTGTTGTCATCTTGTTCTAAATGTATTACTAAATGAAGCTACATCAAAGCCTTCATTCATCCAATTTCCAGAACTGTTTTTCTGTGAACGCCTCCTACTGTTATGTTAAAAGCTATTGAACATACATCAGTCTAGGTAGTTTGATGTGTTAAGATTATACAAAGTCATATCTACTCCATAGAGAGTTTTTACATAAATTCCACTTTGTTAGTCATTCTTTGTAATATGCTTAAACCGATTTACTAGTGGAATATTTTTAGCCACACTACAACAAAACTGACCTTTTACAACGTTTATACCACAACGTTTTCTCTCCAAACGTTGTCTTAGGAGCTCTTTCACAACATTTTCTGTAAAACGTTGTATATTGATTATTGATTATTGATAGTATTTTACAATGTTTTTTTTTGTAAACGCGCATTGTCTATAGATATTCATTACAACGTTTCTTTGAATCACAATACATGATTATGTAAATCGCGATGCATGATTTTGTGCATCGCGATGCATTACGTCTATTTTCCCTTTTTGAAGAACAAATGCTTCACGCACATGTTTGATTTAATTAGGGCATAATCAACATTTCTCTAGAGAGTGTCTTTTTATTAAAACCGTTAGAAAGGTTACAAAAGGGACCAGCCTGAATTTCACCCTATAAACTTAAGGATGAAATCTGGGCCAGTCTCTTTTTGAACATTTTCAACGGCTACAATATCGTATGTTTTTTTAACTGAAAAACATATTTTTAGGGGCGAAAAGATTATGATATCTTTAATGAATAAAAAATGCACGCAGCTTGTAACTCAGTCAGACGAAATCATGCATCGCAATGCACAAAACCATGTCTTGCGGTACAAAATCATGTATCGCCATGCATAAACTTACTAGGTACATTGTATATTTGTAGTCAAAGGTTCCTTATTTTCATTGATATTGTAATTAAGGTAGAAATCATTTATAAATTGATTGATTGATTTTCATAAATATGTAGTCAAAGTTTTCTTATTAAAACTTGATATTTTAATTGTAATTATGACAGGAATTGATGCATCACCATACACAACTTGATTCATCACGATGAACAAATTAATGCATCGAGATGAACAAATTGATTTATTGTGAAGCGCTGGGTAAGTTATCCTTACCGCGTATCCGGTTCCTTAATGACAAAGTCATATTTTTGCCATCTAAAAAAAAAAAAAGAATCTAAGGGGTTAAAAATTTGGGCAAAAACTTGGGTAAGACGGTCTTACATATATTTTTTGTAAGACGGATCTTCCCCACCCAACCCACCGTTGTGATAATGGGTTGAGTTGTGATAGATGGAAATTCATCTTACAAATTCATATCCGTAAGACAGTCTTATAAAAGTGCTACTCAAAAATTTATAAAAAGGGATTGGCTCACAATTTCTCGTAAACTTTATCTAATGTGGATACAGAAATTGATTTTTTATACAGAAATTGAAGTAAGACATATATTTTGTATTGCGGTTCATATATTTATATATCGCGATTCATGAGTATTAACATTCATAATTTAAATACAGAAATTGAAGTAAACATGCATTTTGTATCGCGGTACATATATTTATATACTACGGTACAAAAATAAAATTTGAAGAACAAGTTTTGCACCGCAATATACAAACCTATGCACCGCGATTCAAAGGGATACACGCGACTCATGCACATTAAAGTTATCATATATGCATTGCGATTCAAAGGGATACACACGTCTCATGCTCATTAAGTTTAACGTAGTCTTTTTGCATCTAAAAATGAATTTCTCCAAAAAAAAAAAATTAAAAAAGGGTAATTAAGCGATTAAATTTTTCAGAAAGTGGACCGGCCAACAATTTTTCTAATTTTTTTTCCATTATTATCGAAGTGTGAGAATTAAATTGTAGGAGATAGGTTCAAAAAGGCAAAAAAAAAAAATACTATTACTATGTCTTTTGCTTTTGGAATGTGGGGTAATTATTATCAATTTTAAAAAATATCACAATTTTGAGTTCAAATAAACTACCTTACCGAAAAAAAAATTATTGAGAAGTGGTTGCGAATAACACCTAACCATTTGTTTCAACCAATTTTGATAAAATAATTGAGAAGCCTTAATTAGATCTCAGCTGATGATGCTGCATGTGTAACAACTAAATTGGAAATAATTATTTTGATACATCAAACAATATGACAAAGGTGCTATATAACCCACCACACACAATTAATTAATATTATGAAAATATTATAAAACAGAATTTTGGAAATATTACAGAAAAACTTCAAATTAATCTATTTCAACTTGAGGGATGTGTTCAATTCTCCAATAATTTATGTGTTCCTTGTCTTTGCACCCATCAATTACTTTCCTGGGCATATGATGACTAAGTCGAAGAAGCCTAAGCTTCGTCAGATGTTCAATGCCAAAAGGCACAACATCCAAGAAATCGCATCTCGAAAGTTGTAGAGTATCAAGATGTGGCATTGCTCCCTCCTCAATTGTTACCGTTTTCAATACTTCAAGCCTACAAATAATTAGATGTTTGAGCCTTTGAAACCCTCCCACCTTAAAACACAAACTGTCCTCATTTATTAACATACATTCTGTTAATCTCACTTGTAATCAAGCTGGGAAAAGATTTCCAATTAAGTGCCTTTGAAACCCACCCACCTCTTAAAGTGAATTTTTCAAGAAATGGCAAAATAGGTAGAGATTCCACATTCAGCTTCAACACTTCGAATGTAGGAGTATAAACAAACAGGGAATGAAGATTAGTGAGCTTAGAAAGAGAGGAGCTCAATGCCATCCCATCCCCTCTTCTTAACCCCACAATACCTAACTTCCTCAACTCACTCAACCTCCATATCTCTCTTAACACTTCTTTACCATTTTCTCCAACGTCCACTTTTGACACTTTTGTAAAGACAATAAAGCCCCTATGTTAGATGGCGCCTTAACACTTCTACATAAAAGATGGCTTAACCGAACAAGCTTTACTATCTCCTCAGGCACACAATCGATCCCGGTGTATTTCAAATCCAAGGTCTCCAGTTTCTCCAGGTTTCCTATCAATTTGGGAATGGTTCTCACTATTGTTCCCTTCAAACTTAGATACCTCAGATGAACTAGTCTGAAAATCTCTTCTGAAATCTCGTATAAAGAAGCATTTCTCAAATCTAATACCTTTAAGAACTTTGAGCTTAGCAAGATAGGCAATAGTAATTTTGAAACGGATATTGGTGAATCATAGCGACCAAAAGAAATGAATGAACAAAGACGATTGAAATATTTGTTGCTTATTTGCAAATTTTTAGCATCTTCATGAATTGCAAGGCATTGAACAATTTCAGGCCACTCATTACTCGTTCCACTGGCCACCATAATAAACTTATGCTCTGTCGCTATTAAAAGAATCATTTCACGCAAAAGATCATGAAGACAACATTTTTTAAGCCTTCCAGTATCATTAATAATGTCACCTCCCACTTGAACCAAACTTCTATTGATAAGCTCCTTAAGGTATTCCTCGATGACATCTTCAATTGACATTCCCCCACTCACTTGTACAAAACCTTCTGCTATCCATAGTCGAATCAGTCTCATTTTCTCCATCTCTTGGTCCTCTGGGAAAAGGCTCATGTACAAGAAACATACTTTTAAATGGTCCGGCAAGTCGTAGTAACTGAGAAAGAGCAATCTTTTCACTCTCTCTAACCTCTCATTGATATCCAATTCATTGGGAAGGCTTTGTTCAAACCGTACCCATTCTTCAACCCTGCTCTCGTCCTTGGTTGCCAAAACGCCAGCGATCACCACAATTGCTAGTGGCAAACCCTCGCATCTACTTAAGATTTTGTCAGAGATTGCCTGCAAATGCGGAGGGCAGGAACAGCTTTCTGGAAAAGCCTTTCTACAAAAAAGTGTCCACGACTCTTCTTGAGACAAGGGCACTAAATTTAAAGTGTACTCCTCTTGAGAAGCTACATCGATTTTACGTGTTGTGAGCATCAAGCGGCTGCCACAATCATTGACCGGCACTGTCTTTCTCACATCTTCCCGGTCAGTGATGGTCCAAACATCATCAATAACAAGTAGGAAACGCCTTCGTTGAAGGATGTTATCAATAATCTCCTTCAGCTCGTTCACACTCAATGACTCGACATCTTTATGAGGGAATGGTTGTCCTATCTTGTTGAACAGCTGCCAAACAATTTCTCTGTGAAGCTCATCAACGTTCATTGATTGGGAAACAACAAGCCAAAGATGGCTTCGAAAATGGTTCTTCACCGATGGGTCATCGTAGACTTTCTTAACCAAGGTAGTCTTGCCCAAACCCCCCATTCCAACCACCGAAATGCAATGGAGTCTTGAATCAGGTTTGAGAAGCCATGCCACCAGTTGTTGTTTGGGCTTTTCAATGCCCACAAGTTCTGCTTCCCTTTGAAAAGAGTCAACCGTCCTCGAGGTGGCCATGTTGGAACTTGAGCTTTGCTGTGGGAAATTATTGTCTTGGGGGTATCTCGGACGCCCTTTTGCGATGTCACGGACACGAAATTTAAGGGTTTGGATTTTTGAAGCAATTTGATGACGATCTTTTAACTTCTTAACATAGCAACAGATTCTATGAAGAGAACCGTAGAATCCTTAAACATCGTGATGATGTTGGAGGCGAAGGATGAACTCATCGAGAACGTCCTCGATGTCGTTAGCAACATCTCGAACTTGGCTCGCCCAATCTTTGAGTAGGGAGTCGCTGCCTTGTCTTAGTTGTCTAGCATCTGCATCCCTGAGGAAGGCAGTCATGCGCTCCAATTCATCTCTTATGTACTAGGCATCTTGGCAAACCCCACCCAGCAAGTTTGCTTCTTCTTGGAGGAGATATGTGAGCTTATGGGGAAAGAACTGGACTACTACATCGACCATTTTAATTTCTCTCTAGCTATAACACTATTGTGCTTGTGGGCTTTTGTAGTTGACTTGAAATGAAATAAGGCATGGATGGTTGTCTGGGGCTTATTTCTTTTTAAACAAAAATAAATGGTTCATTTCTTTTTGAATAAATAAAAGAAAGAAAAGGTAAAAGCAAAAGATAATATTCCCTCCGTCCCTAAATTATCATCCTAATTGACCCGACACATAGATTAAGAAAAAACAACTGACTTGATTATTTATATTGGTTTAATGTATAGTTTCCTTTAAAGCCCATATGTATGTGACTCATAATTAAAGTAGGGTGAAAAAATAAGGGTAAAGTGGTAAAAGTAATGTTCTAAAAAGGTAAATTTTGTTGGATACAAAGATGGCTGAATGTTGAATAACTTGGATATATTATAGAATCGTGCACAGAGCACTTTCGTGCAAGAATTATTCGACCTTATCAAATGCCCTGGGTTACACGAATATTCTTGTGGGATAAGACTACAATTGCCCTCCTATTTCTAGTACTGAAAAAACTGAAGACTACTATCGGAGTATTCCTTTATATTTCGTCTAATATGAAGATGATACAATTATGTATGCGTGCCTCGCAGATAATCAAGATTTCTTTCAAATGGTTGTGTCCCTTTCCAACAGTCACCAATTTATTCGTTGCGAAACAATAAGTCGAAAGGAAATAGAGCACTTGATTATTAATACATGTAAGCCCGTAAAAACTTATGTGAATGTGCACTCCGCACCCCCCAGATTCACAATGTAGTATTCCCGAGCTCACCCATCTTCAAAACATAAACCCCGACTATACCTAATGACCAATGATTTTACTTAAATCATCAACAAGTTTCAAACTGGACAATTATTTTGGGACGAACGAAAAAGGAAATGAGGACAATAATTTATGGACGGAGGGAGTATCACTTCTTTTTATCTTTACTAGTAAGGTTCACGTGCGTTGCACGTGGCGTTAATGATTTTCTAAAAATGATTTACTAGTTTTTTCATTTTTCTATTTACTTTTAATTATTGGATGTTTTTTTTATTTTAATCATTACAATTTTTAAAACTTATAAATTGTGTTGTTGTGCTTTGAGCTTTTTTGATACTTTGTTTTCCGGTCATTTATAATGTATACTTTTAGTCATTGTATAGCAACTTAACCTACAAATTTGTTTTTTTGTTGGTTATTTACATTCTCTTTTTTTATTACCAAACATGAATTCAATCATTTTTATGAGTGTGTGAATTGAAAATAATTCAAACTTACTAATTTAGATAAACACATTGTTGTTGGAGACTTTGTTTATGTCTGAAATTTATGACTCCCTATAGAAAATAATATATTATGTTAGAGAAATCAAACTTTCAACCCCAAAGTATATATACTTATACTAAAAATATGAAATTCCCTCAAAGTATATATAAAACTCCACTTTACCACCCAACCTAAGTTTTGTATCATTTTCATATCTCATTTTATAATTCTTTTTTAGTTTTCCCCCTAGCCACGACGAAGGTTACCAATCTGACGTTAATGTGCACATGGTATTTCATGTGTAGGACATTTTAGTCATTTTTTGCAATGCTTTCTCTACTTTTATTACCCTAAGAGAAACTTCATTTTCTTCTTCTCCGGCAATGTTTTCTCTGCATCTTCTCCGGCAATGACCTCGTATGTAAATTTTAAGTGAGATAAAACTCAAAAGTGTATTAATGTTTTACTCAAATTATTATATAGAAAATTAAATAAAAATAGAGCGGAATCATATCAGAAATATTGAACTCAAGATCAGATAATCACATTTAGGTGTCAAGGCTTCCACGAATAAGAACCCACCAAAAAATTAAAGGCATACAACATAATACACAAGCATACACCAAGAATTTCCTCTTTTCTCCCTCGTTCAACATAATACACAAGCATACACCAAGAATTTCAAATCTCTTTTCTCCCTCGTTCAACATAATACACAAGCATACACCAAGAATTTCAAATCTCATATTTGAATCCATCACATACGTATACGACAATAATGAGGCAAACCATAGTTCAATTTGTTTTCATCGTCCATAGCTTCAACTCCAACAAATTTCTCATCGACACCGTTGATATTGTTTATGGTTTGATTTGAGCAAATTTTCGATTTTAAACATTATTCGCCACACCATGTTTATCACTACGATTACCAAACATGACATCTTATCACCAAATTTGACATGGAATATGGAAATGCTAAAAAAATTGCATTGTGGGCCAAAACGGATTTTGTGGATACTTTAGGGGGAAATTTATATTTTGGACTAATTTCGATGGGGCCAAAATATGATTAGCTCCCAAAATTACACATCAAATCTCACATTGCACCCCAACCTACGAAGTGTCTCACTTTGTTAACTTATTTAGCTATTTGTCCGACTTTGCCCCCTCCCGTCCATAGGCGTTAAAAATAGTAAATGTATGTGCATGTCACATGAAGATTATTTTGGTCATTTTACTTGGCACATAAAATGGGAATTGACTATAAATTCAGTATTTAATTAACCATTTAGTATTTAGATTATGTTTTTAAATAAAAATACAAATAATTATTTTAATAATTCAAAAATAATTATAGGGCCAAATTACAATTCCCCCCCCCCAAAAGTATCCACAAAATCGTATAGTTTACCCCTTTGTAACGTTTTTAATATTATCTATCTTATTTGTCTCATAATATTAATTTGGTATCGTGTCTTACTTTACTTCCCCCAATTTTCCACCCTACCACTGACGGACGTTAGAAAATTCACGTTAAATAGCACGTGATCTTCCACGTACGGGGCGAAAATGTCATTTCTCTTATCTGGTTAAGTAGTAAATGTATTAAAAGTACAAACCCTAATCTCACACCCACTCATTTTCTCTTCTCCCGGTGTAAGTTCTCATCTTTAGGTCCACCGTAATAGCCGCAATCTCCAGTTAGCCCCACCATAGCCACCGCCATCTCTGGGTGCAAGTTCCCATACTCGGCCCAAACTCTTCCCACGCTGGTCACGCCTATCATAACTCTAGCGTCGTCCTCCTACAATTCTAGCCAAGCTCCATCTCCGATCTCCCTCATTCTCTCCCCTACAAAAGTCGTGCTTAAAGTAGAAATCAAAGGCTATAGAGTATACTTACTAAAAACCTTTGAAAAAACATGTAATTGACAGAAAACTCATAAACCTTATTGACAAGTTCATCAAAGAGAGATGGACGGGCTTGAATAAAGAGAAATAGTTATGGGTTTTATTGAAATACTCTTCAATTTTGCGGGAGAAAATTGGGCATACGACCGATATGCATATGGTTTAAAACAAAGTATCAAAATTGAGAAGATTTTGAAGAAGCTATGACTTTAGATGGTTTTGACCTCATAGAAGTTGTCATGTCAGTCAGGTTGGTTTATTTAAAGAATTAGGAGGGATAAAGTAAAGGTAAAGTCATGTAAGAGGATGAAGAGGGATGAGAAATTGATAGATTTCGATGGTGGATGGGTTTCACCAGAGAAGGTGGGTACGTGGATCCAATTTCATACATGAAATTGGAGATGGAGACGTGTAACTATAGGTAAGAGAAATTTTTTTTTTCATATCTTTCGTTTACTTTGTTTTCATTATCAAGATAAGAAAATTGACAATGAAATAAAAAAATGCACATCTATCATCTGGGTTAAGAGAGAATTTTTAGAGAAAATTTGGAGGGAGTGGACAAAACAAAGATCGGGTTATGGGTTAATTTTTGTTGTGGAAAGTGAAGATCGAAAAAAATGGTTGGTCTTTTCTCTAGATTTTCTTTCAGTAGGAAAAAATGGAATTGTGGACCTCACTCCATTTTTAACATTTAAACTTTAAGCACCCCAAAGTTTGCATCGAAATTCTAATATTTCCCTCGAGTTAACATCGTGGAAGACCACGTATTATTTAACGCAACTTTTCTAACTGTTGTCGTGGCTAGGGTGGAAAATATGAAAAAATATAACGTCATATATCATTATGGGACAAACCTTAGATTGTGGTGCACTATGTGATTTGGTGGATACTTTGGGGGAAGGGATTGTAATTTGGTATAATTATAAGGAAAATACTATACTTACAAGACTTAGTAGTTGTAAGAAAAGTTATAAAATTAGTTGTAAGGCTAGCAATGTTGTAATTATAATTTGTATCATATTTAAATTTAAAGTTAAAAAATACATTACTCTCAAAAAATGAAATTTAGAAGTTATTTAATTTATTTTGTTATCCTTCATTTTCTTCCATCAACCTAATCTCTCATAGACTCACCACCATTACCACCACTACCACCTCAAATAACATCATTAACCCAAAAATCAATTTTTTTTTATTTTATTTCTTTGTCTAATTTCTTACTCCTTCGTTCAAATTAACACATATGCAAAACTCATTATTTATAGACCCACCACCACCAGAACCTTAAATTTCACTATTTACAAACTTAAATTCAATTTTTTGAATTTTTAATTTTGATGATTGAAACCCAAACCCATATGAAGATTTGAAAAATTGATGATTTGGAAATCTAACAATATCATATTCCACACCTAAACCACCACTGCCATGGTTACAATCGCCCCCACCACTACCACTAACAACCACCACCAGCATCCCAACAACTAGAGCTGTCAAAATGGGTTGGCGGGGCGAGCCAACCCACAACCCACTTCAACCCGTCATTTGGCGGGGTAGGGCGGGCCAACCCAAAAACATGACGGGCCTAAGAAATACCAACCCAACCCACCACTTTTAGGTGGCGGGGCGGGTTAGCCCAACGGGCCCAAGCCTTTTTGACACCTCTAGGCGAGCCAACCCACAACTCATTTCAACCTGCCATTTGGCGGGGCGGGCCAGCCCAAAAAAGTAGCGGACCTAAAAAGTACCAACCCAACCCACCTCTTTTAGGTGGCGTGGCGGGCTAACCCAACGGACCCAACCCATTTTGACAGCTCTACCTATAACTACCACCACCGGTATCACCACCACCAAAAATATGTTCACCTTGCCTTGCTAAAATGGAAAAATAAAATATATTTAGCTTACATTAAATCGAACTGCTTTCTTCAAACGTATCTCCTGTAGATTCTAGTGTTCTTCTCTAACAATACGCAAAGATTTGTCAACAAAATTCTCCATTTTTTTTAATCTTCTTGACATTATATCACCTTGCATTAATGCATTTTCTTATATTATTCACAAGTAATTATTAAACATGCTACATAAGTGTCTAATATCTTGATACTCACCAACAAATGTATTATTATAGTTACATTTTTTATATACCTCTAATAATGTCTTTCCCAACCTATGATGTCTCACTTTCATACATAATTTTTATATTTATTCGACTTTGTCCTCTCTCTCGTTCATAGGTGTTAAAAATAGTAATGAAAAATCATACGTGTTAGAATTATTTTGGTCATATTTTACTTTGTGACGCAAAGTGAGATTTAATTATATTTTCATAATTTAGTTTGTCATTTTGATATTTAAAATATATTTTAATTAAAATAATAAATAATTATTTCAATAGTTATACTTTGTCTCATTTTAAATTCAAATGCGAAAAAAATGCATTACTTCAAAAAAAATAGATTATATTCAATTTATTATTTCATCATTTACTTTCTTCCGTCAACCTCATTATTCATAGACTCACCACCACTACCACCTCAAATTTCACCATTAGCACAAAAGTTAATTTTTGATTTGATTTTATTTCATTTACCAATTCCTTACTCCTACCTTCAAAGTAACTCATTTGCAAAAGTCATCATTTATGGACACACCACCACCACAACCTTAAATTTCACTTTTTACAAATTCAAATTCAAATTTTTAATTTTTCAAATTGAAACTGAAACTCATATGGATCTTTGAAAATTTGATGATTTGAAAATCTCACAATGCTGTATTTCATTTAAACCACCACTGTCATCCTTACAATCACCGTCATCACCGCCCCTAACACTACTATCCTTGCAGTCGTCAACACCGTTATCATCATTACCAAGAAACGCATTCACCTCACCTTGCTCAAATGGAGACACAAAATCTCTTTAACTTTTGTTTAGTCTAATTTCTTTCTTTAAACATCTCTCATTTCTTAGTTCCAATACACTTTTTGTGCAAATTACTAAGTAAAGAGAAAATCTAATTTTAGGATGAGACTACTTAAAAGGATGTCGGTTAGTGACAACCTATTTCAATAAAAGGAGAGTTGCGGTAGAAGAAAGAAAGTCGATAGCCAGGGGAGGGAATATAGAGATTCTCACATGTAACTACCTCGAGTCTGATGAAGAGGAGCAAGCAAATTAAGACTAAAAGAGGTTAAAGGTTTGGAACCCAGTTATGAAAGACTAAAATATTTTGAATCCAGCTATTTGCGATTATTAACATTGGTTTTGTTTGTAATATCTATAAGTTAGGGACCATTGATAGTTTTAAAAGTTGTTGTAGTAGTCTGAATATTTAAATAAGTAAATAGTAGATTTTAGCATTCTTTTCTAATAAAACGCATAGATTCATCAATTGGTTCTTTATTTTCTTAATCTTCTTGACATTATGGCACATTTTCTTAACCCATTTCTCTTAGCTTATTCATGGGTAATAACAAAACACGCTACAGATTTGCTTAATAATTTGATACTCACTAACAAATCTATCATTATAGTTACAATTTTCTATATATATCTAATAATGTCTTTCCCGAACATATATATTTAAGAAATAAAGAAATAAAATTATATTATTTTTTAGTTTCAAATATTTTTTTAATTTCGAATAAAGTTTTAGTCTCTTGAGTAAATGTATTTTTGTCATTTTAGAATATATTGAACGATATTTGTAACGATAATGGTAGGAAGGGGAAAATGATAACAAAATCAAAATACAAGACGAAATTAATAGAATTCAATAATGTAGGACCTAACTTTAAAATAGGTACAAGTCAAGGGATCAAATTATTATTTAATTATTCATGGAATTAATTAGCATATGACAAATTTACTTGTTCAACCTTAATTAATAGTGGTTGATTTATTATAGTTATGGTTATTTTTGTCCAAACATTACTTTTTGTCATGGTAAATTTACTTGTTTTATCCTTAATTAAATGGTGGGTAGTTTATTTGGTGAAGGGTTATTTTTGTCTATCAATTAAATTGTAAGAAACAAGTTTGACTTTTATAGTAAGAGAAAAGAGATAGTCTCATTTATTTCATCTTTCATTGTTGTTTTGCAATTCCTTTATTTCTATCAGAATTTTGTACAAACTAGTCATATCAAGAAACACTTTGATCATTAAATATGAAGAATAAATCCAAAAGGAATGGGAGAGGAGCAAGTAATCCGAAAGTGCAGTCCTTGGATTTTTACTTGTTCAAGTTATTCTCTTTTTCTTCTTTTTTTAACTAATAATGGTCTCAATACTTCGGCTTTGCAAGCAATACACTTTGGAAAGTTTTTAACCACTTTATATCCTCATAATTTTTTAAACCGAAAAAAGTTACTTTATCGCGATGCACAAATGCATGCATTGTCTCGTATCGACAAGTGATACATCGCCTTATCAATTGATGCATCAAAACTGGTTTTTTTTTTTTTCAATTTGGAAAAAATATAGGAATGTAAAGCGATTGAAATCTTTTCAAATTATACCCCGCAATTTTTCCTATATTCATATCATACTTCAAATAAGAGCAAGGATGTTTCAATGAGTTTAATTAAGCGTGATAATCCAACCAGTCCCTTATAGTGATAATGTAACCACTACGATCCACAATTTTTTAAACCAGTAAAAGACACTTTTGGTGCAAAATAAAGACGAGTATATCCTTAATGAACAAATGTGCAATCACAAAGTTTCCGTTCATTCATCACAATGCACAAAATCGTGCATCGCAATGCATGATTTTTAATTGTGTAACATAGTGATGCATCGCCAAATCAATGCATCAGCATTCCAAACCGATGCATCACGATTAAAATTAGAAGTGCAAGGAGCCATTCTCATCTTTTATTTGGGTGGTTTACAAAAAGAAACAATGAGGAGTTGAGAGGAAGAGGATGAGGGAGGTGCGATGAATAGAAAAGGAAAAGAGGGGAAAAATCACAAAACAGACATCAAAGTAGCTGATGCCAAAAAAATTCAAAACAGACATCACCTGATGCTAGCAATCTTTCATTTGGGTGCATGATTTTCAAAAAAAAAAAAAAAAGAATTGAGAGAGGAGGGAGGTGATGTGAATAGAAAAGGAAAAGAGAGAAAAAGAAAATAATAAAATCATAAGACAGACTGATGTCAAAAAAAAATCCCAAATAGTCATTAGCTGCAACTTATGCAAAAGTCACCTCTTTTAGCAAAATCATGGTTGGTGCTAGGTGATGCTAGCTTGTGATTGTGATACATTGTGCGATGCAAAATTTGTGCTTACGCTGCATAATTTGTGTGTAGCGCTGTATTGCAATTCAAATTCGATGTATCGCAATTCAAATTCAATGCATCGCAAATTCAAATCGATGCACCATGATGCATGGTAATTAAAAAAGTTGATGCATCGCAAAATATATCATCTTCAACTCAAAACTCAAAAAATATCTTCAACCTCAAAACCCAAAACCAAACTAGCAGTCTAGCACCAGCGGCAAGTGATAGAAAAAAAATACTTGGACAAAGAAGAAGGCTCTGTTTTGTGTGCAATATTGCGTGTGTGCCATGGTTGAATATTAACCTCAATGCCATGTTCAAGGCAATAGTGCTCCCAGCAAGAGTTTCCAACCTCGATATCAGCCTTGATGAAATTCAATCAGGCACACGTTGCATCGCAATTCTAAGTTGATGCATTGCAATTTCAATTTGTGCATCAAAAAACCAATTTTTACATGGCAAAAGGCAAATTGAGCATCGGTATTTTCTGAATCGTAAATCCAATGCCCACATCGTACTTCCGATGTGTACATCGGAAAATCCAAATATCCAATTTGTACATCGAAATTTATTTTTGTATGCTAATACCAAATTGATGTTCGTAATTTTAAAAGAACACACATCACAATTCCAAAATAAGTGCATCGTGATGCAAAAAATGCATCGTGGACAAAGCCTTGCAGAAGAATCGCTTGTTCTCAAATCCAAGATCGCAAGGACATCTAAGACTAGCAAGGGAAATCCTATCATGGGGGAAAACGCAATCACAAGAACTGGGCTACAATACCCAGAAAGAATATTCCTTGAAGGCAAGCTTCTCAGTAGCGGATTTCACTTCCCTGTAGTAATGCTGAAAACGAAAATGCATTTCACTATGGATAGATAGAAAGAATGAATTTCTTGCATATGATGCCAGCAATGTCAAGGATATTTTGTCCCATTGTGAAGAAAATTATAAAGCATCTTGGAATCCATTTAGGCTAAAACCCTGGCCTGTATGACCTTGGCAAATAACCCCTTTAAGAACACGAACCTTGGCAACAGTGATGGTGGTCGGACCATAAAACGAAGAATAAGCATGTAAAAATAGATCCTTTCCTAACTCAACCAAAGACAATGTTGCTGCCGGTGCTACGACAAATATCGTACTTAGCAGTGGCCAGTACGGAAAGAAATTCATACGGAGTATTTCCTTTAAGATGAGTGGAAGAATGAATAGAGTTCTCAAAGACACAACGGAGAGATATTATTTTGAAGAAGATGAAGTGAGATGAAATTAAATTGGTAGGGTATAATTGTGTCGCTGATAGATTGAGGGTAGAAAAGTAGTGGACCGGAGGGGTTAGTGGACCGACCTGCAATAATCTCTATTTTTTATTTTAAATACAATATGTGCCCGGCCCAAAATCCAGTCACCAGACTTGTACATGGCGACGCGCCGGTCACACAAGCAAAGATAACACACCCAGCACAAACACTTACCTCATTGAATAGAATAAAGCCTAAATGATAGGTCCCGCTATCAGGATCCCAACGAGAACTCATGATCGAGACCCTTCATTGTGACAGGAAAGGTGTCAGATTAGTGTTGCGAAAATTAATACGTGCACAAAAAGTTCCCTCGACTAGAACATAAGGCAAGCTAGTCAAAGGTCAACTAATGATACTTGCTCCCAATTGTTATTAACAACACCTTTTGTCAAAGACAACAAATATTCTTGAACATTAACACATGATATAATGGTTTGCTCTACATTTCTAAACTTAGGAGGGTCTTAGATTTTGAAGGACTGAAAATCCAAACAACTGTTACTTAGTTAACTGCTCTTGTTCAATATGTGAGCGTAAGGGCTGATTTCAAAATTTAGAGAACATACAAGGTCAAAGCGCAGTCAATAGAACAAGGGGGCAGACTGTAACTTGGTCATCCCCTTCCTCCAGCTGCACGCCTCCATGACTCCCCTGTTCCAGCTTCAAATCTCTCTCTCTCTTCAAATCTCTCCCTCCCTCCTCTCTCTCTCTCTCTCTCAGCCCTTCCTGCTAAAATTAGACAAGACTAAAAACACCCAAAATACATTTGGTTCTACAATACCCATTACAGATCATACACCCAGCAAATGTTTTTTTTCCTTTTCTTCCTTTTCCAACATTTGTTAATAACTTGTGATATCTCAAAACTGTGAATTTGTTATTGGATTAGCGTTTTTGTCAATGAATTTCTTCCGACAGCGCTCTGAAAAAACTTTTCTTCCTCCTCCGTCCAAGGTTCAACAATGGCAGCCTCTTTCTTCTGACTACGCTCCGACACACAACTTTTCTTCCTCCTCCGTCTAAGGTTCAACAATGGCAGCCTCCTTACCGGTTGTCTCTTTTGTGTTTCTCTTATGCTAAACATCCACTCACATAGCAGTCACTCCCCTTATATACACACACGGAAATCCCTACCTCTCTCAGCCGTTATCCTATAAAATTTTCTGAGTTAGTATTTGTCATCACTCCACGCTCCCTCGGGTCGGTACACATTGGCGGATTTTCAACCGCTTTAGTTGGTGATATTTCTTTCAACAAATTATAATTTCAAGTCTTAAATAGAAAGTTCATCACCATATTTTTTAATGATTATTCATCAAGGTCAATTATGTTAAGGATTTTGGATGGAAAGTATTAATTTCAACGTGTTTCTTTAAACACATCATTATTGTTTGCAGTTATAAACAAATACTCCATCTGTCCTTAAATTATAGTCTCATTTTACCCGACACACGGATTAAGAAAAAACATTTTAATACTGATATGATATATAGTTTCCTTTAAAGTCCACATGCTATAATTAATGTAGAGAGAAAAGTAAGGGTAAAGTGCAAATGTGTTTTCCTAAGAGATAAACTTTATAAACAAAAATTTTTTGAACGGACAAAAAAGGAAAGCAAGACAATAATTTAAGGAAGTACAAATGTCAAAGGGGATTCTATTCTCAAATATCCCTAGGTGGGCTTTATATGTCCTTTCTGACGACCTTAATCGCACAAAGAGAACCACATTATGTGTGAAACATCTCAAATAATCAGCTCAGCCCAAATGACAAAAAACGTCTAAACCATATTGAGCTCCCAAATGTCATGAGCTTAGGTTGGTCACATAGCACCCCTGACACACACACACATAGGTCTCCGGTGAGACCGTCTTACGAACCCTAATCTGTAAAACTGAGACCCACTCTCTAACAGCTCGGGTCACTAACACATGGTCCACTAACACACGGTGGTCTGGTCAAGGGATCCGTCTTACAGAAAATACCCCTAAGATGGTGTTTCCTAAGTTTTGCCAAAACTTAATTTCAAAGGATCTATGCGATTTAATGCTCTAGATCCTATTGGATAATCTTCCATTCCATTCATGAAAATTCCACCCAGCACCTGAATCAATTTGTGTATGGCTAATATCGAAATTCAGAATTTATAATTAATGGACGATGCAGACATGCAGTACATCTTTATTTCCAATTGTCCCCCAATATAACCATGACTGTAATACAATTATGATTTGTCACCATTGTAAACATCTAACAGAACAACATACATCTCTTCAAGGTTCTAGACATCTATAATGAAGAGTCAGAGAGTGAAATGTTGCTAGAGCTCTACAGCACTTTATACCAGATAATTGTACAAGAAAGCTAGCATATTACAGGGATTCCTTTACCACTGCTGACCTAGCAACTAATCAATAATTGAGGATGGGGAAATAAATAGAAACCCAAAATAAAAGTATCTGACACGAACCTGAAAGAATGGAAGACTCATTCACCACGTTGCAGAAAAGCTCACGAGTACAACGGCATCTGGAACCCTCAGGGATTATGCATTTTAGCAAGTTCAAACAACCATGAAAACTCCATGTCATGCTGTGAAAACTTTGTAACTGATGGGCATGTTCCTTTGAAAGTTATAATATGTACAAAGGAACTTGCAAGCAATCTGCACAGTTCCTTTCCAACCCTGATTAGGTAACAATGACTAGCAAGTCACGCAACAGTAGGAGAAGCAGGTTGTTGATCTGTTGGCACCCCATTGCTGAATTTAGCACTATGCTGCCTGACTTTAAAACTGCCATTTCTCACAGGTTTTGGCAGAAAAAGAGAGCCGAGCATTTTCTCCAAAGACTGAGCTGTATACTTTGCATACTTGCTGGAGCTTGCATCTTGCTCAACCAGCGGCCCATAGTTCTGCATATAGCTGCGATAAACAGGCACAATTGCCTGTACAATAAGTTGGCAAGTCTTCTCTCGCAGATCTTTCTCCGACAAAATCCAACTGGCCTGCTTCTTAAACATGTCATCAAAAGCTTCATTGAAAGCTTTTAGTCTTTTCTTAACAAGATCACGAGCAGTCGCACGCCCACCAGAGAAAAGAATCAGGCCTTCCCTACTCAGATGAGATGGAAGCTTTCCCCAGCTCTCTCTCAAAAAAACAGCAGAGTAGTACTCCTTGTATTGTTCATGTTCTCTTAGCCATGAATCCCCCAATAGAGTCCCAAGCTTTGTTCCTTTTAAATGCTTGTATAGATGCCAATGATTGTTCATCAAGAAAATGTTCGATAATACAACGTCCTCATAAGCCTTCGACCATGTCTCTAAGTTCAACTCAATGGCTCTGATCAGATTCAGAAGCTCGTCGAAAAGAAGTCTCTCTTGGAATTTTTCATGCTTCCAACTTCTTTCAATGGCTAGAACTTGGTTAAGAATTGGCCTATAATCATCCCCAAGCAGCCTATTACAATAATCGGTAACAAAACTCACCAATCTGGGAACACCTCCATCGGAAGGAGGTGGCGTCTGCCTCTGCAATTCAACTTGAACCAAAAGCTCCCAGAAAATTTCAGAAGCCCCTTCAATCACCCTCTTGATTAAATCTCTGGTCAGGTTTTGGATTTCGGCACAGGCTGCTCCGCCAAAAAGCCGATTAAAATCCAATCTTAGCTTGTTCAAAGATGAGAAAATGTCTAACAACTTCAATAACTTGATGGGATCCTTTTTACTTTCCGTAACAGTTTTTCCAAACTGAAGGAAAGCAAGCATACCAGCCTGGGCAGCTATCTTAGCAAAACAACCCCTCCACACGTCCAATCCCATCCTCTCAAAAACGTCATTGCAAAGTTTGTATTCAGCCTCAAAAAGGTGCTTGACAGCAAACTCCAGATGCTTGCTCCACTTAGCTATGTAACCCTCAATACTCTGCACATCGTTGAACTCAGAAACTGATATCTCAAGGTAATCCAGATTTAGTGCCTGCAAGCTTGCTCTAACATTCAAGCTACGAACTTCAACATAAATAGATTTGCACCTGTCAAGTCTGTCATTAGCAATTAATCTTCCAAGAATAGCTTGTAGCTTCTGAATAACAGTGACTGGCAAAGGGGATGGAGCAATGCAGGCTTGTTCACTAGACGAGGATGACATGGGCAATGGTACACTATTTTCCGTCAACAGCCGTCGAAATTCCTTCTCTAATCTGTCCAAAGCAGCCTCCAGAAGACCACCATCAAGACGGCCCTTTTCCTCATTACTCTGCAACTCCCGCAAATACTTGAGGGCCTTTTTCAAGTTGCTAGTGTATCGTTCATCAGCAACCTTGTAATCCTCCAAGTATTCCACAATATCATCCAACCACTGAATTGCCATCCCACAATTTTCCGCCAGAAACCTCAAAGCCTCTTCAAGCCTCTTCAGTACAGAAAGGTATCCCGGAAGATCTGACTGGGGATCAGACAACGATTTCTCCAAGCCATGAATAGCATCAAAAACCTTGAGAACCGCTGCTGCAGGGACCACCGCTCGGTTTATATGACCCCCAACAGAATCAAGTGCCTCCTGTTGGGCACGGATTGGGCGAACAGAAGCTTCAATATAAGGTAGCCTCTGCTTGATATCATCTAATCTAGGGCCAGCTTTACCAATGGATAAACCGATGGCACTCGATTTCTCTAAGCTAACCTTAAGCAACTTCCTAGCAGATACCAAATTCTCAACACCTTTATCCCCTGATGCCATTTTTAACAATCAGTTTCAACCCCTTCCCCCTCTCCCCCAACAAATATTAATTAAACAAGGAAAACCTCAAACCAACTTAGCTCTTAAAAAAACCTGCATGCACGGATCTGAAAAAGATTGAATTTTCTGTAAAACTAACCAAACTTGAGTTCAATTGTACAAACTTGAGTTCAATTGTGTCCTACACTCATAGAATCCTACATCAAAATCAATCAGGGTTCTTGTAGTAACGGATCTTCATTTCTCCACCAAACTGAAAACCCAAAAACAAACACGAAGATTATGAGAGAATAAAAACAACACTTTTAACAGATAATTTTAGACAATACCCAAAGTAAATGTGTGTATTTGTATGAGAAAGAGAGAGAGGGTCAAAAAATGAAAACCCACAAAACAAACAACAAGATTATGAGAATAACATCAACTAAAAATTAATTATAAACAAAACCCAAATGAAAAATGTATGTCGGAGAGAGAGACTCACAGAGAGATTGGAAGAAACAATTAGGGTTTTTGAGGGAAAGAAATCCAAAATCGCAGATCGAATCGAACTTAGGGAAGTTGAATCGCAACGTGAATGTGGTTAGTATATACTGATGAGATGTGGGTGAAGATTCCAAAGAGAAACCCTAAATCTGAGACACTGAAACTGAAAGTGAAGAAAGAAAGAAAGAAAAAAGCTTTTTATGCAAACGGGTACTTAAAGGTGCCGACCTGCATTTTATTAATTTTTATATTTTATTCGGCAAAGAATTCTCGTTTAAAAATTAATTTTTTTAAAAAAATGATATATTTAATAGCTTATTAATAATAAAATAATATTTTTATGACTTAATTTTTTAAAATAAACTCGATAAATATCTCATGTAATATAACGGTGGACTCTTCGACTTGAACGGGGGAGTATTTATTTATTCATTTGATTTCCATTTTGAGAAATGTCGGTGAACTCAAAATGAACACCGCCCTCTTCTTCTTTTTTTATTTTCTTTTTTCAAACTCCATCTTATTTATTTCTTATTTCATCCAATCCAAAATTAATAATTCTTATTGGTTTTACATGAATTTTAAAAAAGTAATTGACTTCACGTAGTTTTTCTTTAACACATCTAAAGTATTGTTTAGTGTTATCAAATAATCTATTGGTTTTTAAATTATTATCCAATTCAATTTTTTTGAGTAAAACGGATTGATTTTCATATAAAATTTGATTCAATTTTTGAAAATTATAAAACATATAAATATGACAAATTACGTCAAACATTTGAAAAACAGGGAAGAGAAAGAAAAATGGTAAGAAGAGGGATATTTAGTTCTTTTTCATTATGGCAATTTTGTTAATAAATTTTTGGTGGGTGTCTAGAGATTTTTTTGGGTGTGAATAGCCCCACATATATGGATATTATAAATAGTTTATTCAAAATTTATTTTTTAAAATAGACCGTGGACACTTATTTTGAAATATTTTAAAATGAAATACTCCATAAGTTTCCATTTTTATTTTTTGGTTCGTTTTAAAATAATAGTCGTCCTTCAAAACTTTTTATTTTAAGAAAAACACTTTTATCATTTTAAATTAATTTTTTATCTTTTTAATTATGGCCACTTGCATAATGACATTTAAGGAAACTAAATATTAGATCAATATTTATAATTAAATTAAAAATGATGATAATTTAGGAATTGATGGAGTAACTGGAATGAAATGCGTATAAGATAAGTGGAATCATAGTTCCTCATAAATAGCTTTCCTTTTCGTCCTAAATTTCATTTCTCATTCCTCACAAGGAAATATAAATCTAGTTAACTTAAGTTTAAAACATAAAAACCTCAAAATTCTTAAATACCAAAATAGAGAGAAAAAAAACTTCTTCAACATACATAATTATAAGCCAAGTAGAGTTTGTTACGTCTAATTTGAGCTAGACTCACCAAATGTACAAGGCTCAAGAATCTATCCAGCCAAGCTTATGATGTTTCCGATTTAGCTCGATTTGAAAAATGAGTCTAATATTAAACTTGAATTTAGCCTCTTTTTTAAAACAAACACAAGTTGAGTGACACTCCAACCAAATCCGAATAGCTTACCTCAATTTAGAGCCCAAGTCATGGTGTTGGATATGGAACCTCTCCAATTCAAAATCCATTTCATCCTTCATCCATTGAGATCACGCTCACGTTATTTGATAAGTAATCCTCACACTTGCTAAACCAAAAAAAAAAAAACCTTATTTTTTGAAGAGAGAGAAAAATAGAGAAAATTTGAAATAAAGAAATTCTAAACAAAAATTTGGATAAGACGGTCTTACGGATATTTTTTGTAAGATGAATGATATTTACCCAACTCATAGTGTGTTAGTAAAAGTTAAGCTCTTCGTCTTCTGAATTAAGATCCATAATACGATCTTATAAGAGACCTGCTCGAAGTTCTAAGACCATATTTTGATCTGTGTTTATGTGAGGTTTGATTGCTGATTTCTTAATTAATTAATGAAAATGATCATTTTATTGTTAAAAAAAATAAAAATGAGAAGAAGAACACCCACATAAGAAAAAGGAGGGAAAAAATTATAATTGTGAGAGTATAACTAATGAGGGTTTCCCAATCATTAACTACTACTCCCTTTATTCCGAACAAAAAATCACCGTTTGAAAGTCAAACTTTTTTGGAAAAAAATAACACTCTTAGTAGCTCATTAATAATAAAATGACACTTTTATCCATTAAATTTTTTAAGTGGACTCTTTAAGTGAAACATTAAAAAATGAAATATTAAACTCTTTACCCAGAACGAACGAAGCATTTCATTTTATTGCAATGAATATTACCTTTTTGTCCTTCTATTTCTGATGAGGTTCAAACCAGCATGGTGATATGTTGAGCCTTATCCACGAGGTCAACCCTTGATTGACCTTAATTTTATGAGTAGGGATTGCACACTTCCAAGGAGACACATCCTAATAACAAGTGTCGGGACATTCCTAAATAAGTGTTCTCTTTCGCTTTTGAGAAAGTTTTGTAAAGCTATATTTCCAGAATTCTGACGAGATTCGGTGCATTAAAAATCAAAGTTCCAACAACAATGCAGTCTTTCTTCTCTCCCATACCATCCAAATGAGAAAAGGAAAATTAACAACAAATCATTATCTCCATGTTCTGTTTCATCTCATTAATCTTTTTTGCTCTGTCTCCACACTACTGCATCTCCCGGCTCCATAGGCAGCGACTTTGCATTCCCATCGAGTTCACAAACCTCTTCAAAACAGGACAGCTATCTATAGCAGATCGTGGGAAAGGAATTGCATATCGGTTAAGAAATTGTTGATGAAACAGGATGGAATCTGGAAACGTCAAAACCTTGGCATTAATTTATCTGCGATGGGACTCCACGTCTGAGATTAAGCTTGGTTGCTTGCTCTTCTTTTGCCGGTATTTTGCATATGAATACCACAAACCGCCAGCCGTGTTGATTACCAATCCAGTAACATTCAGAGCGTGTATTTGGACCCCTCCCAGCAAGACAAAACCAAGGGTCTGAGAAATAGCAAGATAGAGTGCAGTTTTAATGAATCAGAAATCTGTGGGGGGGGGGATGAATGCTGAATCATCAAAACTCGGGGTTTTTTCACGTAAAAGGCAAGCAACTGTATAAAGAGCAGATGAAAATGTACTCTGTACATACCGTGGATCCAACCCCCTTGAGGACACCAACGATGGTTGTAGTTAACGCGGAGTTGACTATAGTGCACAAGAACATGGTGTAGTTTAGAACTATGCCCATCACCAATGAAAGAAGAAGAATCACCAAAAAGGAGAAAGAAGTACTCTGTTCATGGAAAAAGGAAATATCTCATATTAGAAGCAGATTTATATATACTATACCAGCATCAGCTTAAGCAAGGACTAGATGATACTAAGTAGATTTGGAAAAGATATACTGAAAAATAAGAGTAAGAAATCTACATAATATGGAAAATATCAGAAATCCACAAAGCAGCAAAGAAGCCTGATCCTACGCTTGCAATCTCAGAAAGTCAATTGAGTAACTTGGATCATTTGTTCCATTTCCAGTTTATGAGATACGTAATACAATAGATATACACGAGAATCTCGATAAACCAAACCCATCACTTCTCTTCTCAATAATCTTTGACATTTATCATTTAGTTCGTTAAAAATGGATATCCCTAGAAAGCCCTTGTATAAGCATAATCTTGATTTTCCACTCCTCAATCAGCCGCTGTGCACCTAGGTTTTAAATAAAAAGGCAATAATATATATATATATATATATATATATATATATAAACTAAACAGAGGCTTTAAGGAAAGACCATTTAACTATATTTGTATACATTATAAGCTAAACAGACAGACTGATGTTCAGGAGTAGACTTCAATCTCTACAATTTGAAATCTATGTTACCAGTACTTGAGTCTGACTTACAGGTACAGATACATGCCTTGCTCAGATCTCCAAACACTTCAGATCTTGTCACACGAGGATACGAGGCCAGAAGTTATTTAAGGTGGTGGATATAACCTAAATGTATAGACAGTTTAAATCTTCCGCAGTTCTATGACATTGGGCACTTTTATCAACAGAAGTACTTGAACTTCGAGAAAATTAAATGTTAAGATTCACCTTGGAGGATACAGACGGTCTATCAAGACTTTAGCACTTTACAATTTGCCAGGGTTCAGATATCAAGAAGCCCATGTGCTGACACAGGTCTCATCACAAGTATGACCATAAGAAATTTCACGTACCTGTGTTCTCCAACTTATCAAGCCATCAGGATAGTTGATTTTTGTATACGAGGAAAAAGCCAGGGAAAATGAGTGACTAGCACGTCAATCCCTCCTATAAGATCTTTGAGCGGCACCCTATACCCACATTGTTGAAGCCCCAAGGAAGATAAGAACAGAACCTTCTCCTTCAAAAGCGGAAGAGGAAGTGCAGAAGATCCTATCAATCCTTTTTTTTTTTTTTTTGATAAGTAAATTAGTATATACTATATAAAGAGGCGTCAAAAGAGGTACCGCGTCCTATGTACACACGGAGTTAACAAACAGATCCACCACTAACAAGTAGAAATACTATCCACAAACTCTACAAAAAGGTTAACATCTGGCAACACCATCTCAGCACACCCAAAAAAAAAGTCTGGATAATCAGATCCTTTAGTCCCTCTAACCTAATCTCTACATTTTCACGGCTCTGTAATTCCTCTCCCTCCAAATAGTCCAGCATATAGCTAACGGAGCAGCATCCCAAACTACTCTAGTACAAGGACCAGCTCAGCATTAACTCCTTGACTGAGCTTGGCATCACCCAAGTCAACTGAAACAGATTGAGCGTAAAATCCCATATATATCGTTTGCTACAGGGAAATGCAATAGAAAATGATTGATGCTTTCTGTCAAGACATAGTAAACGATCCGAAACAACCCAAGATGCCAGTCACTCTTCATCTTAACCTGCAAACTTAGTGATGAGAGCCCCAGCTGAAGGAGGACTAACCCAGTGTTCATCAAGCATGACAAACAGCATGTTCCCAGCCACAACAATTCAGGTGTAAGATGTTGACCGGCCTAACACTGAATTTCACACGATGTAACCAGAGAAAGCGATATCAAGGCTTGAACCTTCTCTCCAGGGTAGTACTCTTGAGGAATCAAAAAGTGGGAGTCAAGATAATAGGTGCTGGGTAAAGCTTGGCGTCACTGACTAAGCAGACTATTGAGAAAAAGGGGATGAGGGAGAAAGTCTGGATTGATGGAGTTGCGGACAACAGAACAACAAGCCGCACAAGCAGGTGATGGAAACACAAGCTCCCAAAAGCACAGACCCAGATATCTGACTAATTACTTCTTGTCAGAAATGATGTGAGAAGGTATTTACAGCTGAACAGTAACCTCCTCGTGTCAGTGAGGGGTCATACACTGCATTGGATGTACTTGTGTGTGTGTCCGTGCTTGTGCCACACGTCTAACTTGATGGTTCCATCTGCAGTTTCCTCACTTGTCAGCCAGGACACACAGAGGGGGCCATGTGGTGAAGCTCTGTGCTTCAACCACCAATCTAAAACAAAAAAAGAGATCAAGCAACGAAACTAACTTGATTCCGGTCATTTTGGTTCGTGAAACCTGAAATCCCTTTAATTCATCACAAAGAAAATAAAGTTAGAGCCAACAAAGATGCCCCCATCCAATGATCCTCCCCGAAATGAACCCTTGCCCCATTCCCGTCCAAGAATCCAACACAAGTACAACAGGTGAAAACGCCAATCTTCAACTCATAGTTCCTTCCAGACTACTTGTAAGTTGTAACCGTCATCAATCTTCAAGTCTTGTCAGGTTCCTAAAAAGGAACAAGATTTTTTTTTTTTTTGATATGCAAGTAAAAAAAAGGAACAAGAAATTAATTGGAATACTACAAAGGAAAGACTTAATCAAGGTAGGTATATTCTCCCTCCCCCCAACCCCACCAAAAAATATACCCATTTCACCCATCGCCCACGTGGATAGCCACCCGCTCAACAAGAGGACCCCAAAACCTGACAGTAGTCAGAACGATGATTACCCCTGAAAGGAAAATCTAAAATAGGTAAACAGGCATTCCAAAGTGCAGCACCCAAGCGGAGACACCTGCTCGCTTAAAACATGATTCTCCACTCTAATCCCCGCCGGTCCAGTGGTGAAGCTAGGATTTTGTTTCCGCACGGGTCCTATATATATTTTCTTTTACCGACCATGGAAGGAAGAACTCATAAATAGATTTTGACTTAGGAGGGCCAATAGTGCAATTTTTCAATTAACTCTGGGGGCCAATAGTACAATTTCTAACAAAAATAACCAAAAGACAATAACTCGTCCATTGTGATAGTGGAATTTTTTTAATGGTCCCCAGGGCCATGGCCCCTTTATGAACAAATGTGGCTCCGCCACTGCACCAGTTCATACTTTAGACAAATAGACCCTCAAACCCAGGTGAAAGACAAAATTCCGAAGACCCTTATCAAGAAACCTTGTTATTGAAAACCAGACACAGGATAAAAGCACCACATTTCTCTTCCGTAACTCATTCTGTTTATAAAATCAACACTGATTTCACCTGAGCTACATAACTTTAACTCTTTAAGATTATAAAAGGTAATCACTGCCCAATAACAAAACAGAAAATCAATAGATACTCCCATTCCACTCCTAGACTCTATGTTGGAGAAGCCAAATATTTAAGAGAAACATTGCTACATTTGGAAGATAGTAAAAACATCATTAGACTTGCAAGCTTAATTTTCATGAAATAAAAATTAAAAGGGTGTCTTCAGGTTAAACATCTATGAAAGAAGGGAGTAAACAAAGTGTTCATCGGATTAAAAGGAGTAAGCATGCTGACCTTTGCAAACAATAATGCCAATGAACTGGGAAATTCTCCAGTAGCTATGATGAGAAATAGCAGGAATGGTAAAGATAAAAGGCTGTTATAAAACATGATTTCAACTGATGAAAGTCCATCCTCAGCACCAGATCTCTCCACCAACACAAGGTACATAGTCTGCATATGCAAACTGGCTGTCATTTGTAAGCAAAGACAAATTACAAGCTTAAGTAGCACAGATACAGCATGTGACCACCACGATAAAAACCACAACTCTTACCTGGAAGAAAACAGAAGTAAGGGCCAAGCTATATCCAAAAAGATCAAAAGAAAAATCTCCTAGCGCTGCTATAATGACCCCAGCCGCAATCAATGTTACCGAAAGAGTTACCTGAAATAAGACAACAGCCATTGCAGCTTAAGGCTACCATACAGCTATTAAGATGAAAGTTTTCAGAAAAGTAATTTGAAAATAATGACCAGGTTTTTACTTTAGTTATTGAAAAAGAAAAGGGAAACAGTACAGGCAGGAGGACATGATGTCCACCAAGGGAGAGTATATGTATATTTGATAAGCATAGGCGCAACTCGCAAGCCTAGGCAATATATAGGCTTTAATAGTTTTATTTCACAAGTATTTAAATGTTTAGATTTTCATATTTTTTTATTACTAATTATATATATATATATATATATATATATATATATATATATATATATATATATATATATATATATATTTGGTTTTGATGATGCCATAGAAAACTTGTATATAGCTTACCCGAGTTGTATTTTTAAGGGCAATCAATTACACAAAGGATATAAAACATAGCAACTGGAAGAAGCTTAGCCACACTCCTAAAAGGACTTATCCGATGATGGACAAAACACGGCTAACCTTGTCAAAGGAAGCAGCAGACGAATTCAAATGAAGGGAACCGCTAAGTATGATTAGAGAAAGATAACAAGCTTAGCTAAGTCAAGGACTGCTTAGCCGACTTCGAAAAAGATGAGCAAAGAGCTTAGCCACTGATCAAAGACTGCTCAACTGACTGAACACCAAGAAGGTTAAGGATACTTGACCGGACTTGAAGACGGCAAATGCATAGCCAGTCAACCACAAAATTCGACACACTGTATCGCTGTCCTGAAAAGGTCAATAGGGAATGTTGTCCATTCCAGCATGGGACAAATTATATTCTATTTGTCCTATGGATGCCAGAGCATGTTGGCAAGTTGCCATGAAGATGGCTATCAATCACAGGAGCTATGGAGAGTGAAAACAAGTCTTGCAGATATATAGACATAAAAGCAAAGAGATTTCAGTCATTTCACAAGAACTTAATAGTGGCTAAGCAAAGCAAGACACTGCAACACATAACTGCAGAAGTTCAGGAAACACTTAAGGGGGGAGGGGGGGAAAGGTTTATGTGTGTTAATCTATATTCAGTGAGAAAGCTAGTGAAACTAGCCTTGTGAAAGTTTGCAAATAACTTGTAAAACTGCATCGACCCTGGATTGATTCAAAAGTTCCCAGTGATCTTGTAAAACTGAAAATACTTCACACCTCGCTGTAACAAAACCTGAAGCCTAGTTTGGCTTTAATTATAGTGGAACTCCTTCTGGTTTGAAGGGAGACAGTGGATGTAGGAGACTTTGAAGATAAATTCTCTGAACCACTTTAAATATTCTGGCATTAATTTGTTTATCTTTTTGTTCATAATAGTTGAGATTTGTCTTGTTATAGATACCTCAACAAGCTTAGTTATTTTAACTCTTGGAAAATGTTTATATATTCTGTTAAGTTGGTCAATTAACAAATTGTCCCACAACAGACAATTTTTGCAACAATAGATGTAATGTCTGGAGCAGAGGTTTAAGATGTATGCAGTTCATGTCCGACATAACAACCAAGAGAAGAAAACATACTGACAAACTATGAATACAGAAGTTGAAAGGATTTAAACAATAAAACCTTCTTAAATAACCAATGTACTTGTTTACTCTTACATATACATTCACTAACCTGTCTTGACGGCCTCCCCTTTCCATAAAAAAATCCTGCTATCAATACAGCAAGTGGTGTAAGTCTTTTTATAGCAATGTACATCGGAATATTTACTCCTTTCAAGCTTGCTAAAGCAAAAGCCACATTTGCATTGTAGAACAGTGAAACTGGGGTAAGTTTTTTGGCGGTATCCATATTTAGCCCACTTGCTTTTGTGTATCCCATCACCCTTCCCAAGTGTATAAGTAAAGCAGTCGCCAATTGCTGAAACATTTTACAGAAAATATCTAAGGCTGTTCTCCCCATGATATGGTCAACAAGCTAGATCAGCAAAAAGATCAAAGGTCTTGAGATACTAGAGGAAGCTAATACCTGTACCGTGAGAAGAGTCATTGAATGTGCATATTGCATGACCACTGCCTTATTTATAAAAACCATGGCCATTGAAGCAATTCCATATGAGAAAGCAGCAACTAAACTACAAGATAAGCATGTTGTTATAATAGGCCTAAAAAAATCAGGAGTAGTAAAGTAGCTCAATAACTGACCAAATGCCTACACATGCAATGAAATGGTGAATTGACTACATACAGGCATATTTAAGTCGATAGCCTATTAACCAAGAAAAAAGACAAAAAAAATCTTCGCATGACCCATTCATCTTAAGCAGCACAGTTTAATTACTAAGTAACCAACATTCACATTGACAAAATCAAGTCAAACCATTTGTCAGACTGGACTTGTACTACATGAACCATAAAATCATAACTGTTTAAAGTATGACATGCACTATTAGAGCCCCTGAGGCAGCAGTAATTAGAACATTTCATGAGTAGCTTATATGACCTAATATTTAGTGTAGGAGTTTATTACAGTAGTATTTTCTTTTAAGTAAGAGCTTTCATGCAAAGGAGAAGTTTTCTTGGGAGCTAAACACTTTCATGCCTACATAAAGGTTTATTTTTAAAAAGTGTAATTACAGTGGATAGGTTATATTTAGGTTCCCCTTTGGTTGGAATTCCATGGTGGCTGGTTGCATTTGATCAATTCCATTCTTGCTTGTTCAGCTCTAAGTGTTGGATCTGAAAGTAGTTCTTCAGAGCAACTTTCAATCTATTCGCATTGTTTGGTATAAAGTTTATCTAGCCTATACACACCAAGTGCTCATTCATTATTCATCAAAAATCTCAACTTTGTCCATTCTTGTTTGTCGCTGCCGCCAAGAGATTAGGTAATTATAAAACTTTGTTGTTGCCCAAGCTTCTTCAAGTTCACCGATTCGATTTGATGCCACCGCAATTACGCATGTCATCATAGTTTTGTTATCACGTATAATATTGCCTAGAATCCATATCACCGTCACCGTGAACCTCCATCACCATTAGATAAACTCAACTTGAGATAGAACCCTAGTTATCAGGGTCTAATCGCCTCCTCCTCCCCCCCATAGTACCAGCCAACTCCAGCGTCCACACTGGAGCTCTAGACCATCTTTGCTGATGCAGCTAGAGGGTCCCAAAACCCTAGTTGATTTTAAAATGCAAGTTGACTTGTTCAATTTTGGGTTGACCTAGCAGCTGAAAAGCCAAATTGAACCAATTATTGACCCAGCATCTGAAGCTATCTTAGTTGTTGAGCAAGAGTTCACTTTAACCGAACTAGCCTCGGCCAAAAAAATGAACGGATTTCTTTTCTCTATCTCTATCTCTCTCTTCTATTCCATTAGAGGCTCTTTTTTACCGTGGATTTCTCCAACAATATGCTTCAAGCACAATTAATAGAACTGGTGGAACAGTATGAGAATTCCAAACAAGAGCAAAATGCTACTAGTTCTCTCCTTGAATCAAACATCAATGCAATTTCCAAAGATCTGGTGAGCTTCTAGAGGTTCAGGGCAAGAAAAAAAGTGTTCAGACACGACATGTAAGGTGCCTTCTCGAGCGACGCAGTTCAAGAGAGTCCTTCGACTTAATTAACACTATACCACTTCAGCAACCGTTGCATGTCATTTTGGGATCAAAGGTAGATTTGCCTCAATCTAATGACAAGTGTAAACCAGAATAGAACGGCCAATGTGGTTGAATAGTGGTTAGTTAATTAATTATCATCATCGAGTATACCTTCGCATGTATGCTCGTAGTTGGTGGACAATTGTCACTCATCAACGATTTGCAAGATGTTTGACCCAAACATTCATTAGCTGTGCATGAACGATGCCATGGCTACGGAGCTCAGTCCATTAAACTTTCACCCAGACATGCTCTACAAACTTCAGATTTATTGACAACGCTAGGAGTCCGTGGTTGATAACACTCAGGTGTTCCATTAGTTGTACAATTTGAAGTCAAATTGAAAAAACCTGATCACCAGAGAATTGCATATTTGCATGTTATATCAATGGGTTGCAAGCTGAAATTTTCTATGAGCTAATTAATCATAATTTTGGTCTAATTGACAGTACACGTTCATTTGCAAGAGATTCTGGGCTAAACATCTTCGGGATCAATTTGACATACGGATGAAGGAGTTGACTCCAAAAGGCTACCTTCTAAATCATCAACTCTATTAACAAACAATAGAGGTGGGTGGCAATTTCTGCCCACGCCCATATGCCCGCCAAGACCGCCCACAAAATAATGGGTATGGGCACACCAAATTTTTTGAATGGGCACAAATGGACATGCTCATTTAAGACCAATAATTGTGATGGGCATATGTGGGCTTAAATGGGTGCCCACTTGATCACTCCTTACTAAAAGTCTAAAACTCAATTGTCGTTACCCACACACGATAATTGTTAGTGTTGAAAGCAATTTCTTTTTTTTATATATATAAGTAAGAGTATTGTATATCAGAAAGTGTCAAAAAAAAGTGACGCGTCCTTGTCCACTAGGAGTATACACAGAAAACTAATCTAAAGAGAGACTATTAACAAAATCTACAAAGGAATAAGGGTGTGAATTGGAAGTATTAACATCTTCTGAACACTGGAGGGTTCGCAACATAGTATCTTTCAGCTGCGACAAGGACCTTTCCTAGTTATCAAAAACCCTTCTATTCCTTTCAAGCCAAATGGTCCAACACACACACAAAAGAGCAGTTTGCCAAGTTAAATTCCTTCTCCTCCGCTTATAAAAAGCCCAGCTTAGAAACTGCTCCTTCGTTGATCTAGGCATAACCCACGAAATATTGAAGAGCCCGAAGATTAGGTTTCAAAGATCCTTAGCTACCGAGCAATGAATGAACATGTGATTAACATTTTCCTCATCTCCTTTACACATATAGAACCAATTTACGTAAGTATTATGCCTTCTTCTCAAATTATTGACGGATCAAATGGCTTCATTGCAAGCCTCCCAAGCAAAAAACGCTACCCGACTGGGAGCTCAAGATTTCCAAACGGATATCCAAGGAAATAAAGAACCATCTTTGTGAGACAAAGACTCATAATAAGATTTAACAGAATATCTTTTGTCTTTAGGACCATTCCACCACACCTTATCCTCCAATTGTCTGCCTACATTCAAGGAATATAGAAAATCGAAGAAGAGCACACATGACTCCATTTCCCAGTCATGGAAATTCCTACGAAATGAAGGACTCCAAACCACCTTGTTATCCTCCGTATGAAGCTCTACATTAACAAAACAGTTCTTATCGCTGGCTATATTAAACAAATCAGGAAATAATCTCCACAATTCTATGTCTCCGCACCATTTGTCTTTCCAAAATTTTACCGACGAGCCATCCCCAATCTCAAAGCGAAGTAGTCTCTCGAAAGATTCCCACCCTTTCCTAATCCCTTTCCAAACACCAACTCCGGAAGAAAGAGAAACTTCATTTGGGATCCACTACCCAACCCCTTCCCCATATTTACTCTCCACCACCTTCCTCCACAAACCATCTCTATCTACCAAAAATCTCCAAAGCAATTTCTAAGAAGCGGTGAGGAGCTCAGGCTGTTTTAGTGAAATCTTAATGGCCAACCTCTTTGAGATGATAATGAACGAAAAGTTAGAGATGCTTGGGGCAGTGGGTCACCGAAATATATACACTACTCCTGTAGTCCTGTGTTTTTTATTCTAGTGTTTTCTTTTATTTTAATTTTAATTTTAAAATTTCTAAAAGTGAGTGTTTACTTATTACACCTATATTTTTCTAGAATATTTTTTAAATTTAATTGTATAATAACTTTCGTGTGAAATAAAAATAAAATAATGGATGTTATCGCTTTAAAACTACTTGATCCAGTCAAAATGATTCCTATTGGAGGTTTACCGAAATTGAGTATTTTTAATTAATTCTTTTTTTTTTTTTTGATCAGTAGGAAGTATTATTAACAAAGAGCGACAAAATAGGTGTCGCGTCCTTTGTACACCGGAGTATACTCAAAAGATTATAAAATGAAAAAGATGTCCATAAAATCTACAAAAGAATTGCCCATAGACCCTGTTGTGTCAGTGCACCATAACTACAGCTGAAGAATCTCGTTCTTCAAAACAGACAAAGGTCTTTCCTCATCTTCGAAGGCTCTCCTATTTCTTTCCTTCCATATAATCCAGCACACGCCACGGGAATAGAATGCCAATTAGGATTCTTTTTCCCATTGTTGTATATAGACCAGCACATAAGCAAATCTATAACAATGCCAGGCATCACCCATGACAAATTGAAACGGCTGAGAATAAAACTCCATAACTCCCTCGCCACCGTGCAATGCAAAAGAAGATGGTTCACACTTTCGCCTTCTCTTTTGCACATGCAACACCTGTCCACATGCACCTTGTCCCGCCTCCTCAAATTATCCCCTGTGAGAATGGACTCATTAGCAGCTTCCCACATGAAAAAGGCTACCCTTGCTGGAACTTTAGACTTCCAAATAGCTTTCCAAGGAAAAGAGTCTGCCAAAATTCGCGAGTTCAGCAAAATACGATTTAAATGTAAACTTAGTACCTTTTGATTTCTTCCAAATGGCCTTATCTTCAGAATTTCTGTCGATTTGCTGTGAATGAATAAGCTCGGAGAATTGCGCCAAAGACTCCACTTCACAGTCAAGTAAATTCTTTCAAAAAACTTGATTCCAGATAACTCTATCATGATCGAACTGCAAGTAAGTGCTGACCTTTGCGTCTTTATCAACCACGATGTTGAATAGATTTGGAAAGGCCCTTTGCAACTCCAAATCCCCGCACCACTTATCCTTCAAAAATCTGATATTAGAACTGCTTCCCACTACAAAGGAAATATTTCTCGCAAACGATTCCCACCCTTTTCTTATTCCTTTCCAAACACCCACCCCACATGACGAAGAAATCTCATTAGGATACCAAAAGTGCTCCCCTTCCCCATATTTTCTCTCCACCACTCTACGCCAAAGAGTGTTTCTCTCTATCATGAACTTCCATAACCATCTGCCCATGCATTGTTTATTTTCCTAAGCTTCTTCATCCCTAAACTCCCCCCCCCCAAACGCTTGAGCAAACAGTTTCCCACTTAACCAAATGATACTTCTGATCCACCATTAATCCTTCCCACAAGAAATCCCGCTCCAATTTTTCAAGTCTTTGGCACACTGAAGCTGGGATGACAAATAAGGACATGAAGTATAAAGGTAAGGAGGATAGGGTGCTCTTTATAAGAGTAAGCCGACTCGCCTTTGATAAACATTGCTTCTTTGATCCTGCCAGGCGATTTTGAAATCTCTCAACAACTGGATTCCAAATACTCTACTCTTAGAGGGAGACCCAAATAGGACGTAGGCAACTTTTTTACAACCAAAAAAGTCTGCCAACTTCTCGATGTTCTCCACGTTTCCCACCGGCAAGATTTCACTATTAGATATGTTCACTCTAAGTCTCGAGACCGCTTGAAAGAACAACAAGACCATCCGTAAGTAACCCAATTGGGAAGGCTTTGCATCGCTAAAAACGAGAGAATCATCCACAAACAAGAGATGCGACACCGAAACAAAAGATCCCCCATCCCTACCAACACTGAAACCAATCAGGAAACCCCCCACAGTCGCTCTATCCATCATCAAGCTCACAGCTCCATCACCAGAATAAGAGAAAGGAGATAAAGGGTCCCCCTAACGAAGGCCGCGTGAGCTCCCGGAAAAGCGGGCGGGTTCACCATCGATCAACACTGAGAATCGCACTGAAGAGATACAAAAACTCATCCATTTTGTCCGCCTTTCCCCAAAACCCATTCTGTCCATCAGATAGATTAAAAATTCCTCGTTAACATGATCATAGGCTTTCTCGATATCCAATTTGCAAAGAAGACCCGTAACTCCACTTTTCAATTTGTCGTCCACTAACTCATTAGCTATAAATGATGCCTTGACGATCTGATGTTCACCCACAAACGTGTGTTGCGAATCCAAAATTACCTTGCCAACCATCTTTCTCAACTGACTCGAGAGCCCCTTTGCAATGAGTTTGTAAATGCCTCCAATAAGACTGATACGCCTGTAGTCCTTTATGTCCATAGCGTTCTTCCTTTCTGGAACCAACAAGATAAACGAGGCATTAATACTTTTTTTTCAAAACCCATTCTCAAATGAAAGAAGTGAAAGACCTCCATAATGTCTTCCTTCAGCACCTCCCAGCTATGCTGAAAAAAAGCCATAGAAAAACCATCTGGACCCAGCACTTTGTCTCCGTTCATGCTCTTTAAGGCCGCCCAAACTTCTTCCTCTGAAAAAGCCTGCTCAAGGGAGTCCCAGTCAACATGCTCTATCTCTAAAAAGACCACCCCATCCATCCTCGGACGATGAACACCCGAATCTGAATATAAACACTCATAAAAGCCCACTATACCGTCTCTAATTGCTAACTCATCCTCCAACAAAACACCGTCAATGGAGATGGTTTGAATCTGATTCGCCCATCGCCCTTATTCACATTTGCCATTCGATGAAACAATTTAGTGTTTATATCCCCTTCCTTAAGCCATTGAACCCGATATTTCTAATGCCAACAACTTTCCCCTCAAATCAACAATCTTTCCGCTTCCTTTCTAAGCTCAATCCGACGATTAAAATCCTCACTGGACAACTCACTCAGGCCATCTTTCTCATCTAGAGACCTGATTCCTTCCTAAACCGTTCTTACTCTCACCTCTATATTGCCAAAATTATCTTTGTTCCAGATGATGAGATCCTTCTTAAGCTATTTCAACTTCTTGGCCAACCTAAAACTGGGATCTCCAACCACTTTTTAATTAATTCATACAAAAACTATTAATAACAGTAAAAACCTGCACGGATCATGTATTGGGTAGGAAGTTTGCTTTAGTTGAAATTTAATGAAAATGTTATCCCAGATTTTGGTTAGTGAATTTTTGTAATGTTTACGTTTATTTGATAATTTTATGTATTGATAAATGGGCGTCCATGCCCATTTGCACTCCGCCCATTTATGGCCATGTTAGCAAATGGGCACTCACTTGCCCACCCATTTGAGCCCGTCGCCCACATGGGCACTACCATACCCGCCCGTTTGCCACCCCTAACAAACACCCTTTAGAGTTGATGATTCATGCTTTATTGGTGGATGGACAGGCCATAAGTCCCAGAGATGTCATTTAACCCATCAGGCAACAACTTATGATGAAACAAAAACATTAGGACATGAGGTGCTCGAGAGATTTCATTATGTTACGTCTGCACACACACATGACACGTGTGCAGTACGAGTTTTTCCCAATTATTAGCCCTGTCAATGTGTTGAGCACAGAAGACCAATCAAAGGCTTTCACAGGACCTTAGATTTCCAGATAAAGGGGGCCAACAGGAAATAAGGATGTGAGGCAAGATCAAGCCAAGAACTTGACGAAATATGACTAACTTGGGCTCCTTAAATATAAATGTCTAAAGTTGTTGGACCAACTAGAAACCTATTTGAGTAATCGTTGGTCAGCTTCCATGTCACCGGAAAACCCAACTATCTCCACCAAATTACTTCAATGGCTTTACTTGTATATATTCCATACCCCCAAAATGTATCATTGTCAGCTAAGTGAAAATTAGCAAATACATACACACTTGCACATGATTCATCATTTGTATACAACACTCCCACCATTCCACTCAAGGCATCCTCCTCTTCTCTATTTTGGAACATTCCACATAGAGTTTGTTTCATAAGGTATTCTACTTTCGAACGTTGACTTTTTGACTAGAGTCCGAGGTAGTGGGTTTGACTAGGGGTGGCAATTCGTTATCGTGTCGTGTTAGCCTTCAATCTCTCTCACTTTGGTTCACCGGCTTTCTCTCTGTTTCTCAAACTTTTTTTTCAATTAGTACAAAAATACAAAAAATACAACAACAACAACAACAAAAAACCCAAAAATTCCATAGTCAAGAATCACATTGAATAAACAAATAAGTCAAATATCAATGAAAAAGAATCAAAAAAACAAAGTGAACTAACCTTAAATAAGGAGGAATATCTCTATCCAGACGATTGTCCATGAGTGTGATTCCTCGTCGACACTTTTTCTTTACAAAAAATAGATCTTCCTAAGCCGACATTGAAGTGAAATCACAACCTTAAACCCACGTCGTCTTCGAATCCAATCGAACAAAGAATATAATTAGGAGGAACCTGGGTTTCTTGTTTGGATCAATCCTTGAAGATTACGAGGATTAAAAAATAAAATTCAAGAAACAAAATTGAGGAGCGGAGAGAACGCGCGAATGCGAATCCCATGACTGAAAGACTGTCGGAAATTTTTAGTTTTTAATTTTGTACTCCTTTTCTTTCGTTTAATATAGAATTTGGTCCCTTAACTCAACACCTTTTATTTATTTGGCTCAATTTGTTTGAGCCTTCCTATTTTGGCCCTTAAACTCAATTTTGGCCTTATATTTAGTCCCTCGAGTGACACCCGTCTATTTTGATGTTAAATTTTCAAGATAATACCCAAAATGCTCTTAATGAAAGATGAGTTAGATAACAAGGTGGACTACTCTTGGAGGGAAAATATGTCGTCATCTTCTTTTCCCCTCCCCCCCCCCCTCTCTCTCTCTCTCTCTTATATTTTGGCCCTAGAATTGCACTTTGTATTATAAATAAAAATCATCATCGTTGATTTTTTAAAAATATCACTTTTTAACATTAAATGTGTCGCTTTTTAGTATAAAAAGTGTCACTTTTGTCCCTGAAAATGTCACTTTACATTTAATGAAAATTATTACATTTTTTCACTGAAAAAGTGTCACATTTGCCCTTAAAAGTGACACGTTTATCCTTAAATGTGTCACGTTTGATCACAAAGTGACATTTTTCATTAAGAATGAAGTTAATTAAAATTTTAACTTGATTTAGGACTAAAATGCAAAGTCTGGACACAATTTGGAAGATGAACGACACCGGCGCAATTAATGAAAATATTCATTAATGTGTTGTCCACTTCCGCCAAGATCCTCGCGTTTCTGAATGGGCCTGGGTTCAGGTCATTTGATTCGACCCGGATCCTACTTATTCAACTCATTTCTCTCTCTTATTTTTATTTGTTTCATTGATAAGTAACATGTGGTCTTATATGATGAGTTGCTCACTTCAATAGCCTCATTTTTATCATTTTGAGGCTCTGTTTTATAGATTTAAGATCCGTAAGACCGTTTTATACAAATTTTTGTCTTTAAGGAAAATACGTTTATCATTTTACTCTTACTTTTTCCTACTATTTTAATTATGGTCACATTCAAGGGCAGCTTCAATGAAAAGGCCACTAAGGCAACCACCGTAGGCACCTAATTATCTTAGGCCACTGAATTTTAGGGATTGTGTATATAGTAGTTTTATAATATATTTTTTGTTAATTATATATTCACTCCATTAATTAGGCCTTAAAAAAAAGGAAACAATTCTCTTTCCTTCGTTAAGTATAACAACTAGTAAAATTTAAAAGTTTTCATATTTTGGGATTTGGAAATTAGGAAAAAAAATCAAACTTCAAAACAAATTGACTTTTGATTAAAATTGTTCACGTGTTTAAGTTAGACCTCTACCAAATCCGCGCCTCTTACAATTTGTCGATTTTTCGACTTTTTCGTGACTTACGTCTTCTCTTCTTCCGTTCCTTCCACAAACCTGATAATTATTGGTTCTTCAATCTTAGCAAATAGAGAAATTTCAATTCTCAAATATGAAAGATTAAATGGATTAGCGGTGTTATCAATTGAAAAAGGAATAGTAAAAAAAATTAAAATATGAAGACTTAGGGCATGTTTGATTTGACTTATCTGGAAGTGTTTATGACTTATGACTTATCATAAGTTGTTTTTGAAGCGTTTGATTTCACTTATGGTAAGATAAGTCATAAATCATGTACAAGCCACTTAAAGCACATGTAAGGTCATATGTTGTAAGCACTAAGTCTAGTGCTTAATTCTATTTTTTAAAAATATGTGAGTCCTCTTCTTTATTGAAATTTTATATATTCCAAGATTATCCTTCTTGATAATAGTAATAAAAACAAATAATAATAATAATAATTATTATTATTATTATAAAAGGAATTATAATAATATTAATAAATAATAATATGAATAATAATAATAGTTATAATAATAATAATAATAATAATACTAAAAAGTAAAATTAATAATAATATAGTAAAAATAATTGTAATAATAATAATAATAGTAATATTAATATCAATATTATAATAATAAAATATAATATTAATAATAATAAAATCAATAATAATAATATAAATAAAATTAATAATATTGTTAATCTAATAAAATAAATACTAAAATTAATAAGTTATAATAATAATAAAAGTAATATAATGTTAATAAAATAATAATAATAAAGGCAATAATAATGATAATAATAAATAATAATAGTAATAATTAATAATAGTGATAAAATTTGTATTAATATTAATAAAATAATAAAAAAAAGTGATAATAATAATAATAATAAATAAATAATAATGATTATAATACGATTAAAATTAATATTATTATTAATAATAGTAGTAGTAGTAGTAGTAGTAGTAGTAGTAGTAGTAATAATAATAATAATAATAATAATAATAATAATAATAATAATGTAAATCACATTTTGTGATGATCCTATTTTAGTTTTTATATTTGATTTCAGCACTATTTCAACTTATTAATTAAACACACGCACTAATTAAAGCTAATCAGCACTTTTAAAAAGCTAAATCAAACATCATCAGTTATTAGTCATCAGTCATAAGTAATAAGTTATCAGTCATAAGTAATAAGTTATCAGCACATATCAATAAGCTAAATCAAACAAGCCCTTAATAACTTTGCATCTCAAAAGACTAGAAGAATACACTTTAAATAAATACAAAATTTGAACAATCATATACTCCCTCCGTCCCCAAATTATCATCCTGCTTTCTTTTTTCGTCAGTCTCAAAATAATTGTGTTATTTGAAACTTTCTTTTTTAGGGTAATACTTTTACCACTTTACCATTACTTTTTCATCATATTTTAATTATGAACCACATACTCATGAGTTTTAAAGTAAACTACACATCAAACTAATAATAATAATTTAGTCAAATGTATTTTCTTAATCCGTACGCTAAGTCCACCTAAACGATAATTTAAGGCTGAAAATAGTATATAGCTACTTGAATGACATATTTGGCCTTAATTTTGCTCTTCTTGCACTTTTACTTTAAACCACAATTTAGATAGAGTGGCTCTGGTTATATTCACAATGACTATAAAGTACTCCCTCCGTCCCTAAATAATCGTCTGGGACAGTTTAAGAAAAAGTAATTGATTTGATTATTTATATTGGTTTAATATGTAGTTTCCTTTAATGTCCATGTATATGTGGTCCATAATTAAAGTAGGGTGAAAAAGTAAGGGTAAAGTGGTAAAAGTGATGTTCTAAAAATGTAAGTTTCAAAGTGAAAAATTATTTTGGGACGGACGAAAAAGGAAAGAAGGATGATAATTTAGGGACAGAGGGAGTAAATTACAAACTATACCATCGTTATAATAAAATTAATTATTTTTTTCTTAAATAATGTATCAAGTCAAATAGAGCGATTATTGTAGAACGAATGGAGTATTATTTAATTATTATTTTTTTAATGAACGATTATTTATGAACCGATGAGTACTTCTATTATTTAATTATTAGTTGGAAACAGCTGGAGAGGAAAGATAGACTGATAGAGTAGTAGGCAATTTACAGATCATCGTAATAACTGCCGGATATTAGGCGGGGAGGTGGGGGGGGGAGAAGCTGGCAGTTGACTGATTAATTGTGAATGGGCATTTTGATGGCAAACACTAAAGCAAAGAGTAATGGACTCGTTTCTTTTAGGGGAACTGCATAAATGATCCCTCCACTTTAAATTTGTTTACAAATTGTTTCTCAATTTGAAGTCTGCTCGTCCGTGGTTTAATGTACACGTTGTTTACTCGGTATTTATCCTTCTGTTGGACGACTATTTGATCAAGCCACGAGAGGGGGTGCTGAAAGTGTCACCGTCCGTGACTGGTCCGTGATGTCATCGGGTGGATATCTGACTGTTTAGTCTGCAAAGAGAGAGAACACCGTTAGGGAGCTGGGAGGTGCTCCCAGCTAAAGCCCTCCGGTGTGACAGTCAATAACAAGGATATATATGTGCCGGAACTCAGGCGTTCCCTCGAGTTACCGGTGAAATCAGTATTGAAAGTGTGCTTTTTGAGAGAGAGAGAGAGAGAGAGAATGAGGAGTCTTCTATAATGAGGGAAGACTCATCTATATATAATACCTCATGGACCTTTACTTACTTTGGACTCGGTCCCTTCCTTTGCTATGGACCTTTTGGCGAGTACTTTGGGAGTGTATTTTCGATGCACATCATTGTTAAAATTTTGTTGTTAAGTAATTGTGTGCATCTCATTGTGATCATTTTAACTTTTAAGGGCAAAGTAGGAAACCAAGTCAAAGTAATTGAATGATAACTCAAGGAATAAGGGTAAAAACATAGGTAAGACGGTCAGATATTTTTTGTAAGATGGATTTCCCGTATCCGATAAATTATATGCTGATGAGTTGACTTTTATGAGAATTAGACTACATCTTACAAATTAAAATTTATAAGATCGTCTTACAAAAAACTTAGGGTTAATATCAGTTTCGATACCCCAACTTTACCTGTTTTTCAGTTTTCATACTCATCATATCTAGGCAATCAAATTAAAGTCAAACATTTCCAAAATTGATCAATTTCAATCCCAATCGTTAACTGACCATTAAGAACTAACGGCTGACCTGCTATCCTAGGTTGGAAATCGGCTGACTTCTACACCATCACCCATCTACACCCACCATGCCCGGCCAACCCTCCAGAACCGTACCAGCTCCCAACTCTGTTTGTCTTCTCCAGATCAAGCCCTCGCCGTCCTCTTACCCCAGCTTCGATCTCTCCTCCGATTAAAACCCCCCTTCTCTATCTCACAGTAGCAACAAGCTCTACTTCACCGGGCGTTGCCATCTCTGTTCGTCTCAAACACAGATCCAACTGCCATCTATCTCTCTTCTCCGTCACCGGCGTACCGCCGTCACAGTCGTCACAGCCACCAGCCTCCTTCAATCTCATTTGACTTCATCTCCAACTTCGAGACTAAGTCGTGGGTCCTGCTTTCGTTCGAGCCCTAGCATTGTCATCTTCAACCACCGTGATATGTAATGATATGCTTCGCTTTAACCTCGTTTCCGGCCTAAACCACCCGGCGAGACTCCATTGCTTGGTCCAAAGAACCCATCTCCATAGCCGCCTCAACATATTCAAACATATAGCTTGGATTTTGGAATTCCCACTCTTAAATTCTGACTATGCGAGTAAGAAAAAGAAGAGTCTCTGATTACTAGAAAGTTTCGCTTTTCTTACTATATTATAAGACATGGTTCCTTGGCCTTACTCGATGCCACGAAAATGATATAGGCAGAGAATGTCGACCTCAATAAAAGCTTCCAACTTTAATGTCGACCTCAATAAAAGTTAGGCTTAACACCTTTCTCAAATTCCCGGTCGCTTTCTCAGTCAGCCGGTGTTGGTCCCAAAATAGGCTCAATCTAGGCTAGAGGGGGGGTTGAATAGCCTAGTTATGTTATTATAAAAACTTTTTATAAACACTTCTTAACGATTTCTTAAAATGATTTAACTAGAAGTGTTAAAGTAACGGAAACAGAAGAGGTTCTAAATTGACTAGAGATCTGCTTAAGTAGTACAGATTCAGAAGAGGTTCTAGATCAGTATAAGCAGTTAATAGAAATTGTAAGAACAGATCAGACAGAGCACAGCGTTTTGAAGTGGTTCGTACTGTGAATAGTACTACGTCCACTACCAAAGTGGTTAGCTTTGGATTTTAAAAGTGCACTTGTTTATCCACTAGGTTTATGAGTAAGATCTCTAATGGATCGTGTACAAAATGAGTTTTTAACCAAGTGTATAATGGTGAGAGGAACAATCAAGGATTAATTGTTCTCACACGTGCTAATGTAAAGAACATTTTTTAAAGACAAACTAGATGAAGCTGAAACAAATTTAAGACTGGCAGATCTGCAGCTTCAGGAAGTTTGGTGAAGTGTTAGTTCTTGTCCTTTGATCTCTTGAATGCTTGAGTGTTGAAGATGAGGCTTGAGTGTTTAATGCGCAAGAGTTGTTTCTTCAGATCTTCAAAACTTGAATAAATACCAGAGAGATCTTTTGGACCGTTGGACTGAGGCAGAGAGGACTGTGTCCAACGTTCTATTGCATTGAATGCAATTCGGCGCTTTGGGAGATGTAAGTCAGTCCACCATCGAGATGCAAGAGAGGACATTCCCAATTAGAGTAAGGTTTCGAGGCGTTGCGGCTTAAAAAGTCTTCTTAGCCAAAAAGGGTAATATCATCAGACTTCATGTTTCAGGAGACAGTCTGGACAGTTGTCAGCATGTAGAGTTGACTTCTTTAAAGTGAAGTTCGATGAAGACATTATAACTGGATATTTTCAAAAAAACATCTAGATAGGTCTATACGTGTCATAATTTCATGATTTGGCTATTCTTGATTTTTCGCTCTTTGAGCAGACTTCAAAGTCTGCTGTTCTTCCAAGGCTGTTGTAGACGTCTACTTGTCCGCGCCTAAACTAACACTAAACAATTCTAAACAACTTTGTTCTAAGACAGTTGTCACACTAATCGGTACGCAGACCTTTTAGCCACTATACAATAGAATCAGAAGATGACTCAACCAAATCTGGAACTATAGGAATCAACAATCTCCTCCTATTTGGTTGATGTCATCATCTCAGCTACTAGCAGACTTTGAATCATGCAATGAGATAATAACATGTCTTAAAGATTTTTATTAAGAAGAGCAGACATGCCTCTCAGAGCAGAAGTCTTAGTAGAGAGATAGCTAGACTAAGTACTTACAAGATAAAAGCATTAATATCAAGTACTAAGTAGAGCAGAGTTTAAATCTTGAGATAAGCGCACATGCAAAATATAAAGATTTAAACATGAAGTTTAAATAGACCAGATCATAATAAGATAGAGCAATTTAAACCAAAAATAGACATAAGACATCTGTTACTAAACAAGCTGTTTAATTAGCAGAAGTTTTGCAAAGCAGCAGAGTTTGAAATAGAAGACATAGAACAGAATACCAATATGTTCAGAAGAGATGAGGCCGGCGCGACGCTCTAAGTAGTCTCCAACCTAGATCCCGATTCTATCATTGAGGCGTTTCGTAGCTGCTCTCGTTCTTCAATGAGAGCTTGATTCAAAAATGGGTAGCTCTCTCTCCCCGATGGCAAAGAACCCTACGCTGCTCGCCAGCAGGCCTTTTGCATTTGCGCACTCAACATGGCGAACATCAGTGAAATCAGCAACTTCTCGTCTATGGATGATGGCCCGTGCCATTTCGGTCTTGAGCTCGTTAAATAGGGTACGAATGCTGATTTGCTGAGAGTGCAGCATTCCTATCAGAGCTTCATGTTGGTCTTGAACTAGAAATCGGTGAGTATTGAAGGCCTGAGCAGTGTCGTTCACCAGCTGATCAGCAATCTTGCCAATGTCGAAGATGGTGGCATGAGTGGCATTTAAGCCATAGCTAAGCACCTCGATCCGTGCCATAGAAGAGATCAGGTTGAGCCGCCGGGCATTGTTGGTGAGGAGATCAAGAAGGGCAAGATCAACAAGTTGTTTGAAGGAAGGGAAGAAGGATTGAGGTTGACTGAGATATGAGTATCAGCAGTATGGGGAGAAGAAGCAGGAGAAGAGGAAGATGAAGTAGGATGGTGAGCAGCAGAGGTTGAAGGTGGAGGAGAAGTGGGTTTAGAATCAATTTCAATATCAGTAGATGAGCTACTAAAATTGGAAGAAGCAGAAGAGAAAGAAGAGGCTTCTAAAAGATAAGAAGGAAAAGGGTAGTCAAGTAGAAGAATGAAGTTAGGAGGGGAGTCAGAAGGGTAGAGAAGATCAGAAATGGAAGAGAGATTAAAGAGAAAAGAATGAGTAGAGTAGAGTAGAGTAGAGTAGATATATGAGGGTCAAGAAAGGAGAAATGTTCTGGCATAGAGAAGGAAGGAGAAGAGGTAGTGTGAGTAGGAATGATAGCTAAGGAGGATTCGGGAGGAATAGAGGAGATAGGTTCGGGAGAAGAAGGTGGAGAAGGAATAGTGTCTATGGTAGGAGAAGGTGGAGAAGAAGGTGTAGGAACCACAGACTTCTTGGGAAGCCCGTTTCTTCTTCTTCGACAGGGACAGTGGGCTCCTCCTCAACGACAGCAGGGGTTGAAGAGGAAGTAGGAGAAGAAGGGGTAGCAGCAGGCTCCTCCCCAACAGCAGCAGGGGCTGTTGAAGAAGTAAGAGAAGGGGAGGAAGAAGAGATAGGAGATGAAGGGGGAATGAATGGAATGAAGGGTTCAGAAGGTTCGGTGCGTTTGGACTTATGGTTTCGAGAGTGGAGAGGAGCAGGGTCTGGTTCAGCAGCCTCAACAGGCATAGGAGCAGGAGCAGAAAAAGTACCTTTTTGAAAAATATCTCAACCAATTTTGAAATCAGTCCCTTTCAATTTTCATAATTAACCTTTTAATACTAGGAGTTTAGAAAAACTCACCTTTGTCTCCCAGTGACTGTACGAATTCTTGAATTTTCTCTTAAAAGAAATAAGTCTGCTTAAATATTATATTAAGTCTGCTTAAGAGAAGTTGTTAAGTCTGCTCAAAAATATTATAATAAAAAATAAATTTTTATTAAAATTAAAAATTAAGCAGTTGGGTCAAGCATACCAAGCTCTACCATGAGATAAGCAAACATGTCTGCTTCTAGTGCTTTTGTGAAGATATCTGCCAGTTGATGTTCAGTTGAAATGTACTTCATGCTAATGTTCTTCTTTTCTACATTGTCCCTTAGAAAATGATATCGAACATCAATATGCTTTGTCTTGGAATGCATCACAGGATTGTAGGTGATCGAGATTGCTGAGGTGTTATCACACATGATTGGGCAGTCTGCTACTTTGATGTCGTAATCTACCAACTGTTGTTTGATCCAAAGCAAATTGAGAGCCAGCCTACCAGCCAGCCTATGTACTCGCTCGGTGGAGTTGGAAACCGATGTTTGTTTCTTGCTAGCCCAAGAGACAAGTCTGTCTCCTAGAAATTGACAAGTTCCACTGGTGCTTTTTCTGTCGACTTGGCAGCCAGCATAGTCGGCATCTGAGTAGCCAACTAAGCTGAAAGAAGATTCCCTTGGATACCAGATACCTAAGTTGGTGGTATCTGATACATACTTAATGATTCTTTTAGCTGCAAGTAGATGTGACTCACGAGGGTCTGCTTGAAATCTAGCACATACCCCAACAAAGCATACACTATGTCAGGTCGGCTGGCGTGAGATAGAGTAGAGATCCAATTATTCCCCTATAGTGGGTGATGTCAACTTTCTTTCCTTGTAAGTCTTTTGTAAGTTTGCATTTAGCAGCCATTGGTGTATCGAAGGTGTTTGTCATTTCCAATCCAAACTTTTTGACAAGTTCTTTAGCATACTTGGATTGGTTGATGAATATTCCTTTGTTGGATTATTGAATTTGAAGTCCCAAGAAGAATGTGAGTTCTCCCATCATACTCATATGAAATTTTCCAGTCATGAGTGTTTCGAATCGCTTGCACAACTTCTCATTTGTAGATTCGAAGATGATATCATCGACATAGATTTGTACTAGAAGAGAGTGCCCTTTGTGCTTGAGAATGAACAGAGTGGTGTCTATCTTTCCTCGCACAAATCTTTGTTCTACTAAGAATTTGGATAGAGTTTCATACCAGGCCCGGGGAGCTTGCTTAAGGCCATAGAGGGCCTTCTTAAGCTTGTAGACATGAGTCTATTTTCCTTTTTCCACGAAGCCTGGAGGTTGAGCAACATAAACCGTTTCTTGAAGATCACCATTTAGAAATGCGCTCTTGACGTCCATTTGATATAGCACAAAGTCCTTGTATGTAGCATAGGCTAAGAAGATTCTGATAGCTTCCAGTCTCGCTACTGGAGCAAACGTTTCATCGTAGTTGATTCCTTCTTCTTGGCGATATCCTTGTGCAACAAGTCTTGCTTTGTTTCTAATGATGTTCCCATCCTCATCCTTCTTGTTTCTGAACACCCATTTTGTGCCAATGATAGTATGATCAGCAGGTTTTGGGACTAGTTTCCATACTTGGCATCGTTCAAATTGCTGAAGTTCTTCTTGCATGGTTTCCAGCCAACTTGGATCTTGAAGAGCTTCATCGATCTTCTTTGGCTCATCTTCTGAAACGAATGCAGCACAGAACATACATTCATTTTTCGAAGATCTTCTGGTCCGTACTCCAACATGAATGTCACCAATGATTTGAGAGATTGGATGGTCTTTACAAGTTCTTGTGACAGCAGGAATGTGATGATTTATTGTTGTTTCTTCGTGACGTGATTCAGAAGGAGGACTAGAAGGAAGATCAGCTGTGTCTTGATGAGTATTTTGTTCAGAATTTGATTCAAAGGTAAGTTGAGGAAGAGGATTTTCAGGTTCAGAAACAAAGGGTTCTGGGTTTGAGTTCTCTTGAGCAGGGTTGAAGTCTTCTGGTGACCCATTTGATAAGAAATGATGGTCAGGGATATTTGATTGAGTTGCTGGTGATGGATTAGGTATATGAGAGGATGATGGTTGGGAGGTACCTGTCTCAACATTAACAAAATCATCAGCAACATTTGGAGCCACGTGTGGCTCTAATAAATCAAATTCATCAAATGAGACATGAACAGATTCAACTATTTTTAATGATCTTTTGTTGAAAACCCTGTAAGCCTTAGAGTGTAAAGCATAGCCCAGAAATACACTTTCATCGGCTTTGTTATCAAATTTGCTTCTGTAGTCATTACCATTGTAGACTACGAAACACTTACAACCGAAGATTTTAAAAAATCCAATGTTTGGGGCTTTACCTCTCCAAAGTTCATAGGGTGTTTTACCGTGAAATTTGTTGATCAACGATCTATTCTGAGTGAAGCAAGCTGTGTTGATGGCTTCTGCCCAGAAATGTTTGGGTAGCTTTGCTTCAGCAAGCATAGTTTTAGCAGCTTCGATAAGTGTTCTGTTTCTTCTTTTAGCTACACCATTCTGTTGTGGTGTCCTTACTGCTGAGAAATTATGACCAATGCCATGATCATCACAGTACTTTGCTATTTCATTATTTGTGAACTCAGTACCATTGTCTGATCTAACGTCACCGATTTCATCTAGTTTCGCTTGCGCCTTCTCTCGAACAAAGCCGTGAGAAGATCGTATGTGTGGTCTTTAGAAGACATCATCTCTGGCCCAAGTATATCTTGTATAATCATCCACTACTACTAGCGTGTATCCGTGGCCACCATAGCTAATAGTAGTGATCGGTCCGAAGAGATCCATGTGGAGAAGTTGCAGAGGTCTCGATGTCATGAGAGTCGTGGTTTGCTCTTGAAAGATGTTTTTGAAAGCTTTCCCAGTTGACAAGCTTTGCAAGCACGATCATGATCAGCAGAGACCTTTGGCAATCCTTTAACTAGACCTTCTTTGGATAGCTTAGAGAGATATTTGAAGTTCAAATGGCTAAGTCTTTTATGCCACAACCAGCTTTTGTCTTGAGCAGAGTTTGCCACAAGACATAAGTTAGCAGCCTTGCCGTAGGCATTTAAATCAATCACATAAACATTCCCTTGTCTATGTCCAAGCACTAAGATTGAGCAGAGACGGATCCTTGATATCACATCTGCTTGAGGAGAATTGATGATAAGTCCTTTATCACGCACTGAGAAATACTCGAAGATTATGTTTCAAGCCTTCTACTAGAGAGACTTTCCCAATGGAGAGATTTCCTCGAATGATGGATCCGTAGCCAATTGTTCTTCCTTTAGCATTGTCTCCAAAGATGACTGGAGGACCTTCTGCTTCAGAGATGTTAGAGAGAAGGCTAGATTCTCCGGTCATATGTCTTGAGCAGCCACTATCTAGATACCATACATCTTTCTTTTCTGAACTTGAAGCAACCATGAAGCACACCTGAGATGTAAAGGTAAGAAAATCATGCATGGTCCCTTTTTATTTTTCTTATGGGTCCAAATGGTTAGCGTATTTTTGGAACCCATACTTGCCTAATTTTTGGAATAGGGGATCCAGCAAGCTTCATGATGGATTTCAGCAGACATTCATGGACCAAGTGGCCAAAACATTTGCAAAAGGTACAGTGATGGAAATTACAGAAGTCTATTTGATCATGCTGGGCATTGAAAGGTTTTTGAACATTTTTCTTATCAGCAGCTTTTGATTTAGCGCCTTTGTTACGACAAAGAAGCTTAGGGCATCTGCGGTGAGGCTTCTTGAGTCAGCATTACGAGTTTTTGCTTTAGCAAAAGAACATTTGCTGGTAGTAGACTTAGATACCTCATACATTTTGCCTTTAAGCTTGGTATCAACATTCTGTGTAGTAGCAGCACCATCTGTAGTACTGTTGATGAATCTAATAGGTTTGAGTAGACTTTTCGTAGGCCTTGAAACGCAGCCTTTTGCTTTCACGTGTGGAGGGCCATTGAGAGTCCGCACCACCTTTAGCGTTTCTCTCCAAAGATGATTGTTTTGCTTTCAAAGCTTCATCGTTTTGATAATTTGAACCTTAGGGTATTTATAAGGAGTAGCAGATAAACCAATTCCTTCTTTACCCTTGTTAGGTTTCTGATATTGTGCAGGAACATTACTACTATTCACTGTAAGATGTTCATTTTCCTGTTCAGAGTTTGCGCCAGAAGTGCTTTTAGAGAATCCTAGCCTAGATTTATCTGTTGAGGGCTTCTGATCTCCAATAATTTGATCAAAGACTGTCGTTGAGTTATTCCATGAGTTGATGGTCTTTTGCAACTCATCTTTCTCAGCAGATATCTCTTTGGCATGATCAATAAGGCAGCAACCTTTTCATTGAGAAATATGTTCTCTTCTTTTAACTTGATACTTTCCTTTGCCGACTCCATGGAGAGTTTTAACTCGGCTTCAATATGGATTTCGGTTCCCTTTTTATCATGACTTTTAGCTAACTTAACATAGGCCTTTCTAAATTCATTGAATTCTCTAGCATGTCTTGAGCATCCTTGAGTTTCTTCTTTTGAAGGCTCTTCGGAAGATTGTTCAATGTTAGCTTGGAAAGGAGAGTATTTAACTTCACTATCTCGAGTCATAGGTGGGAGGTGACTCTAACTCTGAGGCAAATATGTGCACCTTTCGGGTGAGTCATCATTATCATCCTATCGAGTCGGTTTCAAACCAAGTAGATACATGGTTTTCTTCTAAGTCCTCACCACAGAACCTCATGTTTAGAAAATGATTTAGATGGTCTCCTTTTATAGGCTTCATATTTTGGCTTAGGACATTTAGAAGCAAAGTGACCGGGCTTCTGCGGTTGTAGCAAACTAACTCATTGTTTGTGAGCTTCAGACTTTTAGTCTGTTGGTTTGCTTCCTTCTTTTGTTAAATTTTGAGAACTTTTGAAATTTCTTAACGAACATGGCAAATTGCTCGTCGGAAAAGAATTTGATTTTCATTTGAAGAAGTAGATAGTTTATTTTTTCTTGGCAGAATTTCTGAGATAAGCGAAAGAAGGAAATTTAAAATGTTTGTCTTGTTCTTGAGCTTGAAGCAATTCTTGCTCATAGGCGAGTTAAACTTCATACAAACTTAGAGGTGCATGGAGTTCAAGTCTTTGGACTCTTTTTATAGCGATGGTTTAACATGCCCAAACTTCCTAGAGAAGCTAAAAATCTCATATTCACTTCCTTAACACTATATTCTTTTCCTAAGGAATAACAATTGTTTACTACCTCACAAAATGCAATCAATAGGCTTGTCGTAAAGTCTCCTAGGATCTTTTGAAGGAATGAATTGTTGAATGTAGTTATACTTTCTGTTGTCTCTGGTGGGCGGATCTCCTTCAAGATATTCCACGAGGCTTCCCATTTCCTTGGCGGTTTGCATCGATGATGTGTTGATATGTGCTTGTGTCAGCCAGAGTGGATATGATGTGAATAGCTTTCTTTGTCGAGTTCAAAGAGCCTCCTTTCTTCGTCTATCCATTCGTTCATGGATTTAGGTATCTCGGGAGGTCCAGCTCTTACGCAAGTAGGTTGGGTTTCATTGGAATAAAAGGACACGTTAGAATACATTGCCGAGAAGCGATTGTCAATATAGTTCATATATCTCATAACTTTATCTTTCGGACTTAGTGACCTTCGTCAATATTGGGCGTGGTGGTATTAAGTAGGCGACATATAGTGAGCCATAGGATCTATTCACGAGAGGTTAAGCTTGGAAAAATGAATTTTCAAAAAATTAAGCTCGATACCAATTGTTGATTTGTTGGTCCCAAAATAGCCTCAATCTAGGCTAGGGGTTGAATAGCCTGTTATGTTTTATAAAAACTTTTTATAAACACTTCTTACTAAAAACAGATTTTAACTGAAGTTAAAGCAACTGAAATTTAAGAGGTTCTAAATTGACCA
>CM028378.1:88770562-88832304 GCA_013146195.2 Codonopsis lanceolata | reverse complement strand
AAAAATGATGGAATAAAAAATATAAGTAGTTAGTCTCAAAATAAAAAAAATGAAAATGTTAGTCTCAAAAAAAAAAAACAAAAAAATGTATAAAAAATATATATATAAAATAATAAAAGAAAATAAAGAAAAGAGACAATAAAGGTGGATGTGTCTACCGAACGAGCTCCCGCTCCCGGACGCGACGCTCCTCCGGATCTCGACATCGGAAGAACCTGCTCTACTAAGCCACCACCCCACTCATACCGAAAGTAGAGAAAATATCATCTGCCTCAGAAACATCGTTCCCCGCCGAAATGAAGTAGACGACCCCGCCCGGCAGCATCGAATGCCGTCTGGGCGCAACAGGAGCAGGAGGAGGGGGATGCAGCTCTAATCTCAAGAAATCCTCGTACGCCATCACTGGATAGTCTGTCAGGAACCAGGTATTTCCCCAAATACCGATACGGCTGAAAGGCCGATCGCTCTATCACCCAAGAAGGAGGCCGAGGAGGCACCACCGAGCCACTAGAAAAGGCTAGTGTGACGGTTCACCGCTATATAAAGAATCCACCATGATAGAAACCATCAATATGACGGCCGAACATCAAAATGCGTAATAATGACCCTCCGGGCCTCCCCTAGGAAGGAAGTGCCCGAACAGGACTCGAGCCAATAATTCGCTCCAACCTCTTTCCCTATTATTACAACCATCGTCCTCGGGCGGATCCACCTGTTCTTTGTCAACATACCGAGACACGTGGAGGCGGTAAACTCAGCCAGATGAGGCGAGCCGAAATCACGAAAAATGAGAAGGCCCGGACACGAAAAAAAAATTAATTAAAAAAATGTTATAAAAAATGAGTGTATATGTTGTCAAAAAAATAATAATATAAAAAATGATACATAAAAAAGAGATAGAAAAAAGCATGAAAAGACATGTACCTCCCAGGGCAAACCCATTCGAGTCGGGCGAGTCGTTCAGTGGCCATCCATAGAGGCATCTGGATTCGGCCAAACTTGCGTCCCAGTCATATAAAGGGATCGATCAAAGTCCGTGAAGACAAGCCGGGCGGAAGCTCTGGGGAGTGACAGAGGAGTTGGCGGCGATGTGCCAGAAAAAGCTCTTGCCACTCGAGGATTCTGACGGCGAATCATCATCGGTAGGCACCGCCCGACATTATTATAAACCAACTCGAGCAATAAAAATTTCATCGTTTGAAGAAGGGTCTAAAACCAGGTACTCCCTACGATGAGGAGGTAAACTCGAGGCGGGGTCTCCTATCTTTGGTAGGGATTCCCGTGATCGCAGCAAAGTCGCACGGGGTCATGGTCGCCTCCCCCCAGCTGAAATGGAAAGTATGGGTGGTGTCCCACCAGAAGTCCCTGAGCACATCGAAAATGGGCGATAGTCGGGTAAAGTGGGTGAAGGAATGCATAAAGACGCTGAAACCTGAACCTTCCACCAACAACTTTGCCGCCTCGGGTAGCATGGCATAGATCTCAGCCACGTTGGTACATGATACCCGCGCCTTTTCGAATTCCCTGCGAATCTGAAAAAGAAGAAGAAAAGAAAGAAAGGTAAGTCCTCTATCCTTATTTTCTTCTCTGTACAGTCTTTTAAATAAGCAAAAATAAATAAATAATGAACATATTGCATGCCTTATACTTCATGATTTTTTATACAAAAAAAATAATAATAATGATAATTCTTTTTTTTTTAGCATAAAAAAAAACTTGTTCATAACAAAGAAAAAATAAATAATTCTTTAAATTAACACATACCATTTTCATACATGTACATAAATTTACATGAAAATAAACATCATTTTTTTTTTACATAAGAAAAAAAAAACACATAGGAATCTACATGTTGTACATACATACTGTATTCTTTTACAAAAAACAAAAAAATAAATAGATGAGAACACAACAAATAATAAATAATAATATATTTGAAAAATGAAATAACTTTATGTGTAATTTATGTGCATATAAATAATTAATTTTGCATCTTAAACATCATAAAATGCATATTTAGGACTGCATTTACCATGTCTATAATAAAGTATGAAAATATTCATGCATCATCCTATAGTGTTCTACATTGCATCTGCATCAAGTAGAATAATTCATGCATCCATTATGTGCATTTCATTTGTCCAATAAGCTACCATAGGGGTACGCTAAAAAGGAAATAAAGTGCCACCAACCATCAAAATAAATATTTTTGTGACATTTACTATACCCCTGCAGCAATTGCATGCTTGAAAAATAAATCTAAGGGTATGAAAAATATCTGTTTTGTCCTGTTTTTATCCGAAAATATGCCCGAAATGCGTTTTGGAAAAATTTAATTTATACTCCGAAAAGTCCGTTTCGCGATTCTGTGTTTTAGCATAAAACATGCATCATATAGTCTCATTTGCATTTAGAATATAAATCATGCATAGTAGGGTCAAATAGTGACCACTAGTTCAAATCATTCATCGCAAAAATAAATCATATAAATTTCACACGTTATCACTTAATTACATCATTCAGGCATAAATAGGACATACATATGTATTACTAATAAAGTTAGGAGTGCTCCAAATGTTCCAAACAGTGCAGAAATTTAGCATATCTGAAATATAGCCAGGAAAATCTCGAAAAAAAAGAAAAATCTTACAGTGGTGGGAGGAAGATTGGACACGTGAGTGTTCTGATCTCGTAAAATGTTGCCCCAGTCATTATCGGAGTACTGGTAGATGAGTTTATTCCGGACCAAGCGAGGAGGCTCTCTCCTCCTCTCGCCAGATTCTGAGTGCATGGGTGCCTTCCCCTTCCTAGATCTTGAAGAAGATGTCATCTGCTAAGTAAAACACTGAAATTGGCGGAAGAAAATCGAGAAAAGGAGCGAAAATAAAGAAAATTAAAAAAAAAAAAAAAGAACGAGCAGCAGCAACAATGGCGGAAGGAGCAAAGGAAATAAAGAAGAAAGAAAAGAAAGAGAAGCAGTAAGCTTCTCTCCCATTCCCGTCCATAATAAGGGGAGGTAAAGGGAATTTTTCCCTTTCCTCCCTCCAAAGTTTGAAGCTGCGACACTTTAATCCTCAGATTTCAAAGTTTCCAAAATGGTCCCTGAGCCTAACGAAAAGTTAACAAAGTTAATCTTGTTAACCAAAATTGACAACCATCCACCAGAGGACAAAGAAAATAATATCCCCAGCGGGTCAAAAAAAAAAAAAAAAAAGAAAAGAAACAAGAAACAAGAAAAAGAAAAAAAAAAAGAAAGCAAAGCAAAAAAAAAAAAAAAAAGAGGAAGAAGAATAAATTCCCCAGCAAGAGTGGCAGAAATGCCAAGATCAGCTGAACCCGCGGCAGCCACCCGGGCACAAAAAGGTAAGTCATGTACAGTATGCTTACCTTGACTTTAGAATAATCTCCTTTTAAGGAAAATTTGTTTTTTTTAAAAGAGAAAAAAATTGTTTTGTTTTTCAAATAAAAGAAAAACTCTTTTTCAAAATGAGTTTTGATTTCAAAAAAAAAAAAAGAGGAATATTCAAAAACACAAAAAAAGAGGAATATTTCAAAAATACAAAAAAAAGAATATTTCAAAAATACAAAAAAAGAGGAATATTTGAAGAAAAAAAAACAGAGAGAGCGAGAAAAAAAAGGGAAGGAAAAAGAATGTTTTCCACCTCACAATTTTCGAAAATACTTGAAGAATGTTTACTTTGCCGTGCTCGGCGACGGATCTTTATCTCGATTAAGTGCGGAGTTTCGGATATTTGAAAGTTTTCTGGTTATGTTTGGAAACAAGGCAGCGACCAGCCAGACACAACTTTGAAAATTCTTCTTAACATGTTTCAACGACAAGGTATTGACCGGTTGAAATGTGGTTGCAGAAAAACATTCAAATCTTCATACCGTATTTGACAACGGTTTCGGACCGGAAGAATACGGCCTTTTCGAAAAACACAAAAATCTTTTTCCGTTGTGTTCTCGATCGGGCTTGACCCGAAGAACATGACATCCTCACTTGGTTGTAGTTTAGGTTTTTGGTCTGAACTACGTTTGGTCTGATTTCCTTTAATAGGGAATACGTAGGCAGCCTACATTAGTAGGTCCGACCATCAGAGGACTTTAAATTCATATCTGCTTAAAACGACGATAACCTTTTATAACCGACTAAAAATGTCTAGGTTATGGAGTTTGGATAGCATGATAAACTGTGCATTATAACTGTTACCAATTGCATTCTCCCGTTCTTAAATGAACGAAATTGGAGAGTCTCTTGTTTATCAACGATGTTCGTCTACTCAGTAAGCCTTGGGTTACCCGTAGACTCCATTGTTGAGGGGCTCTGTAGACACCCCAATTTCGTACCCATGGTATGTGACTGACATAAAATATCAAGAACTGTTAAAACTTAACAAATATCAAGTTACAGGAGTCAAAAATGCGAAAGGAAAAGGATGCGAAACAAGAATGTAGGGGTGAAAGTGCAAAAAATCAAACTTGAATAGTAGGCTTGGTGCCGCACCAAAGGCCATGGGTGCCGCACCAAGGAACATGGGTGCCGCACCATGCATTCCACTGTAGCTGTTTCAAAAAGGAAAAGGTACAACTCTTGAAGCTCATGGTACAACTCATTGAAGCTGCTGAACAAATCAAAGAATTCCAGCCGAGCCCCTGCTCCTCGACTATAAATAGAAGCCTCGGCCTCCTCATTTCAGTGCTCATTTTCCGCGATCAAGAATCGCAACGAAGCTCTGCCGTTTCCTTCGATAAATATTAGTACGAGAGGTGCGAGATAGGTGAGTGGAAGCCTCTAAAATCTCCAAACCCCGTCCAAACTCCGCCAAAATAAATACCCATAGGTTATAAGTGATCTCTAGCCTAGTTGTTAGGTATCCACCTCACTTTCCCGGACCAAAAATCCCAAAGTAAGCCGTTACTCTGCCCGAGTAACGAGCTGAAAAATCAAAAAACTAAGTCGTGGTTCCGCCCAACCAAAAAGGCCAAAACCTACCCAAATAAGCTGTCACTCTGCTTGAGTTGACAAGCCCAAAGTCCCAGAAATAAGCAGTCACTTTGCCCAAATCAAAACAACAACCACACAACAAACAACAAAAGACTCCCTCTCCCTGAAGAACAGAGCGAGCACATCATCACTCTAAAAGGTAAAGCCTTTAAAGGCGTTGTTTATTTCATTTATTTTTTTTTCTGTCTTTTATTTATTTTTAAAATTGTTATTTAAATCCGGCACAATGTAGCCAATATAAGCCGTTATGCTGCCCGGATTAGAATAGAGAATAGTATGTAAAAGAGCCGTTATAATGATCAAATATTCTTAAATATGTCTGTAATTATTGTAAGGAAATGGCTGCGAGTCCGTAAATAATGTAGCCACGGATGTATCTGTTTTAATTTCCTGTCTTTTAATACTTTATTTATTTGCAAAATAAATATAACAATAAGCATACTTCAGCTAAAAACCATTTTTGAGACCGAAAGGGCGAGTTGGGTGCCTAGCACCTTCCCAACTCGTAACTTAGCCTCCGAACCCGTTTTCTTTTTCTCTGGTTTATTTTTCTTTTCTTTGGTTTTGCTTTATTTGTCTTAAAATAAAGATGTCGACTCTAAAACTTTCAGATCCAGTGGGGCCTCGCAACATTCCTTCTTTGCACTTTCCCGTTCTCCCATAAAAAAGGGAGAAATGGGAATGGAAGGGTGATGTATTCTCATATCCTGGTATCCCCTAAAAAAAGGATAACTTGATGCAGGAAACTCAAAGCTCACATAGTGATCTGAACGGGCTATAAGGCTATTTTTAATAAAATCCATAGTGGGGGCGTCGCAATATCCTTTTTTGCACTTTTCCGTTTTCCCCTAAAAAAGGGAAAATGGGAATGAAAGGGTAATGCATTCTCATATCCTGGTATCCCCTAAAAAAGGGATAACTTGATGCGGGAAACCATAAGTTCCCATATTGGATACAAAATCCACTAAAGGCAACCGAGGCACATTCAAACGTGCTAACATAGACAGCACTCCTCTCGCACTTTTGATTTCGTCTTCCCTTAAACAAGGGAGGGTGGAACGAGAGCAGTGGTGTCCCGCATCCGCACGTACGCGCACCCCTATCCAAGGGCGCGCGAGGCGCGGGTCGCACCCCGGGAACCTCACAAATACATAGCTCAAATTTTGAGATTTGAATTTATAACTGATGAATTTATCTGTTACATTTCTTAATATTTTTTATTTAACCATTCTTCATGCTTATAAAAAATATATAACTTTATAGTTAGACTATGTCAACAACTTCATTATTTATTTTAACTGGGACTAACTATTTCCTTGCAACTTTGACATTGAGAATCCATTTGAATCTTTGTTTGTGGACGTCTCTTAGGACGGATGGTATAAAAGTCATAATAGTTGCAGTAAATATTTTGGGTTCAAAATGTCTAAAGCTTATTTCGTGATCAATTTTTTAAAAAACTTTGCAGAAGATTAGTTGAACCTCCGCAAAAAATAGCAGACTTTATATAAATGTGATGAAAAATAAAAGGTCAAGCATGATATTATGAATTGTGCTAAGAATACTAACAGTTTGAGTATATTCAAAGTTTCTAGAAATGTGTAAATATATTCATGTCAACTTATCCAAAAATATTAAATGTTTAGCATAAAAACAAAAGGAAAAAAAAACAAAAAAACAAAGTGTTTCAGCTTCCAATGTTTCCATTTATGGATATCAATTTTAGGCGGGAAAATCACGTTTGTTATTATATATATAGATTGTAAAGGAGTAATTCAAATATAACTCATAACTGAGGGGTTCATTTGTAATTTACATACTTACGAATCAATCTGAACCATCAGTTGTGTTTAGCACAATTCGATCAGGGCCACCAGTTAGACCGTGAGCTCTTTAATAATATAGATTATTAGGATAATATGCATTTATTAATTGATAGAATTGGATATTATCCATTAACACCCATTACAGTTAATGGATGTTATTGGATAATATCCATAACTACTTGATGTATACAAATTATATGAATACACTGAGCTTGAATCAACTGAATATCTGACTTTCAATGTATCCTTGTCTTGAGATCAAAACCTGTCAAAGGATCCAATAACAACAGGGGCTTTTCCTGCAAATGCATTCCAGTGTGAAAATGAACTAACACACAAATGCAATATCAATTTGACAGAGTTTAAGCCTATTAAAAATGAGTGTATCTCTCAATTTCTCAATAAGGAAGGTTTATATAGGGCCAACCTTCAAGGCATGCTGAGAGTTGAACATTGAAGGCAAAGGCGTGAAAGGTGGGCACGTTCAGGGCCACGTCCGGAACGTGGGGCGGGTTTCCAAGCATTAACTCTCCACGTTCAAGATGACCTTTACCATGTAATTGAACGGGATGAGCATGCTCGCTAATACCTCTCTGTCTGCTTGCTATATTCTTGGCCCCCAGACTCTAGGCGAGAGGCTGCTTGCTTCATGTGCCTGAGCGGCCAGATATTTAATTTGTCCCTGCTCGCTTATGAATTGAGCTCGGACTATGATGAATGCACATGATTTGCTCGTGATCACGGAGATGGCGTGCTGGGCACGTGACCAATGCTTGGGCCTTTTGGGCTAGACCGTTCACTACCCATTAACTATATTTGGTAGATAATGATTTTATCCAAATTTAACCGATAACACCTAATTGTCACACCTAATCTTGCTCATATGTGTGATGTTTTTATAAATATCAAATGTCATTGTTTGAATAAACAAAATCTATATTAAAAGTTGGTATAAACAAAATGCCTAAATGAACTTGTTAATGTAATTTACTTAACTAATTTATATTTTAATTTGCTTTAAATTTTTATAAAACAATTATGACAATGTACTTTACGAATAAATTTGTTATATATTTAAAAAAATTATAATTCACATCTATCTTAATACTTAAATATGGAATGGTGAACTAAATGATGAAATTATATCTAACCTACTGCATATGCAAATAATCAATTAGTGACAACTTTTCTTATTAATCAAATCTTCTCACTTTAATTATTTGTTTTAACTTAAAATTGTTTTAATCGTTATAGAAAAATTTGATTCAAAAATATCTTAAATCAAGTGATTACTAATTTTTATTTTATTTTATTTTATTTTTATTTTTATTTTTATTTTTATAAAAAAATATACTTCATATGTCCCGGATAAATGTTCCTAGTGGATAAAACACAAGGATTAAGAAATATAATTAATGATGAGTTGTAAAATATATTGTAACAATAATACTCATTACAAACTATCTCTTTCATTACACTCACTCTCTCTTTATGATATACAATAATAGTATTACATGAAAGGATATAATGAGAAGAATGGTAGAAAATTTGTGCACCAAATATTTTTAGGAACATTAGTTGGGACATCCCAAAATAGAAAGTAGGAACATTTATCCAGGACGGAGGGACTATATATTCTTTGTAAATTTGTAATTTTTATTTCAAAAATTTCTTAAATATCAAGTGTAAGTGAATGATAAAATTATAATCAAATCTCACTTTACATCCTCAAATCAAATGATCAAAATAGCCCTCACGTGACATGCGCATGCCAATTTCCATTACCATTTCTAACGGCCAAGGCGAAATGAGACAAATTGTATTGTCATGTATGAAGTTGAAAAGTTTTTAACATTGAGATGCATTATAAGATTTGGTGTATACTTAAAGGCGGTAAACATATTTTGTCCCAAGAGCATTGCTACAAGTTTTAGCCTATATAATAGGTTAAAGAGTTTGAAATTCAAACTACTCCTTTTCAAAAATTTCAACCGCTTGAGTTTACCATGTTTGTTTTTAGCCAAAAAAGAAATTTAGGTACAAAAAACGAGTATACCCTTGATGAACGAACCGAACACGCGCGAGGTAAGTATGAGTTCATACATTGCAAATCTAAATCGATGCATGAAATTCAATCCTCATCTCGTTTCCGCAACAATTGTGATATTCAAACAATTTAAAAAGAATATGTTTAAGCTATGAAAGAAATACCGAAGGAAGAAACACTGGAGCCATTGAAGATGACAAATTTGGACATTTTAGGAAGAATATTATAATAGAGACCGTTTTGGTTGAAAAAAAAAAGTTGACTGAAATGGTTAAATGTTTAACAACAGTACCGACTCGCAATTTATTTAGGTCAAGTATGTAGACATGTATATAAATCAAATAAGAGGTGGTCTCCTGTAAGACGGTTTTATGGATCCTTATCAGTAAGACGGATCTATCCAGGTTAAATGAGACAAAATTTAGAAATCTCAAGCAACCCCTTAGTTTTTAAAAATTACAACACCGCCCTTCATGTTTATATATTCAGAGTGTCACTTTTTATTATTAACAGTGTCACTTTGTAGTATAAAATGTGTCACTTTTGGCCATAAAAATGTCATTATGCATTTTTAATGAAAATAATAATTTTTCCCTGAAAAGATGTTACTTTTTGGGCTTTAATATGTCACTTTTAGCCTTAAATGTATTACTTTTACTTTGAAAAATCTCATTTTTTATAAATTAAAATCATTAGTTTGGCATTAAAGTGTCATTTTATAGCATTAAAAGTGTCACTATTTAACATTGAATGTGTTACTTTTGACCATATAAGTTTTTCTTATAACTAAAAATCGTCATTATTGACCTTAAAAGTGTCACTTTTTAGCATTACATGTGTTACTTTTTATCATTAAAAGTGTCACTTTTGATTATATAAATCACTTTGCATTTTAATAAAAATAATAATTTTTTTTTTGATAGTGTCACTTTCGAACTTAAAAGGCGTCACTTTTGCCTTTTAAATGTGTTATGTTTGCTTTTAAATGTATTACTTAGTGTTTCATCAAAGTTTGTTAGGATTCATCAAGCATCCTAAGGTAAATAAAGTTAACGGAGGACTAACGGAGCTAACAGAAGATTAAATTGCAAAAGTTAGGGTGAAAGAAATTTTAGGAGTATCAAGCAAAAAATGAAACATTTCATTTTATAAATCATTTTGGAACTGACAGGTTTCGAGCACGTTGGCTGAACCATGTTGGTTGAACCATTTTTATGATTTTAATATGTTTTATATTTATTATGATCCACAAATTCTTAAATTAAGCTCCGTCTTACCAAATTCCGTCCTACACAAGTTTTTGCCATCAAGTAAAAAGGTATGGACTACTTGCGTAGAAATGGTTCAGGACATGTAAACCCCGAAATTGCCCGTTAGCCACTTACTTCGGTTATTCTTCATCACCGACCCCATATCAAATCAAAGCAGTTAATAATCAGTTAATAATCATCCACTTTTGAGTAGGGCAGCTTAGGTACCCGCAGTTTCTCTCAAAATTGACAACCCTGCCCATTACTTTTCTGCTGTAAGGAAAATCCAGAATGAAAGCTAAAACATCAGGCACAATTTGTTTATTCCATCAAAAGAGACTGAAGCAGAACTCAACACACATTCGGCATCCCGCTTTATTATATAAAAACTAAATAATACGACTATACGAGAGCAAGTATAAACTTAAGGTACCAGAATGTAAATATTCATCCATCTTTGAAAAACTCAACGTGGCTACATACGTCTTTCTACTGATTGTCTAAAGAAACCAAGTGTTCCTATACCGACTTCTGGCTGTAGCGCAGTATTCCGTAAACGTCAATAATGCCAGGGGGGAAAACAGGGTCAGTAGCTGCTCTAACAGCAACCTTTGACACAGCAGTAACATTTACAGGGGGTGTGAAGAGTGGACCAATAAGGGGAACCTGGTTCATGGGTTTCACACATTTGAATACCTGCGTTGAGACAACACAAGCATTACCAATTGATGCATATAACTCCTTCATTTCAGGAAGAGAAAAAAACTGAAAAGAAAAAAAAAAAAAAAAACTGGAATTACATAATGCAAAGATTCATGATTAACAATAGGATAGATGGCTTGATCCTGATCGTCCAGAGAGAGAGAGAGAGAGAGCATGTATCCCAAGTGATAAAGCCTCTTAATTGAGTAATATTATGTTCTATGTAAATGCATGAAGCAGTTCCATCTAACAAGTAAAAACTGAGACCTGATGTATGCAGGCTGAGCAGATTACATAGAGAAGCGCAAGATTATTACCATCTCGAGTGGAGAACCAATTACACCTAGAGGCAGCTTCATACTCCCGACACGACGAGTTCCATATATAAACCCAGGTCTCAAAATCGTCCCTGAAGAAAAAAAAAAGCATTTTCTCGTGATTAAGTTTCATGTTATTGTTTATTGACAAACAATTAACTTGGAACCTAGATGGAAAAAGAAGATGAAAGAGAACAGAAGGCGGTCTTTCAAATTGCCAAAACTAATGCATGTTGCTTAATGTTCTTCAGTCAGAAGTCAGAAAAGAATCTCTGCATTTAGTTATTCGTTTCACCTCGAAATCTAATTAAATTTCTATTAAAAAAAACTTAACATTATGTTTCGGGCTATTAAAGACGGTGACCACTGACCTCCATATGGGAATTTGGTTAGTAGCTCTGTTTCAGCAGCTCTCTGCATGAGACATTGTATCATATCAATGCACCACAAGAAAGAATGGAAGCAACAACATAATGAATCCAAAGTCATATACACATCACGAATTTTAATGAAAATCATCATAGGGTAAACATTCAATACTTTATCCAAATCCGAACTACAACTCTTTGTATAAGGTTATCTCTACTGAGAGAACAACAATCATTGTCAGTGAAGTTAATAAATTTTTCGCAGTCAGGGTTGAATCCATCTCCTTGCAAAAAACAAGGGAAAGGGGGCTAGATTATCCCTTCCCTAGAACCCCCGTTGTGCAGGAGCTTCGGCACTGGTTACGCCCTTTTTTTTTAAGTCATGTTCAGGGCTTGGTTAAGGATTGAGGGGCTTGAACAAGGGGATTATCCCTTTCACTTTTCACAATGTTGGTATAGGAAATTATTTTAAGAAATGGAAGGTTGCATTAGTGAAGAGAGTTTAGTTCAGAATGCATGTTTTGCAGAACTGGGATACCCAATATAATTCTCTGTTTGAATGCTTTTGCACTCGTAAGTCATAATAACTAACATCTTCTAATCAAAATCCATATACACAGCAGATAGGCTGATATAATTGGTCCAAGGGGAAACTACACATATTCTATTTCATTTTATTCTTTCTTGCCTATTCTATCACATGACTAGCACAAGCCAACCTCCTCCCTCCCTATAAGATTAATAAATAACATTCTATTGTCAAGATAGGAGGGACCTATGCTGCATGGACACAGCAATTTGCTGCCGTTTTCCGTATCCGACACGGATACAGGTTGGATAAGCGAGATACGACTCAAAATACGTCCAGGAGCCGAATTTGAATTTTTCAAAACGTTCAACACAGACACGGGCACAGGAATTGGGGAGTCGGGATATGCATCACTTACCTCAGACATGTTTGGGCACATATATGCCCTATTTTTTTAGATTTCAACAATCATCCCCGTTCCCTTTTGCCTCTGTGAACTGTCGAAGACTCCAAGCCCTAGCCCCCTGTCGAATTGTCAAAGGCTCCAAGCCGTAGCCCCCTTTACGAAGTGCCGAAGTGAAGCAGAAGCAGAAGGGAACTCGGTAATGGAGGCAAGCTATGAAAATGGAAATGGATGCATTGGAAAAGAATCATACATGGGACTTGGTGGATATACCCAATGGTAAGAAACCTGTAGGGTGTAAATGGGTCTTCACTGTCAAGTTCAAAGCAGATGGAACATTAGAAAGATACAAGGCCCGCTTAGTAGCAAAGGGATATATGCAAATCTATGGGGTAGATTACCATGAGACATTTGCCCCTGTTGCAAAGATGAACACGGTTAGAATCCTAATTTCTCTTGCAGTCTAGTTGACCGGGAGTTGGAACAGTTTGATATGAAGAATGCTTTTCTCCATGGAGAATTAGAGGAGATTTATATGAACATTCCTCCTGGGTATCAATACAGTGAAGAAGGTAAAGTCTGTCGGTTAAGGAAATAATTATATGGTCTAAAACAATCACCCCGTGCCTGGTTTGGAAGACTGATGAGTGTCATGAAGAATAGTGAATATAAGCAGAGCCAAGGAGACCATACATTGTTTGTTAAGCATACAGATTCTAGAGGAGATACAACACTATTGGTCTATGTAGATGACATCATAGTAACAGGGAATGATGAAAAAGAAAGAAGGGACTTGAAGAAAAGGTTAACTGAAGAATTTGACATCAAGGAACTTGGGAGACTAAAGTACTTTCTTGGCATTGAGGTGGCTTGGTCTAGAAGTGGTATTTTTCTTTCACAACAGAAGTATATCACTGATCTACTGAAGGAAACGGGGATGGGAGCTAGTAAACCAGCTACTACACCAATAGAACTGAACCACAAGTTGGGAGAAGCAAGTGGAAGTAGTAAGGTAGACAAGGAAATGTATCAAAGACTCATTGAACGTTTGATCTATCTTGCACATACTAGACCAGACTTGGGCCTACCCAGTAAGTGTAGTTAGTCAATTTATGCATGATCCCAGGGAAGTTCATCTCCAGGCTGTTTATCGGATTCTCCACTACTTGAAGGCTCATATAGGGAGAGGATTGATGTTTACAAAAATATAGAATCCAGAATTAGACATTTGTGTGTACACAGATACGGATTTTTCTGGTTCCCAAGTTGACAGAGAATCTACCACAGGGTATTGTACGTTCCTAGGAGGAAATCTAGTCACTTGGAGGAGTAAGAAGCAAAGTGTGGTGGCAAGATCAAGTGCTGAAGCTGAATTCAGGGCAATGGCTGATGGAGTGTGTGAACTACTATGGACAAAGGTGATCCTACAGGACCTAAAGAGCAAGTGAAAAATGCCAATGAAATTGTTTTGTGACAACAAATCAACAATAAGCATTGCTCATAATCCAGTACAACATGACCGGACAAAGCACATTGAGATAGACAGACACCTTATCAAGGAGAAGCTGGATGAAGGACTAATCTGTGTCCCACGTATGCCTACACAGTTGTAGTTGGCAGATGTGTTAACAAAGGGGCTTGGCGGCAAGGCATTTCAAGACAACATCAGCAAGCTCGGAATGCAAAATTTGTATTCACCAGCTTGAGGGGGAGTGTTGGAAATCTGAATGAGAAACAATTTCGTTATAATTGATTTTATTCTATTTGAACAGCTGTGATTAGAATCTTTTATTTTAGGAAGGTTGTAACTGATTGGAACTTGCCTTAGTTAGAAAATTAGCTTAGTAAATGTCCTTGATTTCAGGATCCTAATTGATCCTAATTCCCTGTATAAATATAGGTACTCTAAACTTCAATAGACAAGAAAAAAAATTCAAGTTCTCTTTTATTCTACAGTATATACAGCCAAAAGAGACTTTAATCAAGGGAAAAGTTTTTCACAAATTCTACAAAAGAGATGAGAGGTACAAAATGGAAAAGGGTACTATTCCTATGGGGCGGAAGGAGTACTGGATAATTAAAGCAGTCAAAATTGGAGACTGGACAGGCTCTGTTGGCTAAACATTCAAGATGGACCCTATTGTTTTAGCAGCAGTTTGCTACACCGCAATCCAGAAATAATTTCTATGATGGATTACAAACATTATGCACAACAGCTAAATTTTGGAGGCATTTCAAGTGATCAAGAAAAGAGACAAACTGCTAGACACATCTTTAAAAATTACAGCAGAAATTTATTTATTGAAATCATGCAAGTCACTCAAATAATCTAACATTAACTTCAGTAAGTGGAAAGTAGTTTAAATACTGCAATAATAGTACCTTTCCCTCGTAATAACCTTGTAGCAAGTAATTAGCAACACCAAAATCAGCAGCAGAAATGTAAACGAATCGTTTTACTCCTATCACAAGAATGAAGGGAAGTTACTAAAGAATAAAATTCAATCAAAAGTCTCTACGGCTGGGTCTGGCATAAGAGGCATAACTGTTGAACTCACTAACAGTGAGCAAAAAAATTTGGTAAGTCATTCACATAAGCACATGCACGGAGGCAAGAGCGAAGTGAAAGTTGCTACCGAATAAAACTCGATCAAAAGCCGCTACAGCTGGGTCTGGTATATAAGAGGCATAACTGCCAAACTCACTAACAGTGAGCTCAATTTCTCAGTAAGTCATTCATATAACCACATGCACATAGGCAAAATCAAATAATGCCACTTCCAAAGCCAAAAAGGTATCATCAATAGATTTTGAAATTCCCCAAATTAGTCAAAATGGAGGAAATGGCAAAGAGATTCTCATAGAGTTCCAAAGCACACATTATCTCAGACAACAGTTGCTGTGTGTGTTATTGTGTGTGTGTTATTTATATATATATATATTTATTTATATATTTATTTATTTATATTTATTTATAACTACAGCCATGCTGTCATCACATAGCTTCTTCATTTTCCTTTCAGTATGAAGTCCACGTGTATGTAGCTTTACTGAAGAAAGAAATTAATTCTTTATGGGGCCAGGCCTTGTTTGAAATATCACAAGTCGTTGACAAGTACTATAAGATGGCTGGACTAGAGAAATACCAAGCATCACCACTATGTATGTTTTGCCTTGTCGCAGAATATCAAATATTCAATAAGCATACAATTCACATCGTTCAAGGAAATAAATCTGAGGAACAATATAAAGCTGTGCTTTATGTTGTTACTGTGATGTGTGAATGTTCTATGGTAAAGAATACAATGATGTCCATGTATTGTGTCCTAAACTCCCTAATCTCTTGTGGAATAACAGTTCATCAGTTCTCTTTGACAGACAAAAGACGCAATTCAAGTGATCTATCCAATGAAACAATAGAAAGAGAACTACTCCCTCTATTCCACCCAAAGAGTTCCTATTTGAAAAGTCTAATATTTTTTTTTTGATAGGTAAGTTTTTTTTTTGATAAGTATTATATACCAAAGCGTCAAAGCAAGAGACGCATCCTTTTTACAAACTAAGCATACACAGGACTAATCTATAGAAAAACTATTAACAAAATCAATACATGAGTTGTTATGAATATTGGAAGAATTAGCATCCTCGACCCCCCAAAAGAACATGCAAATCAGCTCATCCTTCAACCTGTCCACCGTCCTCTCCTCATCCTCAAACACCCTTCTATTCCTTTCCCTCCATATGGTCCACCAAATACCTAGAGGGACTGTGTGCCAAAAGCTATTCCTTCTTCTTCTTCACTTGTACAAAGACCAGCTCAAAAGGAGATCTTTAACCGATCTCGGCATCACCCAAGCAACAGAGAACAAACTAAGCATTGAATTCCAAAGCTTTGTCACTATCGGGTAATGAAGCAACAAGTGATTCACACTTTCATCACATCCTTTGCACATGAAACACCAATTAACATAGGTCACTTGACGCCTCTGCAAATTATCACCTGTAAGAATGGCTTCTCTGGCAGCTTCCCACGCAAAAAACAAAACTCTACTTGGAGCTTTCACTCTCCAAATACTTCTCCAAGGGAACACAATCCTCTCTCTGTTAGAAATAATATGATAATAGGATCTAACAGAAAAAGTCCTCTTCGAGCCCACCCACACCGCCCTATCCTCCCGCTGACCCACCGAGTAAGAATATAACTTGGCAAAAAACTGAACACAAGAATCCATCTCCCAATCTTGAAGATCTCTCAGAAATATGGGACTCCAAGAAACTTTCCCATCCTCTATATTCAGAATCGAATTAACTAAACAATCTTTCTCACTTGCTAAGTTAAACAAAGCTGGGAAGGATCACCATAACTCCAGGTCATCACACCATTTATCCTTCCAAAATCTAACTTTGGACCCATTACCAACCTCAAAAGATATGTCTCTCAAACTGAGCCCAACCCTTCGATAGGTAAGTATGACACTTTATTGGTATGGGGATTGAAAAGTCTAATTATTAAGGAGATATATTAATATCATTGGAGCTAGTCATAATTACAAAAAAACAATTGAGCACAAGCAATGTGCTTACAACACAAGTGGAGGGTAAAGATGAAATGTTATTGCAATTGTGAGCATAATTTTTGAAAGTGCTCTTAAAGTGAAACATCTCAAAATAAGTATAGTAGACTCTTTGCCTAGAATAGAAGGAGTATTATTTAGGCGAACTACCCAAATGGTCCCTGTAAATTAGAGATTTCTCGGTTTTGGTCCTTGAATTAAAAAGTTTTGAATTTTTGCTCCCTATACTAATTTTGTTTCACGGGGTTGGTCCTTCCATCCAATTCTGTTAATTTTCTGCCGTTAAGTTCAACCACGTGCATATTGTGATGCATTTTGAAAGGGTATTTTTGTCCGTGCAATATGTTTTCAAATTGACCAAATTATTTATATTTTATTTATAATTAAAACTTTCTTCAAGTGTATTTTAGTAGTTGCAAAACAAAAATTAAAGAACAAATACAGATTTTTAAAATATATCAACTCGGTTAAAGAACAAACATTGTCATTAATCATAAAAGTCATTGTCCTGACAAAAAATTCACCAACATAATCATCATTATCATCATCCACATTGAGACACCCTCTTTGGGATGAACTAACTCCGGTATCAACTCCACCATCACTCACTCCAGTATTAGACTCCACCTTCACCTCCATAGCAGCCTCCACCTTCACGTCGGCCTTCATCGCTGCGAATTCCACTGTCACCACCTCACTCACTCCAGTATCAACACCACCATCGCTCACTCTAGTATCAGGCACCACCACGACCATCACTAAATCCAGATCTGTTTTCTTAAACTCAAATTTGAAATTGCACATGCCCCACGCACCCACGAAGTTGATTCGCAAAATACCACAATGCAACCTGAATTATCACAAATATAGACAGGGAAATGATTGGCAAGTAACAATTTCACTAATTTCAGCAGCTCATCCCGAGATTTAGAAAAATCTTACTTGAATTGTGACACAAATCGGCTCCAACTTGCAAGCTCTAGGCTCGGGTTGAAAGTAATTGCGCAATGGGGGGGGGGGAGAAAACTCGTTCCTTGGCACTCAGAAATGGCCGGTGTTGAAGAAGACGACTGGAGTGGGGGAGGGAAGGCGGAATGGAGTCGGACTGAAGAGGGCAAGGGCAATTTCGGCCTGAGTTGGGTGAAAGTTTGAAAGGAAACGCCGGCAAGTGCAGGAGGAAGGAGATCGCGACAATTTCTTCGCCGGAAAAGAAGAAGATCGTGAAGCTGGAGAACGGAGGTATGGAGGTCGATGGCTGCGGGTAGGGAGAAAAAGAGGGAGATTGCGCCTGAATTTGGTGAGAGGGGAAGAGGGCTCAGAGATGGAGTTTGAGAGAGAGCACGGGAACTTGGATGGGGATGGCAGAGTTGGAGTCGGAGAAGGAAAGGGGAAGAAAGAAAGCAGCTGCTGGAGTGAACCAGAGAAGAAGTTAAGGATGGAGCTGTTGGGTACATAGAAGAGGAAAGAGAAGAGGTGGTGAGAGTGAAGGGTGTTAGAGAGAGGGAGACGGCGGTGACCGGTGAGGTTCGAGAGGTGCAGAAAATTACATAACATAAAAAAAATGAAAGTTTCCACATAGTGAGTCCTGAACTTTCTAAATTGATCTGACAATTTTACCATCGGTCAAATCACATGACACGCACGTGGGGAAACTTAGCTGACGGAATTGGACAGAAGGACCAATTCCGCAAAAAAAAAATCAGCTTAAGGACCAATTACAAGCAATCAGGACCAAAACCGAGAAACCCAAATTTTTCAAGAACCATTTGGGTAGTTCGCCCTATTATTTAGGCAAAAGTAGAGCCTACATCTACGAGTGAAAATCTTTGTGATGCACAATGAGGTAAATCTATTGATACATACCTAAGAAGGTCAGCTAGTGTTGGGAAACAAACTTGTTTTAGCGGCTTCTTCCCAACTTGTCATCAACTAGTTTTCAGATAAAGTTTGTTTGACCACTCGTCTCTTTTTGCGATAATTATGCCAGCTAAACCAGGTGCAATAACCAAAACTAAACTCCCGAAGAGCCTCACAAATCAAAAGAGCCAATAACACGAGGCAAGATGATTTGACAGTCAATATATATTAGTCCCTAGTTGCTGATACTGAACTGATACCCTAGCTATTTCTCACATGCGGTGAAGAAAATTAGATTGAATGCTGAACCACAAGTCAGAGCCTCATTAATATGTGTCATGTATACCTCTTTAAGTTTTCTTTTAGGCTTTTGGAAGCACCTGGATGGATGTGGGATCGAGACGCCAAACGTGGTGGGCATGCCAATACTTGTTTCTTTACAAGTGATAAGACCATATACACAATCCCTTGTGGTAGCAACATTCCGATATTGAAGTTGAACTTCTTTATAATACATCCACCATCTAAATAAAAGGGCTTTCTTTGATAAAGTAGCCAAACTTACAGACTTGATTTGTGAGCTTCTAATGATAACCATAAGTTAGTCAATGAGTAACTAGTCGCACACCATGCTCCTAACAAACTGGAGTTAATTTCTGATTGGGAGGGTGTTGATGTAGGACATACTGGTTGGGTAAATTTGATATGCTTTGTAAACCTATGGATCCTACAAGAGTCCAAGGCTATTTGGTTTGTAAGAGAAACTAGCACATTGAAAGTTTAGACTAATATACTCAATAATGATTTCTAGTACTTGGTCAAAATATTAAAAAATTAGTACATTTTTTTTCATTGGCAGCCATAGCTCTAGTAATATTATTAACTCATGGTAAACTATATATGAGATAAAATCTTTCCTAATTGAGACAGAAAAGAACATCGAGAACTTTATGAAAATATGAATTTTGCATTCCTTTCTTCTCTCATTAGGGCTTCTTCTTCTCCGATCTTATTCTTGCACACATCCTACAAGATATGATCTACTATATAATATGGAGCTATTTGGGGTTAAGTGTTATATTTGACATATCTCCTCACAGTGGATGCGATCATACGAACTTGCAGTGCACTGCCCAAGGTTTTTTGAATTGCGGATACACAATACGTGAAGGTCACGATCATGGTGCAAGGTATGGCACTATCATGATAAGTAACAAAATCGGTTACTCAAGCTGTCATTTTTTTCAAACTAAGAAATCACTAAAACTCAATAATACAAATTCTAAAAAATCATTACTACTAAAAATTGTATTTGAACGTTTCTAATGGTTTCTAAGCACAATCAAACATTTGAAATCGCTTATTTACTTTTCTTGGTATTTAAAATAAATGCAGCCAGAATCACATTAATGATCAGCCCAATTGCCATTGAACGGTTTAGGTTGAAAGGTCCATTAGAGTTTGAAAGATCCCACATCAAACTTCTCTCAAGCTAAAAATATCAGCCCACATCAAACCCTTCTTATGCAGAAAAAATGGCCAATCTAATTAACAGTTCATTATGTATTAGCAATTAATTGGATTAGATCTGAGTTCCTTAAAAACCCAGATGAAATGTAAAAAAAGACCATACCAACTGTTCAAAAAAAAACAAAAAAAAAAAGAAGAAGAAGAAGTATAAATAAGAAAATAGAGGTCTGTACATATTTTCCTTGCAATAATACAAGAGCTTTGCACTGCGATTTGCAAAGAGCTCATACATCTGAGAGAGAGGTCAACTGTTGAAAGTGGTCGACCAAGAAGAGTGATAGGGACGAAGACATGAAAGCTGGATCCAAGATGGTTAAAGAAATTTGAAGAAGTGGAAGAGATTTCGAAAATAATGTGAGAGCTTGCAGCAGCGGAGAATGGCCTCAAATTCGACCGCCATAGTCAACTACAGTGAGTTCAATGACTCAATCTTAGTACAAGTACAGAAGATTGATCTGAATATAAGTACACCAGATCTTCTTCCCACACTTCAATCTCTTCTCTGCTCCTTCAATTTCACCCCAAGGCCTACGCTGAAGTTAGGGCTTCTTGTTTGAGAGAGGAATCAGAAAATTGGCTTATCAATTTTGTTTGACGCTAAAGCAGCGACCAGTTTCCATCTCGTTTCTCCTTTTCAGCCTTTGTTCTCCTTCGTCACATCGTAACGGAAAACAAAACAGCCTCAACAATCCGTTGACGGTCGATATACCATTATGTACCACCCATTCTCCTGTAAATTGCAATTCCATTGATGTATCGTAACAAATCGTGTAGGCTCCAATGCTGTTAGTGACGGCTGATAACTAATTACCTGGAGCCCTGCCATCACTAAAAACACAAAGTTTCTACAGAAAGACTAACCCAAGAGTCAATGAAAAAAGAAGCTAATCTACTGTACAACAAGGATAAGGCCCTATAGTCGAGGGAAAGATGAGAATGTGACTCCCAATCCTGCATGCACATGACACACATCCCGTCAAGACTTTATGGCACATCCTGTGTTGGCCTACAATCACTAGTATTGGCTTTCCCCTTGATCAAAGTCCAGATGGCATCACAAATTTCAAATTAAACTCCACATTCTAAAAACGCGTTATGTAGAACAGCAAGGAATTACAAAAACAAGAAAATCAAGAGTACCAACAACTAGAGTTATAACCAGTCTTAAAAAGGTCCCAAGGACAAGGATTATTCTCTTACCAGCTTAAGAAGACGAGAGACAAGAGAGGAATGATGGAATTTTCTGAAAATAAAGAATAACCCCAAGAACAAATTTACTCCAGAATCGATAAGATAAGAAACAGACACATTATGCACATATGATAATAAAGACTTAGGAATATCAGGGACAAGCGCCTTCCACTATGCAGGAAAATCTACCCGGAAGTCAATGAGTTGAACAAGATCCAAAGATGAGAAGTGTGGGAAAGTGTACCATTAAAGTTTGGAGATAAGCTTCAATGGGCTCACATGAGTGATATAAGTTGAAGACCAGAGTTGGTTCTGATGATAGAATGCCAAAGTGTGCTGGGTGTTGGAGGAAAGCCCGCAGGCACTTTGCAGCAAGAAAGATATCTTAAACACAAAGATAACCAAAACCCCCTCATCATAGAGCTAACAACCTGTGTTCCAATCAATCAGGTAACCTCTCAAGCATTTTACAACTCTTTCTTCAACGTATTAAAGATTCACCACCATTTAGGAAATTCCCTTAGCTCCATCTACCGTGCCAAAATGTGTCGTATGACATTTTTCCGTTCCCAGTTAGGCATCAAAAAAGGTGATGCGTCCTTTGTACAATAGGAGTATACCTTACCAAAAGGATTAGCCAATATCTATACTATTTACAAAATCTACAATATAAGTGTTAGGACTAGGAGTGGAGTGATCAGTCTCGGAACACCAAAAATGAAGGGTGCGAATCAACAAATTCTTCAGATCCGGGACTGACAATTCCTCGTTATCAAATGCCATATGGTTTCTTTCCCTCCATAGAGTCCAACACACTCCCAAAAGAGCTGTCTCCCAAAAACGGTTTCTCCTATTCTTATACCTCATAGACCAGCCCCTAACATGGTCAATAATCGACCTCTGCATGACCCAAGTCATCTTGAACAGACGAGCACAAAATTCCATAACTCGATAGCCACTTGGCAATGGAGGAGTAGATGATTTACACTCTCCTCACTAGCCTTGCACAAATAATACCTATTGACAAAAACCATGTTACGTTTCCGCAAATTGTCCCCGGTTAGGATAGCTTCGTGAGTCACTTCCCACATGAAGAAAGCCACTCTCTTAGGGGCTTGAGAGTTCCAAATTGCTCTCCAAGGGAAGGAAGTTATGCCACAGTTGAGAAGTTTGAGATAATACGAATTCACTGAAAAAAGAGGACCCCTTGTACCTTTCCAAACCACCTTATCCACCAACCTGTCTGTATTCTGCTCTTGAAGCCTCCCTAAGAGCTGCACAACTGACTCAATCTCCCAATCATGAAATTTCCTTCAGAACATGGAATTCCAGATAGGGTTACCCTCCATTGTAGACAAAACAGAACTAACTCTACAATCCTTATCCGTGGAAACCTCGAATAAGTTATGGAACACCGCCCTCAAACACGTATCTCCGCACCATCTATCTTCCCAAAATCTCACAGAGACCCTGTTGCCAACCTCAATGCAATGAAACTCTCAAAAGAGCTCCACTCTTTCCTGATGCCCCGCCACACTCCCACCCCATAAGTAGAATTGACCGCACTTGGGAACCAGCAGTGATCCACTGCTCCATACTTACAAACCACCACTTGTCTCCAAAAAGCCTCCTTCTCTATAAGATACCTCCACAACCATTTGAGTTTTCTGATTTTCAGACCTCCCTCTTGAACCCTGGAGAAAACTTTCTCCCAGTTCATTAAATGAAACTTATGCCCATCTGTCTGCCCTTCCCACAAGAAATCTCTTTCCAACTTCTCTAATCTTTGCCTTATTGTGGCATGAATCACAAAGAGTGATAGGAAATAGGTCGGTAAATTAGCAAGAGTGTTCTTGATTAAGACTAATCTCCCCCCTTAGAAAGGAGTTGACGCTTCCACCCTGCCAATCTCTGCTCGAAACGCACAATCACTGCCGTACTCTTTGACTGTGCACCAATAGGAAGACCAAGGTAATAGGAAGGAAGAAAAGCAGACTTACATCCAAAGAATGAAGCTAGATCCCCAACATTTTCCACAACCCCTATAGGAATAATTTCACTCTTGGAAATGTTAATTCGAAGACCCGAAACTGCTTGAAAGAATAATAATACCAATCGAAGATACCCCAACTGAGCCTTATTTGCACCGCAAAAAACCAAGATAACCAAGGTGTCATCTGCAAAAAGAAGATGGGAAGCCGACACCTCCCTCTCCCCTCTCCTCCCCACCTTGAACCCACTTATAAGACCTTCCAGCACTGCCTTCTCTAACATCCTGCAAAGAGCCTCCATAACAACAATAAACAGAAACGGGGACAAAGGGTCACCTTGACGCAAGCCCCTCGAGCTTGAGAAAAACCCCGATGGTTCCCCATTCACCAAAACAGAGAAAGAAACACTGCCTGTGCTAGTCTGATTTTAGACTGATTGATCCAAATTAGAGGTTCAAATAGTAAGTCAACACTTTGTCTTTTTCCTAGGTAGGAAACAAAGAAAAAGAATGGATGATCAAGAAACATAAAAGGTACCTTGCCCTAATTGCTAAAATTTTGGAAGGTAATTAAACTAACTGGATTAATAACTGATTTAGACTAGGAAATTTAAATTAGTCAAGGGAGAAACTAATCTATAAAATAACATCCCAGAGAGCAGGAAACACCTAGCTTAGAAATCCAAATTAGCGAGTGAAAACAAAGAACCAATAAATCACCAACTACATGAAAGAAGCTGCAATGATAACTAAATTAGGAGCTTGAGAAAAAGCCAAAAATTACACCAGATTGTTTGTTAGAATCACATGAGACCAAGACAAACTTTTAGGTGTGTTCAGATCTCAGATCACAGATGACGATAAATACTCCATTTTGCTTATTACTCTATTACTTGCAGCAATCTGAAAGTGTGTGCACTATTCGCATGCTCTGAGATTGTGGGTCTTTGGACATGGTCTGAAGCTTCACCAAGCACTTTTGCTAGCACCAATTCTTCACATGAGCCCCGTGTGGAACTTCCCAAGGTAATGGGCTAGAGTCTGCTCATACTTGCCAAATGAGAATTGCCTAGTCCAACCACATGATTGTCCCCTTTCCTTTCATAGTGTTTCAGCAAATGTGAATATTTGCTTTCACCAAGGAGCTTCAAAAAAGATTATTCAAAGTACAAACAAGGACACACGACACCCAGAGTTTTCCATAAACTAATGTGACGCATCCTCGACAACACTCCCATCAACTCCCAACAAAGTTCAATGCTTTATAGCAAGAGATGTCCCCCTAGCTTGGCTAAATATGAACTGCACCCTAGTCCTTAACACGACTCATCGTTCTTGTGAAAAATCTATCACAATAAGACTGCCCTTCAGAAAGGTTTTTTCCTTTCTCTCCCCTTGAGTGATCTGCAGTCCCTTTCACCGAAAACATTTCTCCTTCTGGCTCCATAGCACATAATGCAACAACAAAGCATCTGCTCGAACCACTTCCCTCCCAACCAGCCAGTTGAGTCCATTGTGACCCCCCTAGTCTCAACTTGAGCCACCCTGAGATAACCTTGTACAATATTTATGCAAAACTAACATCACAAGATCATTTCAAAAAATAAAACGCTTTAAGCCTCCTCAAGATAAAGCAAACAATGTTAGGTGCAAGGTGACCACTTTAAGCAAACCTTAGTTCATTATTTAAGTTGAATCCTGTAACACGTGTTAACCAACACATCACCTTTAAGCTTGCAGTGTGCTAACTGTCTATTCATCAACTTTCTTAGTCAAGTAAGCCCTTCCAAATTTAATCAAGTGGAAGATAAAAATCAAGAGAAATAAATAGAGCAGTAGAAGAAGAGAAGTGTATCATGTAGAAAGAATATTAGTCAGTACCTTTTTCTGCAGCGGCTCTGATTGCATTGATGTTGGCAGTTCCATTGATCTTGTACATGTAGGAGTTGGAACCAAAACCACCAACACAAGAGATCTGCAAAAATTGAATGAACACAGTTTCTTACCAACATAAGAGAAGAAACAAATAGAGAAATTTCATAAACTTTTTAATTTTAGGAAGGAGATGAATGAGATCAGCAGAAAAAAAAATACAAGCATGAGAACAAGATCCACCGAAAAGCTAAAGAACGTCAAAAAAAAAAAAAGAGAACAAAATCAATGGAGCACCGCTCCCCAATCCCTGCTCAAGTGATTGAGATCCCTGAAAAACACCAAATGCTAACCAACTCATCTAAAAGCTTAACCTATTAGATAGAGCCTCAACAATGTATATCAAGATATATAAGCGTCACAAACCAAACAAGAGTGCCAACATGTGCATTTACAATACCACGGGTAACAAATGCAAGCGGGATGACTCGAACTCAAGACCTTGCCAAACCTAAGCTTTGTTACCATGTTAAGTTACCAACTCATCCAAAAGCTTAAGCTAGTAAATAGGGGGGTTGAACGATGTATATCAAGCTTAACATCTACAAAGAGGATAGGATACCTATCTTTCTAGAGAGAAAGGAAGAACCTTATCCATGAAAATCATCCCATTCTTCTCGGTCCATAAACACCAAGAAATCCAAATACCCCACACTGCCATAGCCATCTGCCATCTTTGCCACATCAAAAATCATAAAAAGAGATAAGCAAGTACTCCTCAACAGAAGGACACATTTATCACCCAAATATGCACCTGAATATGCACCTGAGTACTGCTCTCGACGATGAACCAACATGACGGAAGAAAGATGAGGGGATAAATTTCAGGTGACACGTAAAGGGGGCAAAAGATCCCATATCAGCATCCCTACCAGGCCATTGAATACCAAACATGCTTCTCAGTTCGCACATGTACTCAAGCACAACAACTACCCCAATAAAATGGTTGCACATATATGTTAAGTTGTAGATGAGAGCCAATATTCCCTCCTTCTCAAGTCAATATTTATCTTAAGCAATTATAAGAAAAATCAATAACAATTGTAAACTCAAATTCTAAAAATCACAAATCAACATCCCTCTAGCTATTTATTTTTCTTTTTTGATTTTATCTGCAGAAATCCATCTTGGTCTTTAAGATGTTCCACTTTGAAAAACCCAAATAAAAATCAAGCTAACAACTATTCACGTGATGTTCCAATTCAACCTACAACATATAGGATAAGTACTAATAGTCCCAGGTGCACAGAAACAACATAATAATGACTTTTTCAGCCCAAGGAAACCTCACTTGATAAAGAGGTTTCCCCATCATGAACTTCATCTATCCACACCCTGCTTTGCGTACCAGATGCCTGTCCTCCCACCCCCACATCATCAGAAACTTCTGCTTCTCCTAGGATGGAATCTAGGCCACCTTTGTACCCTTGATTTTAGCGCACCACAAGAACCGCCTCTGAACTTTTTGTTCTCATGGTTGGGGCCTTGCACTTCTTCCTCATCATGTTTGTGCAAGATCTTAGCATTTTCGTCCACCCATCTCACCTTCTTTACTCGTGCACCTTGTGTGAGGCTCAGGTACATTTAACACATTAATCACAAATGACAAAACACGTTGTCTATGCCATAGTTCTCATCGTCACACAGGCCTAGATGGAAGACCCCTCCCTAGCTTGTTCTTCTAGTTCTCTCCCTTTTCTTCCCTCTTAAAAACTACATATTTGCGCTTCAACATCCAAACAAAGTTATCTTCGTTCAATCATGTATTTCTCCCAGATTCCATCATGGTCACCCAAATTTGTCAATGAATTATTAGAAAAATCCATATATGTGCCTATATTGCAGTCTTTTGAGTTGACAATTTGCTTATAGGTGGATCCGTAAATAACTTGTCCAATTTGACTTACCACCTACATGCTCAATACATTCTCATATTTGAAGGATCATAAAAAGTTGGAGGTCAAGGATGAAGTTATTTTGTTAAAAATACTTTCATCTGATTTATATCCCACACTTATCCTTCAACAAAAGAAAAGTTATTGATAATTGAATCGACTCAAAAAAATCCAATCAAATCAAATTCGTCATTCCTACCACGTCTGATATCTAAGCCAATCCCGACAAATAAACAAATATTATACTAAACGTTCTGAAGTCTACTAATGTGATCCTAGGGTCCCTAAAGGAGTTTCTACACGTGGAGGAGGGTCGAATGCCAAGACAAGAAGATGGTGTGTGTTGTTGCAGTTTTTGTGCCTAAACGGACATTTAACAGAGCTTCAAACAAAATCAGGGGGTCAAAGTGAAAATTCTGCAAAGTTGCAAAAAATCTTCAGAGCGCTAAGGCGGCCGGCTGACCGCTAGTCTTACTGCTCCAGACCAGCACTAAGGCAAGCCACAGTGCTGAATGCCAGAATTTTCTAGGGTTCTGCTATTTTTGACTATTTTACTATCCTAATTGGTCTAGGTTTTGTAACCTATTTAAAGGCCTTTTAAAATATTGTTTTAAGTTCAGTTGATTATTGAATTTGGTTCTCTCAAGGAATTTGAGTGTGTTCTTTGGTGCTTTCAAGCATGTGTCACTTGAGCATCGTTTTTAGACTTATCAATTGGAGATTCATCCCAATTGTGGTGTCATAGACTATCAAGGTTCGCATCTCGTCATAGACGTTGGGTCGAGGTGTTATTCACAGTCCAACCTTTCTAAAACAATCTTGGGTGCGACAAAATCACATCATCTAATAATTGGTTCAGCCCATATATTGAGCCTCACCCTTTACAAAGGCTGGTCTAGCACCCGTTGATCCTTATCACCATGAAAAAAGGGCTGATGAGGGTGGAGAATGAAGCTAGCATTTTCTTTACTAATCTTACAAGTTTACAAGAGGAACTTGTTTCTTCCTACACTCTTGAAATACAACATGCAATGTACTAAGCCAAAAAAACAAAAAAAAAAACAAAACCCACAAAAACCCCATAGCCAAAGCCCATTATGACGCTAAATTGACCAGGCTGTCCTTCATGCAAAAATTGCTCACTGAAAATATGTTGTATCAACCCTAATAAAGTAGTGGAAACACACGTATTAACCTAGAATAATCTTGGCTGAAGTCCCCATAAAATACAAGCATATCTGTGACCAAAGGGGGTAAAACCAAGGACCAAGCATATCCTCCAATAGACCAAATAACCCACATCTTGATCTCACCTTGGAGGTAAAAGAGAAAATTAAAAAATAGTTATCACATAATTCATCGCATTGCCTGCAAAGGACCAAAATGTAGACACAGATAGCACAAGGCATGCGAGTTGGCAAAAATTTAGTGTTAAGCCAATACACTAGATCCAAACTAAAAGACCACCACCAGAGAATTAGACAAATTTATAAAATGAAAGAGATCAGAGAGCATCGCAAAGAAAATATCACCCCGGATGACAAACTTTGAAATGAACCATGAAGGACTACAAGATCAACTTTTGCTGCATAATAAGATTATAAAACAGTGGAAATCCGAGAGACACCGTCACATTACCTAATGATTGATATAGAGAAAAAAAGCCTAAGACATACTTGACTCGCGAATTAAGTGGTTCAATTATGTTCACTTCCATTGGTTCATAGGTACTAGAAAATATTTAAAGGGTAATAGGCATTAATTTCTAGTTATTGTTTAACTAGGCATGCATAACTATCACAGTTGGTGTCTAGAAGCCTATATGATCCTATGACTACCTTTAGCATATAAAGGTGGTGGTGGAGTGAATGAATATATGATTCCGTCGAGATGTGTGAGACATTAACTCTTAGGTGTGACAACAAAAGGAGTAAGGGACCCTGTAACGCCTAGGTTTTGACTTGATCTTCTTTTTCTCTCTTTTGTCTTCCTATTTCCAGTGCCCTTGCCCAACAAAACTAGACAGAATTTCTATGCTCTCAACTTTATTCGGCTCTTTAAAAAAAATGAAAAAAACAAAAATAAATCTCCCGGACCTTTAAGTCTTAGCCATCGTATCTCAGTTTGGCATCAAATGGATTCACCACTATGATTTCACAAAATGGGAGATCCAATAAGACTAAGTTAACAACTTAGAAACGAGATTCGTTGTTTCTTAAGATTGTATATCAGGTTGATAGCCATGATTATGTGCACTGGAAAGTCTAACCAAATTGCATCAACCTTTGGTAGTCCAATAAAACTTCTATGCTCGTCAAGTTAGTCCTCCCAGAAAAACAAAATATTGGATGCATACTCTGATACTAGTTTAGAGTTTCATTGAAGATGGATTGTTTAATTGAGCATTAAGTGGTTGGTTATGGTCACATGCCTTTGTTCATTGGTGCTAGAAATCAATTTAGGGGATATATGCATTAAGTACTAGCTATCATGTCAAGATTGAAGCACATGTCTAGCGCCTCAAAGCCACCATGTGATTCTATGAATACCCTGTATTTCTAACACTTAAAGTTAGTGATGTAGTTGATGGGGATATGATTTTGCTTACAATGTAGATGTCAACGTTCTTCGGTGTGAGGTCCATTTAAATGTCAGGAAACTTGTGTGGGAATATAGTACTTGAATGCTAAAGCAAAGTGAAGGAAAGGGGAATGACTATAAGTCGCTTTTTTAAGAGTATTTGGCTAACACGAAAGCTACAAAAAAAAATTTGCAACACTAAATCCCCTAAATGGAGGATGCAATTTGTGGAATTTTTTTCCCATGCAGGAAAATGGTATCGGTGGTTACCAAGTTTTCCTAGTACAACCAAACTCACATTAGACACACGAAAATGAAGTAACTTCTATTTTTCCTTTCCATTCATGTACTTTCCTGGATGCGGGAGCAAAGGGCAGGGTTTTTTATCTCATCATACTTCTTAGTCTTAATCTTCTTCCTTTTGCTTCTATCTTTCAATTTCATGTACCCTTGTCCAGGAAAACATTTCTAGATTTATATCGTCTTCGTCTTTATGTCCTTAAAATAAGTTTTTTAAAAACTTAGCTTTTTGAGCCATTGTTAATAAATAACAACCCTAGAGCCCTAATAAATACTCCCTCCGTCCCTAAATAATTGTCCCGCTTGACCCGGCGCACAGTTTAAGAAAAAGTAATTGACTTAATTATTTATATTGGTTTAATGTGTAGTTTCCATTAATGTCCATGTATATGTGGCTCATAATTAAAGTAGAGTGAAAAAGTAAGGGTAAAGTGGTAAAAGTGATGTTCTAAAAAGGTAAGTTTCAAAGTGGACAATTATTTTGGGATGGACGAAAAAGGAAAGGAGGACGATAATTTAGGGACGGAGGGAGTATCATAGAAGGTGAATGCATGTGGTGATAGCATTCTAGGAGATCAAAGAATATAATGTACATGAAGTAAATAGTAGGAAATGCGTCACTCATTGATCATGGTTTGGCACATTCTCTACACAAAGATTGCAGAATAAAAACTGACTTAAAATTAATTCTCTTTCAAAATTCTGTCATAGAGCATTAAAGTATTAAGAAATACATACAACAGAAGTCACTCCGTTTAATGCATCCTTCCATGAATCACTCGAAAGCAGATCTCCTGCCAGCACATAAAGCTAAAAGTTTATAAGCCTTCCATCAACCGAAGGACAAGGTACAAATGAAGTATACCAAACAAGAAGCAGTACCTTGATACCAACTCACGCTGTTCGCCCAAAACTCTTGAATAGATGACTTACCAGATCTACAAATTGGAACAAATAAAATAAGATCAATTAACATGTGCAATCTGATAACACTAGACAGACATATGGCAGCAGCCCAAGATTATAATCTTGTACAGGCATGAGAGAGCCTTCTCTTCACCACAAACATCTCATTATGTTGTCCATTTGAGTTAACCTCAAGTCTCAAATATACAAGCTTGTGGGAAAACTAATTCTTCTTTTAAGGAGAATCATATATTATCAGCATATGGTACTAATTCTAGAGGTTGGCAATGTTTGAATATTTCCATTTGATGAAACATTCATGGCAACAACTAATCCTGGATCAAAGATGTGGCTCAAGGAATTCGAAGACAACTTTATACCTTGTATTAATTGGTTAAAGAAGGGTAACTAAATTTGTACAATGGAAGGAAAAATGTAACTGGTGATCAAGTCTCAGTAGATTTTGAGTACGTATGACAAAAAAATGTAGCCAAATCAAGTCTCAGAAGATTTGAGTACAAATATGACAAAAAAAATCACCATCAATGAGTACAATTTCAATTATCCCGGGTAATCAGACAATATGAAGCTATGGACAATACTTCAAGGAGAAAATACCTGCTAAGGCTAGCAACGGACAAACCACGATCCAAAGCTTCTTTACAAATATGGGAGCCGACAAATCCATTACCACCCAGCACTAGTACCTGAGTCAACAAACATCACATACTAAACAGTATCCACAAATAACTTCAAATAAAATTAAGAAGGTTGAATACAGAAGCTTGTGGCTGAGCAACGTTAAGTACCTTCTCCGTAGAAGGTGGAGGAACATTCACTGTTTCTGCTTCTTCAACAGTGAAGGGTTCATCTACTTTATTAGAATCGGTAGACAAAAATCTCCCATTTCTAGATAGAGACAATGTACTGTTTACACAGAATGAATGCACAGTAATCAATTTATGCAGCCCACATTTCCACAAAACACACACACACATAAACACAAAACAAATTCCAACAATTAGCAACCATACGAATCAATCATTCCAAAGAAAACCAAAACTCAATCAACCAAAATATTCCACATTGTACCTTTTAAACAAAATGAACGCACAGGACTCAATTCAGGCAGCCCACATTTCCGCAACACACACACACAAACACAAAACTAATTCTAACAATTAGCAACCACATAAACCAATCGTTCCTAAGAAAACCGAAACTCACTCCATCAATTATTCGATATTGTACCGTCTAAACAGCATAAATGCACAGGGGTCAATTTAGGCAGCCCATATTTCCCAACACACAAAAATTCAACAACTTGAAACAGTATGAATCAATCGTCCCTAAGAAAACCAAAACTCAGTTCACCGATTATTCAACATTATACTCTTTAACAGAAAGAACGCCACAGGAGTCAATTTCGGCGGCCAACATTTCCACAAAACACACAAACAACAAATTTCAACAACTAGTAACTATTATGAATCAATCCTTCCAAACAACACCGAGATTCAGTAAATTGATTACTTGAAGTTGCTAAAATGACTTGTTTTTTCTTTTTATGTTCGTTTTTCGTGTTATCGATGAATCGAGACGAAAGAGATAGAAAAATTAGGGGAAAAAGCTCACTAGATTCTGGAGAATGCCAGTCTTGAATGGATTAAACGAGACATGATCGTGTTCTTAGCTAGAGAGAAGCCTAGGCGGAGAGGAGAAACGGAGAAGGGGAACTTGGAGAATATTGGGTTTGTTTGTTTGTTCCCGAAGCGAAATCGTAAGCCGAGAAAGAGAGTGGGGCCCACAGACAAATGGCACGTTATAGTGTTGACAGGTATAACGGTTCATGTGGATCATTGTGTGCCTAGAGAGGAGAGGAGAGGAGAGCACAACATGTAGTGGAGGAAGTCAAAGGGAGATACGCACACTAACGAAGGAGAGAGAGCATATGTCACAACGATAGTACATGATGTGAGAGTAAGGGTAACTTTAGTGGTTTACTTAAATCAAGAAGAAGTTGCATTAATTAATCCTTATTTTATGGTATGTAAGGGTTGATTTAAGGTTAGATAAAGAGAGTGGTAATATGGATTTTTGAATAAATTATCATAAGTGAAAAGATAAATTAATGAAGAATATTTGATGGGTTACTACGGCCGTGGCCTGCAAGGGAAATGGACAATGAATCACATGCATGGAAGGGACCATGGGTTTGGAAAGTGCTACACAAGAAACAATCTCACGCATAACTTACGTGGGGTTGTTTGGGTTTTTATGTGACACGGATTAGTAAAGGTCCAATGCAGATTGGAGCTTGCAAAGAGATGGACTCATGGCACGGTTACATGGAGTATTCCTAAGGGGGAATTTTAAGTGGGTATAATTTTGAAAACATGTTTTCATATAGAACCATCAATTTTTTGGACATTTCATGTAACTACAAATTGCTTGACAAATGACAAAAATGTCATTAATGAAGACAAAACTGATCCGGAATTTTGGAGGACCAAATTAATCCAGAAACTCTGATGCCAAGTGCTGGCATCAGGTTGCATTTAACTTGATTTTGGAGGACCAAAATTATTCCAGAAAGTCTTATGCCAATCTCTGGCATCAGGTTGCATTTGACTTGATTTTGGAGCACCAAAATCAATCCAGAAAGTCTGATGCCAATCCCTGGCATCAGGTTGCATTTGACAGGATTTTGGAGCACCAAAATCAATCCAGAAACTCTGATGCCAAGTGCTGGCATCAGGATGCATTTGACACTTGACAGTATTATGCAGGATCAAATTAATCCAGAAACTCTGATGCCAAGTGCTGGCATCAGGATGCATTTGGCAGCATTATGGAGGACCAAATCAATCCAGAAACTCTGATGCCAAGTGTTGGCATCAGGATGCATTTGACAAAGATTATGCAGACCAATCAATCAATCTCGATGCCGAAGTGCTGGCATCAGGATGCATTTGACTGCATTATGCAGGACCAAAATCAATCCAGAAACTCTGATGCCAAGCCCTGGCATCAGGATGCATTTGACAGTTATATGCAGGACCAAATTAATCCAGAAACTCTGATGCCAAGCCCTGGCATCAGGATGCATTTGACAAAGATTATGCAGACCGAATAATCAAGAAACTCGATGCCAAGACGCATCGGGATGCGACAAGATTATGCGGGACCAAAATCAATCAAGAAACTCTGATGCCAAGTGCTGGCATCAGGATGCATTTGACAGTATTTTGGAGGACCAAATAAATCTAGAAACTCTGATGCCAATCTCTGGCATCAGGGTGCATTTGACAGTATTTTGGAGGACCAAATCAATCCAGAAAGTCTGATGTCAAGCCCTGACATCAGGATGCATTTGACAGCATTATGATGGACCAAAATCAATCCAGAAACTCTGATGCCAAGCTCGCATCGGGATGCATTTGACAAGATTATACCAAATTAATCCAGAAAGTCTGATGTCAAGCCCTGGCATCAGGATGCATTTGACAATATTTTGGAAGACCAAATTAATCCAGAAAGTCTGATGCCAAGCCTTGGCATCAGGATGCATTTGACAGTATTATGAAGGACCAAAATCAATCCAAAAACTCTGATGCCAAACCCTGGCATCAGGATGCATTTGACAATATTATGCAGTACCAAATTAATCCAGAAAGTCTGATGCCAAGCCCTGGCATCAGGATGCATTTGACAAGATTTTGGAAGACCAAATTAATCGAGAAAGTCGATGCCAAGCCTTGGCATCATGATGCATTTGACAAGCAGATATTATGAAGGACCAAAATCAATCCAGAAACTCTGATGCCAAACCCTGGCATCAGGATGCATTTGACAATATTATGCAGTACCAAATTAATCCTGAAAGTCTGATGCCAAGCCCTGGCATCAGGATGCATTTGACAGTATTTTGGAGGACCAAAATCAATCCAAAAACTCTGATGCCAAGCCTTGGCATCAGGATGCATTTGAAAGCATTATGCAGGACCAAAATCAATCCAGAAACTCGATGCCAAGCCACGGCATCGGGATGAATTTGACAAGATATTTTGGAGTACCAAAATCAATCCGAAACTCGATGCCAAGCCCGGCATCGGGATGATGACGGTATTATGCAGTACCAAATCAATCTAAAAACTCTGATGCCAAGGGCTGGCATCAGGATGCATTTGACAGTATTTTGGAGGACCAAAATGAATTCAAAAACTCTGATGCCAAGCCCTGGCATCAGGATGGATTTCACATCATTTTGCAGGACCAAATTAATTCAACATTTTACGATTACAAAACAAAATACAGTAACACAAACATGGAATAAACATAAAAATTTAATTATCATATTTTCAAACAAATTTGTCATTGTTTTTTGTTGTCCCCTTTCAAAATAAATGTTTAAGCCATCTTTACCCTATATTTAACAGCATCAATACTACTAGGAATCATTTGTCATTTGTCCTCTTAGCAAACATTCAATTAAAGAACATACAAAAACACCACAATCTTCTATGTTAGGATTTTGTTGTGGTGATTTTTCAAATCTTCCAATGCTGCATTTGAATTTAGGCTTGTTCAGATCCTTGTGTTGTCCAGAAAGAAATTCACAAGTGTTTTCATTCTCAAGGCTCAACATAATTTACCTACTGAGAGAAAATAACCAATAAAACTTAATCTAAAGACATTACTTAAAAGACAATACTAATAAAACAAAATACATTACTAATAAAATTCAAGCATAGTGCTTACATGAAGAAGGAGAGTGTGGCAAAGTATTAGGTGTCGAACCCGCGTCAACACTTGACATGTACCCCTCCAGCGTAGGTGCTTCCTAGACGTCCACTGCAAACCATTGTTCCATTCACAGGAAAGATGACCCGAGTTTTTTGGTTGCAAAAATGTGAACCAACCTGACGCAGCGAAACAATCAAATAGAAACTCTTTCAACGAGAAATTCCTTAGAACAAGCCTATGACGGCTTAGGGTTCAAGCAAAAAGCAAAAAAACTCAAATTTTATTAAAAACTGCCCAAATAATGTTTAATAGGGTATTTATATGTCCTAACAATCCAAACCCTAAAAGGAAAAGTCTTAAACAAAAAAGACGAAAAAGCTCGAAAACTTCAAAGGCCCATAACAGTACTTAAACAGCGTTTTTGGGCTAAAAATGAACAGTTCACGGGGTAAACCTAATGAATCTTGTAGAGCTCGTCGAGAGCTTCGATTTGATATGCTGTGGGTCCCGTAATTCATCCGGACGCGAAAGTTATGCTCCGTTAAAGTTCTAGCGATCGTTAGGTGCTCTCTACTTGCTTAACGGAAACTAACGAGAAACCGTCAAACCCAACTTTCGAACTTCGAACTCTTACCAAATGTCAACCTTATGTGCCTCAGTAACAAAAGGACAATCTAATGTTGTTAAATAGCATAAAATCAAGAAGAAATGCGATGAAGGAGATGAAGAAGTAACCTCTGAACCCTTTCGGCTTTCTTATTCGGTTAATCATTCGCAAGATAAAATGTAACACCAACAAAATTATATTTCATCAAAATATTTCAATTATTAATGGTACAACAGCTGCTAATTGCAAAAAATAAGAGTTGAATACCAATGTCAAAAGCAAAAGCAAGAAGCCAATAGGAAAAGATACATACAACAAGCTAGAGAATAAGAATAGTTGAGACTTGGAATTAGTCTCAATACGACAGGAATTACTCCTTGAATAGTTGAGACATATCTTTTAGATATAGTGCATCTGCATCATCTTGCTTTGCTTGCATGAGCTTCGATCGAGAGTGATTAACTTTTCATAACTCTTGTTTTCGTAATCTGCAAATACATCCTGAAGCTTTAGTGCGTTATAAAGCTCCTTCACTTTTGCAACACACCCGATTCTCTTGAGCCTGATTCTCCGAATTCTTTCCTTTTGGAATGACTCTTTTAAGAGAAAGGAAATGTCAAGAGCGGAGCTTGTAAATCTCAGATCTGAATCTATAAAAACGGATATCAGAGCTTCCTCACTAAAAGGTGTTCATATGGTTGGATAAGTGAGGGGTCGAGGCCCTTGGAGAATTGGGAATTAAGTGGAGTAATATTGCGGCGTGACGGGTGTTGGACGGCGTTGTTGGTGGAAGAACAACCGGTGGTGGTGGAGGCGTCGTCGGCCTAGCGGCGGATGTAGAAGGAGAAGAAGCTCATGAAGAAGAGAGCAGTGAGGAGGACTAAGATAGTGAGCATGGAGGTGTCGAAAGGGCTACTGTTGGGAAGGTGGGGTGGAAAGGGCATTGATGTACTTTTTCTCTAAAATTGTATCTAAAAGATATGTCTAAAAAATAGGTGGATTTATTTGAAAACATGTTTTAAAAGATGTACCGGCTTGTAATTATTCCTATTCCTAAAGAGGTTGGATAAGGGTTGGGCAATATGGGCTTAAGGGTATGGAAGGTTGTATGGGCATTAACATACAAGGAAGGGCTTGTATGGAAGTCATTTTGGGCTCAAGAAACGACACACTTGAAAGAGGTCAAGAGGGCAGCCTTGTTTGGGCTCCAACTAGGGCAGCACCAACAATCCTTAGGGCTTAATGATTCACCTAGTTTAAGATTTAAATTATTAAATCCCGTTTTTTTTTTTTTTTTTGTAATTATGCCCTAAAAAGGCTTTTAATTTTGCTTATTTACTTTCCTAGTAAATTAGGATTTACTTTTAGTTATATAGATTAATTTAGGACTTGTTTTCCTAGGTTATTAGGAGTCCTTTAAATTAGGTAAGTAGAATTAGGGTTAAACTTGTAGCCTATTTAAAGGCATTCTTTTCATTGAATTAAACAGATTTTGGTTATGAAAAAACTCTTGAAGAACTAGTTTTGTTCTTTATTTCAAATCGATTCAACTTAATCAAGGTGAGTGAATCCTAGGTTATTTGCATTGTCGAATTTCTTTACGTTAAGCGAGTGATACTCAACTAGCGAGTCTATCTATCCTTTCTTCGTTTTTCTTGACATTGTCGTGAGTAGTACAAGGATTTCGCGGGTTGTTTGAGGTTGTTCTTAATTGGACAACCTAGTCGTGTAGTTTGGGGCAGTTTGTTGGCATGAATTTCAGTCTTGGCAAGTGGTTTTCGGACAACCTTGATCAACAGATTACGTGGGGCTTTTGTTATTTTAGTTGGGAGAATTCGGCCTAATTAAACATTCAGGTAAGGGTGTTCTAATTCATTGCGTTAGGGAAGATTCTAGGCTGTTAAATTTCGCATAACAAGGCTAAGCTAGGGGCTGGAATTGTAAGGGAGTTTTTATAAAAATTTGGGCAAGAGTATTGAGAGTTTTTGGAGGGTTTTGAGGTTGTTTTGGAGAGGTTGTATTCGACGAAGGGCTGCTCAATTAATTTGGACATATTTGTTGATTCCAAGCATCCATATACGCATCAATACGAGAGTGGATTATTGTAAGCTCATGTTTAATGTATCATAAATGAAATCCAACAAAAATATTGAGAAATACGAGGAGTGGGGGAGTTGGAGAGAGAGAGACGGGTAGTTGCACAACCATCTTCGCACATGTGAATGTAGGTTTTAATCGTGACCGTAGGATTTCGGTAAAAAATAAATCTCAACCTTTAGATAGTTTTAGTCAATTACACATATGTGAGTATGAGTTCTATTGTATTATAGATGTTTTACTAATTATGATTCGCAAGATAAACAGAAAGCATATTTTGAGAATTGGGTTGGGGCTAAATACCCCCTCCCCAAATCTTGCTCTATGCACCCTCTTAAAAATAATCTCGAAAATGTCATCGTACTAGAAGATAATATAGCCCCTTATATTATATATACCACCAAAAATGCTTCATACACTAATATAAATATGATAATGCCTTATAAAATGACAACATATACTAAATATACCCCTCAAATTTTCTAAACACACCCCACCCCAATGTTTTATAAATTTTGAACTCTTCTCTTTATTCTTTCTTTTCTTACTTCTTCTCCTCTATAGAATTTTCCAACAAAACTTCTCCTAAACCCAAACCTTAATCAACACTGTGAGAAAAAAAACCATATATGGAGCCTAAAGAATTCATGTTGACTAATAATCTAAGTATTCCTTCCACTTTTTCCAATTAAAAGTTGGTTTTTTACATATTTTTTCAAGAATTTTGGAGTGTTGCTTGGATATTATGTTTGACCCAAGTGTGAGGAGACCGAACATCACATGGTGTGTTCCTCACACCATGACCGAAGATTCTTGCAATGTTCATCACATACCAATCGAACACCAAAGCAATGTTCATCATATACCAGCCGGAGATTCTAGCAATGGTCATCACATACCAACCAAACACCAGAGCACTTGTTCATCATAAAGCAACCAAACATTCTAGAACTTGTTCCTCATAGGCAGTCGAACACCATAGCCTTGTTCATCATACACCAAGTTTATTCCACACACATTGGTCGAACATTTCCAACCTTGCTCCTCACACCTTGGAAGAACAATAATGAATCACCATTTTGACATGTATTTTTCTTTTTTTCATTAATCAAACACGTTATCTACAGAGTATATCTAGGGCTGATGGTTGTGCTAATAATGAGATCATCCCAAAACAATGTGTTGTTATGAATTACACCCCACCCTCAATGTTTTAATCTGTCTTGTTCTAATAGGTTGTGTGACGACAAACCAGACATGCGACCGCTAAAGTTTCATTCATCAATTTTCATCACACATAGAGAGTTTTATTAGTGAGATGGTGAATGTCAAAGTAACGGTCAATGCGGTGTTGGTGCTGTAGGCAACTTGATTTATCGAAATGAGGAAGCATAGGATTCGTGGAGACACCTTTGGCAAGAGTTGAATACAAACCAAGACTTGTATAAGTGTGTTTTCATGCAACATGATTGTGTTGGTAAAGTGTTGGACATACTCAACTACCATGAAGAAACAACACCGAAGAAATATTGGTTTTCTTTAATGGAAATGGGTTTGACTATTGTTTCACACTATATCTTGATTTGCATTAGTTCATTCATTACATTAGGTTTTATACTTAGTGGCTAAATGGGATGCGTACCAGTTAGCATAGAAACTAAGTATACAACTTTGCCTTAGAATAGTTTTATAGACTTCACAGGTTCAACGGAAGACTTCGACTAAAGGCTTCACTGGAAAACTTCAAGCAGCCTCCAACGGCAGACCTCATCTGCACTCGGACTACATGACGTGTCCAAAACTTTTCAACACATCAAGCTTTGGTGGATTATTTTAATTCAGTCTAATTCAATTTGAATTTGAATTTAAATTATCTCCAAATTAGCGCTTAACTTCTCAAACACGTCCCTTCAGCTTTTCTGAAAAAGCTTGAAGACTTTCGCCTCCTGAAATGTGACAGAGCAGGTGAACAGACTGTACCAACTATTACAGGTCTGCAACTCTTATTGCTCACCTGCCCGTTGCTGGAAACAACTCTTTGTCATTCCCTGCTCAGCATCAGTGAATACGAAACCGACAGACAGCTCCAGGCATTTAATGCATTCAACCTAATAGAGCTGTTACTCACTTCGTATTCTCCGACGATCTCAAGAATGCCCAGCTATAAATACTGTCATTAAAGACTGAAGAAAACAATGCTCTAAATCTATCCAACAACATCAAGCTTTATATACTCAGTGCATTCAAGAGATCATAAACTGATCAAAAAGTCCTCAACAACAACAAGAAGATCTACATCAAATGTTAACCATTTGTTTCTTATTGTTGTTCTTTCTACTATTCTTCTGCACATTGAATACTCTGCTTTTCAGATATTCAATTTCCCAACCCCAAACACAAGTCAAATATTTTGTACACGATCCATTAGATAATTCTGTAATAGAACTAGTGGAAAACATAGTGCACATTTAAATCTAAGGTTGACTGTCTTGGTGGTGGACGTAGCACTCTTTATAGTGCGAACCATCTCAAAATACTTGTATTCTTTACTTATTGCTTTACAGTATTTTCATATCTATTAACTTACTCCTTCAACAGTAAACTTAAGTAGCCAGCTAAGTCTACCGGCGGTGCTTCACCAGCAGACTTAGTCTGTCTTCCTTACAAGAACTTCCAATACTTCAATCTTTTCAATAGATTGCAAGTGCTTGTTTTAGGAATCAATACAAAAAGTTTTAAGTGTTTAATAAGCTATTCAACCCCCCCCCTTCTAGCTTATTATTGTGCCCTTTGGGACTAACAATTGGTATCAGAGCTTAACTCTTCGAAAACTAGTTTTTCCAAGATTAAACTCTTGAGAGACACGATCCAATAGCACAAACACACTACATGTTACCTATGTCAAATGCGAACCACGTCCCAATATTGGACGAAGGCCATTTCGATGTATGGAAGGATAAGATAATGCGTTTTATGAATTCTATTGACAACATGTTATGGAAGTGCGTACTCACAGGACGTCATGTACCAATGAAGACAAATCTTCTGGCAAGCATTGCTGGTAATCCTGTTGAAGTACCTAAAGAAGAATCAGAATGGACTGAGGACCAAAGAAAGCTAGTGGACCTGGACAGTAAAGCCATCAACATCATAACAAACTCACTAGACACTAGTACTTACCAGCAAGTGATCTGATGTACTACTGCCAAAGAAATGTGGGAAGCTCTTGTTGAATACCTGGAAGGAGACCAAGATACAAGAGACAATAGGAGGTACACATTTATCCAACAATTCGATTCATTCAAAAAGGATCCCAAGGAAACCTTGAGACAAGCTTATGATCGCTTCAGCGAGGTAATTAATAGTTGTTTTTCTCTTGGTAAAACTTATGACAAGAAAGAAATGAACATGAGATTTCTAGGCTCTCTAGGTAGTCTATGGCATGTTAAGACTACCGCCATGAAGGAATCTAAGAACTTGAATGAAATGACTCTCCATAGTCTTTATGCAAGTTTAAAGGTTTACAAGCTTGAAGTTAATCAAGCTCTAGAGCAGGACAAGCAATTCAAAACCTTGTCCTTGCCAGCCATGGTACAAGAAGAAACCCCAGTTGAAAACAAATCGTCTACTTCCTCCAGTGAAAACGATTTTCTTTCAGATGAACAATTTGCTATGTTTGTTAAACGTTTTTTAAAAATTTGCAAAATATGGAAGGAAAGACACACACCAGCAGTCTTTTAGAAAATCTGCTGAAAGCCCATCTAACAATGAGCTTGTGTGTTATAATTGTAGAAAACCTTGTCATTTTGCATCTAAATGTCCTAAGCCAAAATTCGAGGCATACCGAAAGCCTTTTTATAAGAAATTTCAAAAAGGTATGCTAGCTGAAGACATTGAAGAGAAACAAGTTACTACATGGTTTGAGACAGATTCAGATTCAGATGAGGACGATTATGAGCAAGCAAATATATGCTTAATAGCTCATGAATCAAGTCCCACCTATGACTCTGAACATGAAGTCGAAATCTCACCAAGTCCCTTCGTAAAAAGTGAGATTAACTGTGAAAACTTCAGTAAAGAAGAACTGCTCAAGGATAATCAAGAAATGCTTGAGGAGTTCAACTCTTTCAGAGTAGCCTATGTAAAACTCGCAAAGAACTTTGAAAAGCTTACTTCTGAGAAATCTGTGCTGGCAGCTGAGATTCAAACTCTCAATAGTTGTCAACAAGAGAATATCAAGCTAAAAGTAGAAAACAAATTTCTTTGTGATAAAGTTGATTGCCTAACTAAGCACATCAAAGGACTGGATGTTGGCCCACAATAATGCTCAAATAGGCTAGAGGGGGGTGAATAGCCTATAATGTCAAATTAAAAACTTTTCTTTTGGATATACATAAAGTATAGTTTAGTTGGCAATTGCAATTTATCAAGTTGAGCATGTCTGCCGGTAGAAGCTATCGGTAGACTTGCTCTAAGCAGAAGTAACAACTCTACCGATAAACTGCTTAATCAAATCAAAGGCCTGATAAAAGATTTGTATAGCGAAAGGTAAAAAGGCTATGATTTGGAGAAGTCAGAAGTGGCTGTACACGAATATATGTTCAGAACAACAACACACGTATTTCCTCTTTCAAATGCAGGTTTAGGAGATCAAGTAGAGAATGGCTTTTCGAGTGATAAACCATTTATAAAAAGCTCATAGATATATAAGGATTGAGAGATAAAGTATTAGTAAGAACATATGAATTTATTCAAAGATAAATTACATATTACATCAGTCAAAATAGTTTATGTCTAGTTTTCTAGCTTTGTCTTCCTAAGTCTCAATCCTTACTTAATTATCCATTCAAGGATCTTTAAGTTGCAAAGGACAATAGGAGACGAAACCAAGAAACTGTTATGAGAAGGAAGGGATTTTCAAGGTCGTTCAGATATAAAGATATATCTGAACGAGTGAGTGTAAAACACTCGACCTTCCATGATGATTGATTATTGCACAATCAACAACATTTGTATAGGGATACAAATCTAAAGATATGAATGCAATATCTACAGACAGCTCTTCATTTTCTTCAGACATTATCTAACATCAATCTTCAGATCTTGATCTCTGTCTTTTGAAGTTTCTGATCATTCTCTTCTCTTTTCCAAGCTTTTCTTCCTAGCAATTCACTGAGGGTGTTTTGCTAAGATCTGGATGAGTTCACTGCAATCTGTGTAGAAATCAGAGATACGTTGGTGAAGACGATCTCTTTGAAGATTTCTTTTCTTTGAAGTTCTTGAGTAGATTGAGTTACTCGTTGCTCATAGTGTATCGATTGATAATCTTAGATGTCGCTTACACTGTCACTGTGTCGCTCTTGTTTATTGAGCAAGAGAGAGGGTTTATATAGGCGAGAGTCAATATGATCGTTGAGAGATGAAGACACGAAGATTTCTATCTGTTGGAGATGTAGTGGTTGAAGACTTTTGGATAGAGATCTTTGTTCATAAGATCTTTGACTGTTTGGAGCAGAGATTTAGTCTTGTAGATCTTGGAACTCGTTGTCTGTCAGACTATGTTGATAAGTCTCTGAAGAGTAGGTCTGATGTCTGTTGCACTGTCAGGTGATCTGTTCAATAAAGTAATTTCTTTTTGACTTTAACAAACTACTTGAGTGAGAGAACGTCTTGTAGCTTTAAGTATGTCAGGCTTTTTGAGGCACGAACATATTTGTCTTGATTTGAGCAGCTTCTTGACATTTCTCTGTAGCACGTGCAGATTCTAAAGTCTGCCATTGGAATGCTTCGAGCCAGTGGAAACAAGTCTTCCGATACAGGAGAACTGATGTTTGCCGGTGCGAGCATTTTAACTTGTATCATGTTTGCCGGTGGTGAGTCTTTAAAGATATTCTGATCTTTATCACTGAAGGCTTTTGACATAGCTACAGGTCTTGTCTTCCGAGTGCATTCTCAAGTCTTTGGTCTATTTTGATCATCATATAGGAAGGTAGGACTAGATCAGGTCACACCTAATCTAAGACCTATGTGATATCAACACGAGTTGCGACGCTAACTGGTACGCAGACCTTTTAGCCACTCGTGATGACTCACTTGTAATGGGGGCAAGCAAATCAACATATATAGAATATGCAAGGTGATGATTAAATTTTCAAGAAGCATATTCCAATAATCTCAACACTGGACCTTGAGAAAATTGCCTTGCAAAAGACAATTGACTCTTGGAACAACTCCAAGGAAACCTTCGAGGGAATCCTCTCTAGCCAAAAGCCAAGTGGAGATAAATCAAGCATAGGCTATAATGATGAGCCCAGCTTTGCATACTCTTCTGTCACAAAGAAAGGTGAATCCTCCGAGACTGCTGATGATACTTCCTTCTCCAAACAGACCTTCGGGAACAAAGGTAAACATGGACTTGGCTATACAAGTGTACCATATGTTTACTCCAAGGCTCACAAAGGGAAAGCCAAAGAAACTGTCTCTAATGAGAAGCTTGAGAAAGGAACAGAAGAGAAGTCAAAGTCTACCGACAACAGCTCTACTAAAGCAAAGTCTGCTGGCTGTAGACCTATGAAATCTCTGCTGGTACCTGTCAAGTTTGTCTATGAAATGACTAAGGCACCCAAGTTAATTGACAATAAACTTAAAGGAATTCTGCCGCCCTCCTAAAACAGTTAACACAGACCAACCAAGGCTAAGTCTGCTGGTAACAAATCAAGGAAGGTTCAACAGAAACCAATTAAGTCAAATGTCAACAAGCTAGTTGAACCCAAGACTGCTGTTGGGAATAAGGAAAGTTACAAGCACTCTACAGCTAAAGCTAATCACTGTCCTCCATGGAACTTTCATCTATGTCATTCTTGCAACTATTTAGGCCATCTGGCCCCAGAATGCCTGCTAAGGTTCACACCAAAATCTGAGAGACCTAGTTCTCTCAAGGTTAGGCAGGTATGGGTCCCAAAAGGTTGCTAATCCCTAGGACCCAAAATAAAATAAAGGGGACCTTGTTCCTTTGACTTTTTCAGGTCTGCTTCATGGCTATAGATTCAGAAGATAAGGACATCTGGTACCTCGATAGTGGCTGTTCAAGGCACATGACATGGAACAGAAGTCTACTCTCAGATATAGCTGAAGCTAAAGGTCTTATGGTGATTTTCGGCGACAATGGAAGAGGGAAAACAATTGGGTATGGCTCAATCACTAGAGGAAGTCTCTCCATCAACAAAGTTTCTCTAGTGAATGGCTTAAAGCATAATCTTCTGAGCATATCCCAATTCTGCGACAAATGACTAATCTGCCAATTCTCCTCCAACCAATGTCTTATCAAAGATCGTGAATCCTGCTCAACATTACTGACCGGCAATAGACAAGGAAACGTCTATGTCGTGGACTTAAACCTTCTAAGGAGATCCTCCAGCCTTTGCCTGGTTGCAAACAACATTCGTGACAACAGTTGGCTTTGGCACAAGCGTCTCAGTCACCTCAACTTCAAGTACCTCTCCAAGCTCTCCAAAGATGGGCTTGTCAAAGGTCTACCTACGGTGCCTGCCAACCACGACATAAATTGCAAGGTTTGCCAGTTAGGAAAACTATCCAAGTCTTCCTTCAAGAGCAAGTCTGTCATGTCGACTTCCAGACCTCTTCAACTTCTGCACATGGATCTCGTTGGACCAATCACAATAGTCAGTATTTTCGGAGACAAGTACACACTTTTAGTAGTTGATGACTACTCTAGGTTCACCTGGATCGAAACAATGACCTCAAAGGATGAGACATATGATCTAGTCACCGCTCTTTTCAAAAAACTTCAAACTCAAAAGCTTGAAGACATAAGTGACATCAGATCAGACAGCGACATCGAATTCAAGAACAACGGTGTTGAAAGATATTGTGATGACCACGGGATCGGCCACAACTTCTCTGCTGCCGGAACTCCTCAACAAAATGGTGTAGCTGAACGGAAGAACAGAACACTTATTGAAACAGCAAGAACTATGCTAGCAGAAGCTAAACTTCCAAAATACTTTTGGGCAGAAGCTGTTAAATCTGCCTGTTTTACCCAAAATCGATCTCTGGTAAACAAATTTCATAATAAAACTCCATATGAAATATGGAGAGGAAGAACCCCAAATATTGGAGTTTTCAAAATCTTCAGCTGCAAATGTTTTATTCTATACAATGGAAGAGAATATAGAGGCAAATTTGATTCAAAATCAGACGAATGAATTTTTCTGGGCTATTCCAATCATTCAAAAGCATTTTGCATATTCAACAAAACTTCTTTGAAAATTATAGAATCTCTGCATGTTACTTTTGATGAATATGATTTATTAGAGCCTCAAAAGGCTCCAAATGTTGCTGATGATTTTGATGATGTTGAGACAGGTACAAATAGAGCTTCTACTTCCACATCGCGTCAGAATCCTCCAACTGAAGACTTTTCAAGTTCTGCTAACCCTGCACCAGCAGACTTCAACTCTGCTGATACCGGTTCCAACCCTTCTGTTAACCCTCAACCAATCTCTTCTGTTCTACCTCAAACACCTTTGCAGATCACTCACCCTTCTTGTTCACCACAAAATGAAGGTCTCGAAGAATCTACCTCTTCTGAACCCGATTTTGGTGAAATACCTACTCCACCTTTTCCAGATTCTCTAAGGGAAGAACTCACCAGAAGTGATCTTCCTCCAGCTGTTATTAAAACAAGAGATCACCCCATCTCTCAAATAATTGGTGATCTCAACTCAGGAGTTCGTACGAGAAGTAATGTTCGAAATGAGACTATGTTTGCCTTCGCACTTGTGTCTGAAATCGAGCCAAAAAAGATTGATGAAGCTATCAAAGATCATTACTGGATTGAAGCTATGCAAGAAGAGTTGAACCAGTTTGAAAGATGCAAAGTGTGGAGCTAAGTTCAAAGACCTACTGGCCATCCAGTCATAGGCACCAAGTGGGTATTCAGAAACAAGAGAGATGAAGATAGGAGAGCTCACCTACTTTCTAGGACTTCAGATACAACAAACTTCAGACGGGATCTTCATCAGCCAAACCAAATATGCAAAGGAACTCATCAAGAAATTTGGTCTTGATTCAACCAAAGGATTCGAGACACCAATGTCTACCGACTGCCATCTTGACAAAGATGAGAAGGGAAAGCAAGAGAACGTGACCAACTATCGAGGAATCATAGGTTCACTTCTTTACCTTACTGCTAGTAGACCTGTCATAATGTTTGCTGTTTGTGTTTGTGCTAGATTTCAGACAGATCCAAAGGAATCACATTTGTTGGCTGCTAAACGTATCATAAGATATGTTTCAACCACTAAAAATCTGGGTTTCTGGTATTCGAAAAGGAACAACTTTGATCTAGTCGATATCTCGATGCAGACTATGTACCGCAAAGTTAGCAGAAGAAGCACTAGTGGGACTTGTCAATTTCTTGGAAATAGACTTGTCTCATGGTCATGCAAGAAGTAAGGATCAGGTGCAAACTCAACCACAGAGGCAGAATACATTGCTGCCAGCAGCTAGCTGTTGCTCTCAACTATTATGGATGAAGCAGCAACTCGTGGACTACAACATCAAGACTGCAAATTGTCCCATTATGTGTGATAACACTTCTGCAATTTCAGTCTCAAAGAATCCAGTGATGCATTCAAAGACAAAACACATTGATATCCGTTATCATTTCCTCAAGGATCATGTGAAAAAAGGTAACATCAGCTTGGAATATGTTCCAACTGAACATCAATTGGATGATATTCTCACCAAGCCACTGGATGCTACCAGGTTTGCTTATTTAAGGAGAAATCTTGGTATGATTGATCCTACAGCTTAATTTTTATTTCTATTTTTTTAAGCTTTCCTTCATACCAACGGCAGACTTAGTTGCTACTAACTTTGTTCATGATATAGTTCAACCACTGCAAGACCAGGTTAGTATCCAAACTATTAGTCTTTTAAAGGGTAAAAGATTTTCTAAAAAGGCAAAAGGGGTTAAAAGTCACTTTTTGTTAAATACTTTATAAATATCTTAAGTTACAGCCTGGATGAAAGACACCCGTCACTCATCCAAGGGCCTTTTCACTAAAAAGACTTTTCTTCTCCTTTAAATAGACTTTGAACCGCCCTTTTCAAACATTTACGAACCCTATCTCTCTCTACTCAAACCCTCATCCCTTCACTACAACTGCTTCCTCTCTCTCCGATTATTCTATGTTTCTTCTTCTCTACAGCAACAATGGTGAAATCATCTGCAAAGTCAAATACCGGCAAGAGGAAGGTGATTGACCCTGAAAACGTCATTCATCCTGACCCTTCTGTCAACCTCCCTGGGGTTCCTTTCTATCCTCCTCCTCACAATATTATTATGGAGCTAGACCCAAAAATGTACTTGCCAGACATGTGCATTGACCTTGAAACTGTTCGGACATTCGTTGCTGGGGCTAAGATGTGCGACGACATGAACGAGTCTGGGATTCTACCCCTCTTCTGTCTCCACGACAAAGACTACACTAATCTTCTCGATGAGGAATTCTACCAACAAGATGGAGATAAATCCACGTACTCTTCGTAATTGTGGATGGATTCGTGGACGTCCCTTCTCTCTATTTGCCCGGGTGATATCTAAAATCATTGGTGTTCACTATGGCGGAGACATTGAGATATCCATTGCTGCGGCTAACAGAGCCTGGGAAGCAATGAGGGGACCCAATACTCCGAGAGAATCTCAAGGCAAAATGTTGAGAAATGTCTTTCCCTTGGATGTCTACTGTTCCAGTCATCTACTGGACAAGTCTCTTCTGTTCAAAAATGGAGCACATGACAACTTCACAGCCCAATAGCTCAATCTCACAAGCGTCATTTACCAGAGGACTCATCTCAACTACGGCGTTATTATCTTCAACGATCTGAGAAACTACCTTACCAACGTGAAGCACAGTCCAACTTACAAGAGGCCCTTTGTCCGGCTCCTCAACTCCCTGCTAAAGGATACACAAGAAATCAACTCTACAATTACTGAAGATGAGCTCATAAATATGAACAAGGACAAGCAAATGACGGCTACCTTCTTTAACAAGTACATTGAGTACGAGAACAAAAGGCGGCAGCAACGAGGGCTACCAAAAATTGTTGTTGAAAAAGTAGCCACGTCGTCTCCTATGATGGTTACACGTTTCGATATGGACGCATATGATGTAGCCAAAAAAGCTGCTCGTACAGGCAAAGGAGCTCCTAAGAAGCCAACCTCTGCCATTGACCATGACATACTACAAGTCTACAAGTGGTCAGAGACTTAGCTGATGAAGCAGAGCTCTTGTTGAAACGAAGACAGGCTGCTAAGGCCAAGAAAGAGACTAGTAGGGGTGGCAATTCGTACTATCGAGTCGTGTTCGTGCCTCATTATCGTGTTTTCATGATATATATATAATTTGATCATAAATATAACAATAATTATTTTTTTGAATATATTAACAATTTCGTGTCTTTCGTGTTTCATATCGTGTCGTGTCGTGTTGATTCATGCTATCGCGTGCCACTATTGCCACCCCTAGCATCGTTTCGCCTCGATGAAACGTAAAGCTTGGTCGATATAGTCGCCAAAACCAAGGTCAGCATCGCCAACAAGGCCAGGCAAGAAGCAGATCTAGACGAGCTTCAGGCCAAATGGATTCGCGAGGAACTCAAGGCCAGTAGACATGACAAGTTTGCAGGCATCTCCTCTGCCACTGCTAGACAACCTTCTTCTCCTCCGCCCTCTCACCCTGAACCAACAACCTCCACTCCCAAGCCATCCCAAACACCCAAGCATAAAACTTCATCTGACCAACCTTCACCTTCACCCAAGCCTAAACGTAGACGACTACGCAGTTGTTCCGCCAACCAAGCCACCAAGCATCTCTATCAATCTCGCCGATGAAGCTACCGATCTCCTCGTCAAAGCCGAGGCAAATAAGGAAGACTGCTGGCACTCGACCTTCTACCCCTTCTCAACCCAATCCTACTGAGTCATCTACTCAAAGGGAATCAACCCCTCCGGAGGAACCTATCCCTCAGAAGGAGCCAATAACTCAAGAGGAGCCAATAACTCAGGAGGAGCCTACCCGATCACCCTCTCCAGCCCCTCCTTCCCCCTTCAACTACTCACCAAACCCTTCTACCCCTTCTTCACCTCCTCGACATCCAACCAACCCAACTACACCATCCGAACGAAACCAAACCATTCCCATCCAAACCTTAGACTCTACTGCCACGAAGTTCTTATTCGAACTTTCATTGGTAGCAGATCTCTTCCCTAAACCCACACCTTCCCCAACTAAATCAAAAGCCCTTTTCTATCCCGCTCCCCCTTTCTGGTTCTCTACCGACCCCCTACCAGAACCCTCAATAATCAGTGATAACTCTGACACTGATATTGAACTTGACCCTCCCCCAACCCCTTCTACATCACCTCCTCACTCAAATTCCTCATCTGCCCATACCTTTCCTACACCCGACTCTTCTTCCTCCAACTTAGCCACTCCACCTCTCCAGCAGCCCTTCCGCCTTGTCACCTCTGCCGACGCCACCTCGTCTGCCGACATTGAGCACATTCACATTGGTCTCGACCATTCTCCATCCCAACCGGCCAACTCAGAAATCCTCAGCCGCCTGGACGCCATTTACAATGCATCGAGCACTTACCAAGATCTCCACGCTGCTATCGAACCTCAGCAACTGCAACGTCCAAAGCTGTCGATAGGAATGCCGCCATCCTTCGCCAATTTCAAGAGGATGTGTGGACAAAGTTTGGAGAAATGCGGCACGAGTCCACCGACCTTAAAATCAACATAGAAGCTCAACGCAACAAGTGCGTCAGACTCTACTCTACTCTATTCTGGCAGCTCTTCCACATCATAACTCTTCATCTGGGTCACGGTCGACCTTCTGTTCTAGAGCTCAACGATCTCGCTCTCAATTCATCGCATGATCGAATTAATGCTGAGCGTGACCGCGATCTGGCCATCATGGAGGAGAGACAACTAAGGTCTATGAACCGAATTCTGATGGAGGAGAACAATAGACTACGTGAAGAACTTGACTACCGTTCTCGCTCCATCAGACCACCAACTTCCGCTGATGAAGAATACACAAGAAGAGTTGAAGAACTCGAGCGTCAGCGCCGCGAAAAAGAGGCAGCTGACAGAACAGACAAAGGAAAAAGAAAAAGGTCGTGGTAGCTCATATCTTTCTATCCCTATCTTTTGCATCTATTTTTTTTATAAAAAAAATCGGTAGAATTAAACTTCTCGTTTGAAATACATAAGCTTATTCTTTCAAAAATAGTCTACTACTTAAATTCTTGCTATTTAAAGACATATATCTGCTTAGAATTTAACACATCCAGTTTAGATTTATTTGAACTGTTTATTTCGAATCCGTGTGCTGTTCCTTCATCTCTTTTGTTCGTATGCACTTAGATTAGTTATACACTTGAGGCATTTTTTTTATAAAAGCACGTCTGCTGTTTTTAAACGAAAATACTTTTCTGACTTACTATTTTCTATCCTAAAAGTTTTCATACCCCTCACTCGTAAGTAATGATGACCAGATGCAAATAGGAGGAGATTGTTGTTTCTCACTATATCTTGATTTGCATTTGTTCATTCATTACATTAGGTTCTATACTTAGTGGCTAAATGGGTTGCGTACCAGTTAGCGTGGCAACTAAGTATACAACTTTGCCTTAGAATAGTTTTATAGACTTCACAGGTTCATCAGAAGACTTCGGCTGAAGGCTTCACCGGAAGACTTCAAGCAGCCTCCAACGGCATACCTCATCTACACGCGGACTACATGACATGTCCAAAACTTTTCAACACATCAAGATTTGGTGGATTATTTTAATTCAGTCTAATTCAGTTTGAATTTGAATTTAAATTATCTCCAGATTAGTGCTTGACTTCTCAGACACGTCCCTTCAGCTTTTTCGAAAAAGATTGAAGACTTTCGCCTCCTGAAAAGTGACAGAACAGGTGAACAGACTGACACATATAGACTGTACCAACTATTGCAGGTCTGCAACTCTTAATGCTCACTTACCCGTTGCTGCAAACAACTCTTTGCCATTCACTGCTCAGCATCAGTGAAGACGAAACCGACAGACAGCTCCAGGCATTTAATGCATTCAACCTAATAGAGTTGTTACTCACTTTGTCTTCTCCAACGATCTCAAGAATGCCCAGTTATAAATATTGCCATTAAAGACTGAAGAAAACAATGCTCTGAATCTATCCAACAACATCAAGCTTTATATACTCAGTGCATTCAAGAGATCATAAACTGATCAAAGAAGTCCCCAACAACAACAACAAGATCTGCATCAATTGTTAACCATTTGCTTCTTATTGTTGTTCTTTCTACTATTCTTCTGCACATTGAATACTCTGCTTTTCAGATATTCAATTTCCCAACCTCAAACACAAGTCAAATATTTTGTACACGATCCATTAGACAATTCTGTAATAGAACTAGTGGAAAACATAGTGCACATTTAAATCTAAGGTTGACTGCCTTGGTGATGGACGTAGCACTCTTTATAATGCGAACCATCTCAAAATACTTGTGTTATTTACTTATTGATTTACAGTATTTTCATATCTGTTAACTTACTCCTTCAGCAACAAACTTATGTAACCAACTAAGTCTACTGGTAGTGCTTTACCAGCAGACTTAGTCTGTCTTCCTTACAAGAACTTCCGCTACTTCAATCTTTTCAATAGATTGCAAGTGCTTGTTTTAGGAATTAATACGAAAAGTTTTAAGTTTTTAATAAGCTATTCAACCCCCCCCCTCTAGCTTATTATTGTGTCCTTTGGGACTAACATTGACGACATTGGCTTAACCCATTTCTCTCATGTGTTTAGATAAATGTTGCTCTTTCACATATCTTCCTTTGATAACGACATCCATATCTCCTCCAATAGTCTCATCTGCTCTGAAACTCATTTGAATAAGGATTAGGAATATGCATGTGCATAAAATCTACCACACTTCTTGCATATTCCAACATAGTGATTTACTTGATCCCATTATAATAACATGTTTTAAGAATGGCTAAACGAGTTACGTACCAGTTAGTGTGGCAATTCAATGAAACTGCTATAGGTATTAGATTAGGTTAGTGTCTTTATACATATACCAAGTCTTAGTCCTACCATACTGACGACATCAATACTCAATCAATGGATTAGTGTGACAAGTGCAAACTCCGGTAGAATTATCAAGTAGACTCTCAATATCTATTGCACCTCAAATATTTACTGCTCTTGTGATGCTAAGTTCAAAAGAGAAAACCAAGAGATCTCCAAGTATTCAAAGTTAGGAAGATTCTCAGTAGATCTTTATGATAGCTAAGAAATTCTCATCGATGTCTATGTCTTCATGATGCGTATATGGATGTTTGGAATCAACAAATCTGTCCAAGTTAATTGAGAAGCCCTTAGCTGAATACCACCCCTCCAAAACAGTCTCAAACCCTCCAAAAACTCTCAATAAAACATCCCTAAAACCTGCCAACAAAGTTGCGAACAAGCTGCCCCAGAACTACACAACCTGCCCACGCCAACAATTCCCTCAAAACTAACCAACTTCCTTCTAACAAACTGTTCAATAGTTATTATAATTTCCCTTACAAGTTTTCCCAAACCCTAGCTTTGTTTAATCTCTCTCAACAACCCTTAATCTGCCCAAAATACCCACGCAAATTACTCCCCCAATCTGCTCCAAACTCCCTTGGCCGAAGACTCCAAGGAAACAATGAAGCAGTCCATGTTTTGGATGAATAGAACTGCCACAACCCAAAAAATAAAATAAAAGAAGAAGAAGAAGAAGATAGATCGGCTTCACCAGACAAGCTTCACTCACTTGTCGTAAAGAACACCATTTGATTAATCTCTCTAGGTTTCACTCACCTTAAAAAGAAAAATCGAAAGAAGAACAAACTTGTTTTCTTTGCACAATGTTTTCACACCAAAAATAGTCTGTTTAATTCAATGAAAAGGATGCCTTTAAATAGGCTACAAGTTTAACCCTAATTCTACTTACCTAATTTAAAGAACTCCTAACAACCTAGGAAAACAAAGTCCTAAATTAATAAATATAACCAAAAGTAAATCCTAATTTACTAGAAAAGTAAATAAGCAAAATTAAAAGCCTTTTTAGGGCATAATTACAAAAAAAGGGATTTAATAATTTAAATCTTAAACTAGGTGAATCATTGAGCCCCAAGGATTGTTGGTGCCGCCCTAGTTGGAGGCCAAACAAGGTTGCCCACTGTAGACACCCCAATTTCGTACCCCTGGTATGTGAGATGACATAAAATATCAAAACATGTTAAAACATTAACAAATCTCAAGTTACAGGGTCAAAAGTGCAAAAGGACAAAGCAGGATGCGCAAAAGGACGAACTGCAGGGACCAAAGTGCACAAAAGGTGAAAAATTTAAAATTAGGCACCACCCACATTAAAATTGGGCATGGCGCTCAATTCCCTTCATTGCGCCCAATTTTGTGTTGCGCTGCGCCCAGTTCTCTTCTTCATTTGCCGTAAAGTGCAATTTTTCCCGCACTGTGTACAAGTCGATCAATGCACAAGGAAGGAATTTTAATTCCCAGCGTGTCCTCAATTCCTTCTATAAATACAGGCCCCCGGATCCTCATTCAGCACACCTTTTCTTCAATAAAAATTCTCCGCGTTCTCGTTACGCTGGAGAAATAGAGAGCGAAGTGAGATAGTGAGCGATCACCTCAAAAAGCCTCGAAACCCTGCCAAACCTCTTCCAAACACAAAACCAACCGGTAGAAGTGAGCCGTAGCCCCCCATCTAGGTATCCACCTTATTTACCCGGTCCAAAAATCGTGAAAAGAGCAGTTGCTCTGCCCGATTTAAAAGGCCAACCGGAGAAATAAGCCCCTATTAAGATTTGAGCTACCTCAAGCCAACAAACAACCAAACACAAACAAGTTACTCGCCCAAATCCGAGGCCAAAACTAACTTTCGGAGCAGCCACTGCCCGAATCTTCTAACACTTCACAACACACAACAACAAAGACTCCTCTCCCTCACGAAGGACGGAGCGAGCACACCTAATTTGTCGGTAAGTTTTTATTTTAAAGCTTTCATTTGTAAAAGTATTATTTCCAATCCGGCCCAATGTAGATATATAAGCGGTTGTCTTTGGGATTTAGTTAGGAAATAGTACTAAATGTAGCAGTTATTATGACCAAATATTTTCAAGTATATTTGTAATAATTTGTAAAAGAGACAGTTGCAAATCTGTAAATAATGTAGACACAATGGATGTATTTGTAGGCAGTTAATGTTTTATTTATCTGTTAAATAAATATAACAATAAGCATACTTTGGCCAAAAACTGTTTTGAGACCGAAAGGGCGAGTTGGGTGCCTAGCACCTTCCCAACTCGTAACTTAGCCTCCGAACCCGTTTTCATTATCTCTCGGTTTTTTTTTTTTTTTTTTGGTTTTGCTTTATTTATTCCTTAAAATAAAGATGGCGACTCTAAAACATTTTGGATCGAGTGGGGCCTCGCAACATTTCTCCTTGCACTTTTCCGTTTTCCCTAAAAATGGAAAATGAGAATGGAGAGGTGATGTATTCTATGTCTGGTATCCCTAAACAAGGGATAACTTGACGTAGAAAACCCAAAGCACCCATAGTAATCCGAGATAGGCCATAAGGCTATTTTCATAAAATCCATAGTGGGGGCGCTGCAACATTCCTTTCTTACACTTTCACGTTTTCCCCTAAAAAAGGGAGAATGAGAATAAAAGGGTGATGCATTCCTATATCCTGGTATCCCCTAAAAAGGGATAACTTGACATAGAAAACTCAAAGCTCCCATATTGGATCAAAATCCACTAAAAAAAGGCGCATTCAAAGGCGCTTTGACGGCCTCCTCTCGCACTTTTGATTTCGTCCTCCCTAAAAAGGGAGGGTGGAGCGAGCGATGGATGTCACCGCATCCGCACGTCTGGCGCACCTATCCAAGGGCGGGGCGCGGGAGCAACTCATCCAGGAACCACGGTGGCGACTCTGTTTGGGGAGATCGTTTTTTTTAATAAATAAAAATGGAGGGCTAGACTTCGATAACAAAACTTTTTTTCTTTTGTTTCTAGCTAAAGTATGCTTATTATATTAATTTAAACACTTGAATATTGCGTTCCTTTAACATCCGTGTCTATATTTGTGGATATGATCCTCCATCTTGCTGCAGTTTCTTTCCCATCACTATTACGGATATACTTGAAAATATTCGTATTTTTCAAAAAAAAAATTGCAAAAAATATATATATATGCAATATTTTATGTGCAATAATTTCCGGGCAGCACAACAAAACGGCTGGGGCTTTATTTTTAATATCACTTCATTTTCGGTCCTATTTATTATTTTATTCCGCTTTATTTTCATTCTGCAAAATATACATATTTGCATTCATTCTGTCATTTTATTTTGGGGATATAGGACAAATGTGTAATTAATAGAGATAGATAGATTCCCCACTTTTCTTTCTATTTCTTGATGGTATGCTTGCCTGTTCGCGCTCAAACTAAAAAGCCGAAAAAATCCATAACTAATAGCAAGACAAGTCATATCTGTTTTATTTTCTGCTTTCTATATCTGAAAAAAAAGATTTTTTTGCTTTTTAGATACCGCACACACGTGCACATGCATATAAATATATTCCGAATTGCTACCCTACACCATGGCCGGCCTACCCCCTGCATAAGCCAACGTTAGGCGCATGTAGATTTTCGGGACACTTCAAAGACCGACCGGTTTTTGCATTTTAAATTGTGGGTCAGCCCCAGTCAAAAAAAATCTGCGCAAGTCAAAAAAAAAATAATACACTGGGGCTGATTTATTATTTTCTAATGCTCGACCTAGATCATTTCGAATGGTGGATCCCGAAAGGAGTATAGGCCCTCCGCCTGGGATCAGTCCGATCTCGGGGAGTCGAAAGAGCCGAGGTGTATCAATACGTTGGTCTATACTCGAAGAAAGAATCCCTTTGTTCGTTCGAGAAAGTCACGAGGCTGTCAAAATAAGAGTGCTTATCCGGTCAATTTGTAGGAAAATAATAAATAATAAAATATACTAATAAAGGCCATTGTACTGCTATAAGCCCAGCCAACCTTGACCCGGCCTTCGATACATCCAAACCATTATCCTTAGAAACTGGCTTTGAATGTGGAAAGGCAAAAGATATCTTGGTCGGTTGATACGGGGAAACAAGTGATCTGTCATCGATCGAGGGTATCGAAGCAGATCGAGATAAGAGGCGGCTTGATTCGGAGAGAATGCGAATCCATCGCGGATATGGCGGCGAAAAGCGACAGTGACAGATCGCCATGGAGTACAGCATCTGAGGGGCTCGGGGTATGCTCAGACTCGGCGAATGCGGCGGTGGCTAGACCAAAATTTGGGTGCAACAATGCTGATCGTATAATGAGCCAAATGGCTAATACGGTACAAAGCTTGAAATCCAGGTGGTGAGGTAATCTCTTCCTTGCGGTCCCAGAAGCATCAACCTCATATATGCCTCCAAATCCAAACCCTCGGCCAAACACTAACCCGCCAAATCGCCACTACTCCAAATCAAATCCTCCACCAAATCCTACTACCCAATATCAACCTTACCTCTCCTCCATATCCAACCCAAAATCCATATCAACCAAAATCACATCAACCCAAAATCTATATCAACCCAAAATTCTATCAACCCAAAATCACATCAACCCAAAATCCTTAACCCAAAATCATCAACCCAAAATCCATATCAACCCAAAATTCTATCAACCCAAATCCACATCAACCCAAAATCCTATCAATCAATCCATATCAACCCAAAATTCTATTCAACCCAAAATCCTCATCCTACCCAAAACCAAAATCCTACGGAACCCTTACCAAGCGTCTCCTCAAAATCCTTACCAAATACCACGGCGAAACTAACCCGGCCTTTCTAGTCCTACCGGCATATACCAAAATCAACTCCCTTCCACCAAAATGGAAGCGAGACATGGAGAACACGAAAAGTATGATGCTCGAAGCTCGGACAAAAAAATTTTCTATGAAGGCATTAACGCTAAAACCTTGACCATGCTACCCCCAATTTCAAAATGCGAGCATAGAAAAATTCGGCGGAACTTGATGCCCTATCTCCCACCTAAAATCTTACTCTTGGCATGCAATCAAGAGGGCTAGTTTGAAGCCATGGCCTCCAATTTTCACCTCACCTTGATAGGGGCGCTAAGCAATGGTTAATGCTAGCAAATGATAGCACCATGGACACTTGGGACCAAATCATTGAAGGGTTCCTAGAAAGGTACAAAGATAATACCACCACGAAAATAAAAGGAACTTGAGGCATGCACCCAAAGGAAAATGAAACACGAGAATTTGCGGCGAGATGGAAGGATAAAGTCGCGGACTTTGGACGGACGATCAGCCGAATCATGCGAGAATGTTCATCAAAACCTCCACCCATTTACGGAGCACATGCGATATCTCCCCTATAGCAATTTCAAAGAAATAGTGGAGATAGGTCAGTATTGATGAAGATATACATGAAAGGATCCTAGAAATTGGTACACCTCCAAGTTCGTTACGCCATTACGAATCGGAGAAAGAATCTCTGAAGAAGTTAATACTATAGAAAAAACCCGAATGAACAATACGGTGATGTGCCATGGACATATGGGGCAAACAAATCTGCCAATTACATTGAAGGAAGCGATAATGCCAACAAGAGTCTCATAGGGCCTCACAAAGGAAACAAAAGGCACTTCGATGAATTGAATGCCCCAATGTCACCGAATACTACAAGGGTTAACGGCCTGAGTCCTTAAGCCCCTTGAAAACTATGAACCTCCAAATCCATTACACGCCCAAATGGAATACCACAAGTATTGCATATACCACCAATGCTTCTGGGAATGATATCAAGACCTTATCGATGATAAAATCATTGAGAAGCGCACCCATAATTGTTTTTGATAAAAAGTGAAAAGAGACCTAGCATACCTTCTTGTACACCTCCGAAAGCTTTTTCCTTTAAATCTCCTTTTGTCAAATAAAATCTTCGAGAAACAACCTTTTCAAATTCAACGTCACTTTTCATAGATTACAGGATCTTTGTTGTTTCTTTCGGTACCACTAACAATTTTGCGGTGACAAATGAAATTTTTAACTAATATCATTTACTCTCCTAAGAAAGGCAGATGCGTGTCGATACATCTCATTTCAAAAAAGAAAAAAAAAAAGGAATTCGTTCTCTAAACAAAAAAGTCTATTCTTTCAAATTCAAAAAAATATATAGATTAGCAAAATGAAATTTTTTACATCGGTGTTGAACTACGATGACTGAGCCTCGAAATGAGGAGCGTGGCGACCTCGGGTTCGGTCAAATGCTTTGATTTACTCTTCAAAAAAAAAAAAAAAAAAAGAGGTTTTTCTATGTGTTTTCTTTTGTTTCCCAAAACATGTAAAGACAAGACAAAACCCCCTCACCACCATTCTTAATCTCCAAATGCATCTCCCCTCTTAACTTCTCATAATGCATCACTAAGTTGATAAGTGCATCGTTCATTCTCGATTTCAAAAAAAAAAAAATCGATAAGTCCTACCGAGATGTTAAGGTCGCCACTCAAAAAAAAAAGAGAAAAAAAAAAAAGCAAAAAAAAAAAAAGAAAAAAAGGAGCAGGGCCGATAGGGAGCGGAGAAGAAAGAAAGGCTGGGAAGCGAGAAAAATCTGGAAAGACAGGAAATCCAGAAAAGGCCGACCCCAGGATCATAAGCAACAATTCAGGACTAGGGGCTGTCAAACCCCAGGGGTGTCTCTTTTTCCCATATTGATGCCTACGGCCCATACTTGCAGTATGCTCACTAGTCCATTTGGTCTCCGTTCTTTCAAAAGTCCAAGCATGTCCCTAGATCGAGCTTTCGAGAGGTATCTATATTCAAATTGGTAAATTCTTGCTTCTCCTATATTAGTTTGTCAAGTTTTCTTCTTGATCTCGAGCACATATCACCAAAGTATTTGTAAAAAAAAAAGAGGATGATGATGATGAATCAACTCATGTAAAAACATGATAAAACTACACGGGTTGATAATGAGTCATTTCGCAATATGGACCCACAAACCATTAAAAAAAAATCGATGAAGCAACCTTATGTCTTGGAAAAAAGGTCATCTTCAACTCATTGCGGCCGAGCTATTAAATGGTACACTAGGGGCTTCCAACCATACACCAAACCTCTTCCAAATATCTGAACAAATCAACCACATACCAAAGCCATCCACAAGAGATCCAACTTCCCAAAACTGGGGCTGTTTCACCCTTATATACACATCCACCAAGAGTGACAACCTTCTTTTATCCCGAGAGAGAGAAGACAGATATCTCTTCAAACACTCTCCCAAATTGCTCCGAGAGGTCAACAACAAAAAAAGAGGCAAAAAAAAAAAAAAGAAAAAAAGAGAGAAAGAAAGAAGTCTCTCTGAACAACTTCCTCAAAATCTCTCGCTCACAAAAAAAGAAAGGAAAAAGATCAATCACTCTTGGACCACCCATAACCCACAACCAAAGCCAAAAGCCGACCTCCCAACTTATCCACAACCAGGTCCAAAAACCAACTTTCTATCCAAACCCACAGCCTAAAAAGCCAGCCAATGGTCCCTTCTGACCGCCTTTCAAAAAAAAAAATCCACAGCCCAAAATACCTTTGAATCAGAGGCCAATCAAATCCTCAACCCTAAAGCTAATCCATCCCAAACACTTAAACACTACACCCCAACCTAGTTGCAACTTATAGCTCTGTTTCAATCGGTTGTAACGTGATCTGGGTCCAAGATGGAACTCCTTGCTAAAGACACATGAAATTATCAAAAGATAAATGTTAAGTAGGGTCCATGAAACTCATGATACTTGGCGATAAACTCTGGATCATGTCTCTTCTTTTTGTCCATTAGAGTCATCCTTTTCTCTGAGCATACTCATTCTATCTCCCACAAAAGTCTCTCAAA
>CM028378.1:88598343-88770462 GCA_013146195.2 Codonopsis lanceolata | reverse complement strand
TTACAAACTTACGAAGGAGTCTATGACAATTATTTTTTAATATTTAAAAGTATTACTTTATACTCGCTCTTAAATAATACATGCGTATTTTTCGTTTTTCGTTTTTCATTTGTTCCGAAAAAGTAGTCATGTTTTCAAACTCTTCTTTTTATAAAAAATATTTTTATAATTTTATCATTTTATTTTTGTTGCTTTAATGATGACCACATACACTTAATTTCTTTAAGAAACTACATATTATATGATTATTTATAATATAGTTAATTAGTTTTTCTTAAATCAAACAGAACAATAATTTAATAATCGAAGCAGTATCTAGAGTGTCAAATCAATAAATCAATTTTATTTTTCAGTCACAATTAATCCTATATTATATATTTTATTTTAACTACTTGTTTTTTTTTTAATTTTTAGTCAAACTAATATTATATATTTTACAATAAAAATATTATTTTTAAATAAAATAAAATAAAATAAAAATTACTCTCCCCGTTTTTAAATTATTGTCTTCTTTGGCCCGACACACTGTTTTAAAAAAAGTAATTGATTGTATTATAAATATTTGTGAAATTTATGGTTTCCTTTATTGCCCTTTAGTATGTATCTATAATTAAAATACATATAAAAAAAAGTAAGAATATAGTGGTAAAAGTATTTTTTAAGAAATTTTTTAAAAATTACAATTATTTTAAAACCGATAAAAAAAATAATGATAATTTAAAAACGGATAGAGCAGTATTTATTTTGAAACCTTTGGAAAATATGATGAAATGGTTTTCAATAAATCAAACAAGCAATATAGTACTAATAGAAGAGACAGAGGAGCAGAGAGGGAGGGAGAATTTTAAAATGTGGGAGGCAAATCAGGTTGCTCCGCGCCCGGTTAACGTCTTTGTATGGCGCGTGTACGTAACGCGCTATCATCCTATCATATGAGCACTAAGCCACTAGGTAACCTACATTTCTTTTTGGTATGCATATGGCCACCCCAACATTTGGATTCCCAACTGTTTGTAGTATTTTATTTGCCAATACTAATTTTAGTACTTATTTTTTTAATTTCTTGATTAACAATCAATGTATGTGCCAACTAGGTTTGCTTTCTAAACTTCACTTTTTATATACCCAAAAAGGGGGGAAAAGACTTGGGTGTACTTGGATCATTTGAGGTGGTTATGATTTTAAATTGGTGTAATAGGTGGTATTATGTATGGCCCAGAGCAATTCGGTACACGACGTGTAGTGTAGCCAACATATTGTTCCACTATACATCTAGTGCCTTGAAGGGTCGGTTTTGATATTTTGAGGGTCTTGTCTTAAATTATAAATTAGACTCTAAATGGATAAAAGATAAATATAATTACCTATTTACCAAAAAAAAGTCAAAAGCTATTCAGAACTCATAATTGAAGAGAATCAAAAGAAACCACATAATATTATATGGCAAAATCTTGTCACAATACGACAAATTTGAAGGGTTAATCGAACCAACTTTTAGAGGAAATATATTATCATTAAAACCAAACTAATTATGGATTCAAGGATTCAAACTGTTGAGAAGACTACCCATATATACCCCTAGTCTAGAGGAATTGGTGCACCGCTACACACGTTAAACAATTAAATATGTGAATAGATTAAATCTTTGAGATTATGAATGTCGATACTCTCGTACGGTGACCATATTTTATTTGTGCAATGCTAATTGGACCAAGTTCGAATGAATTTTCTATGTATAATTGTAATATTTAAAAGTATTTTAAGAAAAATATAAATAATATGCATTAGGAAGACGATTTGTCAAATGTTGCCATGTTTTTTATAGTTTTTTAATTTTTTTTATGAATGATTGAACTTGAGACCTCACATTTGGTGAATCATTAACTCTACCAGTAAGCTACCTCATAGAAGCTATGCTATTAAGAGAAAAATAATATAAATAACAAATAAAGTTGGACTCAACATAACAATTTTCCACAAATTTGGGCCCATAATTTTGGGGGCCCTGTTCGATCGCTCACTTTGCAAACCCCAAGGCTCGACCAGTAATCTAGGCCTATCACAAGCTCATATAGAAGTCCATGATGTTAGTATTTAGTGATAGTGAGTGGTCACTTTATAAAACATATTCAAGTCCTATATATACCTGCTGTGCGATGTGGGTATTACATATTACAACTAAGTTAAACAAAAGTAATTTCACATGGGAAAGACAAATATAAAACTTTTAGAAATCAATTCTTAGAGGTAAAGTAATGGTTAAAACAAATAACTCAAACAGTATGATAGTAATTGGGCATGTGGCCCGGTTTGATGCATCGTTCACATAGACTTGAGAAGTCCTATTTATGTTATTATTGGTGCTTAGTGTCTTGATCTGACAAAATTATGTTATTATTGGTAATTAGTATCCTGATGTGATGGAATATGGGATTGATCTAACTTAATCTACAAAAATTAGGATTCTTGTGTAATACTCCATCGGTCCCAAAATTATTGTCTTCCTTTCATTTTTCGTCTGTCCAAAAACATTGTCTTGTTTGTAACTTTTCTTTTTAGGATGACATTTTTACCATTATACCCTTAATTTTTGTTACAACTTTAATTATGAGTCACATGCTCATGGGTTTTAGAGAAAATTACATACTATACCAGTACTAGTAATCAAGTCAATCGTTTTTCCTTAATTTATGTGCCCCTCAAACAAGACAACTATTTTAGAACAGAAGGAATACTAAAAAGAGGGCAAGTAAAAGGGGTAAAACCTTAACACACATGCACGCATAGTAGTAAACGGCTATTGTAGTATTTTTTTAGCTCTCTCCTCACATTGCATCTCATCAAATACTCCATCTAAGTCTAGCCATAGAGAGATTTGGATTTGCAGCGGGGAATAGTGGTTGGTATTCGTTCTACATGATATCAATATCCGATGAGAATGAATTGTTGATTATATTGTTTGTGGTGTACATGAGTTCGTAGCACAAGCCGAAAGTCTTCCATTTCTCTTTAGGGTACTAATTCACATGAGGTAATCAGTGAACCCTCTTATACATAGTGAATTAGTTTCGTTTCCTTCGTTCATATCATAGTCATTATGTTTGTTACTCATTTCGTTATGTCATGAATTGTAAGTTAATTTTTTTTGGGTTTGTTCTATTTATTTTCCCAAAAACGAACAATTAGGTTTGTCAATTTCATGACCAAAACGTGATTTGGTTTGTGAAAATGTTGATATGTATATGTTTCTTATGATGAGGGGAAAAGCATATTAATATTTATTTTTTTTGAATTTTGTTGGGTAAATCTCAAGATATTACATTTTGAACTATTTCCCTATTTGCAGTATTCGTTAGATATTGTGATGACTAGTGTTTGGCAAACAAAAATCATGTACCTGCTACACGAGCAAGAGGTTCTTGAGAACCTAGATGTCGTGATGACTAAACAAGATATAAATGCTTCTACCCTAACCCAACCTCTCTATGTTGAGCTTAATTAAGGTTGAGCGCTATGATGTGAGTCGCGCAATGAGTACTATAACTCGTAATCTTGCTCTTGTTTCCCTTGAGGATCCACGCAAGTCAAACAAACAGTGTAAAAAACAAGCTAAATGAATACAAGAACAAAATCTGCCAAAAGGGGGTAACATCGCTAAATGTCGTATAGAGGCAAAAGAAAAATGACTAAGCAAAATTGCTACAACTGTGATACCTAGGTCATTTCGCTCGGACTTGTCCTAAGGCGAAGAAGGTAGCATTAAATCCTAACTATCCACAAATTTATATTTGTTCTCATGTTTTATTAGTTGAATCTCTCAATGTGTGGATTATAGACTCATTCTCCACAAAATATGTGACGAGGGATCGATCTATAAGGATTTGTAAATTATCCTAACTTTGCCATTGTGCAATTGATCTAGTGCGAGTTATAGTGTGTGTAAGTGATGCAGATTATGTTGTGTGGATATTATGACGAACGGTGTATTAATTTTTGGTTTTTCGTGGCCCACAGGCTTAAAAGTCCAAGAATAATATTTTGAGTTGGATCTGACCACAATATCAACTGGTAGAGGGTTGTTCTAATTTAACTATTGGTCTCAAGTTCAAGGCATGAGAATGTAGCTTTGACGCCCTTAATTATGATCATGTCCTGCTCAAGTGATTAGACTTCTTTGCCTAACGTTTTTTTTAATCTTCTCACGTACATTTTTAACCCCTACTTTTGTGGAGCCTCTAGAAATGTGTGTTAATGAGTGTGTATTTCATAAGATTAGTTAGTGTTGTGTGTTGTTGTATTACTTAAAAGAAGAGAAGGTGAAACCATATTACCTAGGAGAGACTAGAGAGGCATCACTAGATTACAGAATATAGAGAAGTATATATATATATATATATATATATATATATATATATATATACACACACAATACTTGGTTTTTTCGGTTTTAGTGTGGTGACTTTTTTGTATTATGGCAAGGTCAAATAGAAGAATAGGGTAGTTAATGAGGCAAAAACCTGTTTAGGTTGTCCGAATGCTTGTGAGGATATCTGGGCTTAGTGTATAGATTGGATATGTGTTAGAAACATGTTAAGAAACACGAAACAACACCTTAGGGGAAGTGTAAGGCACAACCTCGTGAAACCACTCTGATGTGAGAGTAAGAAGCGTGTATAGTCAAAGTAATTTGACAAAAATTTTAGGCTATAGAAAGTGTGTACCTGTTTAGGGTTTATGGAGAGGTATATATAGACCACCATGGTGTTAGAATTCTTCCAGGATTGGGATCCATGTTGCCTATTAGGGCTAAGAATAATTCCCTAAATTGTAGGTGCGATATGCGGGCAACTGCGTGATTTTCGGAGCAGATAAGGAAAGAGCTCTTCTCAGATTAGGAAACCTTTTATCGATCTTGGAGCCCACGCCTTTGGTGGTCGCCAGTTGGCAACTTGCTCATGTGGGCACGACCTTGCCCGAGTAAGGCACCTTTGTCCGTGGTGATGTAGATATTCCCCGAGCATGGCCCCCTGGTCGAAGAGGCAAGGTCTTGGTTCAGCTAGGTTCGGACGGGGGATAGGTAGAGGTCTCTACTCGAACATCCTGCCTGTTATGTCAGATGCTCGCATGTGCTTTATATGTGACCAGATTTGGGTCTGACACATTAGTAGTATTTATAGGTTGGTTTTTAGGGTTTATTTCGTATAACATCAAATAGTTTAATAAATTTGCACTTTAACGTCATAATAAAACTAAATTATTAAAAAAATTCAAAATACGTATTAAACTAAATATAAATGATAAAATAATAACATACTCCCTCCATTCCAGGCAAAGAGTCCACGTTTGAAAGTCAAAATTTTTAAGAAAATGACATTTTAGTAACCTATTAGTAATAAAATGACACTTTTATTCCTTAAATTTTAAAAGTGAACTCTCTAAGTGAAACATCACAAAATGAAATAATGAACTCTTTACCCGAAACGAAGAGAGTATTTAGTAATAAATGACATATTTTTATTTTCTTTTCTTTAGAATTAGAACCAAAAAAAAGTAAAATAGTCAAAGAATGAAATAACATAAAACACAAATAAAAGCAAGAAGATTCCTAAATATTAAAATGTTGAATAAGAAAAATAAATATTACTATTTAGCAAAGTTCCATAATGGGTTATCTATAGAGCCCTTCTGTGATGTGGTTTGTGAAGCGAGACACATCATCGAAAGAAAGACGCCCATTGATTTTTCAGACGAAAAGGCTACATATGTATCCTTAAAAGGAAATAGACTAGCATAATATAATTAGAGCAAAGAGGATACTACATCATTTATCTATTTTACTCCTCTGTTTCGAACAAAGAGTCCACTATTTTATTTTGAAATGTTTCACTTAAATAGTCTACTTTAAAAAATTAAGATATAAATTTGTCAATTTATTACTAATGGACTACTAAAAGTATCATTTTTAAAAAATTTCAAATGAGGACTCTTTACCGAAAACGGAGGAAGTATTTTCTAAAAGGAACGTAGAGCTGGAGAGCATTATGCAAAATTCGATTTTTCGAAAAAAGAGTGAAATTTATTTTATTTTTTATACAAGAGTAAGTGTGAAGCCAAAGGTACGATGCAAAAATATATTTTTCGCCTAAAGGTAAGGCGCAAAATGTAACCATGGTATATTTGAAAGAAAAAGAACATGACAAGTTAGAAAGATAACAATGTTAGGTTTTGGATTTATACCTATGATTGATTTAAAAAGATATTCACGATAGGTTTTATATTTGTTTGAAGGATGAACTTTGTACCAAAGGGTGATTTTGGAAAATTGCCTCACATTAGGACCTTTATGCAAAGGATAATTTCAAAAAATTTACCGAGAAAGAGGACCTTGAAAACTATGATGAGTAAGAAAGATATCCATGATAGGTTTGATTAAATTTTCAAAATATATCCATGATAGGTTTGAAAATATGACCACCATAGGTTTTGAAAATGGTTATACGGACGAGAAGTCCATGTACTATGAAAAAAGTCTAATGATAGTCCATGTATAATCAAATGCACACCATTGATCAAAGTAAGACCTTTTTGCACCTCGAAAAGTCGCTCAGTTGGATGTCGTTAAGATGTTAAGGGGATTGAAGATTGGATTTGAGTACTTGAGGGGATGAATGGTGGTTCGGCCAGTTGAGTTGAAAGGACTCAAATTCATTCTTACAATGAGAAGAACATCAACGAGAACATCAATAACATTCAAACACATGTTGGAAATTGGTTACAAAATTAATCATTGACCTAAGTTCAATTTATTGGAATTAAAAGCAAGCTACAAATTATTAATCTACGTTTCGAGTAGATACGAATAGTGTATTTATTTTCTCAAAACTAATTTCGGGTGAATGAGAAATTAATACACAAAGTGAGCAACTTGGTATTATAGTTGAATATCAAATGGGTATATGAAAAGTCATATCGCACATTGTGAAAATAAAGTGTAAGAGAACACTTAATTAATGGGTGAACTTTATGGGATTACAATCATGTGTTATAAGGTGCATCAGAGTGGTGTCACATTTGGGTTAGCCTTTGGCTAACCCAAAGCAACTGCAAGGATGGTGAGCATGCGAGCGCAAGTCTTATCGGGCACTTTAGAAGTGCACTTTGTACTTCGTATATGAGTTGAAGAGCCTTAAAGTTTTTTCGAGCTCGCCCAAGTTGATAGTTCGGTGGGGTCAGTGGTGGCTCACAGTCTAGCGATTACAGGTCAAACGGGCTAGCCCAATAACGGATGGGTGTGATGGTTAGGAGTAGTGATTAGGTACAGGCACAGTATGGTGCAAGCAGCGGTTATGAGTGGCTGCGGCTTGGAGTAATCATGTGCTTTGCGCTCGTGTGCAACCGATTGAACAGCCACGATCAGATGGCTCAGATCTATCCGCCCCCAACTTGTGCCTATTCACAAGAGACACCCCTACCTCTTCTAAAACTATATGTAGCCCCCCATATTCATCCATTTCATTCACTCCAACATATTAAGTGTTAAGCATTCTAGTCCCCTCTGTCTCATTTTGTCTAAAAGAAGTCTCGGGTATCCTATTAGTTCGCTGATGTATTATTTATTTAACCTCGCAAGTGCACAAGTCAACCGGAGTATAGTTGTGCAGAGACAAGGATCAAACCACAGAGATAAGAAATAATTTTGAGAGCGAAAATTGGTAAAAAGTAATTATTAAACTAAGGGAGGGGGTTCTTTTATATTCTAATTTAAATTAAACTACTGGCAATTTGATTTAATAACAATTAATTACGAAATTCAGAAAACTAGAATAACAGGTAAATATTGAGGATTAATTTATGAGAAAGTCTAGAAATTAGGATTCTCTTGTATTTATCCTTATGTTCTTTGGGTATAGTATCAATCAATAATCAAGGGTTCGTTCACGAAGCAAACAATGGTACGTTGGGTTCACGGTTTGTAAATCTTAGTGTCACTAAATTGATTATGCTTTCTTGGTCCGTCCACATAATCAATCTTAGTGTCATATGACATATGCATTCGGTCATGCAGCTATTCATACACAATTGTCTTTAACGATTGCAACACCAATATTTAGGAAATAAACAAAAGGTAAAGAGAATGATTAACTTTGTGATAAACAAGATATTGATTGAATAAGAATTTAGATTAGAACATAAGTTTCTATACAAGTTACCTCCAATTCCTAGATTGATGAGTTTAGCTCATCACGATCGATGAACTAACACAAGGGATTGATGAACACATGATTCAAACTGTAATAAAACTCAAAAGAATATTGTTCCAGACCTAAGAGAGGATGAAAACTGATAAAAACGGATCCTTAACCTTAGCTACTAGGGTTGTATTTATACTAGGTTTACATAATGAAAAATTACGAAATTTTCCCTTTGATGAAAACGGGACAAGGCGATCGCCTAGTGAGAAGACTACACGATCGCCTTCTCTGAAGTTCCTCCGGATGCATATTCTGGAAAATAGGTGATGGCCTAGCCCACGGGGGAAGGCAAGCGCCTTCTGCTGCTGAGCCATCAGGTTGAATCTAGAAATTGCACTTTAACCCCCAAAGTCTTCAATTGCATGGAAAAGGCCTCAAATCCTGCAATCATCTCACTTTGACCCTGAAACTTAAAATAAAGCTACAAACCCATATTAGTAGCAAAAAACTCATGGAATAAAAAATTCTAAGTCATATAAATACCCAATAGATGCGTATAAAACGCATCTCCTTTTTATATATGTTACGTGTCATTCAGAAGATCCAAGATTCCACGCACTTCTCCTTTTTTGCATTGCTTTCGTGAAGCTAATACGGTTGCTGATGCTCTTACCAACGTAAGCCACGATCACGAATATGATTTTGTTTTCATGGTTCCCTCCTCTCTTGATGGTTCTATCCGCGGGAAGCTCGTTCTTGACAAGCAAGGGGTTCCTAATGTCAAAATCACTTAGCTTTTTTGTTTTGGTTTGTTTCGGTTTGTCTCTTTTTAGGTCTTTTTTTGTTGCTTGTATTTCCTTTTTAAGGTAAGGCTCCTCCTCCCAGTTATAAGGGATAGGCTGGTTGTCCCCCTCAAGTTTGTATTTTTTTTCTTTTAATCAATAAAATCTAGCAGGGTGTCGTCACTGTTTCCCTAAAATAAAATACCCGCAAACTTAGACTTTGCTCGTCCACGAGCAAACAATTAAATACAAAAGCAATGAATAAATAAAACGAAAGAAAACAAAAATATTTTTGGAGGGTAACACTATTTACACTCCTCTGAAACCCACAAACTCAAGGAGACTCTAAGGAGCGACTCGAACTATGCGGATAAATACAAATGCAAGTAACATAAAAACAAAAACTAAATAAACGAATAAATAAAATATTTTTGGTTTATTTCGAAGGCAAGATAGCATGGAACTTAATAATGCCTCATGTTACCTTTACTTCTCTCAAGTCTAACATGGCAGGTACATGGTATTTTGATAGTGGTTGCTCTAGGCATATGACAGGTTCCAAAGAATATTTGGAAAATTATGAAAATGTCAAAGGTGGGTGTGTGACATATGGTGGTGGTGCACAAGGTAAAGTTATTGGTAAAGGTGTTCTGAATTGTCAAGGTTTACTTAAATTAAACAATGTGTATCGTGTTGAAGGTTTGACTGCTAATCTGATAAGTATTAGTCAATTCTATGATAATGACATGCATATTAGGTTCAACAAAGAAAAGTGTGATGTTTTTTATACAAATAACTTATGTATTTTATCAGACATTAGATCTAATGATAATTATTATCTTGTTGATAACATACTTACTTGTCATTCATCTTTCATAAATGAAATTGACTTATGGCATCAAACACTTAGTCATATGAGTACTAAAAAACTAGAAGAACGTATTAGACATGAAACTGTTTGAGGTTTGCCAAAATTAAACCCCAAAGAAATGAAAATATGTTGTGCATGTCAAAAGGGTAAACAAACCAAAACTTCACATAAAAGTATTCAAAATTGTGCTTCTTTTAGAGGTTTTGAATTGGTGCATACTGACCTCATGGGATCAATTGAAGTTGAAAGCTTAGGTGGTAAAAAGTATACATTTATTTGTGTTGATGGTTTTTCTAGATTTACATGGGTATTCTTTCTTAGAGAAAAATCTGATACTTTTAATGCTTTCAAAATTTGGTACAAAAAGATGCTTAATGATTATAATCTTACTCTTGTGAAACTTAGATCTGACCATGGTTAAGAATATGAGAATTCATCATTCTCATCTTATTGTGATAAAAAAGGTATTACACATGAATTTCCTGCTCCTAAAACCCCTCAACAAAATGGAATGGCTGAAAGGAAAAATAGAACTTTACAAGAAATGGCTCGTGTTATGTTTAACTCTAAGAATTTGTCTAAACGATTTTGAGCAAAATCTTTAAATATTGTTTGCCATGTTATTAAACGTGTGTATTTAAGACCTGGTAGTAATATGACTCGTTATGAAATTTTAAAAGGAAAGAAACCTACTTTAAAGTACTTTCATGTGTTTGGAAGTATTTGTTACTTGTTAAATGATAGAGAACATCTTGCAAAATTTGATTCTAAAAGTGATAAGTGTGTGTTTATGGGATATGCTACAAATAGTCGTGCATATAGAGTTTTCAATCTTAGGACAAGAATTATTATGGAATCCATAAACATTATATTTGATGATCTATCTAATTTGGGTAGAAAAAGTGCTGAAGATCAAGTTGATGATCTCCTAGAAAGGCTGCAAACTTCTGAAGTTATTCAAGGTGCAGAAATTGTTTCAAAGAATACTGGAACGATTGAAGGCTCCAATGTACCTTCATCGAGGACTTTATTGAAGAATGTTGAATCTGATTCTGATTCCGATGAAGAGAGAAACATAACGAACAGATCCAGAAACCTTCCCAGTAGAATTCAGAAGGATCGCCCTTCCAGTTTAGTGATTGGTGAAGTAAGTGCAGGTGTGCAAACAAGAAGAAAAGAAAAGGTAGTCAAAAAGAAATGGTTAAACTTGCTTGTTTATCTCTTGACTGTTTGAAAGTGCATACTATAGACACCCCAATTTCGTACCCCTGATATGTAACTCCGGCATATGATATCAAGAACTGTTTAAACTTAACAAAATGTCAAGTTACAGGGTTGAAAATGCAAAAGGAGAAAGTAGGATGCATGAATAGTGAAGCTGGGGGAAAGTGTTGAAAAATGAGGAAGTTTTTGCTTTGCCGCGCCCAACTTGCTGTTTGGCCGCGCCAAGGTCCTGAATAGTGCCCGGTCAGTTAACGCGTTGTACAAAATGGCAAGCGCGCAGTACAAACCGATGAAGCACGAATCCAACTATAAATAGAGGTCCCCGGTTATGCTTTGAGACAGAATTCTTCGACGAAGGCTTGAAGCCCAGAGTTACTTTGCGTAATTTTAACGCAGTGTGCGATCCCCTCCTCTTATAAAGCCTCAAAACCCTACCAAACCTCCTCCAAACACAAATCCAACCGGTTAAAGTGATCCATAGCCCTTTAGTTAGGTATCCACCATATTTCCTCGGCCCAAAAAAAGTCATAAAGTAAGTCGTTACTCTGCCCGAGTAAATAGGCTGAAATCACCCGAAATAAGTCGTTATTCCGCCCAACCAAAAAGGCCAAAACCACCAAAACTAAGCCGTCATTCTTCCCGAGTGAGTGAGCCAAAAACTACCAAAAATAAGTCATCACTCTGCCCAAATCACAGCAGCAGCAGCAATAAAAGTCTCCCTCTCCCGAGAAAGACAGAGCGAGCACACCCCGTTCTAAAAGGTAATAGCCTTTAAGGGCGTTCTTTTTATTTATTATTTATAAAAATTATTATTTAAATCCGGCACAATGTAGTCAATATAAGCCGTTATGCTGCCCGGATTAGATTAGGAAATATTATGTAAAAGAGTCGTTATAATGGCCAAATATTTTTAAATATATTTGTAATTATTGTAAGGAAATGGCTGCAAGTCCGTAAATAATGTAGCCACGGATGTATTTGTTTTATTTCCATGTCTTTTAATGCTTTATTTATTTGCTAAATAAATATAACAATAAGCATACTATAGCCAAAAACTCTTTTTGAGACCGAAAGGGCGAGTTGAGTGCCTAGCACCTTCCCAACTCGTAACTTAGCCTCCGAACCCGTTTTCTATCTCTTGTTTTCTTTTCTTTTTTCTGGTTTTGCTTTATTTTTGCCTTAAAATAAAGATGACGAATCTAAAACTTTTTGGATCCAGTGGGGCCTCGTAACACTCCTTCTTTGCACTTTTCCGTTTTCTCCTAAAAAAGGGAGAATGAGAATGGAAAGGTGATGTATTCTCATATCCTGGTATCCCCTAAAAAAGGGATAACTTGATGCGGGAAACCCAAAGCTCCCATAATGATCCGAAACGGGTCATAAGGCTATTTTTAATAAAATCCATGGTGGGGGCGTCGCAACATCCTTTCTTGCACTTTTCCATTTTTCCCTAAAAAAGGGAAAATGGGAATGAAAGGGTGATGCATTCTCATATCCTGGTATCTCCTAAAAAATGGATAACTTGATGCGGGAAACCCAAAGTTCCCATATTGGATTAAAAATCCACTAAAGGCAACCGAAGCGCATTCCAACGCGCTATCTTAGACAGCACTCCTCTCGCACTTTTGATTTCGTCTTCCCCTAAACAAGGGAGGGTGGAACGAGCGTGGTGTCCCGCGATCCGCACGCACGCTCCCTAACCTAAGTGGGCAGGCGCGGCGCAAGACAAATTCCTGAGCCCACACATACTTGTTGCTATGTTTCTGAAATAAAACCTAAGAATGTGGTAGAAGCTTTACAAGATGAACCTTGGATAAATGTCATGCAAGATGAATTAGAACAATTTGTTAAAAATGATGTTTGCTATTTAGTTCCACGACCTAAATCTACTAATGTTATAGGAACCAAGTAGATATTTAAAAATACACTTAAATCGCAATTTGGTCACCCTATTTTGACGAAATATTCATTAAGCTCACTTTACTTTTTTTCTCGATTTAGTCAATATATTTGGCTTTTATTCTCACGTTCATCACTCCATCCAATTTTTGGATGGTAAACTTAAAATATTTTAAAAATCCGAAAATACCCCTATTTATATCAGTATAAAATATGGCAGTGTACTGTATAAATTTATTTTTGTTAAATTAAGACTAAGAAGAATTGAATAAAATTAGATAAAATATAAGCAATTAACATGGTCATTAATAGTCAACTAGTAATTCCACTAATGAATTTACTTTCCAAAACAACATAATTAGTAGATTAAAAAATAGAAACTGCACTTTATCTTTTCATTCCTTCAAGAAAGAAAAGAGAGCTTCCAAAATCCCACTAAACAATTCAACATTCACCCTATGATGTTGATCCGAATTGAGAGACAAGAAACATGGCAACAATTTTTCAAGATCCTGAGCTCTAAATATCTTCTTCTAAACTACCATTTCCACCATCTATGTCCTGAAATCATTATGCGGGTCGCTCGATTTCTTCACTTTTGCAAAGCTATCTGCCACTCGGTCATTCCTGACAAACTAGACTATACCAATTTTTCTTCGACTCTCTTTCTTCACTTTCTTGTCGGTCAATCAAGCTATATGTTTACGAAACGATTTTGACGAGTTGGATGAGTGATTTTGATAAGAAAAAAAATAGTTTTGATGTCGTGGTCATTTATATCTTCATCGATGATGTACTAGCTACCGTAGTAATTGGTTGTAAACGATGCGAAATATTCATTCGTTTAGCTGTTTCCTGTTGGTTTTCCTCGACCGATTCTTTTTATTTTTTGTCCATTTTAGGGGATTTTGTTGAGAGAAGTGATGGGTGAAACAGGGGGCATTTTCGGCCATCGATGTCGGCGGAAACTAAAAGGGTGTTTTGGTCTGAGATTTTTTGCCCTTTTTGAAGGTGTGTTGTTTTGTTTTGGAGATTTTCAGTTTGCAAAAGTTGGAGGGGAATTGTGGTTGAGGTTTGGGATAGAATAGGTCGATTGACGGTGAACACAATTGGGTCTTCTGGCGGAAGCAAGGGAGGGAAGGGTATTTGGGGTGGGGGAATTCTTGACAGAGATTAGTATTTTGATATTTTAATTTGACCCATTAACTATTAACATTTTAAACTTAAATCCCTTAACATTAGTAAGGGAATTTTGGTCATTTCAAACACTTATGTCCATCTAACTAACGAAAATGTTCCTCAGTGGTCTATTGGTTTGATTGGCCAAGTATAGTGACTAAAATGAGGAAAAAAAATAGTAAAGTGAACTTAACGGAAAAAGTGTAAAAGTAGGGTGACCAAATTACAATTTAAGCCTTAAAAAATAAAAATAAGTACGATGAACAAGGTAATGTGATTAGAAATAAAGCTCATTTAGTTGCTCAAAGATACACTCAAGTGGAGGGAATTGACTTTGATGAAACTTTTGCTCCAGTTGCTAGAATTAAATCCATTAGATTGTTGTTAGCTATTATAAGCTATTTAGGTATTTCATTACAACAAATGGATGTTAAGAGTGTTTTCTTGAATCGTGTGTTAAATGAAGAAGTCTATGTAGAACAACCTAAAGGCTTTGAAGACATTTTAAAGCCAGATCATGTTTATAGACTTAAGAAAACTCTTTATGGTTTGAAACGAGCTCCTAGAGCTTGGTATGGTAGTTTGACTGATTATCTACTTGAAAATTATTTTAAAAGAGGAGAGGTTGATAAAACATTGTTTATACAAAAATCCAATAAATAAATTTATATTGCTTAAATATATGTAGATGATATAATCTTTGGTTCCACTTCTGATGCTATGTTAAAAAAATTTATAAATGGAATGACTTCTACTTTTGAGATGGGTATGGTTGGTGAATTAAATTTCTTTTTGGGTATGCAAATTAAACAATCTAGAGATGGTATATTTCTCTCTCAAACTAAGTATGCAAAAAATTTGTTGAAGAAATTTAAGATGGAAAATGCTACTTATAAAAAGACTCATATGTCTTCCAAAGTTAAGCTAAGTAGAGATGATAATAGTAAAGACGTTGATAATACTCTCTATAGAAATATGATAGGAAGTTTACTTTATTTGACTATTAGTCGTTCAGATCTTATGCATTGTGTATGTATTTGTGCTAGATATTAAGCAAACCCCAAGGAATCTCATCTTATGACCTTAAAAAGAATTATTAGATATGCTAAAGGAACTACAAAATTAGGGATTTGGTACTCCAAAGATACAATACTAATTTGGTTGGTTTTAGTAACTCTGATTGTGCTGGTGATGCGTATGATAAAAAAAAGTACTTCTGATGGTTGTTTTTACCTTGGAAATAATTTAGTGTCTTTTTATAGTAAGAAACTAAATTGTGTTTCCCTTTCTACTATTGAATCTCAATATGTGGCAATTGGTAGCTGTTGTACTCAGTTGCTTTTGATGAATCAAATGATTGAGGATTATGGTTTGCATAGTGACTCATTACTTATATATTGTGATAATAAAAGTGTTATTGATATATCAAAGAATCATGTGCAACATTCTCGAACTAAGCACATTGACATTAGACATCATTTCATTCTAAATCTATTAGAAAAAAATATCATATGTATAGAATTCATACGAACTGAAAATCAACTTGCAGATATATTTACCAAGTCATTAGATTATGAGAGATATTCCACCCTACGGAGATCTCTCAGTATTTGTAATTTTATAATATTAGTTGTCAATGTGGTTTACATTAGTGACTACATTTGCATTCACTATATATTTATTACACTTTTATTTCTTTCTTTTATAAAAAAAAATTAGGTATAAATGTATTGCATTGCACAACTTTTCTTCTCAATTTCTTCTATGAATCTCACCTTCAAAAAATCTCATTTTTCTACAGCTTGAATTGATTTTTCTGAGAAAGCTTGTGCTTGATCTTAATGTTACCTACAAAAATTTTATAACTCAGTTGGTGTTGTTTATATCCAATAAAAGAAAGAGCTACCTTTCAAATTTCAAATTTTGGCCGGTTCACATAAAAAAAATCAGTCTTTGATCTTCAATAGTTTGTCATTGATTCTAACCATGTGAATAAGAAATTGAGGCTACTTATATCAAAGTCAGTCCACTTCAGGATAAAAAATTGAGACTCTTAAAAAGTGTGAAAGCTATCTGCTAGATATATCTTAATTTGTTTTGAGATCAATAGTATCTCTTAATAATGACTTTTTAGAAACAAATTTTTAAATTTCAAAATGTTTTGATGAATGTAGTGTTCAATGAGGTGACATTGATGAATTCATTGGAAGTAAAACAGTTTTTTCTCTCTCTCTCTCTCATATATTTTTGGTTATACACTTTCATATTTTTTAGTCATCCAGTAGGACACGCGTTATTGGTAATTATGTGTGTTCTTTGAGATGAAGTATGTGTGATTGCTCATGTATGAAATTCTTTTCCTAGAATTTTAATATTTGATATATTCTGTTTGTGGGCTGATTTAGAGAATTTTCATAGACTTGTGATAAATATTTGCATGCTTATCTGTATGTAAGAAGTGGTATACTAGGTGTTTCCGTAACCTTATAGAATTTGTTAATCCTTAGTCTATTAGGACAATAGTTGCTTCTTATTTCCAAATTTAACTATACCATATTCCTTCGGTTTTTAAAACTTTAAAACCCTTATAGTATTATGATTCGTTTTGTAACCTTATTTTACAGTTTATCTCCTATATATATTGCACCTCTCAATAGTTTTTATATTCATATCTCCTAGTTTGTAAATTTATTCCTCCCTATATCGTTTTATTTCTCTCATCATGTCTTCCATGTCTGGTTGTTTGTACCCCTTGCATTCGGTGAATTCTTCCCAGAATGAACCTATGTTTCATATCCTCCCATTGATTGTGAACATGGATATTGTTCTGTCCATATGTCTGGACCCTCTAGGTTGGTTGTACCTTCAGCCAAGTCTTCATTCAAGACTTCATTGTTTTCCAAACATGTTACCAGAGACTGTGTCCTACCTACCCCGTTTTGTATCAATGTCTCGTTCTTTCATGAGTGTATGGCAGATATTGATGTGGAATTGTAAACGTTTTGTGTAACAGCCCGACCCGGACTCCAATGCGGAATCCCAAGGTCGTGCCGTTAAGACAGACTAAAAGACGGACAAGCACCTGCTAAGCATAATGGTACGAGTCAAAAGATGTGACGACCCGACCCGGACTCCAATGCGGAATCCCAAGGTCGTGCCGTCAAGACAAGCTAAAAGATGGACAAGCACCCGCTAAGCGTAGTGGTGCGAGTCAAGAGTTGAACCAACAAACTCTAAACAGGAATGTAAAGCCATAACGGCAAAATCGAATAACCAAAAACTAAAATCTGCGGAAGCAAATCATAAGTGGGACCAAGGCCTATAATTATAAACTAAGGAATACAAGGCTGAGAGACGACTATCTCTCGACAAATCTATTTACTCGTGGACGCAACATTGCGCACGGACAACAAACCATCGGCAACCTAAGGCCGGCGAAGTATCAAGAACCCCACACCGATAAACAACAACTCTACGGCTAAACTGAGGAATAAATCAACGGAGGAATAAATAAAGGAACTAAAGGATATTCAAATTTAATAACTAACTCCAAGATATTCAAATTCTCACGACTAACGTCGCTCTGAGATGACAATACCAACTACTAGAACGAGTGATGACAATACCAACAAGCATGCTAGAAATAAAAGGGACTAAAATGCTCTAATAAGAAAAAGTACCGACCAAACAAGTCGGCTACCAAAATAATACAATAACAAAATACTAACATACAATAACAAAATACCCAAGTAAAGTCTACATACCCAACTTTACAATCGTGTCTCACAAACTTTACAATCGTGTCTCAAAATACAAAAATAACTTAATAATAATAAACCCAAGCTTAAAGCCCTAAGACCACCTTCTAGGAATCACTATCCGAATCCGGCGCCACGCCGCACTAACGGATCACCGCAAAAACTAAGGAAAACAACACACGAAATGAGTCATAATGACCCAGTAAGTTACTAAATGCAATGTATGGCATAGCATGGCGTGGCATGGTATAATGCACAAGCATATATAGAATCATGGCATCTTAATCGTATACCAACAATAAAACTGTATTAAGTCATCGAGTAGCATAAACTTCATAAATCACATAGCACATTATTTTTCACATAAGTGCTCATAGTAAGCCACATAAGGGATAGAGAAGATACCCAAATTGCTCCGTTGTGTTGCTCCTGCAATACACAATGTTACTAGTTCGTGCCATCGATGTTATGTGAATTCATCGACTATCGCCGAAGTCGCACTCGATCTCAATAGCAAGCCAATGCGGCACTTAACCGATACGGCAGGGGCTACTTCCCCACCGCCAACAAGGGAGGTGTGTGTGGAGTCCCGGTGCGGCGATCCATAGCGAGCACGAATCCCATAATTGTGAAGGCGATGCATCGTCCCACCCTGACTTGAATAACAAACCAATTAATGCCAGCTGGACTCAATGCAATGCACAAGTAGATAATTACTCTCATGCTCAAACAAGAACCAAGACCACCATAGCGGGCATACCAAATCAAGTAGGACATAAGCTCTACGCACCAATTTCAACAATGCACATATTTGCACATACTTAACAAATTCAACCAACTTATAAGTTTAGTCAAAGAACCACATAATGAGGTACTCATAATCCTCAAGTCATCACCAAATCGAAAGTAGCATATAAGCTCAAGAAATCATAATGTGAGGTCTACTATAACCCTCTACTCGAGATCAAATCAAAGACTATCACTTTAGTCTAAGAACAATCATAAATCAAGACTTAGCATTTTAGCGTTGCTTAAAGGCACACCGGACTCAACCCTAGTCCCAATTGTCATACATACTCGACATTCTCAAACCAATCTCAAGGGTACTAAAATTAAGCCGTAGTCATATTCTTGCAAGTGCTTTCATGTGCACGCGACCAAATTCCCTAAGAGAGAACTCATTCAAATAATCATTTCTTAATGTGATATGAGATCATAGGTTGATCTCTCATGCTCCGTGCTCTACGAGCACGCTCTAATTAAATCCCCAATAAGCTTCTATGTCATGGGTGTCACCAATGGAACACAATTCGGGATGCTCGGGTACTCACAATCGAAACCAACCAAACCCGAACATCGTAGGATTTCAACCTAAGGCTCACTAACATCTTATTGAACCTAAAATGACTCCATTGAGTCTTAATATCGCATTTCATTAAATACACATTTCATACAACCCAAACTTAGCCCATCATTCAAGTTTATAATAATTCTCCCAAAAGTAATCCGGGCTTGTCTCCCAAGCCTAAAAGCCCAAGAATTCATCATAATCATAATCAATCAAAACCCAAATATCGTAGGGATTCAACCCGAGTTCATTAACACTCTAGTGAACTTATTTCGACTCCGTTGAGTCTAAATACTAAGTTTCATTCTTAGACCTTTCATCCATGTCAACACTAATACCCAATTTATTTAACGACAATATATCCGATAATTCGGGCTTAAGTTCTCAAGCCCTAAAATTCACAACAAAATCCCAACATGAATCAAAACCCCATTCATAAATCTCATATTCCCACTTAAATGTTCCTATTCATGATATCATGTGAGTTCATACATCCAAAGCCCCAATCATAGGCATAATTCCACAATAAACCCAAATAGCATATAGGCATGATTTCTAGCATGCTCAAGCCTAGAAACACAAAATGAAGAGTAATAGCATATTCAACAATCATAGAAATCACTCTACAAATGCTCTTAACAAATTCATACTTCCAAAAATCCCCAAATTGGGCAAACATAGCATACAAGTGTTCATTGCCCACAAATAGCATACAAGTTGTTTTCCTTAGGGCCAATGAACCAAAATCAAAAAGAAGTAACTTACATAGCTTGAGTGAAAACTCAAGAGAACACAAATCCGATCGGTGAAGTCGTTCTACTCGTCGAGGGCTTCAAGAATCCGAAGTTTGAAGGAAATCGAACGGTGGAAACCTTGAGGATCGGAGGAAGAAGATGAAGCTAGGGCTCAAAACTCAAGCCCCCAACTCTCTCTCACTCTAACTTGTAGAAATAGGATGAACAAATGAAGGGTTTTCAGAAAATTTGGTCAAGGTTGGGTATTTATACCTCCAATCAAGAGAAGGGTACAAGAGGTATTTCTCACTTGCAATTAGTAGAGATTAGGAAGTTAACAAACACTAATCCAACCTAGGTTAACCTCTAATTAGTGTTAGGACTTGATTAGGACTAAGTGTGGGTATTTAGGAAGGGTTTAGAGGGGGTTTAATGAGGGTAGAATAGGTAAAACACGTCACAACTCAAAACAGGGGAAGAAAAATCCCGTAACAGCATTCTGGAAGTGAGGCGGGCGCCTCACTCCCTCCCATGCGGCCGCCTCACTTGGTTTCTGCACAAGGTTGCTCTCAGTACTTGAGGCGGGCGCCTCACTCCATGCGAGGCGGGCGCCTCGGCTCCTGAACCTCCAAAACTTGGTCTAAACTTGATCTAAATGATCCCAAACTTATGGGCAACCATTCTAAGGTCTAACCCAACTCAAAACAAGTCTAAAACACACCCGAACAACTCCCGAAACAACTCGGAGCGAAACCGGGAAGGGGTGCAACAACGTGCAACCGGAACGACGAATGAACTCGAAATCAAACGAGCAATGAAAGGAGACTTTTAAGGCAAGTCTAAGGGCTAATGAAGAAGCTTAAATACTTCTAGGAAGTTGAATAACAACTAGGGAAATAAGAATCCCAAAGGAGAGGCGATTACGCGACTCGATTCCCGAACTACGCGATAGAGACGAACGCTATCTCCAAAACTTCCAAATCATCGATAGACTTAAGGAACACCTCCAACTTGAAGTCTAAGGTATCTAAACATGTTAACAAACCATCTTAAAGAGGTCTAGGACCCAAACCGAGGTCACGAACACAAAACGCAAGCAATCCTTCAATCGCGTCGCATTCCGACTATCGTCGGGTCACGACTTGTGACTTTTGCAAGTCAACAACTATATGGAGTCTCTTAATAATGTTTTGGTCTTAATATGGTCTCTCAAACATATCTAGACCCTCTCGCAACCCAAACATACAGTCAACAAAGGAAGAAGTGCAAGTACGGCACGCAAACCGAGCTAACGAAGGAGCGGGGCGTCACAAAAGATGAGCCATCAAGCTCGAATAGGAAGGTAAAGCCATAACGGCAAAACAGGATAACAAAACTAAAATCTGCGGAAGCAAATCATAAGTGGAACCCAAGCCTTTAAATCCTAAACCAAAGAACACGAGGCTGAGAGACAACTATCTCTCGACAAATCTACGACGCGCGTGACGCAACATTGCGCACGAGCAACAAACCATCGACAAACCTAAGGCCGGCGAAGCAACAAAATACCAACCTGATAAACAACCACTCAACGGCTATAACATGCCGGAGGGACAAATCAACTAAAGAATAAGAGATTAAATACTAGACAACTAAACCAAAATCTCACGACTAAGTTGTCAGAGATAGAAATAACAATATCACAATACTAGAACATGCGAGCTAAAACCTTACTCAGAAAAACAACGGAATAAACTTCTAAATAGATACAACAGCTCGACCAAACAAGTCGGCTCCCAAAATAATACGAAATAAAATACTAACATAACTACCCAAGTAAAGTTTACATAACTTTACATCCGTTCTCACAAGATAATAAATACAATAATAGTAATAACTCCAAGCTATTGCCCGGAAGACCACCTGTTATCAAACATGCACCCGTAGCTGCAACGCGCACTAACGAGCTCACTGCACAAACTAAGGAAAACAAACACACGAAATGAGTCATAATGACCCAGTAAGTTACTAAATGCAATTGTATGGCATAGCATGGCGTGGCATGGCATAATGCACAAGCATGTACAAAATCATGGCATCTTAATCATATACCAATAATAAACTTGTATTAAGTTATCAAGGAACATTAACTTCATAAACCACATAGCACATTATTTTTCATATAAGTGCTCATAGTAAGCCACATAAGGGATAGAGAAGATACCCAAATAGCGTCGTTGTGTTGCTCCTGCAATACACAATGTTATACTGGATCGTGCCACATCGATGCTCTGTGATTACATCGACTTTTATCGAGAACCTACTCGATTTAGATAGCAGCCAATGGCGCACGTATTGTTACGGCAAAGGGGCTACTTCCCCATTGCGGCCAACAATGGAGGGGTGTGTGAGGTCCCAGGTACGGCGATCCATAGCGAATACGAATCTTACGATTCGTATAGGCGATGTATCGTCCTACCCTGACTTTTAAAACCAATCCAAATAATGCCAGCTAGACTTTTATGCAATGCACAAGTAGATATTTACTCGCATGCTCAAACAAGAATCAAGACAGACCATAGCGGACTTATCAAATCAAGTAGGACATAAAGCTCTACACACCAATTTAACAATGCACATATTTGCACATACTTACAAATCCGACTAACTTATAAGTTTAGTCAAAGAACCACATGATGAGGTACTCATAATCCTCAAGTCATCACCCAATCAAAAGTAGCATATAAGCTCAAGAAATCACAACATGAGGTCTACCATAGTCCTCTACTCGGGATAAAACCAAAGACTATTATTTAGTCTAATAACAATCATAAATCAAGACTTAGCATTTTAGCTTCACTTAAAGGTACACCAGACTCAACCATAGTCCCAATCGTCATATATATACTCGACATCCTCAAAACCAATCTCAAGGGTACTAAAACCAACCCGTAGTCATACCTCGCAAGTGCTTTCATGTGCACGCGTCCAAATTCCCTAAGAGAGAACCCATTCAAAATAATAATTTCTTAAAGATATACGAGATCATAGGTTGGACTCTAATGCTCCGTGTTCTCACGATCACGCTCTAAATAAATCCCCAATAAGACTCTATATTGTGGGTGTCGCAATTGGACACAATACGAGATGCTCGGGTATTCACAATCAAAACTAACCAAACCCGAACATCGTAGGATTTCAACCTAAGGCTCACCAACATCTTATTGAACCTATAACGACTCCATTGAGTCTTAATATCGCATTTCATTAAATACATATTTCATAAATCCCAAAATTAACACATCATTCAAATTTATAGCAATTCTCCCAAAAATAATCCGGGCTTGATTCCCAAACCTAAAAATCCAAGAACTCACCATAATCATAGTCAAACGAAACCCAAATGTCGTAGGATTTCAACCCAAGTTCATTAACATATTATTGAACTTATTTGACTCCGTTGAGTCTAAATACTAAGTTTCGTTATTTACACAATTCATCAATCTCAACATTAACACACACTTCAATTAACAATATTCTCCAATAGTTCGGGCTTGATTCTCAAGCCCTAAAATTCATAACAAAACCCAACATAAACCATATAATTTCAATTAAATGATTATACTCATGATATCTAGTGAGTTCACACATCCAAGACCCCAAACATAGGCATTCTTTCATAATAAACACAAATAAAATGTAAACATGATTTCTAGCATGCTCACAATCCTAGAAACACAAGATGAAGAGTAGAAATATACTACAACAATCATAGAAGTCATCCTACATATGCTCTTAACAAGTTCATATGCTCAAATCACAAGTTTAAAGTCACACAAAGCAAGTATGTATACTCATTGACCTCAAATAGCATAGAGTTTGTTTTCCTTAGGATCAATGAGTACAAAATCAAAGAGAGAAGAAGTAACTTACTTGTATTCTACACCCAAGAAAGCAAAGGAGAAAATTAATCGGTTGGAAGTGATCTACTCTTCAAGCTCTACACTTTTATGGAGGTGGCTTGAGCAAATGGAGAAGGAATGAAGGAGGACCAAGATGAGAGCTTCAAGAAGCCATGGGAGAAGCTTAAGGGAAAGGAATCCCGTTTTTGGAGAGTGAGGGAGAGAAATGAGGGTCAAACTCATCAGATGTGGTGTATATTGAGTTAAAAACTGAGTGGGACAAGTGTCACCACATTGTGGTTGATAAAAATCTGATTTTGGGGCTTGTTTAATCCACTAAATATCTCATTAATCCATTCTTAAATCATGTTACTAATGTTAGGACATAAGTAATGAGGGTTAGGGAGGTTTAGGTGGGGTTTAGAAAGGGTTTTGGATAGGGGTTTAGGTGTAAAAATCGTAAAGCAGCAAAACAGGCAAAACCAGAATCGGGGGACCTTGCGGTCGCATGGTCCCCTACCCCTTGCGACCGCATCCTCCCTGGATGCACAACATGTGATTTTCTAGTTACCTTGCGACGGCAAGGTCATTCCACCTTGCGAGGGCAAGCCCGGCAGACCCAAAATGGCTCCAAATGCAACCTAAAAGACCCCCAAACACTTAACCAAAGTAATCAAGGTTCAAACCCCTTTCAAAGTTGGTCTAGAACTCCCACAGAACACTCACAACGACCCCCGAAACAACTCGGAACAAATCCGGGAAGAGGTGCAACAACATGCAACCGGAACGACGAATGAACTCGCAATTGAACGAGCAATGAAAGGAGGCTTTAAGGCAAGTCTAAGGACTAATATAGAAGCTTGAATACTTCTAGAAAGTTTAATAACAACTAGGGAAATAAGAACTCCAAAGGAGAGACGATTACGCGACTCGATCCCCGAACTACGCGATAGAGACGAACGCTATCTCCAAAGCTTCCAAATCATCGATAGACTTAAGAAACACCTCCAACTTGAAGTCTAATACATCTAAACATGATAATAAACCATCATATAAAGGTCTAGGACCAAACCGAGGTCACGAACGCAAAATGCAAGCAAACCCTCAATCGCGTCGCATTCCAACTATCGTCGAGTCACGACTTGTGACTTTAGCAAGTCGACAACTATATGGCATTTATTAATAGTGTTTTGGTCTTAATGTGGTCTCTCATACATATCTAGACCCTCTCGCAAACCAAACATACAGTCGACAAAGGAAGAAGTGCAAGTATGGCACGCAAACCGAGCTAACGAAAGAGCGGGGTGTTACATTTTGAATCAGTATGATTCTTTAATCAAAAACCTTCGTTTTCTTTGCAAGACACGTGATTTGTACAATGAATTGCTTCTTTCTAATAAAACCAAAAGGGAGATGTTGTGTTGCTTCCTAGTGATTTAGGGGGAGCACCTAAGTGTTGTAACACTTGTGGGAGTGTGTGCCATAATTGTTTTAAGTTCAAGGGCAAACCCCTGGTTGAAGACTCAAGTGATTATGAAGATGACAAACATGATGCTGCTGAAGATGTTGTTGATGTGGCTGAAGCTACTCAAAATTGGGGAATGCTCAACATAACTCAGAGTAATAATTCTGGGGGAGTTGATCCTATTGCTAATCCTTGTCCCAATATCAATCAACGCCGGTTTCCTTGGGAAATTATGAATCATGAAGAATGCTTTAATTCTCTCTTTAAAGCTTAATTGAATTGTCTTATTTAGGGGGAGTTTATTTGTTTGTTTTAATTGATTATTATTTGTTATGTGTACTTTTTCTAGAAAGAAAAAAAAGGGAGATTGTTGGATATTTAATTATTGAGTTATTATATTTTCTAATTGGTTTATTTTAATTAATTATTTATTTTACCTTTCTTGGTATTTACTTTAATTAATTATTATTGTTACACCTTTTATAGAAAGGTTAATTTGGAGATCATGCTTTAATTAGGTTTTTAGGGTTTTATATGAATCTTTATTCTAGTAGGATTGTATGTTCTTGGAACACAAGTCATAGGTGTCGTTTATGTCTTGTTCCATAAGACACGATTGCACTAATTTATTATGGTAAGGAATCCTACATATTTGGTAACTCTATATGTGATACGCTTTAGTCCTTGTTTATTACACTAACTTACTAATCTTTTATGGTAAGTGATTTTCTTATTCTATAAGATTTATAGGTCAAGGATGCAAGTATAAATAAGAGGACATAAGGTTGTGAAGATTAAGAGATGTAGCTAAGCATATACTATACACAGTTTGATAAGAGAGAGAAGAGATCATAGAAACTGTGGTTGTCTTGACCTGAATGTATTAGTGAATGAAGCTACATCGAAACATTCATTCATTCTGTCTAGCACTGTTTTCTGTTAATGCCTCCTACCATTTGTTAAAAGCTATTGAACGTACATCAATTTAGGTAGTCTGAAGTGTTAGGATTATTCAAAACAATATCTACTTCAAATAGAGGTTTTACATAAATTTCACTTTGTTAAGTCTTTCGAGTTGTATCAAGCTTAAACTATATTTTACTAGTAGAATATTTTTAGTCATGAGGCTCGATCAATAAGTATTATTGCTTATTGATCAAAGGTATCTCTTGTGTTCATTTATCGTGCCTTCCTGTTTTGTTTATTTAAATTCCACAACATTGATATCTCAATGAAGTTTTCAATGAACTCTCCATTGTAAGCTTCATTGACTAGATCATATATCAAAACAATTTTCTTTATTTTTGTATATTTCATTATTATGCCATTCCTTGCTGTAATATGCTTTCTTTTAGTGGAGATCCCACAAACTTGGTTCAATGAGACAACTAAGTTATGAGGTTCTAGATGTGCATTTGGAGCTCATCTTAAGTCATTCCAGAAATCCAAATGCTAACATGCAGAGGTGTTGTAAAGGTAAGCTTTATGCTTTTAATCATTCATATACCTTATATAGGAGATCACCTATACAAGTGAAAAGTTTGGTCGTTTCAAACAGAAGACACTTATAAATCCAAGATATGGTCCAAGGCTGAATTGGACACAAAGTGAGAACGAAAAGATATTAGAGATGTTATTTTGTAAATGTTATAATCTTGGTTTACAAAAAAATAAAAATAAAATAAAAAAACTAACCAGTTCAAGACATTGTGTCTTTGAACACCAAATAAATCAAATACCATCTTACTAGGGAAGCTTCAAAGCTGGAAGCTACCTACCCTGATGCAATAGCAGTTCGTTGAGACTTTCTGTAGTCTCTACATACATGTGTCTGCATTAGTTGTCATTTGTTGGAAATTGGTTGCAAATATTGGTGACGACCAATCTTTGATCAATCGTTGACCTAAGTTTCATTTTTATTGGAATTAAAATCAAGTTACAAATTATTAATCTATGTTTCAAGTAGATATGAATAATGTACTTATTTCCTCAAAACCAATTTTGAGTGAATGAGAAAGTAATACACAAAGTGAGCAACTTGGTATTATAGTTGAAAAATAAATGGGTATATGGAAAGTCATATCTCACATTGTAAAAATAAAGTGTAAGAGAGCACATTATTAATGGGTGCACTTTATGGGACTACAATCGTGTGCTCTAAGGTGCATCGTAGTGGTGTTACATGTGGGTTAGCCAAAGGCTAACTCAAAGCAACTGCGAGGATGGTGAGCCCGCACACACGGATCACATTGAGCACTTTAGAGGTGCACTTTGCACTTTGCACGTGAGCTGAGGAGCTTTAAAGTTTTGTCGAGCTCACTCAGGTTGACAGTTCAACGGGCTCGATGGTGGCTCGTGGTCTAGCAGTTACGAGTCAAAAGAGGCAGCCCACTAGCGGATGGGTGTGATGGTTGGGAGTAATGATGAGGTGCGGGAGCAGTACAATGCAACCGTGGGTTATTGGTGGTTACAGCTTGGAGTAATCATGTGCTTTGCGCCCGTGTGCAACCGGTTGATCAGCCACGATCTGATGACTCAAATCTGTCCGGCCCCAACTTGTGCCTATTCACAAGAGACACCCCTACCTCTTCTAAAACTATATATAGCCCCCATATTCATCCATTTCATTTACTCCAACGTTTCAAGTGTTAAGCATTCTAGTCCTCTCTCTCATTTCGTCTAAAGGAAATCTTAGGTATCATATTAGTTCGCCGAAAGCTTTTAATCGTTGTGCTACGATTGTAAATTAGAAAGTCGTTCTATCTTGAGGATGATTGTCGTAGACCATAAGCATTAAGTACGAGGTAATTTCGTCTTACGGAGAAAGAGTCAAACTTTTTCCTCGACTTTCACATAATTTAGTTACATAATTTATTTGTGTATTATTGTGGTATTTGTTTTATTGTCATTTTCAGATTACACCTAATTTATTCCAACAACGCATGCCCTAACGGAACCCAGGTGCATTTAATAACTGGCCACACAAATTAAGAAAAATAATAATTGATTTTATTATAAATATTTGTTTGATATAAAGTTTCTTTTAAAGCCTTTGTACTTGTGATCATAAATAAATTAAGTAGAAATAAAAAATAAGGGTAAAGTGATAAAAATGTTTCTATAAAAGGAAATGTTAGAAACATGACAATTATTTAGAAAAACTAGAGTTATGATAACAAGATTGTTAAAAGCACAACCATTATTGGATGACTAGTCAAAATCTATATATATATATATATATATATATATATATATATATATATATATATATATGTATATATTGCCCTTATTTTGAAGAGATGATAACGGCTTCCGTTTCCAATAATGCCTACCGTGAAAGAGTTTATGAATTCAAATCCTATGGTGTTTCATGGTTTAGTGGTTGGTTAAAATAATTCAATCACTTATGTTTGCAATTATTTAATTTTTACTTGTATAATTTTATTAGTCATTTAGACAATAGTTTATTGTTTGCTTGTTTGTGGCATGTGACTATTACTTGTTTATGACTATTTGGCCTTGTTCTATGGAGTAGTTGTTAGGTTTAGTGTGGTTTGTTACCATGTTTATAGGTTACTTTTTGCACTCAATAAAAGGATTGGATCAAATTAAAGCAGGTCAAACTTATTACTCATTTGACCTGATAATTTTTGCTCCATGAATATATGAATTTTTGGGGAAAGTTCGGGTTAAGACGAATTGATCTGTTTCAAAATGTTACTCGTTATAATCCGACACGCTTCAACCCGTTTAATATTTGGGTTATAATGAGTCTCAATCTGTTTCAAGCAGTTACACACGACAACCCACCCATACATAACCAAACCCACCTAATTGTGAGACCTAACTATATATTGGACCTCTTCATCTAATAGAGAAGATCTCAACTGTCTTGTTTGTGCTATTGATAACTTTGTTATGTGTTACTGATGAGTGGTCGTGCTTATATATGCAATCTTACTTTTATGAAGTCTTTGTTATAAAGGAAAGTTAAGTTTTTATACATTGTGTGTTTAAATTTTATTTTTTGGCTCATTGTAAAAATTGTTATTCATAATTTTGACTCAACTAATTGGAAATCGTAGGTCATATGTATTTTGTAATGAGGGTGATAATGTAAAAGCAACGTACTTCTTCTGTTCCGCTTAAATAGTCCTAAAATGAAAACTTTAATAATTAAGAGATGTATAAGTAGTAGGGTGAGTCTTCTGTAATAATGTTTTACGAATTTTTATTCGTAAGACGGAGCTCTACTCTCTCACAGCTCAATCCATCAATACACGGGGGTCGAGTAAAGATGATCTATTTTACAAAAATTATCTGTAAAACCATTTTACACAAATTTTTACCTAAGTAGTATTGGAGATAGTCAAAATTACTAATATATCTAAGCATAGCCAAGATATTTGTACAATATATATGTAAAGGTAAAGATGAAAGGTTTATGGAGGTTACAAGTCTAATTTTTTAATGTAAGTTTTTATGAATAATACTATCTGTTTCACTCAAAAAATCTCCATTTGAATAGTCCAATTATTAAGGGTACAAATTAATAACATTGAAGTTAGTTATAATTACAAAAATATTGAAGTACAAGCAATGTGCTTATAACATAATTAGAGGGTAAAAATAAAATATTATAAAAATTATAAACATAATTTTTAAAAGTTAACTCCTAAAGTCAAACATCTCAAAATTATATAATGGATTATTTGTCTAAAACAGAAGGAGTACATTCTAAAATAAAATATCAAACTTATTATATGGAATGAGCAAGTATTTGATAACTCAAGAAAGAAGGTAAATTTCATAAGAGCAGGAACAAACACAATTTTTATGGGTATCTAATTCAAATCTTGAGATATAACGGTGTTATGGTGTATCATCAAAAATTTAATCCAAATCTTATTTGATTTGATTGAGTTTGTATTAATTTATAATATAAATCAAAATCAAACAAATCCAATCAGTTGAAGCTACCTATACACAAAACGGTCGTGTTTCAACCTATATATACTCAAAATGGCGTCGTTTTGGAAGCAAAATTACCAAGAAAAAAAAATCATGGCCATTAGGGAGTTGACAACGTCATTCCACACGTTATCCCCTGGGGTGACTCCTTTTTTAAACATTATCCTCGGTTTTGAGCATTTTTTTGGTATTCAAAAAAAGTTTTAAAAACAATTACATTTTTATTTATAAATAGAGACTAAGTTTGCATCATTTGGATACCAAATGAAATGTGTAACATTGTTGGAGATAAAAATGGTAGGGTATGTAAAAATGTTGGATTTTATGCCACAATTAAAATTTTTTAGTTTTGAATCAAATAAGTATCAAATAGATTATTTTATTAATTTTTAATGAGTTGTGTTTGATTTGATGACATGATTAACCATGCTCTAAGTAACACAAATATAAAATTATTTTGCCTTTCAACATTTTGAACTGTCCATGTTTACTTGATTATGATTAAACAACCCAACTACTCAAGTATGCAAAGGCGGGAATATATATCTCTTGATCATGATTCTTATTAATACATAAATAATTAATTTTATGGCAATATTTATTATCTTGCCACTTATAATCAGTGTTCTAAAAATTGTTAGGCAAATACTAGGTGTCAGACGAGCGCCTAGCGCTTATCGCACCTAAGCGAGGCATAGGCGGGTCGGGGCCTAATTGAACCTAAAATTAAGATATTATAACCTTTTTGTCCCTCGGACTATATCAAAATAGAGTGTTTAAAACTCATATCTGGTTTCAAAACCATCATATCATGGTGCAAACTAGGACAAAAGGTAACGATGGATGGTAATATGGGAAGAAAAGTATGTTGGGATACACTTTGGGATTGAGTGGATACTTTGGGGAGCTATTTATATTTTGGCCAATATATTAATAGTAAATATCATCAATTAATCTAAAAATAATAATCACATTACAAGACTAAAAATTAGCCAAATTACAAATTTCCCTCGAAGTATACACTCAATCTCAGATCACTACCCAACATAATTTTATCACAATTTGGTACTTGATGTTGCCATTTGTATCAAATAACTACCTAGGGCCAACTTTTGTTAGTGAAAAAACATTAAGTTCATGCACACTTAAGTTAGACCCTAGATAGCTATTTTGCACAAATGACAACATCAGGTATCAAATTGAGATAAAATTATGTTTGGTAGTGATCTAAGATTAGATATATACTTCGAGGGAAAATTTGTAATTTGGTCAAATTAAAAGTATCAATTCAATATCACTCTAAAGTTCAAAATAATACATTAGTCAATAACTCAATTTTTAAAAAATTATTAAATTATTTTTAAAAAAACTTTTTTAAAAAATAAATGAATTTAGTTGGCTTGATTTCTAGACATCGTGGTAGGGTCTAGCGCCTACGCGGGGCCTAGGCAAGCACTTAAAATGGTTTTTAGAACACTGATTATAATTTAATTTTCAACTTGGAAGGGGCAAGGAGGTAATATCATACTCTCTTCATCCCAAAATTATTATCATGTTTGATTTGATACGTCAATTAAGAAAAAATAATTAACTTGATTATTAATATTAAGATAATGTGTAGTTTTTTTAAAAAACGCATATGTATATGGCTTATAATGAAACAAAAAAAAATGTAAGGGTAAAATGATAAATTATTGTTTAAAAAAAACTTTCAAATAAAACAATTTTTTAAAAACAAACAAAAAAAAAAGTAATACAATAATTTTGGAACGAGGGAGTATATACCTTTGGAACCTACTATTCCAAAGCATTTAATGCAAGCATGGAGTCTTCACCAAATTCACGATGAAACTTGATTTCCCTAGCATGATTCTACTCTAAAACCTTATTGACTTGCTCATTCCCTCGTGCATTTACTCCCTTCTACTACATTTCATACAGCCGAAATCGTCTTTTGTTTGTCACCAGAGTACTGATTCTTACGCCGGAGGGATTGAGCAGACCAAACCCTAACTTCCTAACGGTGCTCATTTTCTCATCAGGTAGACCGAAGCGTTAGAGAAGACTCGCTCCATATATCTTACCTCTATTCAAAAAGTCAATTATCCTTTCCATTTCATCCCCAGATTCATCTGACGGTTGGCAAAGTCATTCACATTTTGGTGTGATCAGAACGTAGTGATGCCTATTAAGCTCAAGCATGTTTATTACTATGATCAACTCCAAAAATATTTATATCTCTTAATAAGTAGACTTTTCTTTTCTTTTTCTTTTTTTTTTGTTGTTTAGAACTGAGCAAGTAATCGACAAAGAAAAATACTCTCCATTCTAACATCAATGTTGATCATGACATATTGAATTAATAAAGATTTTCTAAATTAATCGTCTACAATACAAAACAAATGGATTCCATCTTCTTAAATGTGAAATATAAAAACAAATGGATTGCATCGATTGACAACTCTATAGCATCAATTGAAGCTAATTAAGGAAAATCACGTGTAGTATACCGTAAATAGTTAATCGGATTATTTTGAGATATTTTACATAAAGAGTTCATGACATTTTTAAAAATTATGTCTTCAATCTACATAATATTTTTATTTTACCGTCCACGTTTGATATTAACATTTTAGTTATGTTTAATCATTATTCTAATTATAAGCAACTATTGTATTAATTATATATCTCTTAATTATTAAAATTTTCAAATAGACTATTTGGGTAGAACGAATGAAGTATTATTTAAAACTCGTATAAATTCAAGGCAAGAACTTGTGTAAAATGGAGCTATCCATGTTAAATGGGTCAAGATTCAGAAATCTCAGCAACACCCCTTAACTTTTAGAAATTGCACCACCACCCCTCACGTTTATAAATGAAGAGTGTCACTTTTTATCATTAAATGTGTCACTTTTAACCCTAAAAGTGTTACTTTGCATCATTTATCACTTTTTTTCTTTAAAAAAGTGTTATCTTTTGTCTTTAAATGTATCACTTTTGCCTTTAAATATATCACTTTTAATATCTTAATGTGTAAGTCATTATTTTATAAAAATGTGTCATCTTTGTCTTAAATGTGTCACTTTTAGACCCTTAATGTGTAAGTCATTATGTATGAAGGTGTGTTACTCTTGCCTTTAAATGTATTACTTTTTCTTTTAAATGTGTCACGTCATTATATATGAAAGTGTTTCACTTGCATGTACATGTCACTTTTAGTCTCTCAATATGTAAGTCATTATTTATGAACGTGTGTCACTTTTACCTTTAAATGTGTCACTTTTAGTCCCTTCATATATAAGTCATTATGTATAAAAGTGTATCATTTTTTGACATTGAATATGTCACTTGTCACTTTTGCTTTTAAAAGTGTCATTTTTACACCCTTAATGTGTAAGTCATCCAACTACGTCAAGTCATATTGAGTGTTGCAAAACAAATTGAGCTAAGATTAATGGATGCTCACATCGGACCAAATCAAAAAGTCTAGATGCACAAGGACCGCGGCTCATGTTGCTGAAAATAATAGGAACACTGGAGCAGATAATGAAACTTTTGAATTTCATTAATACGGTGGCATGCACGCTGTGAACACGTTGCCAGTGTGCCACGTGTCCCCCTTCCTTAAAGATACGTCTGGTTCTTTAAGCCTTTGACCCGCGCTTTTTTACATGGTTTCAGGTTCGGATCATTTAATCCGGTCCGAATCCTATATATTCAGAATGTTTCTCTTTCTTATTTTTTACTCATTTCTTTAATGGGTAATCCGCGATCTTCATTGATGTGTTGCCCGCTCCAACAGCCTCTTTTTTTTAATCATTTTTAGGGTTCCGTCTTACGGATTTAGATCCGTATAAGACCATCCTACATGAAACTACTCTAAATTCAAAAAGGAACATGTATTTTAAGAAAGAATGATAATAAACATAGAAGTGTTAACAAAATATTTTTCTATCATATGTCATATATATATATATATATATGGACTATGTTTAGAAACTCACAATATATAATTATGAATAACAGTATAACATTTTCATTGATTGAATCACCAATTTATATAGGGATTTACAATTAGGGTTACATAAGATGTAAGGTAAAAGAAACATATACAAGGAAGGAACTATATACGGTATTTATCACTAATAATAATTATAAAAATAGTATTGTCCAATATGCCCCCGCAAGATGGACTCCCGAGAGGAAAGACCAATCTTCTGAAGTAATAGATGGAAGTGTTGGCAAGTAAACGACTTGGTAAGGGCATCGGCCAACTGATCAGCCGAGGAGACATGGGAAACCCTCTAGAGCCCATCTTGAACATGTTGCCGAATGAAGTGAAAATCCAAGGCCACATGCTTCATGCGAGTAGGGAAGACCGGGTTGGAGTACAGGCTAGTGGCGCCTACATTGTCACAATAAATGACTTGTTGAGAGGAGGGGTGATGTCCAGCTCACCGAAAAGAGATACTATCCAACGTACCTCGGCAGCAGTGGCGACCACAGCTCGGTATTGAGCTTTAGTCGAGGAGCGAGCAACACTGCGTTGTTTCTTGAAGCTCCAAGAAACCGGGTTGTTTCCAAGATAAACAATGTAGGCACTAGTGGAAGTGTAATCATCTTTGTTTCTTGCCCAGTCGGCATCAGTAAACACATGAAGCGCGAGGGGAAACTTTGGATGAAGAAGAATGACATCATCAATAGACCCTCATAGATAGCGTAAAACACGTTTGGCCGCATTCCAGTGCTTGGTGGTCGGCCTATGCATGAACTGAGAGAGTTTGTGAACTACATAGGTTACATCAAGGCGAGTGAGAGACGGATACTGAAGGCTCCTGATCACAACCCGAAACTGGGTGAGGTTGGTGTTTGGGGGAGCTGAGATCAACCACGGACTGATTAGTGCTAGGAGCAATTGGTGTGGAGTTACTAGAGCAGGCAGTGGATGGTGTGTATGAAGTTGGGAGCAGTTCATGTGGTGGTAACCAAGTGGCTCGAGTGGAGTCATCAGGGCGAACAAGGTGAGTGTCAATTTTAGCCATGGGAAAAGTAGACTCAACAAACCGAACATGACGCGAGATAAACAGCTTGGTGGTGCTCGGATCATAACAGAGATAGGCACTCTGGGTGAGCAAGTAACCTAGAAGGACATATGGAGTGGAGTGAGCAGCAAGTTTGTGAGTGGAGTATAGGCGGAGCCAAGAGTAGCAGAGGCAACCAAAGGCACGAAGTATGGAGTAGTTGGGAGGATACCTGAACAGTTTCTGATAGGGTAAGAGTTGTTTTAAAGTTGGTGTGGGTAGTCGATTTGTGAGGTAGGTCGCTGTTTGAAACGCAAACGACCAGAAGGGGAGCGAAGAGATGTTTTAGAGAGGACAGAGAAGTCGGTCTCAACAATGTGACGGTGGCGACGTTACGAGAACCCATTGTGTTCCGGAGTGTAGGGTGGCAAGGTGAGAAGTAAGATGCCATTAGCGAATAGGTATGAAGCCAAACCAGTGTCCCGAGAAAGCCTAGTGTACTCTCCACCATTGTCCGAGTAGAAGGAGACAATGGTTGTTTTGAAATAGTTTTCGACCAAGGCATTAAAACGGGGAAAGATGGTGGCGACTTCAAACTTTCGTCTGAACGGATAAAGCCAAATATAGTGTGTGTAGTGATCAACAAAGATCACATAGTATTTGAAACCATCAATAGAGTGAAGAGGGGAGGTCCAAACATTAGTGTAAATGGTTTGAAGTTGGGAAGTAGACACAATGGTATTTTGATGAAACAAAGTTTATGACTTTTATTAGATAAGCAATCATTACAATGTAGATGTTTATTGCGAGCAGTGTCTATTGCTAAACCTAGACTAGATAGAATCTGACGTTGGACGGGATCAGACGGATGACCAAGCCGATAATGTCGGTCTTGGTGAGATACTTTGGAGCCTACACAGACAGAGGGGCGAGGTGAGGGGGTTGTGGTCGGCCATTCATACACACCATCTTTAGATTGCCCGGTCAGTATGCTCCATGACAGTAGATCATTCACATGAAAAGAAGATGGTAAGAACTCGATAGATGTATTATTGGAAATGCAAAATTGAGATATGGATATGAGGTTCTTTTTCATGTCAGGTACAAATAGAACATTATGCAGGGAAAAGTGTGTGATCATGTGTTAAGGGAGGAGGAACCAATTTTGGAGATAGTTAACCCTATACCATCACCAATGACCATGACGTCAGTGCCCGTGTAGGTGGAGTGTAGAGAGAGGTTGTCAAGGTCGCTAGTAACATGGTGAGAAGTACCACTATCAAGAAGCCAGCTCAGAGTCCCTGTGTCCGTTGTGGTTGCTAAGTGTGCCCGTGGTTGCCACTTGGATTAGCTTGCAGAGGTGTGACCAATGGACTGAGTGGTGGCGACCAATTGATAGTTGGGGCAGTGAGAAATTGTGTCCTGTTGGCAACAGCCTTGACACTTTCCAAGATATGCTCACTGTGACCAAGGAGCTGATGTTGAGGACTGCGAGGACAATTGTCGAGCTTGCACAGATGGTTTCCGAGCAGACGAGTTCTTGGTCCTCGGGGTAGTAGGATTGGCCGACGCAGGATGCGAGAAGGACACAAGCTGGGACTACTTGAGAAGCAACTAGCGGTTGATGAGTTTTTCATGAAGCTCATCAAACGAAATAGGATTGTCCCGGCCTTCAACCACATCAACAATGTGGCGGTAGTCATCATCCAAACCCCCCAAGATGATCTCAATAATATCCTCGTGGTCGAGTGGTTTGCCAAGAGCAGCGAGCTCATCAGAGCGACCTTTGACCGACTACATGAATTCGGAGATCGTCTGGGTACCTTTGGAGTCTCTCTTGAGGTGATCCTTAATCTGTTTGATATGATCGCGAGTCGGGCAGGCATAGGTATGGGCTAGGATTTCCCATACTGCCCGAGTGGTAGCAGCTTGCTGGATCAGAGGGACAGGGGGTGTGGAGAGGAAATCAACAAGGGCTCCAAATAAAAGCTTGTCTTGTCGGATCCAGGGTTGATATTTGGGGTTGGGTGTTGGGACATCAGCATCCTTCGAGAGGATGATGGGAGGCGGACATGGGTGTGAGCCATCTACAAACTTGTAAAGGTCGTAGTCGATGAAAGTTGCCTCAACTTGGAGTTTCCAATCGATGTAGTTGGTGGAGGTGAGTTTGATGATGTTGTGGTGGGAGATGTTAATGAGTTGGAAGGTTTGGGTTGAATCATCATGGTTTTGAATGGTGAGGGCATGATTGGAAGCCATGTTAGCAAGCTTGTGATGGAGGCGGCGGCAATCAATAGACGACGGCGGCGGACAGGCGGCACACGATTGTGAGGGTTTATGAGGGTTTAGGAGCAAAGCTCTGATACCATGTAGAAACTCACAATAATCATGAATAACAATATAGCATTTCCATTGATTGAATCATATATTTATATAGGGAGTTACAATTAAGGTTACATGAGGGGTAGGGTACAAAAAACATATACAAGAAAGGAACTATATACGGTATTTACCACTAATGATAATTACAAAAATATTATTCTCTAATACTATGGACGTCGCGAGTTACCGTTAATTAAATTAAATAATAAAATATTATAGAAGAGACTATTTCTACTACTTTTTTTATTTATCCACTACATTATTAATTTTACTTTAAACTTATATTTGTTTGGACAAACTAACCCTTACTTAATTACTTGACATTTGAAATTGAGCTATGTATATCTTATTTGCATATTATTTTTTAATTTATTAACACATTACCAAATATGATAGTTTTTTTTCTATTTTTAATAGATATATTTTTCGATCATTCTTATGCATCGTTTCATGTTTCATTATAAAATAATTAATTTATTAAAGAATTTATCTATCAAAATGCTACTACATAGTATGTGATACTTCATTACTAGTATAATAAAAGATTAATCTAATTTAAACATTATTTTTATAAAAAAAGTTAATAATAATAATAATATGGTATGTATTAAATTGATTATTTGTTAATCATTCATAACTAATATTTAGAATCAATTGTTATGATAGGCACAATGTATAAAACTTTACGATATGATATCAAAATATGCTTTTACTATTGGATTACTTTTTACAATTAATACTTTTAATAATTCTAATTGTAATTTTGTTTATTTCAGTAAGCAAGGATTCTATTTTTTTTCTCAAAAATTGGTTGATAAAAATATATTTTATACTATTAGTTTTTTATTATGTAACATGATTATATCAATGGATTTTATTGATTATAAAACATTAAGAAAAAGTAAAAAAGAATCATTTTGTTATTCAATGTGGACGGTAACCAAATATCATTTAATATTTTTGACTTAAAAAATTATGTAGGTAGGAAATTAGGAAGGTAACATTGTTAAACAACTTAACATAGGCCAGTAATTAAGGTGTAATTTTGCTTAAACATATGTTTAATTTATGTCATAAATAATAATGTAATGGATAAGTAAAAATTGTAGTAAATAGCCCCTTCCAATATTTTATCCTTCTCAAAATTTGTTTTCGTAATTGATTTTAGATAGGTTAAGAAAGTGTTTGACCCTATATGAATTTTCCAGAATACCCCGAGTACCTTTTAGTGGTGTCAAATTACTAGGTCCTTTTTTATAGCATAAACAATAAAGACGTCCCAAAAATGCACTTATTTTGGAACGGGGATAATAAAAAATTGGGTAAATTACCCAAATGGTCCCTGTACTGCCACTTGTTGCCACTTCAGTATTCTGTAAAAGAAAAAAAAACTCATATGGTTCATCTACTAAAAATATTGACTACTAATCATGTCGTTCAAGACCGTAAGTTTTCCACAGTGAAGTCTAATCACGTGCAAAGCACATGCTTATATAAAGGGGTAAAATAATCATTTTATCCACACTTTTAAAAAAAAGTACAAGGACCAAACAAATTAATTTAAATTTTGGGCTTAGGACATGGGGTGCAATGACAAATTGCAATTCTTCCCTTCATCTTCTAGGTAATATAGCACTAATTTCTCTTCATCTTATGGATGCTACCTTTGTTCTCTCTGCCTTCATAATTGCCGAGGTCATTGCCCTTCTAAAACACATAAAAAATCAAAATAAAAAATCTACAAAAACACATGAATTTCGACAAAACACATAAAGATTTCCGGTCCAAAATTCTTAAGCAGAATAAAATCTATGGCATTAGTCAAATATAGCCATTTGACCCGATTGATGAACATATATAGCCTTTGACCATAAATCACTTGGTCGACCACTGATCGACCTAATAAATTAGTTGTCGACCAAGTGGTTTAAACTGATTTATCTGTCGACCACTTGATAAACCAGCGATTTCGGATATTGAGGAGTGCATTTTTACTGGTTTACCGATAAACCAATCGTGGTTTATGTTTATCGATAAACCAGGCCATAAAAGAGTTTTTTTTTTTAAGTGAGGTTACAAATGACCAAGTCATCTTTGACTTGGCCATTTTTGTAAATCCCCATAAAATCTTGAAGATCTATAGAAAATCTAAAACACATAAAGAACCGAACCACCATTCTTAATCTACAAAAAATCTTGGAAGGTCAGCTCAGAATTCCAACCACCTCCCATCATCGCCGGCCAACCCTTCCGGTCACCAACGCATGAACGCCGGCCCAAACTTGGAGTGAATCCGGTCACCAACACATGAACGCCGACCCAAACTTGAAGAATTGCTCTAGATCAGCCGCCACCTGCCATTCATTCTGCCACCAATAATCAATTTAACATTCAAATAACACACAGATACAACCTCAAACACACACACATTCACAAATTTGCTCCATCTCTCTCTCTGTCTCTCTCTCTCTCACACAAACACAAACGAAAAGGGTTTCTGGATTGAAGCAAATTGGGGTAGCCTCAATTTCTTTCCGACCACTTTTTCCTTATACGCAGGGGTTAAAGGTGAGCGTAGGAAGATATAAGAAAAAACCTTCACCTGGACTCCCCGTAACTAAGGGAGCCATCTGTAAGTTGTAGGGGTCCAAGTCGGAGGTGGATCGTAGATTTGCATGCAACAGTTCTAATGGTGGCAGCAATGGAATAGAAGGGAAAGAATTGGGAATTGGAAGAAAGGGGTATAAAAATTGTCATTTAGTTAATTACATCGGTACCCTTGTATTTTGTTTTTAAAAACCAAAAACATTATATATTTGTCTACTCAAAAGAAAAAATGAATGGACAGTTTTACCCCTAGCCAATGTCACGTGTAACACATGTGTGTTGACTTACCGGAAAAACAAAAGTAACGAAATTGGATGGAATGACCAATTGTGTCACAAGCTTTAGCAAATGAACGATTTTTTGAAATTTGGGACGAAGTTGGAAAAATGGATAAAGTGCAGGGATGATTTGTGTAATTTGCCCTAAAAAATTTACCAATTAATTCATAATGAGGAATGTATATTTACACTTCAATATTTGTTTATCGATTACATTCACGAAAATATATTGAAGTTATTCAGTATATTGACACAATTGACCTACAAAATTCAAATCACCTTATTTAAAAATATACATCTCAAACAATTTTGAATTAAAATTTAATTTTCTCCAAAAAAACAAAAAAAAAATCATCAAAGAAAGTAGATTCATATTATAGTTTATTAAAGTTGGTGAGGACAACTCTCATAGTGGCACATCATCCAACTTTTGATATTGTTGAATCCTCAAATCTCCACATCAATTGAATTGAAACTTTTCATTTTCTAACCATTAGCTAAAAATAATAATTAATAATAGTTAATATGATATTGTGATATTAATCATTCACTATTAATCTCTTCCATTGTTAATCATAGCGGAAATCTAATATAGAAAGACTTTTACTACGAATATCATTTTTTAAGTAATATGGGATAATATTATTATATAGTCATTGGATGAGTACTTCACTCTAATAACCTACTTCCAATAACATACTTTAAACTTTGATATCTTATTCATCCAAAACTCGATTTGGACAAATAAATATATCATTTTGATGCTCTTACCAAGTAGAACACATTTGCTTAATTATTTTTGCCAAAAAAACAAATAACACGTAAAGAAATTTGTTCCTCAAGTTGTAAAATTTCTTTCAATAAAAACATTAATTTTTCAACAAGTATTATACTTTAAACTTTGATATCTTATTCATCCAAAACTCGATTTGGACAAATAAATATATCATTTTGATACTCTCACTCAGTAGAACACATTTGCACAGTTACCTTTACTAACAAATAAATGACACGTAAAGAAATTTGTGCATCAAGTTGCACAATTTTTTTCACTAACAACATTATTTTTTTCACTAAAATGCATATCTACTATAATTACCAATAAAAGTGATGTAACAAACATTGGTTAAAAATTGATATTTCTTTATAAAGTATTTAGATAAATGATTTTTGGTGATTAACATAAAAATTCTTTTATCTAAAGACTTTTATAACCAATGTTCATTTATAAATAATGTTAATCGTAACTTCTATAAAATAATATCGTAAATTTATTTCAATATTTTCTCCGTTGACAAAATTCTAATATGATCAAAATCGAGCAATAACCTCAAAGATAGAGTTTCGACCGTTGCCGCTCACAATTACGAAAGCATTATTTCTACTTTATATATGAATTTATTTGCTTTATTTGTTTACATCTATTACTTTTTGAAACATAATTTATACTATATATACATGATTCATCAATATATGATGAAACATTTAAATCAATAAAAGTAGGTAATTATTGATCTTTAATTTATATTGCACCAGCTTAATAACTAGTGGGAAGTAATAGATGGATTTGTTCTTTATTTAAGTTGAATAGATATTATTTATTTGAGAAAACAATAAAAGCAACAACAAAAAATTACTCCATTTTAGGCAAATACCTTATTACGATAAGTACTTAATGAATAATTATGTCATAATAATAATTGATTTAATGGATCATTAATGAATGAAATGAATAATTAATTTACGTAGTGAAAATAGTCTCTTCCATTAGGTACATTTTTTGAATCACGAATTTCAAGAAATTGATTTTAATATTTAAAAAAAAAGGATTAATTTAAAGATAATTATGGACCTTTAAATGCGAAAATAAAGACGTAGTGGACAACACCACTCCGGGTTTTCTTGCTCACTCGCTCCCCAATTTTCACCTTCACTTAGCATCAACTCCTTTTATAGCTTCCCCTTTTTTGGCTGCAAGTGAGATTACTAGGAGCTATTAATAAAATTATTCGTCCTTTTCATACATAATAATAATTTTATCTTAAACATGCCTATCATTCTCTTATACTTCCACTGTTTCGGGTAAATAGTCTATTATTTTATTTTAAGATTTTTTATATAAATAATTGATTTTTAAAAATTAAGATATAAAAGTATTATTTTATTACTAATGAGTTACTAAAAATATGATTTTTTTTAAGTTTGATTTTTAAATAAAAACTATTTACCTGAAACAGAGAGAGTGTTATTTTTATTTGACAATAATGGGTTTGTACCGCTAAGCATTTAGATGAGGTTAGGGTGGGTAATTATGAAGTGAATCGAAGCTCACAATTATTAATTTGTTTTATTGGATATGACGCGGATAACTCAAATAAAAAACTAAAGTGGTTTTGTTTTGGTATTAGTATTTCCATAATTTCACGCATATTCTTACAAGCGATTACCATGTAACATAAGTGTGTGTGTGTGTAATATTACTAATATATATATTTATGTAATTATATATAGTTCTTAGGTATTTAACTTTCCATTGGCCGAACAAAGTCCAGAAATACCGAGCCCTAATTTCATAATCTCACTTCACACATTAGTCATTAAGTTACGCACACAACTCTCTCTCTCTCTCTCTCTCTCTCTCTCTCTCTCTCTTTTCATGTGTCAGTTAAACAAATAAGTTTGACGTGAAATTCGATCGGTTTGAAAAGAAAATATCCGATTTAAAAGGTATTAGTCCATAACATAAAAGATTGTACTCTTGAATCTTATCTCGTGTATTCAAATATTAATAAGTTCAATCGCATTTTATCTATTACTTTTCTCATTTGAGCACAAATTCTTAAGTTTATGTATGTCTAAAACTTTTTAACATAAAGTAGTTATATATATATATATATATATATATATATATATATATATATATACACACACACACACATACTTTCCACTCCACATTCATATTAGCATATAAATGACAATGTCAACATTTGTAAAGTAGGTTTTTTATACTATTGTAAAGACTTAGCAAAGAAATTCTCTTCAATGTTTAATATTAATAATGTTACATTTTATCATGGAATTAAATATTTGGCACTCTTCTGAACCATCCAAGATTTTATTTATGTATGTAATATTACCTATACATGAAATTAATACTTGTATTTGTAAATTTGTATTTATTGTAATTTTGTATGTGTTGAATACATAGTAAACTGAAGCTTTTTTAGATGTTAAATTGTTATTTATGTTTTTGTTATTGTAACTTAATGAAACTTTTTTAAAATATTTGGTGAATTTAATTACTTAATTAGACTTTTATTAGCTTTTATTAACATAATTATAATTATAATGTGTTTTAAGTAGAAAGATTATCCTATATCAAGTACAATGAACTTAATTAAATAGCATGTTTTTTAAAAAATATTTTTGAATTATTTTAATCATTACAATGCTTTGAACTAAATAGTTAGTTTGATAAATTCGCCGCCGGTATTCCCGATCAACTATTAGTATGAGGAAAGGATATGGGGAGACAAATTTTTATGTAAAAGCTCCCCTAACGGCCCCCACTATCATTCTTAAATTAGCCGATGGGGTTATTCTAGTTTAATCATTCTTAAATTGATATGTAAAAGCTTCCCCTAACGGCCCCCACTATCATGGGAATGCAATTGTCGTTGACGTTGACATGACTGATTTAACTGTAGTTGATGACCATGTCTACTCGTAACTCAAGTAAATGAAGACAAAAAAAAAACGTGATGAGCAAAATAAAAAATGTGAAAATAAAACGATCAATTGTGCCATTAAGCCAATCTAAATTGTCATAAGTTAATTACTTATTATCTATTGAATTATGTTGAAGTGTTAAATAAACTTATTGTTCAATTTTTTTTATATAAATTGTATTAACATTATAAAAAGCTCTTCGGCTTGTATTTATACTAGTCTTTGGGTAAGATTATATTCCCTTCAATTAAAAATATTACTCACTTCGTTTCACCTAAAGAGTCTATATTTGAAAAGTCTAATTATTATAGAGATATAATAATGCTATTGAAATTAGTCATAATTACAAAAATACTTAAAACATAAGTAATGTGCGGGATAAAGATGAAATGTTATAAAAATTATAAGCATAATCTTTCAAAGTAAACTCTTAATGTCAAACATCTCAAAATAGTACGATAATCTTTGCCTGAAACAAAGGGAATAGTTTTCTTTGATTTTTCAAAATCAAATTAATTGTTTTAATAAAAGCTTGATGTATATTTTTTAAAAAATATATAAAATACGTAAATTGTAGTACTTGTACATTTTCAAATGGTTCTAATTTTATAATCCTTTCGTTCCTAAATTATTGTTCATTTTGACCTGACACATCGTTTAAAAAAATTTAATTGACTGTATTATAAATATTGGTTTAATGTATGATTTCCTATAATGCCCTTGTGTAAGTAATCATAATTAAAATAGGTATAAAAATATGGGTAAAGCAATAAAAGTATTTTTCTAAAAAGGAAAGTCCCGAAAGAAAACAGTTTTTTTAGAACGGGCAAAAAAGAAAATAAGGACAATTATTTAAAAACAGAGGGAGTAATTACTAATTAAATAAAAAGATACTCCCTCAGTTCCAAAAAAGAGTCTCTGTTTTAAAGTCAATTTTTTAAAGAAAATAATACTTTTAATATCTCATTAGTAATAAAATAATACTTTTATTTCTTTTCTTTTTTTAAAGTAGATTTTTTAAGTGAAACATTCTAAAATAGAATAATCGATTATTTACCTGGAACGAATGTAGTTTACCCTAATATCTTTCATTCCATTTTCAAGAGACCCTTCCACAAAAATTCCATCCAATTCGTAGTACTAAACATGACCAAAATCAGAACGAATATCGAGAATAAACAGAAGGACCCATTCAAACTGTAGGAAAAAAGATGATGGTAAGATCAAGACAATTTTGAAGTTTGGGGACCATTATGGAAAATTGGTCCAGGTTTGAGGAAAAAATTCAATTTAGTCCAAAAGAGGTACTTCCCCAAAGTAAGAAACATCCACAAATTAGATATGAAAAATGTAGGGGAAGAAAGTATGAGGCTTGAATTATAAGCACCCTTCAATATATGTGATGCCAAGGAGAATTTATTTACACCCCAATTTTCCGGTTCCGGCGTAAAACTGTGTAAAACTGTTCATCTCGCAACTATACCTAAATCCAAAACTACATTGAGCATGTATGGAGCTTTCCTGCCCGGGTACAAGAAGCAGAAGCAACGAACCTTTATGCACGTTAACTACCTTCAGTATATTTGATAACTTACACTTTTGGTTGGAACTAACTATACCAGTTCGGAGATCTATATCCAACATAATGGTAAGTTTTGACTTAATGAAGCCAAGCGATCTGCAATTTACGATATCAAAAAGGGATAAATCACGATCACCTGGCTGAGCAAAATAATGAATAAACCCGACTACCTAGAACAAAGGAATAGATGATTTGAACAATACATTCGATACCATTGTCTATGCATCATAATGGTTTTGACTCCATGCCTTCTGCCATCGTCAGAAAGAAAACCTGCACATTAGAAGAACAATTGCCTGAGCATAACTACAACTAGATTTGCCTCTATTCTAGCAGTAAGTATTTTGCTAAGATGAATGCTAAGAGAAGAAAACAAAAAACACTTGCTGATTCTAGGCTTTCTAGCAGATAGAAGATTTGTCTTGAACTTGGCAAAATTATAAAAGTGAAAAACGAAATGGTTCTTACCTTCAACCCCCAAAGGACTGCCAGTTTCAAAGATAGGTATGTCTCTAGGGGTATATGTACGTAGACATGCACGGATCAATTAACAAATGTCTACTCATAAACAAATGCAACACATGCTTGTGGAAGCCCTCAACTAATTTTCAAAATCTGAGGCTTGTGGCGAAATAAACCGGGAAGTAAGCATTACTGATGGGTAATGGGGCAGGAATCAGAGAACTTCCCATTTCTTGTTCGTACATGAAATCATGAATCCTTTCCATGCTATTTAAACTATTACGGAATGAAATTTGCAATAAAATGACATGGAATGGACTGACCATTGTTCTTTTTTTTATAAGTAAAGTATAATATAAGCAAGCGCCAAATGAAGTGGCACCCCATTGTTCTCAAAAAAAAACCATTGTTCTTTACCAAGCAAGCACTCGGAAAAAGAGAGAAAGAAGAGAGAATCTACCTCGCAAGGGACTGGTAAAAAACAGACACAAGCTTAGTTCTTTAATAGTATTAACTGCAATAAACTTCAAGGGATCAAATCCTAGACTACTAGTACTTCTTCTCGGAATACTACAAGGACTGGTGTTATCAACTACGGAGAGACTCCTAACAACTAAACAACTCTAGTAACAATAAAATAGCGACAATACTTTTTTTTTGATAAGTAAATAAATATATAAATCAAAGCATCAAAGCAGGTGACGCGTCCTCGTACACGGGAGGTATACAAGAAAAACGAAACAAACTAATTAAGAGTTCCGTTTACTATTTCTACAAAAGAGTTCTCTTCATCAGTGTCAACTACCGAACACCATAACCGAAGAGTCTGAAACACCTCCGTCTTAATTCGAGCAGCATCAGACTCCATGTTCTCAAACACCCTTCGGTTCCTCTCCTTCCAAATGATCCACCAAATCACCAAAGGAGCATATGCCCACCATAAATTCCTATTCCTGCGTTTATTTGAAGCCCAACCTCGGAGAAACTCAATAACTGATCTAGGCATCACCCACGATACACCTACTAGAGGAAAAGCCAGCTCCAAATCTCCCTCGTTACCGGGCAGTGCAGTAACAGATGATTAGTAGTTTCCTCATCTTGCTTACACAAAAAGCACCTGTTGACATAGATCTTACCGTGGGCTCTTAAATTTTCTCTGGTTAAGATAGCTTCCTCGACCGCTTCCCAAGCAAAAAAGGCAACTCTGCTGGGCACTTTTGCTTTCCAGATTACTTTCTAGGGAAAAAGATTATTCACATCTTCATCAAGCTTCGCATATAACGACTTGACCCAGAATTTCCTATCCTTAGTACCGTTCCAAATCACTTTGTCTTCATCAGAACCTTTCCTCTTGAAAGCATGCAGAATTTCCAAAAGCTGGACCCCTTCCTCTAACTCCCAGTCTTGGAGATCTCGACGAAATACCGGGTTCCACGAGTCTGCCCCGTTATCGAAATTAACCAAGGTCACTTCCCCTTGGACCCAAAGAATTAGCTGAGTTGCATACAACCCATGGGCTTCATCTTGGGCTTTCATAGACCATCATATTTGCACATGTGCTGCATCAATTCTCCTTTGCTGAAAAGAGCTCCATTCTGTTCAATGAGAGGTGTGTCCAAGAATATCCTCAAATCGAGAACACGATGAACAAGGAGAGAACCCTTCTTTAGCTTCTCATCTGTGGCACAAGTAAGCTATGTTTCAAGGACTTCGGTGCAGGTACTTGTCTAGAAGCTGGATCTGGGGAAAGCATGATTTTTAGGGTACGTGGACTCGGCTCAAAAGGATCTGAAAATGGGTGTGGGTACTTGGAGATTGAGCTATGGCTTTATATCACATACTCCATATGCTATCTTTCATAATACATTATGGATATGATATGGGAAATAGTGAAATATACTTTTGGGAAGTCTTTTAACGAATAATTGAGAGTTTGATTGTTAAATATTTGAAACTCCTAAAAGCTTGAGTGAAATCATGAGCTGGAGTGTCCATTTACAACTTCCCACACCCTCACCCATGTCCAGGCACATCAATCATGTCTGATAATGGTGAGGCAAGTGAAATGAAGATCCCTTGTTACACTGGAGGTAATTTTTCTTCCCGTCATGAAAGAGTAGGTATTGTCATGTCCATCATGCTCCTCCCAAATCCAGGGGTGACCCAACCTAACTGTCTCCACAAGAACCCCAATAGGGAAAATGGCAGGACACTATTTATTTACTCTCAAGTCAACTTGGTATCAACTACCTAAAGAATATCCCTGACTCAGATCATTTTTTTCAAGAACGACGGCCTAATTTCAATAAGATATGGCGCCTACTGGAATTACGACTTTTATAAGATCGATTTGTGATAAATCACCTTGCATTGGCTTGAGAGACGCCTCTCTATCGCATCCAGAGAAATATTTTGGGATTTACAGGCTTGGGATATGTGCTCTGTGATTACGTTAGTTGACCTCACCCAAGTCCTTGTAACAAGTAGCACATATCCCAAGCCTGCAAATTTCAAAATCTTACAATCTCTTGCTGTCATAATGGGGGAAGGGAGTACTTATAGTGAAGAGTTAAGGCCTCATCACCTAATATGTGCAGTTCCAGTGGCACCATTTGATTTCTGGGTACTTGAGCAATTGAGCGCCTGCTACATGTCCTGCATTAGGGAAGAGAGTTCCCCAAAGGCCCCTGTCTTCTTGGTGATGTACTAATTGAACCACATGTTTAAGTTGGAACGCAAATATGAAGTTTCCTTAAAGTTCACAATTTGCCCACGGCACAGCCCCCTAATGTCACTGCTAGGTTCACAATGTAGATGACTCGATGTTTGTCAAAGAGTAGATCCCTAAGTTGAAGTGTTTATCAAATATAGCCCTTTGACCCAGTAATTTTTCGTTTATGGCCTTTGACCAATTTTTTTTGTTAACTTCCCAAAAAACCCTCAAACCCTAACTACTCTCAAAACCCTTCCCTCTTCACAGACCTTCTCAAACACGCCATATCCTCTCTCGCCCTATCCTCCGCCGTCTCCTCTCACGCCCTCGTCATCTATCCCCCCTCACCGCCATATCCTCTGTCGTCGTCCTCTGCCTCCTTCGTCAATGCAATCGAGGCCTCTCTCTCTCTCTCACAAACCCAGTGAATCATTGTTCGTTTATCTCTCTCTTTCAAACCGAATGATCGACTCATGAGTCGATTAATCAACCCTTGTGTTGATTAATCAACCCTTGAGTCGTTTTGATTGACTCATGAGTCGATTAATCGACCCTTTTACTCGTTTAATCGACTCTGGATATTATGGGGTTTTCATTGAAAAAGAGGCCATGGATTCATGGAAGATAGTTTCGAGTAAGTGAGGTTTTTTTGCAATCAATGCCTTTGACTAGGCCATTTGTAAAACTTTCCCCCTAATGGGTTACTCTAGGCCTGTTGATTCCAACCCATTACCCATCAACCTGGCCGACCCAACCCACTAAGAACAAAATCTCAGCCCTAGCCTCCCTCCCTACATACCTACTAATGGGAATTGCTATTTAGAACAAACTCCATTTCGATTTTGACGAGTAAGCAAACACCAAAATGGACAATTTGCAAAAGGTAGTAATTTTTCTTTTGGCAATTTATTTTGCTATAGAAAGATTCCATTTCATTAGAGCTGGTCGCTGGGTACACGATCTTATGCATAAGGAATCAATCAGCCAGGGTTGCGTACAAAGATCATATGCACAACATCCAACTCCACGATGCAACCATTATTTTGACAAAATAAAAGAACATAAATCTAAAATTATATTTTAAAAAAATAGTTAGCAAGTATGGACCCAACCTGTTCGGTAGGGGTGGCAAATCAATCGTGCCAAACTATTATTGGGCCTTAAAATTAAAACCCAAACACGACACGACACGATAAGCAAAATCAAAAAAAAAAAAAAATTGTAAAATTAATATTACTATAACCAAAATCAAAAAAATAAACACACCAGGAGCAGAAGGGATTGAACCGCAATGGAAGGTAATAGTTACCAGACTTATCATGCCTTATCAGGCTAGCCCGATATCAATCAATTTTAACATGTCTTATCGGGTCGGCCAAATAACAGCCCAATCCTTATAATTGTGTGTCGTGTTCGTGCTGGTCAGTCGAGTCGTGTCGTGCCTCAAATTGTCACCCCTACCGTTCGGCACGCAACCCATTATTTAAATGGGTTGTAATGAGTTATGACCCACTACAACCCTTGACTTACTTTAACCCAACCCAACCCAACCAAGCTAGGTTTGATTCATAAATGGGGCCCCCCTATTGGTATACTCTGCAAGGGAAAGACAAAGAAAAGGGGCATTGTAATTTAAACCTCCATATAAACAGGGCTTCGTTGTCATATCTATGTTTATTTACTAACAATTTTCTTTCTCACATCTAATGGTAACCGAGGTTGAAAACCATGCCTCAAGCCTCAAAAGTTGCAGTCTCATAGTTAGCACATCATACAATTTTAAGCCAATTATGTATTCTTACACAAATTCTGGGGAACTACAGTAGTAATAACAACTAACCCCATCATGTGAGCGTGTGCCTACCGCGTGCAAAACAATACCATCCAAGAGCGAAAGAGAGAGAGAAAGAGAGTATTACCAGTTCACAGCTTCTCAAACTACAAAAGTCGCAAGAAGGGCATGCAACACAGCCCAATAGATAATAACCCCAAGCCGTAGAGCAGGCTGCCGCATTAATGCCCTATCACACGAGACCCTGGCAATTTAAATACATCAGATGAGACAGAAGTTCTAAGCAAATCAGAAATAAAATTATCCAGATATATAGATAGTACCATAAGCCATCAACCAGGTCAGATACAGGCCTTGTAAATCTTGGGACAATTTTTGATGTAGTAAGTGACTTAAAGCCATGAGCTGAGATAGACGAGCAAATATGACTATAAGAATGAGGAAGAAACATGATTAAACAAGCACTAAAAATACTCTTAGAAGTGAGGAACATATACTCCATTCATGCACAGGTATTAAATTTTTAAAATTCATCAATGTAAGGGACCTCTTTCTGTTTCCCAGTTTATCCTCCCCATTCAGAAAATTTTGTGCAACTGTTAGGTATCTACACCCCATGATGTTTTCATTTGCACATGCCACTGTAATCACTTGTACTTGTTCCTTAAATCCAATGAGCATGTTCAAGTGATTACAATGGCGTGCGCAAGTGTAAACAAAGGTATACCTATTGCTGGACCAGTACACAAGTTTTTTTCCTGGCCGTAGATGAGTGATTAGCTTTCAAAAGTCTGAATAAAGAAAAGGGAAAGTACATATATTAATACCAGAACGTTCAACAGGGAGTACCAAAAGGAAAGCAACACTTAATTTGGGACATGCAAAAGAGGAATAATTTATTTTGGGAAGTAACATCCATAATTTCACATCTTTACCATATTAATATCCACAATTGCACATCTTAGATGTATACTAGAAGGAGCAAAATTAATATTACCTTTGTCATCATCATCGTCTTCTAACCTTTCCACACTATCCGGGTCCGTGGCTATGGCAATGGCAACTTGATCATTATTGACTTTGCGCAAACCGCGAACTTGAGGTGCAACGGATGTCCCTTGTACAGCCCATTTTTCGATCTGCGTTCATGTCCACCAGAGTTAGATATAAACATTCAAATAGGGAAACAGAAGAGGAAGTTACAAGAAAATACATAAGTTGCAACAACAATTACTAATACAGAGCTAAAGCAACAACTCGATAATCAACACGATTAATAAGCTGTTTACCATGAAAGTTACATTTCTCCCTTTGCCATCTCAAAATCTAAAGAACAAGATAAACCTTTTCTTTTCTTTTTTTCTTTTTTTGATAAATAAGAACGTGAGATACTTCAACCACAGTAGCTAAATACTTCCTAATCCTTTCTAGAACAAATGTACTAATTAAGTGGCATAGGTTGGAGCTTTACTTCAATAAAGTTAGCCTCTAAAAGGAAGAAATGAAATGAAGAATAGAAAATGCAATAGAAACCCCCCCCCCCACCACACACACACACAAAGTTGGAAGATAGTCAACTATCAGCAAATCTGGAGAAATTTGCGCATAATAAGTAAAAGATAAAAAAATAAAAATAAAAAACTATAGGGTTGTACATTCTGGGGAATGTGGGATAAGGGGACTGCGAGAGCTAGGTTGCTAGTGAAGGTTGAAGTTACAAGCTATGTGCAGGAAAGATGACAAAGAATGCTCATGGCGAGAGCAAGAGCAATGACAACAATGCTTTCCAATCTAATTTTTTTAATTAGGTAAGACCCCTATTTATAGTTGAACTGCGGTGACCTCGTCATGTGCTTTTGCACATGACGAAATCCTTGATATGTCACTACAGTCTTCCTGCATGCATCTCTTTCTGAAGTATGCTGGTGCAGTCAACATTTTCTTCAATAAGCAAGGCCGCCTAAAACTTTTAGGGGCCCATGGAAAAAAGAAAAATGGGCCCTTATAGAAAGGCAAATGATATTACGCGCTCAAGCTTGTGATGTTACTAAGAGCTTTAGTGTTAAGAGCCGTTGGATGATTAAGTTAGTGATGATGTAGAATGTCCATGTCATTAATTAGAAAGAGCACATTTGATGTAACGGTGTAGAGATCTAAGTAGATTTGATCTAACGGCATTAGCACTAAGGGCTTGTTTGCTAGACGGGCATGAATAAGTAGTATAATTAATCTAAGTACTATTTAGTGCCCTCACTATTAATCCTCACTTGGTATAATTAGCAAGCGGATAATGACTTTAACTAGGTAACTTGTGCTATTAGTCCAGACCACTAATCAAATATGGCCTTCATCCTGGCTACCAAACGGCACCTAAAGCTTGTAATATTACCACAAGCTCAAGCTCTAATATCATAACTCTTGTAGAAATATAAACATACGAATTTTACAAACAACTTTTCACTTTTCATCATTCAAAGTATTGAAAAAGTGCAACACCTACAAACATACAAGAAAAAATAAGTATCAAATGATTATTGAAAACTACTATTCTGCACCGATTTAAACAACTTGCAGTAAAAACAGTATACTTTGTTTGCATCTTTTGGGCACATTTATTTTTTTTGCAAGTATATCATTTGATACACTAGCCATTTTCTATCTTTATTCTCTCCATGTGATAATTTTCTTGTATATTGAGAATATGAAAATGTCTAAAAATTCAAGTCTAAAAATTCAAGTGTAAAAAAAATACACAATCAACTAATGAAGCTAAGAATCAAACATACATAAGTAATGAAAACGATAGTCAATAGCAATAAAACATGATTTTTGCTTGGAATATTGATATAATCTACCCAATGATTATTATAAGACTTTTATTTCAATCTAAGCAAAAAAAATTATGACCCAGTTTAAAAAACTGATGGTTAACTAACATTTTTTTAATAAGTAAATTCAGCAAACCCAAAACAAAACGAAAGTTGGATGACTCTGTGGGGTCAAGCCCAAAATCTCTGGCTCCATAGGGCAGCACCTAAACAATTGGGTCACGGAGTCAATTGCAGAAATTATAGTACATTATATATTATATTTATATATAAATAAGGTTTGATAATTAACTTCAGCGGACACAAATTAAAATTAAGGTTGGACAACTTCGCTGGGTATCAAACCCAAAAACTCTGGTTCCACAAACCAGCATCTTATCCATTGGGCACAAAGTCAATCGCAGAAATTATATTACATATATATATATATAAGGTTGTATATATAAATATGCGCCCCCCCCCCCCAAAAAAAAAAAATTTAATTAATTTGGGGGCCTATGGCGATTGCTCCCCTAGACATGCTTCAGGTACGGGCTATTAAGGTACTAATAGTCTAATATATCTTATGAAGTCAATGCTAGAATACAAGTGCAGGCTAGACATGTACTTGAAGAGTTTCATAACATGATTACTACGATGGGGGTTCAAAATAATAGCATCAAGACCAGTTTATAGTTAGTAGTTACATAATGAAAGAAAGGTGCTACAAATTTCGAATAACTTACCACGGGTTCAACTTCCGTTATTTCAGACGTCATAGTTATTCCATGTCCAGAATCATCAAGACCATGAAGCAGACTTAATTGGGATTCCTTCTCCCTTAAGGATTCCTCCAGAAGCTCCCCTTTGCGTTGTAGCTCTTGTATTCTGCTCCTCTCTATCTGTAATAGGTTATCCCTGCTCTGTGCCACGTCCTTTAAATTCTTCAATTCGGAAATAATAGATGTTATCTGCTTCTGAAGTGTTTCCTTGTATTCATGAACCTGAGCGCTTTTCTTATCAACAAGATGTACGTCATGCTCCCCCATCCCAGAAATCGATGAATCTAACCATGTCAGCAAGTCCCAAAGCTCATCAAAGTCCCTTTTGTTTCTCGTCTTGGATGTGAGTAAAGCATCATCGGTGCATCTGGTGACCTCCTGCCTCAAAAAAGAGATTTCTGCATCCCGTTCTTGTAGTTGAGACTGAAGCTTCTCAACCTCAGAGAGGAGGGTTGCAGACAGATGATGAAGTTCATCAAATTTGCTCACAGTTATAGAAAGCTTTTTTAAAGCTTTCCCACGGGAAGCTTCAGCATTCTCCAAATCTAGATCCTTTTGCAACATGAGCCTTTCCAGTTCGGTGACCTTGTTCTTCAAGTCTTCCATTTGGGCCTCCTCCTCATCAAGGGCTTGCATCAGAGCTTCGATTTCTGTGATCACAAAATCAAAGTTTATTAGTGATAATTACCATGATAATCAACTTTGCTATGAAAAGCCAACAAAATCATTAGATTTTTAAATAGCTGACCTTGTTCTTTTGCAGCCAAAGCATCTGTTAATGATCTTACTCTCTCCTCCAAGTCTACTGACGTAGCTTCTTGAGCTTCTAGGTCTTTTATCCTCTGCTGCAACATGTTACATTGCAGCTCCCTCGCATTTACCTGTCCCTGTAAATCATGTATCCGATCCTTCGCAGGCTGAAGCTCTTGCAAATAGCTTGTAGCAGTAGCTTCAGCTTCCTTGATCTGACTAACAAGTTCCACACAAATTCTATCCTTCTGAATATCCTTCTCCCGAAGCTCTTTCTGCAGATTTGAGATTGTAGCCTTCATCTCCATTTGACTAGCTTCTACAATCTCGCCTTGAAGACCCTGGACGTCTTTCACAACAGATAATAATATGTTCGCCATGGTCTTAATACTCTCTTCGGAGAAAGAAAGCGTCTGTCCACTAAAAAGATCTCCTACATCAGTAGACAAGGAAGATCCCAAGCTGTACCTCAGATCTCCAACAGCATTCTCAACCATTAGGGCTTTGCGCTTTTCTATTTCTGTTACAGAACTCTTGCAAGCGTCATAGAGTATAGATATATTTCTGCGTAGCACAACGTTTTCGGCACCTTTCTCTTTCTCAATGGATTCCAATCGAGTAATATCTGCCTTAATGGATTCAAAGGAATGCTTTTGGGCAATCATTTCTCTATGGAGAGTCCCCCATGTTTCAGATAAACAGATAGCTTCCTCATGTAAGGAAAATGAGTGATTATGCAAATTTTCCTTAAGAGCAGCAACCTTAATTGTAAAATCTTGCAAGTGACCCCCAATAAAGCTCCACAATTCGGTTATAGTGTCATCGCTAAATTGCTCTTCCGTTGTGGAGCCCAATAATGATTCTCTATGCAGCAAGTTCACCTAAACAGAAGAAACCCAGTCATTCACAAATGTCATAGCAAGTGCAAGAAGATGAAGCTATTTCTCTAAAGCCTGAATTAAATCACTAGCACTTAATCAAAGGAAAAGTAATAACTGTTTTTTTTCTTTTCGTTTAGCTTTTTTCTTTCTTTTCTTTATGTATGAAACAATATTCCGGCACGCCACATTACAACATTTAGGAACACTATTCAATAAATTCACATTGAGAGTGTTATATGTGCAAAAGGAGCGATGAAAGTGTGGACCATTTGCTTATTCACTGTCCCATGGCGACAGATTTATTCTTGAGCTGGTCCCTTTATAAAAGGAGCAAGAGAAATTCCCTATGGGAGGTTGTCCCGTTGGCGGTTTGTTGGATCATTTGGAAGGAAAAGAACATGAGGGCTTTTGATAACGAGGAAGGGACTGTAGAGAAGCTTAAAGATATTTGCTTGCGCACTATTTCTTCTTGGTGTCCTGAGTTAGTGGATCTATCCCAGACTCCTACTCCCTCTCTAGAAGAAATAGTGAATTCCTTCCATCTCGAGTAGCTCGAGATCTCTTGTAATTGCTCTATATTGTACATAAGCTGCGTCACCTGTTTTAACGCTCTACGTATATAATACTTTTACTTATCAAAAAAAAAAACACATTGAGAGGTGAAAAGAATCATCAAATTTAACAATGGGGGAACCAGATTAAACCCTTTTCATAAACAAGCTAAGATTAATAACATGAATGAGCCGCAAAGCATGTGAATTGTGATCCATCAAATAGTTTAAAACTAGTCGGACTGGATAAGAAGAAAGGTATTGGATTCTTTTGTAATGTCATCTGGCTTCCCTTAACTTCTCTATCAAGACTGTCAAACCATTGCAGAAGAAATCAACACATCTGAAGAAGCTTACAGAGGAATGAACACAACCCTGGATGAAACCAAGCAGCATGCAAACAAAATAAAAGAATCAGGGTAAATAGCTCAGATTTTGTGACGTTTCAAAAGATAATAAAGCTTCTGATCTATGAGGAAAATGAGTTGGTAAGAAGCCGCTTCAATAGCTATGAGGCAAGTGTGCCTTGTCGAAGCCAATCCTTACAGCTTACATCAGCAACAGTCTGATAGGTGGTTTGCACATGTCCGAAACTTTCACAAGTTTTTTTAAAAAATAATTACATTAGCTTTAGCACCGAAAGAAAACTTGAGATGGTTCTTCTTTATTTTATATAAGAAAAAAATTGCATTAAAAATGAAGAGAAAATGCAAGGCAGGGGGAAGAGTAGTCCACAAGACAAAAAGAATCCAAAAAACCGGCAACCACAAAAAGGAAGAAAGATATAAATGAAAGAAAACAATAACTGCTAAAGTAGCACACTAGCACCACACCTCCACAAACAATCTGCCTCATGCCTCTCCCAAAGCCTATGTAAACAATACTGACAAATTCTTTAATCAAAACAAACTCAATGCTCGCCTAAGACTAAGAGCTAGACACCACAACGTCGAAGTGACTGAACAGAAAAGGAAAAGGTGGAGCTGGTTTCATTGTTACCACAACGCATGACACATTTCTGGTGAGACCCCTTGAGAGAGAGGTTAGTTGTTAGCTTTTAACAGGTCAAGAAGAAGAGTCCATCCAAAGCCTTCACACACTCCCATTGTAAGATTCTCGTTCCTTCTTCGTACGTTTCATCATATGAGAATCCCTCAAACGAAAGCTTGGAAGTTCACTAGAAGTGTTACATTTATCCCTCAATAAGTTGGGGAAAGGAGTTGCTTTTGGGTTCTTTTGTTGCATTACTGCAACCAACTTTTCAAAAGTTTCAAAACTCTTCCCCTTTGTTAGTAACGAGTTTGAAGGTGCCCCAAATTGAAAAGCTGGTAAATGAGAGGATATAAGTACTAATGTAATAACAACATGACCTTTTGATAGGGATAGAATGATCAAAACATACCTCGTAACATTGTGAAAGATGAATTATCAAACCACATATAGCAAAGAAAGGAAGAAGAAAAACAAAGGGATCCGGACAATCTCTATCTCTCGCTCTCTAATCTGCGGAGCACAAAACGCACCATACTTGACAACAGACTGTACATAACAACACCCCATATCCCATCTTCCACCACGCCCAATAATAAGTCAACACAGCAAAGTAAATCTAGTGGTGCTGGAACCACACACAGAGAGAGAGGAGAGAATGTAGGTCTCCACTGTGAAAAGAAAAATATACGAGGTGATGGTGGTGATGAGAGAGGAAGGGGGCTGACTGGTTGAAGATGATCCATATTTTAGAAAAAAGGGATTGTGGTGCTGGCTGGATGACGAAAGGATTATTTTTCTGAGGGAGTTTTTCAAAGTGAATAAAGGTTCTGGGTTTAAGATTGCTAAAACCTGGATGGAGATTGCTTTGGCATCAATTATGGTTAATTAAGTATAGCACACTTGTGAAAATATGTGCACAAACGTCCACAAAACAAAGACCTATCGCAGTTGGTTCAGTTTCAAACACGCAAGAAAATGAAAGGGAACAGTTCTGAAACTTTTGAAAGGTCATGGATGGTAATGCAACTTAAATTGGCAGTTCTAAAGTAAGCTTTGTAGATTTTGATATAGTGATATTCTCAGCAATTATAATTTCAATAGGCAATGGGCTGCATCACACATCACTTTTTTTAACTCAAATAAAAAACTATCAAATGAAAACTAAACCTTTAAAAGTAATAATTTTCCCACCAACCAACATCACACCAAAAAATATTTAAAAAATTTAGAGTATTTCTTACCTCATCATAGCTTCTTACAATTTTAAAAAAAAAAATTGAGAGACAGAACAGCAAAACTAAGAAACGAAGTATTATATTTTAAGTCAAGGTAATAATACATATAAAACAACAATGATAAACTTACCTTGTTCTCTGAACTACGGGAAACAAGGCCACTGGGAGCACCTCCAAGAGCTTGGCCAGCTACATTAAAAGCATCAGATGATTTCAACGACGAGTTGACACTTGCCTCCAAATTGTGTAAAAGTTCCAATTCTTTGGGCAAAACATCAGTTACTAAATTGTTAAGTTCAAGGAAGCCTTCCCTTAGTTGATCTACACCAGATTTTAACACCACGAGTTCAGAAAATTGTTTATTTCTGTCCTGCGACTGAACAGCAGAAAAATGTTCAAGACGTGAAAGAGCTTCACATTTTGCTGCCTCCTCTATATCCCTTTCCTTGGATAGTTCTGAAAGTTCCATGGTGGCTTTTAATAGCTCCTCCTGAAGGCTATCATTTCTTTCTTGAACCTCATTCAATTCAGCAAGAAGTAGTTCAGCGGCTCTTTTAGATTTCCTTGAATCGTGTTCTGAAGAAGCCATGGCTGAATGTAAATCCAGCCATGATTTCCCAATGTGTTCCAGCCTCTTGACAGGATCGTTAATACTGGATTTGGAGCCAATATCAATCTCAGCCAAAGAACTCATCATGGTACTCAAAGTTTGCCTCTTCTCCTGCAGCTCCTTATCAGCTTCAGCCAAACGATTCTGCATGAACAAAATTTCTGACTCCATACCTTTTATCTTCTGCTCGTACTCTGTAATAGCATTTTCCCGGAGTTCAATCAATGATTTTAGACGTTCCACCTCAGTTGTTACATCATTGATGTTTTGCCTCAGACTGTCCCGCTGTTGCACCAACGACTTTCCCTTTCTAACTGCTACAATCAATTTTTCTTTTGCAGAAGCTGACTTCTGCTCCTCCTGAACAAGTAGCTCTTGCAATTCTCGCCTTCTTATCTCTAGTGCTTCAACTTCACGGACCAAAGATTGATTGCTCTCCACATGTCTATCCCTTTCATCTGTTACACTCACCAAATGACTCAAAGCCTCCTCCAGCTCTTTCTTCAGAGCCACTGTATCCGGATCCTCATGATCGTCTAACTGTTTGCTTTTTGTTTCAACATGATTTGGGTTGATTTCTCCAGAGAAATTCTCCTCGACTGCATCGCCAAGAATCTGCTGACTTAAAGGAAGGTTCTTGTACTTCTCAGTAAGCTTCCATAGTAATTTTTCCAAGCACTCAGTACTACTTGTGCTAAGATCCAGCTCTTCTATGTTAGGATCCTGAAGCGCCTCCCTAACCAAATCCTGCAATCTTCTTATCTCACCGTAAACATGATCTACATTCTTCTCATTCCGAAGCTTCTCATCCAATGTTTCTTGCAAAGCACTGACTTCAGTCTGCAGCTTCACATTCTCAGTTTCAGATAAGTTGGCTTTCCCAGAAACTCTATCGTAATCCTGTGATAGAGTCTCCAAACTTGCAGAAAGTTGCTCTCTCTCCCTGGTAACTGATTGAAGAGCGGCCTCCAGGTCAGCTAATCTCCTTTGGGAGTCTTCCAAATTATCAGTTAGTGATCCACAAAACATTTCCAAGTTATCAATTTTCTGCTGAAGAGAGTCACAATATGCATGAGCCTCTGAAAGTGAGCCTCCTAACCACTCAATCCTATCTTCTGGGTCCATTGACCTCAACTGTGACGGCATGTTTATCTTATCCAAAATCTCTTCCCACCTCTGAACAAGGTTGTTTCGTTCCATTAACGATTGTTCAAGCATTTCATTTTGTTCAGCCAAGCCATAAAACTTACTTTGGAGCTCATCATATCTTCTTCTCAAGTCCTCCCCCAGAGCTGAAGTTGGCTGTAAATCTTCTTTCCAGGCATCCATAACACCAAAACCAGAATCAGAATATGATCCACCACCAGCCGAACTCTTCTGATCCCAATCATTAGGAGGCAAAGAGGTTCCAGTTACTGTTCTTGCTAACCAATCAACCTTTTCAATAATGTCTCCGGCATGGAAGTGCTCCGGCAGCTCTAGATCTTCAAAGATTTCTTCAATTCTTTGAAGTACAGAATCCTTTAGAAGAAACGATTCTCGTAGAGCTGTAGCCGAGTTGCGAATGTAAGAGAGCTCAGATTCAAGAGCTTCTACACGCTCGCCTGCCTCCGAATAGGTCTTAAGTTTGGTTTCAATCTCATGAAGTCTGGAATCTTTCAACTGTAACTCGTGCGAGCATTTTTCCAACTCATTGGACGTGGATGCAAGGGATTGCTTCAGCCCGTCACGTTGCACAATCAAACCTTTCCCTTTCGTAACAGCTATACTAAGCTTTTCTCTGAGAGAAGACACCCGCTGCTCAGACTGTTCAAGTTCAGCTACTTTCAGCTGTATTTCAGATTGAACCGCAACAATATCCTCCATTGCACTCCTCAAACTTTCCATAAAAACAAGACTCTCATTTTTATATGTAATTGTTAAGAAACTTAAATGATCTATTTGTCCCTGCAACTCAATCATTTTCATTTCCTTAGTAACCAATACTGTTTTGGATAAGCTGATCTGGTCATCAGCCTCTTTGTATTTCTGAATGAGAAATTGGATCAAAGATATAACATATGATGCAGGATCAGTAGGATCAATCTCAACGCCCTCCAGCTTAACTACACCTTCAATATCTCTAACCATCTCCTGTACAAGGTCTGAAGCAAAACAACTTTTTTTCAGTTCCTCAATATCTTTAGCTCTGTCTAACAACTCTGAACTGAGCTTGCTGTTTGCAGATTCGAGTTGCAGTCTCTCACCGAGAAGCTTCATCAGACGTTCCATGAGGATATCATAGTTGCTAATATCTAGTGGGACAAGCGCTTTATCATTTAGAATTTCAGTTTGACTTCCTTCTATACAGGAGCAAGAATCATCAATAAGTTTCTCAAGCCTACCATAAGTCGTATGCAAGATCTCAACAGACAATACATTTTTCTTGTGCAAATCATTGAACTTCTCTGTCAATTCCTTGTAGGAACTGAACAAAGATTCATGGTCTCTACGAGCAGCTTCAAGGTTTTCCTGCAGATTCATAATCAGTGTGGTGGCTGCTTCAATAGAGGCAGCAACATGACTACCTATATCTAGACTGCCACTGCTGTCACCTGCAAGAGTGGAGTGCATGGTCCCAGTAGATGCATCCAGCTTTCCAACTGCCTTAACAACACCAGAAACAGTAGAATTCAGTTCTGTTTCAAGCAATAATGCCCTCTCTGCCACATCATTGTGAAGTATTCCCAGTTGATCATTAATGGTGGAAGCTTTATCATCTGACCATCGGTATAGTTCCTCGAACTGTACCTGCAAGGCACTGATTATTGATTCAAAACCACTAACTGTTCTTACAAGCTCACTGTTCTCTGCTTTAAGAATGAGTTCTTGCTGCTTCGAGCCTTCAAACAGAAACAACAGCTCCCCCTTTTTGTCTTCAACAGTGCACAAATGTTGCTTCATGACTTCATAAAGAACCACAAGCTCAATTTCAGCTTCTTCTAATATGTTACTCCGTTCTTTCAAAGCTTCATGACAAACCTTGAGCTCCCTTAATGCAGTGTCAGAGAGCATCTTGCCATCTCTCTCCCCCTTAAACGTTATACTTGCATTTTCCGCATCCAGAGCCAAATTTTTAAGAACTTCCCTCATATATCTAGTCTGCTCTTTTGTTAGCATGTATGGATCAGAATGAGGCTGAATTTCAATCGAAGGCACTTCCTCTAACTCTTCATCATCAGTATGAACCTTTGACTCGAATGCTTGAATCAGCTTTGAAACCCCAGATGAAACTGTTTTACCGCCAGACCTACTTAAGAAATCTGAATGAGAGTACATCATTTCAATTGCCTCCTCTAGCTTCTGCATTACTTGCTCCACTTGGTCCAGGCGTCCCTTTAAAGTGAAAAACTCTGATGAATCATCACAAATATCCCATTTAGGCTGGTTAGAAAATGGACTTACATTGGGGACATAGGAAAAGGTTCTCTCAGACACAGAAGAGACAACTGCCCTGTCTCCCTTCCCAAGAACATGCTGAGAATTATCTTCCTCTATTAAGCCTTCTTGTTCAGTGCTAGACATTTTAGAAAGTTCAATTTTACTTCCACCTTCCTCGGATGGAAATGATAAAACTTGCCTGTTATCAACCTCTCTTATTTTCGCTTTGTACAAGTCCAAACTACTTGTAAGAGTAGCATTTTCCTCGGTAAGATGCTCAAGGCGCAAAGAAACATCTTTCAGGTCATCCACAGCCTTGTTGTACTCCACTTGCAAACCCATAACTTGGGCTTTGCAGTTCGCCAGCTCTGCTACTTCATTATCCTTCTCAGCTTTTAAATAATCATTCTCTTCTACAAGCCTGCTCCTTTCCTCCGTAACCAAAGCAAGACTTCCATTCAAGTTGGAAAGTTCTGCTCGTAAAGTCTCCACCAAGTCCTTGCATCCAGTCAACTCTGCAGAGAGTATTCCAGATTCATGGATAGAGTACTCCCTTGCCTCCTCAAGTTTACTTCTATCCTCTGATACTGAAGTAAGGATTTCATTCAACTTAGCATTTTCCACCTGAAGAGACTCCGCCAAACGCTTCCAGGATGCCAAGTCAGCCAAAAGTTTGTTATTTTCATCGACAAAAGACTGTCTTTCCTCTTCAGTCTTGGTCCTCTCCTCTGTCATTAATGCTAGAATCTCACTGGAGTTGACATTTTCCACCCGTGACAACTCTAGTGAAGCCTTGCACTCCACCAACTCCATTGACAGCTTCTCATTCTCCAGAAAAGTTTCTCCTTTTTCCTCTACAAGTTTCTCTCTCTCCTTTGCCAGTGAAGCTAAACTGCCATTTAAGCTTTCATTTTTGACCTGTAAAGCTTCCACCAAATCCCTGCAGTCAACCAACTCTTCCAGCACATGTGACAACTCATTTTTTGACCTCTCGAGTTCACTTTGCAGCTCATTAGTTCGGGAAGAAAATTCATCTAATTCCATCTTTGAAGAATGAATCTGCTTCTGAAGCTCCTCTTTTCCACATGAAACAAATTCAAGTTCAGACCGACACCTAGCAAGCTCATCAGCAAGATATTCATTCTTTTCTCGAATTTCATTGAGAAACAAGTTGGTGATCGATATTTCATCAACCAACTGGACATAACGGCAATCCATCTCCCTCCACATCTCCAAATGTTCACTGAGCTGCACGTGAAACATATGTTTTTCAAGATCAGTGAGATACAGCTGTTCTTTGATTCTCTCCAAAACATCAGAAGACCCATATCCTAGTAACCTAAATAAGCCGGTATTCTCAATTTGTACACTGGTAGCAGATTCTCTTTCCTTGACCAGAAACTGAAACTCATCTTCATCAAGACTCTGTATCACCTTTGCGAGCTGAGATAGGCTATACGGGCTGACCTTGCTTGCAGCAGTCATACTATTCTCCAGAGATTTAGCAAAGCTACTATCATTGGAAAATAATGATCCCTGATTTTCCATGCTTTCAAAATCACCAGAAGAGGGTGGCAACCTGACAACTTCTTGCCTCGCGGAACCTACCATAAAATCTTCTTTCAGCTGAATCATAGGTTCAGAACTTACAGCGGTGAATCCATCTGAGATGAGCAAGGACGGGGGAGAATCTGAATAATTATCTGTCTTTTGAATTTCTTCTATGTCATCAGTTACACCGGTAAATGCAGAAAAACCGTTTGGCTCACTCTTTGGCTCTGTTTCCCAGCTTGTACTCACCAATCTTCCATCTACTTCATTGTTCCCTGGATGAATTCCACCTTTCTCATCAAATCCGGTCAAACCAGGATTCCTGTCCCCTTCAAGCACTATCAAGCTGTTTCTATCAACTAGCTCCAAACCAGAATAGTCAGCTTCCTGCATCGCCCCTACCCAGCAATAAATGAGACTATGATTATAACGTAGATAAATACATTAGTTTCGAAAAGAAACTTAGTTCATAGGCAGATTAGTATATTCTTTTAAACAATTAGGGGGTCTAGAATGAAAAGGTAGCCAAGACTAAGAGAATATGGGCACAACCTACGTCTGGTACCTGATCTTCCCCACGTGCAAACGTCAATTCAACTACTTCACTTGCATTGACCAAATCAAATGGGGCGAATGAATCAACAGGGACAGGCATTCCAGCATGTACAGGTTTTCCATCGGGAATCAATATGTTTGAAGGTTCAGAAGAAGGTACACCTGTCATACCATTATCAAGAACAGGGACAGCCGAAGCATCAGCATCATATTCATTGTCATGAGTTAAGCCCGACCCAGCTTCACTGACAACCACATCTTGTATAGGAAACTCAACAGAGGTCAATGGAGCTTCAACTGTGCTTGCTTCAGGTAAAACGGATATAGAGGTCAGATCAGCAGTTCCTGCATCAACATCACTAGCTAAGGAATTCTCCCTAGAAAACATTTCTGATGAATTAAGAAGCCCTGCCGAATCTTGCTCGGGCCTTTCCCCAACTGGAATCTGTGGCTTCAGCTCCAGTTCGACAGGTTTAGTAACAGAAGATGCTGCATCCGCAGCCACATCCACATTCCGCTCAGATTTACTGGCTTTACCAGAGGATTTACTGCCTTTACCTCCATCCTTCTTCTGCCGGAATTGTTGAAGCTAATAAAGGGATACGTAAAAAAATTAAATCGAGCTTTATACCATCTTCTAATGCTATGAAGTTTTTAAGATAACCCTCATCTCAAACATTAGAACAAAATCCAAATAATTCTGCATTTGTATAAACATATGCACTGGAGAACTTTGAATTCTGTTAAACCAAATAGTTAAACAGATGGAAAAAACACAAAACTTTACGCATTGGATAGTTCTAATTCTATAAAATAATAAACCATATATTTGACATTAACAAAACTTGGGAAAAAAATAGAGAAAGAAAATTGGTTATTTACATGAACGTCAACACAAAAAAAAATTATATATATATAGTGAATACTTCCTATGTTCCATGCAAAAATTCCAGTTTTAACTTTTTTTTGGTCACCTTTGATTAAACATTGACTAAAGATTTATAAATTTACTTATATATAAACAAACATGCAATTCATAGTATTTTTAATGAAATTTCAAATGATTGAAAGTTATGCCTAAAACAGGAACAACTACATGCTGAATATAGTTTTGATATATACCCAAATTGACTTTCAGATATCGAAACTGAACTCCTTAAGTGGAATGGAGAGAGTGCAACTTTAGCTCTTCACTTAAACAGCTATTGGGGTAAATTTTTAGCATTTTCGTAAGCTAGCTATGAACTGTAACTAGTGAAAAATATAAGCAAAAACTTGAAAATGGGGGGAAGAAAGTAGTAAACCTTTTTCCGGCCAGCGGCAAGCAGATCAGTGCGGTTTTGGTTTTTATTATTCTTGTCCATCCGAACCAACCCACTAGCGGAATCGAATTTCGATCCACCTCAGCTCACAAATCAATCAACAACCATCTCCAGATCATCCCCTTCCTAAAAACAGCACATTATTCCCCCATGGAAATCGCAGTAAATTATCGTTAACAAAGATGGAAAAATAAAACAAATGCAAATGTACGCAATCGCAGCATTTGAAGCAACCCCTATTTCAATTCAATTATTTCTATTTTAAAAAAACCCGATAATCAAACAAAAACTGAAATCGAAAATCACAAATTGCAGAGTTTGATTCGAGGAACAAAGAAAAGCATTACCTTGGAAATGGTTCGTTCGATCGATCTCGTTTTTCGATTGGGGAGGAAAGAGTTTTTGTTTCAGGGGTTGGGGATGGTTTGATTGGAGACTAAGAAAACCTCTGTTAGTTGGGAACTTGGGAGGATAAAAATGGAGTATTTCCTTCTGTTTTCACCAGGACCAGGGTAGGCAGGCAGGCTTTCTCTTTTTAGATCTATAAACGCAGACTTGCGTTTAGGTGAATTTTGAGTGCGTAAGTTTTAGATAATACGGTAACGTCTAGAGTTGGACCCCAACAATTTAGCCAAAACTTATGCTTTTCGGTTGATGGACCCCACATGATTTGTTTTGTTCGTCTCGGACCCACTTGACGACAACATTACAAGACCAGCCTAAAGAGTACATCTATGAACCATCGACCTCCGATAGGCTGACCTACCTTGTGAGCCGACCTGAACCAAAGAGCGAGCAGGAGCAAACAAGGTCATCTTAGATCGACAAGCGAGATAGGTGAACTAGGCACGTTGCTCAATAGAGGTACGGTCGGACACAACCTCCAAGAGGTTCACCTACCTTTGAAACTGGAGAGGAGTAGGAGCAAGCGACTTGCAAGCTAGGTCACTCGAGCTAAACACATTACTCAATATAAACAAGGTCTGACACAACCTGTGAGTTATTGAGATGTATCAATTAACACATGTGCACAAAAAGGCTCGATCGTGTCAAGGGTCCACGTGTGTGGACAAGTGATACGTGCCACGATGGTTTGGCTTGGATATCTGGACTTGGTTGTTTTTAAGGTAAACTTGATAAACTCAACGAACCTCAACGAACTCCTTGCATTCCTGAAATCACTAAACAACACCGTAACATGGTTGAGGGTTGACCAAACCAATAACCCTCCGATGTGAGAATAAATATGGATCAAAACGTTCTTTGAACTTTCACTCGTGGGGAAAGATCAAAGACAATAGCAAGAACACATGTGAATTGAGTGGATGGCATGGGTGCAAGGGTCTTAGGAGCTAATAGAAAGTCTAACCTTGCTTTAAGGGATATGGGGGTCTTTCAAAGTAAGAGTTGTGGGAGACAAGGCATGATCCCGACTTTGCTAGCATTAATGATGATGTGGCACATAGTCGATGAAGCTTTTCCCGACGAATGTCAGATAAAGCACTTTAGCATTAATAATGATTGGCGGGAGCACGATGTGTGATTTTAGCGATTGTCAGATAAAGGAGCTTTTCATTAATGGCAATAGGATTGTTGCTGGGAATATGTCAATGCAACAAATATGCTATACATGTTTGCATATTTCAACATAGTGATTTGTTTGTTCTCATTACAACTGCATGTTCAAAGAGTGACTCAATGGGCTGCGTACCGGTTAGTGTGGCAACTCATTAGAACATCACAAAATAGGTCTTAGATTAGGTCCTTATCCTTGTACATATACCCAATCTTTGTCCTACCAACTGATTGACAAACACTCATACGTTTCATTAGCTTGACAAGTGCCAAGCTCCATGATTTACTGAAGCAAATATCATAGTTGAGCAGATTTTGAATATCTGCTGAGTTCCTCGAATCTACTGTTTACGCGGTTCTGAGCTTAATGAAGGAAACCAGCAGATCTCCAAGCACTCGAAGTCATGAAGTCTTGCAAAAGATTCCAAGCAGATCTTTTTTGATAGCTAAGAGATACGCATAGATGTCGGAGCCTTCATTAATATCTATCGAACATTTCATTTTATGTGTTTGATCACAGCCTTCAAGACACATCTCTAAAAGGATCATCTACAACGTACTTCTCACAAATCAAGTCTGAATGTCATGTCCCATCAAACAACTTGAAGCTTTGGACATAATCAATAAATGTTCTTCATTAAACTTTTCAAAACAACAATTTAAGCGTAGCATTCAAGAATGCTTTGATATCCGAACACTTCAACGGTTAGAAGACTACTTAAAGTCTCAACTGATCAAATGCCTTCTCCATCTATAAAAGATAACTCTTCCCTCTTGCAATGTATGGACACTAGCGACACAATTGTAAAACAAGTGTGTGACAGTTTATGCCTCCAAGCATAACCTAAAAAACATTGTTAGGGTGTGAGAGAGTTAACAGAAATTTACAAGACATATAAACAATACTTAGTCAAGAACTCCCTTCTTGATTTGAGTTATTTCCACCTCCTATATTCTAAATCTATAATAAGAGATTAAGCACTCCAACGTGAAGTTGAAGACAAGCTACTCGAAGATGTCCAAGGAAGATCCCAAACTAATAATTCATATCACATTCATACCAGCAGACTTGTAATGTGTTGCAAGAGTCTAGGTTGATGTACTAAACAAGTTTATCATTTGATAAACCTCTGTTGAATATAAAACACATGTTTCTCTATATTCAATCTTAAAACTGAGCATGTTTAGCAAACCCCCTTTTGAGACCGAAAGGGTAAGTGAAGTGCCTAACCACTTCCCGACTCGTAATTTAGCCCCCGTACCCAATATTTTTAATTAGTTCTCCCCAGTTTACCCTTTAAATGAAGGTGGTGACTATGTACACATATTTTTAGCGTCTACGACAAGACCGAGCGTATTCCACGAGCTTAAGTTTTGAAACCACTCGGTTTCACGTAACGAGGCGGATTCGATACGAGGTTCTCACAACTGTGTGTTTGCATATTTTTGTTGGGTTGTAAAGCGAGGGTTTCACCCACTCGTGCACTCTGTGGAGATGTGTATTGAGTAGGTGGAGGAACATCCATAGTTTTGGTTGCTTGAAGAAAATGTGGAAATAATGAGTTAGGGACTTTAAAAACACTATTATCGACAGTGGAACCAAATTGATCGCGCTAAAAAATTGTGATATTGCCGAGCTTCCAATTGTCGGATGTAGAAATGTGCTACAATCTGACTTTAATTACTTTCTTCTGAGAATGATATAGAAACTACCTTTAGCAAAATCACAGATTGACCTAACTCAAACCCTCACATGCGAGAGTGAGATTTCATGTTAATATATTCTCTCTAACGGTCTTGAATTAGAGAGGAAGTAAATGTATCGGAGTAAGAAACGTGGGAACGAGGAATAGTAGAGTAAATGTTTGAATGAGAGAAACAGCAGGATTGAGAGAGAATAATGCGCAGAGTCTCAATGTCTCACCATACAGGGTATTTATAAAGGGGATACACTTAGTTTATTATTCATGACTTGTCATGAGTTAGTGCTAGGTGTGTGGATGGAGTAGTCTGCACGCAAAGCTACTGTAGTAGAGTGACTGAAGTCAACCATCGCAACTAATGGGATGAATCACTATTTTCGGGACAACAATTGACACTGGAATACATCTAATGTGTGACATAAAATGCAGGTGCGAGGGTGGCAAGGTGAGTCAGGCCTCTCTTCAAGTTTCCTTATTACTTGGCCATGTCCTTTGACTTGGGTGCTTAGTCCTTCATGTTGCCTTGTTGGCCACGTGCGAGTGAGGTCCAAAGCATTATTGTAACATATCACTTATCCCATCAAAGCCGCATATGAACCATTCAAGATTTAACGACATAGGCCATGTGTTAAGTTGTTTGGTTACTCGGCCAAGTCATTTGACTTAGGTGCTTCATCCTTCACGTTGCCTTGCTGGGGCCACGTGTGAGTAGGGTCCAAGGGATTATTGTAACATATCACCGATCCCATCAAAGCCGCTTATGAACTATTCAAGATATACTCGTCTTTGTGAATTAACAACACTTGTAGCTAATCTTACACTAGTAAGTGAGATGTTGGGATGTAGAAAAGCGATGAGATGCGCAGACGTGGTGATTATAGTGGTTCGAATTTTTATTTTGGGTCGTCGTGATGAGGGGAGAAAGACTAGAGGTTTCAAACGAATATGGATTGAGCAGTAGTTGATCATGAGAGGAGGGTTAAAAAAGTAAATACATATGTGATTATTTAGAGGTGGGGGTATTGGAGGCACACGCTACAATAAGTGTATATGACTCATTCTTAGCTAGTAATGGTGAAACATATGGGGGTCAAACAAGATACAACTTTAATCAGGGTTACATGTAAGGAAAATAAAAGTGAAAATGTTAGACAAATGACTTTCTGTTAGACCCTAATGAACAAAGTTTCAATGACCAAGAAAGTCAATGAAAATGGGATGTGGACGATACACGACTTTTTTACATTCATAACTTAACAGAAAGACACTTTTAACCCCTTACTACCACGAAAATAGTACTTCGACACTCAATGTGTAAAAGTGAAATCACGAACTCCCAAGTACAAAACCACATGGTAATAATTAAAGTGCAATCAACCTCATGAATTTTCAAGTCAAAGGCCCTATGGTTATGTTCTCTGTGCAAGGATTTTAAACTTTTAATTTTGAATTTTCACTTTCTCTTTATTTGGATCCACCAACTTGTCTCTAAAGTTTTTTTTTTTACTTTTTTCTTCAATCAATATAAAATGAAAATTACAAATCATTATAAACTTCCACGTCAGACACACCCTAAAGGTCACTTCTCCATCCAAGGTTTTATGAATTTGTTTTTGGGGTTCTCACTTTCTTACTCTTTGAATTCACCAACTTTTATATATTTTTTTCTTACTTATTCTTACAAAACAAAAAGGGTTAATTACAATTTACTACCCTGTGGGTTGCTCACTATAGCACTTGAAGGTTTGTGGTTTCAAGTTTTGCAAATTGGGGTCTAAAGTTGTATTTTTGTTGCAATTAATGGTCAAAAGGGGGTTTATGTTAATTTTTGGATGAAAAGTTGTTATATTCCATTCACATGCATTTTTCAGTTGTTTTCATGCTTTGCTTGTTATTTTAAATTCAAGTGTTTCACATGTATAGTAAAAACATCCTTAATAACCAAGTGTTAAAAGACTGAACCCCCCCCCAACACAAATATGCATGTAGTTGATACATAAAAACTTTTCATTTAAAAAAAAAATTCAACAAAAACCCTATTTGACCCTCAATTGCAATAAAGCTACAACTTTAAACCATAACGTCCAAAAATTAAAACCACACACACCAAATGTGACATTAAAGCAAACCATAATATAGCAAAACACAATAAAAAATTCATCAAAACCTAAAAAACTCTACAAATACACCATATATATATATATATATATATATATATATATATATATATATATATATACCCAGAATATTTAAGTTGACCCTCATTTTTAATTTTTTTCTTAATGACAAAAATACCATCAAACAAAAAGACAATACTACCCTTTATGTTTATAAATATGCCCCCTTACTTTTTCATATAACTCAAATCCTCTAACTAAACCCCACACCCCAACAAATATATTTCATTATTCCCTACTCATTTGCATACATTCGTGAGCAATTATCAAAAGTTTTATTCTCACAAACCTTCAACAAATCTTAGTGTGAAATAATCAAGCATGGAGCAAAAACAAACATCTATAAGCATTTTTATGCTTAAAATTGTATAAATCATGATTTTTATTTTTTATTTTTAAAATGAACTTAATTTTCGTCGTGAAATGTTCGGCCACCATTAAAGGAATATTGCTCAAATGTTCAGTCTCTTAACCGAACATCACTCAATGTTCATTTGGCTTTGACCGAACATTTAAGCAATGTTCCAATTTATTGTCAATGCTAATGTTCGATCAGAGCCGATGGAACAAATGCAAGATGTTCGACCGAAACCGATTAAACAAATGCAAAATGTTTGACCAGAACCGATGGAACAAATGCGAGATTCATCCAGAGCCGATGGAACAATTGCTAACTGTTCCATCGATCCTGGCCGAACATCATGCATTTGTTCCATAGACCAGGGCCGAAAATCTAACAAAATACACATCATTTTTTTCCAATGTTTTGACCTTAAAACTATTCACAATCAACCAAATTCATATCCTAATTCTCAACTCAACCTCCAACATTTCACGTACAAATTACATTGTAATAAAATACCAATACTATGTTTTCCATTTTGCCAAAGAAGACGAAGATGGTGAGGTGAGTTTGTTTCTCCATTTTGCCAAATCACCAAAGCAAATAAGATAAAGATGAGTTGTGTGATGGGTTGTATGAGGAAGGATTTGATTTTTGGTAGTCTTTTCTCTTCTCATCAAATTTTTGCTCTCTCTCGTTTTGATGTGTAGTGCGTAAGAGAGAGGGTTTATCGGTTTTGATGGGAGTTGGGTAGAGAGGGTGGGTAGGGGGGTTTGTGTAATATGTAGGTTTCAAAATTACAAAGGAAAAATAGGTAAACAAGAGGGGGTACACATAGTGTTTTGAAGTATTTTTAAATTGAGTAGGGGTATAATTATAAAGAAGTAATTTATAGGAAATGAGGATTGGGTTGCGCTATTCAACCCCCCCCCCCTTTCCTCCAAGTTGACCCCCCATTTCTCTTTTTCCCTTAATTACAAAAATGCCCTCAATTATAAAGACATTTATACCCTTCTACCCAATAAGTATACCCCCTTTCTATTTTCCTAAACCTAAAAACCTATAACTATACCCCCACCTTAAACAAATATACCCCGTATTCCCAACTCTTCTTCCCAACAAGCAAACCCCCTTTCTTCTTCATCTCTTCATATTCTTCATCTTCTCCATTGTTGAACATATTCTTCTCCCTTCAACAAATATATTCATATTCTTCATTGTTGAGAATATACCCTCATATTCTTCTTCCTTCATCTTCCTCTTCTATTCTTCTAAAAACCTTTCCAAAAACCTCCAAATCTTAAAAACCCTAGGGATTCAACATTAGGCTTGAAGAAATCAAGCATGGAGCCAAAAAATGACAATGTCACACAAGTGGTAAGCTTTAAAATCATTTTTTGCTTTAAATATTGTTTTAAAAAGTGTTTTTCCCTAAAAAAAAGTTTATTGTCGTGAATTGTTCGGACCTGGGTAGCTGAAAAAATTGGAAATGTTCGGACCAAAGGGACTGAAATTCATCTCTCTGTTCGGTCCCCTTCAACCGAAAATAAGATATTTTTTTGGCTGCCAACAACCGAAAAAAATTCATATTTTCGGTTGGAGGGGGCCGAACAGAGAGATGAATTTCGGTCCCCTTGGTCCGAACATTTCCAATTTTTGCTGGATATTTGTGTTTTTTTATGTGTTATTGTTTTTGTTAATATGATTCAAACACGTTGTCTACAAATCCTAGTGTTGTTGGTCCAGTCGATAATGAGATATATCATATTCACAATGATGTGATTGTTGAACATAATCAAATAGTTTCGTTTGTGGCGAAAGAGGATTACACACATGTGTTTGTGACCGATGAAATTTTTTCTTCTCGCCAAATGTTAATTGATTGGATGCGTACTAGGGGGAATGAGCATAACATGGTCATAATAGTTAGGAGGTCAAATAGTGGTGCATGTAAGAAAAAATCTAGGGTTTTATTGACTTGTGAACGTGTTGGGCAATACAATGGACGCAAAAAACAACAGACATTATCACAAGCAAATGTTGACGATGCAACCGGGAAGAACGATGACGTTGCAACAAAACCAAAATATAGGAAATAAACCAGATTTAAGAAGTTTGGTTGTCTATTTAATTTTAGTGGTAGAGAAGTATCAATTGGAGAATGGTCATTAGTTGTGAAGTGTGGTGTCCACAATCATCAACTTGGATCGTACAAAGAAGGTCATTCATATGTCGGTCGATTATCAAGGGTTGAGGAGGAATATGTGGTTGATATGACACATGTCAATAGTAAACCGAAGGACACTTTAACGCGGTTGGAAGAGAAATTTCAAGAAAATAGATCAATAATGAGGACTATCTACAATGCACTTTTGAAGAATAGAGTTATTGAGCGTGAAGGTCAATCACAAATGCAACAACTTATGTTTATGTTGGAGAAGCATGGATATGTCCATCATCATCGGAGGTGGAAAAGAGACCAACACTGCGAAGGATTTATTCTTCGCTCACCCGGGAAGTGTTGATTTATTGTGTACCTTTCCGAAAGTCATATTAATAGATTGCACGTATAAGACAAATAGGTACAAGCTATCTTTGTTGGAGATTGTTGGTGTGACGTTTACAAATATGACATTTTTAATTGCAGCTGCTTATTTAGAGAAAGAGAAAGCAGTCGGCTATACGTGGGCGTGCACATGTTTAAAATCATTGATGGATCAATGGTGCATGCCTAATGTGATCGTTACTGATAGAGAAGTTGTTTTAATGAATGCAATTGAGAGAACGTTTCTTAGCTCGAGACATTTCCTTTGTCGATGACACATTAGTAAGAACATTTTGGCAAACTGTAGAAAAATCTTAACGACAAATGAAAAGTGAGATTCATTTATTATGTTTTGGAATTTGTTGGTGATCTCTAATACTGAGTTTGAGTATAATGAATATCTGAATAGACTCAAGTCTTATTTCAAAGAATTTCCAAGTGTCATAAAATATGTCTTTGAGCAATGAATTGAGTCCTACAAAGAAAGATTTGTGTTATGTTGGACAAATATTGTCATGCATTATGACAATACCACAACAAGCAAGTATTAATTGTTTTATTTTTTGCATTTGTTTCGTACTTCAAATTGCTTGGTTATGATTGTATATACTTTTAGGGTGGAAAGTCAACACGCAGTATTGAAATGACAACTTGGATCAAGCCAAGGTAATTTTGAGACTTGTTGACGACAAATCCACACTCTCATTGAGACTTCTCACAACGCAATCAAGCATTCATTTGAGAAGAGCAGAAACGTTGTCATGCACAAATTCAAATCAGTTATGTACATGGAGCTGCGAGGTATGGAATCCATACATGTGTTGAATAAGATTTATGAAGTAGAGTCTGTGGTTAGCAAAGATACTATTGTCGACTCATTGTTGTGTGGTTGTGTACCAAGAAAGACTTGTGGTTTACCTTGTGCGCATGAGATTTTTGAGATTATCAAATTGGGTAAACCAATTACCCTAGATCAAGTTGACGGTTTTTGGAGAAAGTTGGATATGTTACCGATTAAGGGCAAATGTAATGAGATACATGTTGAATTGGATAGTGCATGGAAATATTTGTTTGAAGAAATTCATTCGATATACAACAATGCCTCAACTGACTCAAATAGGTTTGCACTGTTGAAGAGAGCCAAAGAGTTTGTTAAGTCATCAACTACATCACTGATTGAGCCACGGATTTTGCAAGTTATTCGTGGTTGGCTAAAGACAAAAAAAAAGGCTAAACATGACAAAATCAACGAAACATAATTCAAGTAGGTTTGAGTATGTCGAGTCGATAAAAGATAGTTGCTCGCCGCAACAACAAGTGACTAAACCCCTAGGGCCATCGACTACTAGGCGAAAGATACTGGTAATTTCAATTAGTACGTTTTTGTTGTTTAGTATGTCTTTACAATTAAAATTTGATAAATGTTTAATTGGTCTTCTTACAATAGGTTACGCGACAACAATTAAAACTCCCAACCGCGATTCGTTTCGTTGATCTACTCCCATCACAATTTGCCAATTTTATTAGGGGGACTAAGGATGTTAAAGATGATGGCCATTGTGGTTTTCGTGCGGTTGCCGCCGCACTTGGCTTAACTCAAGATGAATGGCCTGCAGTGCGATGAGACCTCCAGCACGAGTTGATAACTAATCTAGAGTTATACAAAAGTGTTTTCTTGGTAAATGATTGTGTTGATAAGGCTTACATGCGCTCGACTACTACAAAGACAATGCACCGCGAAAACATTGATTTTATTTGCCAGAAATGGGTCACTTGGTTGCATTAACATATAATGCTGCTCTGGTATGTTTATATACACGAATGTCTGTAACTTATCTACCGTTAAACACTGTAGCCACGTCTACTCCTAAGCTTATTTGTATCAGATTGATAAATGAAGACCATTTTATAGAGGTAAATTATATGAGTTAGGTTTTGCAAATCTGTTTACAATTCTATTGATACTTGTTTGTTGATATATATTCTACATTATATCTTTGCAGGTTTTGTTGCACGAGGGTTACCAATTACCACCGGTGTCTGTACATTGGAATCTGTGTCACCACCAGTCTGCATCAAAGTGGAAAGATTTGTTTCACACTCGACTTGATTTGTATTCGGATAGAGTAGGATATAGTCGCGTTGGTCACGATATTGAGACTATAGTTTTAGAATAAAATGGTTGTAATACAAATACTATTTTTGTTTATGGTTATAAATCTAACAAATTCAAACTTGTCCAACAAATTCAAGTACACATTAAATCTAAATAGAACCTTAAGTTACAGATTAAACTTGTCCAACAAATTCAAGTACACATTATAATATAAATAGAATCTTAAGTTACACATTAAACTTGTCCAACAAATGTCAATTACACATTCAAATCTAAAATGATCAAGTGCTTTTCATACGACGACGACTAGATGGTTCTTCCGATGCTGGGGAACTTGTAGATGGTCATGCATGTTGTTGCCCTCCCAATGCTACATATGCACCTTGGATCGCTAAACACAACTCATCATACGACATATCTCGGTCTCCCAAAAAATACCGCACCGTTATCGGTTCCAACAGCCCGCGTGCTAATGATGCCATACTCAATGGATCTGGTAAACCTACATCTGGCACAATCCTATGATGATCAGAATGATGAGCGGGGTTACAAACGATCAGATGAGATACACGATTGTACCAATCCATATAGTCAGGAGCACAATCCCATGGTCTCTCGCATTGTGTCCCAAGTTCTTCGGTAGTTAAGACTTGTCTCTTCCAAGCGGCGAAGTATCGAAGCATTGTGGTCAAAATTTTCTTATTTGCGACCAAACCTTTCTTCATAATTAGAGCTGTCAAAACGGACCAGCGGAGCGAACCAACCCTGCCAATCGGCAGGGCGGGGCGCACCAACTCGAAAAAATAGCGGACCAGGAATACTTTAACCCAACCCAACCCACACTGGGTTGCGGGGTGGGGCGGACCAACCCGCTAAAAAATAGTTACTCAATCAAATATTCAATATTTTTGCTATATGGATGAAAATCAATTAAAAAATTGCTGAATAACTAGGGGGAATCAATTTCCAGGTTACCTTCCAAATTCCAAAATCGATTTCAATCCAAATTTACTAACAAGAACAAAAAATAATAACCCACTTCTCACTAATCCAGCTCAAAAAATCGATTGAATTTCTGAAGAGCATCAATAACAGCATCTTCAGCAACAACATTACAACAGTGGTGTGAAAGCTAGAGTAAGCTGTTGGGCGTGTGTGAGAGAGAGAGAAGCGGTATTGTCCTCACTCCTCACTGATGCAACTCAGAAAATCTAAAGAGAAAACACCAATCATCTCTTAGCAGGAACCACTTTTATTTAAACCGTCCCCCAGTTCCCAACTAAGAGTAAACATCGTGCATAATGCACATACTTGCAGCAAATATTTAAAAACTTCAGTTCAACAGTTGCTTTATTCAAATAGAAACAACAAATTGTTTGCATTAGTTGAATCAAACAAAAAAGTAAATCCAAACAGCATGCAGCATCCTTCGTATTTTCATCAACTCAAAAGATCAGTTGATAAATCACGGTGCACAGATTATTGCAGAATGTAGACAATACAATGCATATACTAAATGTCATGCAAATATCGGCAACACTAGGAAATTATCTCTCACAAAACCTTTGATAAGATTACAACACCCCTTCTGGCTTTCCCACTTCTTGATCTACATTTAGAAAGGATGTCATCCCCAAATAAGTACATAAATGCAAAGAAATGGAAGGCGGCTCGCCCATGAGCCAAAGCCGAAAGCACTCAAAAAAATTGGCTACTTCTACACTACTATTACATAAAAAAGGCCAAATATTGTCCAATGTCAAACTTCTAATTTAAGAAATCCCTGCAAGGTAAGGTAGAGAGAGGGAATGAAAATAGTTGAATTTGGGAAAGGTTTGAGTGTGTAAAGGTTAGAGGAAATAAGGAGAGGGAGGAGAGAGAGGGTAATGATTGATGGAATGGAAGTAAAATAATAAGGATTATATATATATATATATATATGTGTGTGTGTGTGTGGGCCAACCCGCCCAGCTTAACCTGCCACCCGCGCGAACCTAACCCAAAAGCCCGCCTTTTGGCGGGGTCGTATTTTTAAAACTCAACCTGTCGTTTTAGTATGGCAGGGCGGACCAACCCAATGGGTTCGGTCCATTTTGACGACTCTATTCATAATATTTGATGCAATAACATTTCTTGGAATGATATGAACATATCCAAACTATCAGAGGACACAATTTGGGTGGTATGGCTCGACATGATCAACCGACCCTATGCATCCTATATATAAGGATATCCGATGAAACATGAAATGTTCTCGCACCTGCTGTGTATACAACACACAAATAACCTACAAAAAGAAATAAAACACAATAAGTAAAAACACAACTTGCGTGCCATAAAAAACACAACAATAACAACCTCAACGACTAAATCATGTCGGAGACCATACAAAATATTTAGATACATATTAAAAACTCACATCATCTGCTCGAAGGGCATCAAGTTGTTCTCGCATCCCTTGTAATCGGTCCATGGGCACTCCCGAACCAATTGTGTGCTCCCACCTCCTTGCAAGTGGTTCGTTCGTGTAATAATGCACGTTAGGAGGAGGGCTACACGTCGGGAATTGTTCATATATCCACACATGTATTGAACAAACGACACATATTTTATTACAATTTAACTATTAATATAAAAATATATATTCAAGATATATACACTAAATTACCTCCAATAATGTGGAATATCCAACCATCTGTTTTGTCTTGACTTGCGAAGCACTCTCTAGATGTTTATATTGAAAGGTTAGGGCTGCTGATCCCCATGAGTATGTATGTACTGCATCCAAATCAAGCAGGAACCTCAAATAAGCTGTGCTAACCCGTGTTCCACCCTTATCTGCAAAAACTGTACAACCCAACGTGTACAACAAATAAGCCCGAACACAACGACAATCCTTTCCAGATCCTCAGACTCCCCATCCACCGCAAATCGCTATCGTAGCCACTCCAACTTAACAGATCCCCCTAGCACCATCCATTGCTTCCAATGCCTCGACAGGAGACACTCCTAGATACGTAGCAAGCTCATGACGGGTAGATTCAAATGTCATAGTTGCCGAGGGACCTTCCAAAAAGACTGATGTCCCAGCGATTGGAAGACCAGTAAGGCAAAAGACATCATCAAACGTTATCGTCATCTCACCAAAGGGCATGTGAAATGTATTCGTCTTTGGGTGCCACCGCTCTACAAGAGCATTTATCAACACTTTATCACTGTTGATACTTTCTTTAACTGCGAGAGTTGGGTGGATGTCCATAAGTCTTCCCATTGTTGAGAGACTATGGTTTTTGTTATTTTCTAATCTAAAAGCTTTTGCTTGTGATTGTTGACCTTAAGCAACATCCGCTCTCGCCCTTCCCATATCCTTGCAGCGACGTGTTCCAGATACAAAGGCAGAACACTTGCATCTAATGGACCGCTAGGACATGAAAAAGTTATTGGTTCTATCTTTTTATAATTATAATTACCGTCGTGCGCCTATGCCTCGGCTATGCATGCCTCGGCCTGTGTCTCGGCCTCGGCCTGTTCGTGCCTCAGTTTTTGCCCGTGCCTGGGGCTCTGCGTCGACCCTCGCTTTCCTCAACGAAACATTATGTCTTTTCTTGTAAACTTGCCCACTTGTACATGATATGACATCCATCACATGTCATTGACATTTGCAATTAAGAAAAGGGCAAAACAACACAAAATAGGACTGTTTGGCCCTCACCAGCCGAAATTCAATTATATTTTCTGCCTTTATCAGTTGAAATTCAATTATATTTTCGGCCTCCTATATCCGAACAACCAAGATATTTTCGGTTAGTTATGACCGAAAATATCTGGGATTTTCGAATATGGGATGCCAGAAATATAATTGAATTTCGGCTGGTGAGGCCGAACATATATCTTATTTTTGGTTAGCGAAGGCCGAAACTATTTTGGAATTTCGGTAAGAGAGATCCGAATAGCCAAGATTTTTTCGGCATTCCAGGTCCGAACAAAGTGCCTTAATTCCGTTATTCAGGCCCTTTTTTTTTCTTTCAAAAATTCATAAGAAAAATATATTTTTTGGCCTAAAACCACTCACAATCAACAAAACAAGTAATCCTATAAACATATTTCGATCATAAACACTTACATTGCAACAAAATACAAGTAAAAATTCAAAAGAAATTGTACATACTTTTGTCCATTTTTTGCTAAATCAGGAAGGAGATGGAGTTGATGGATGAGTAGGTCTCCATTTTCTTCTTCTTTTTTTCTTCTCTGCAATCCTTCTTCAAAGGAGATGGAGGTGTAGGTTGTTTCTTCTTCTCTTCCCGTTTTTCTTCCTTATTCTTCCTTGCCCTTTTTTTTTTTTTTTTTTTTTACAGTGTGTGCAAGTGGGGGAAGGGGGGGTTTAGGTGGGGGTGGGGGTATAAAAGGTGGTTAATATAGATAGGTTGGGTTAGGGAGGGGGTTTGTGTAAGAAGTAATTGAAACAAATTAAAAGGATAAAATAGGTAATCGGTGGGGGTCGATAAATTGTTTTCAAGTTTTTTAAATTTGGGTTTAAGATACACTTAAAACGGGTCAACTAATAGCGCCACGTTTTTATAGCGACACCCTTTAATTGTTTATTTTTTGTACAAACACCCCCAAAAATTTGAAAACGCCAAAGTGCACGAGCAAAAAAGGTTCATTTCCGTAGGGGCAAAATTTCTTCATATTCTACGCGGTCAAATTTTAACCTCACTTCAGTCTCTTCTTGGACTCTGTCTTTTTAGGGTTTTTCAGGTTCGGGGTTTCTGCTCTTCGCTCCTCTCTCGACAGCTTTGCGACGCATAATCCGAGTTACACTTCACAGCAGATCTGATCATTTCGGTATTCGCAAATTTAATCACTTCTTTTTACCATCTTTCTTAGGGTTTTGGTTTGTTAAGAAAGTATTCGCAACTGATTTTATAAGTCTTTTATTTTTTTGTTTAAATTTTGGGTCATGACTCATGAAGTTGATTGGAGCTTCGTTACTTGACTACTTGCATATACTGTAGTTATCCTGATAGTTTTTGAGCCGTATATTTTTCAATTTTGCGGTTTTTCCTAGCATTTGCGCTAACATGGAAGCATTTACTGTATAGTTGTGATTTTGTGAACAATTTCATGTATTAATCAATTATGCACATAGAATTTGATGAGTTCACAAGCTTACAGTAAGATATCTGTGTAATTTGTGCAATGTGTGTGTGCTTTTTACCAGTTACTCAATTATTGCAGTTCTGGCGAATCTGAAGTGCAACTTGTGTAATTTGTTGTATCTGGTTGTGCTGATGATAGGTGATTGTGGTTTATTCAAGATGTCTCGGGTATATGTGGGAAATTTGGATCCAAGAGTCAGTGAGAGAGAACTCGAAGACGAGTTCCGTACCTTTGGCGTAATCCGAAGGTAAATGGGTAATTTAGTTCATGAACTTCTTTTGCTTACAGTTGTCTTTAAGGGTAATCTAAAGGTAAAACTAGTTTCTTCCTTGCACAATTACTTTTGATGATGGACTCGCACTAGTGTAGTGAATGCTAAATTCTGCTTTCAGTCTTTCAAGTGATATTGTAATGCATATTCTCTTTTTATCAAAAATAAAAATAACTAGAATAAATATCAAAATTGTAGATTTGATACAGGATGGTCAACAAGTCACTCACCTTACACGGAAATTGTAAACAACCACAAGGCAAGAAGCACTACTCTTCAGGCGCAACAAATGTCTGTGACCAAAAGTCTCCTAAATCTCAATGTGAAAATTTGAGTAGTCTTATTTTTGTAATGAAACCTGAAACTCTGGTAGGTTTCTGTGTTTTCTTTATGTATACATGGACCCACTATTCTCCTCCACTCTCTTATGAAACTTTCTTCTGATAGTCACTTATTAATCATACACGAAAAACAGAAAGCCTAGAAAGAACCTGAAAGTACAACCCTTTTTTTGTAGGTAAGTTTGACCTTTTTTGGTGTGGGGATTGGAACCAAGGACCTCAAGGTCTTGGTTCCAAAGCATCTTGGCATTTTTCTGTCCACGAAACCAAAGAACATGAAATGACCTTTAAAGCCCCAGAAATTTACTGCATCCTTGCCCCTATCAAAGCCTCAAAAACCAGTGAGCATCAATTCCTAGATGAGAAGGGGGAAAACCCGACCTTTACCATTAATCGTAAAGAGCATGCACCAAAAGTTGCAAGCAACTGGTTTATGTACAAAAATGTTTGCATGAGCCTTATTGTGGCTTACAGACGGGTCATACCTCTTTTTTATGACACATTTATGTTTCTGTTTTGATGCTTGGCTCAAGCTATTGGTTATACAACCTAATTCCAGTGCTGAATCAAAATCAAACATATTCTTCCATTTTTTGTGGTTTAGCCGATGGCTACTTTCCCATTGTGTGTTTTCTTCCATTTTTTGAGGTTGTTGGTTTTGGGTCTAGACTACTTAGGAAGTGTCGGTCAGGAGCCTGTGACATGTATTTTGAAAGTTATAAACTAACTTTGATAGGATACTGATGTGTGATATATGTGATGAGAACACTGGATGTAGTTAATTTGGTTGATTTGTTTCTATTATTTTGGCTTTTGATTGAAATTTTCTGCCGTTGTTTTGAGTGCTAGTTGGTTCCTCCATTTCTCTTCCTCGTTTCTTTTTTAAGAGCATGTTTGGTAGAAGTCCTTTATTCTAAAGGAACTTCATGGAGTGCAAACCCTGGTTTGCTGATGAAGTATACCGTGAAGTCATGGTGAATTATTGACTCAGTTTTGAGTTTCGACATAGGTCACTCATCAAAAAAAGGTTCGACATAGGTCTTGGGCTAGTCGATTTATGTAGAAAAAGGATATTCTTGATTAAAATATTCACTCAAACTATAAATCTACAAAAGGTTATGTTGTCAAAATATGCAGGTAGTACTAAAATTGCAAAACTGTTACTATGTTGGGATTGTGGTCTTGTGGACCTGACTTGTAATTACTAAGATGCTTAGAGATATCGGTAATTCTTCTGCTTAAGATGATTACTGAAATGTGCAGAAGAAAACTAAACGTTGTAGCTACACAGTGCTTTTTACGAGAGAACTCATAGCTGTTCCAGTAAATTTGCGCCAGAAAGAGGATTAGGAGCTTAACTATGGAATTTAAATCAGCATTGTTCTGTACCTGTGGAAATGCTATTTAACAATATTTATGGTGTAATGTTAAAAGGCTAATCAACCATACAAGTTTCAGAGTCCCATTTATGAGGTGTGCTTTTAACGGTTCATATTGTTTCCATGGTTGGTAAATTGACTCGGAAAGATTAGAAAATGGTTGAGTGCGTGGTTTTTTTTTTTTTTTTGTTGGATAAATCTATGGGATCGCATAGTTCTTTGGTTTGCCTAGGGTCTTCCATTAAAATAGGGAACGGGTTCGAACAGTTTCTGTTAATTTTTTAGAGTTTTTTGGAAATTTCTGACCACTATTTCCCTTTATTATGAATTGGATCATATCACTGAAGGCAGGCTTACTTGCGATGTCATTGTGCAATTGACTTATAAATTTACTGATTATGTTATGTGCAGTGTTTGGGTTGCAAGAAGACCTCCTGGCTATGCTTTTATTGATTTTGATGACCGGAGGGATGCACAGGATGCAATTCGTGAACTGGATGGTATGCCTATGGGGTTTCTTGGATGCCATATAATGTTGTGTTTAACGTCACTTTACCATTTGTGTATCTTATTCAGTCTGAAGTTGTGTCTTGAATGCTATGTGCCTGCCTTCAGAAAGCATTTGGAGAGTAATAACCTGTTTTGCCTGCCACCCAGCCCTAAATGTCTTGAACTACTTTGCTCTTGGCTTAATTCAGTACTATGTGATTCATTCAAACCGTGTCTCTCATGAAAGTTTCATGAATAGTCTCCTCAAACAAGATACTCACCTCCTCTCTTGCTAGAGTAGTCTTACCTATTTTCTATTTGTGATGTGAGCTATTCCATCGTAATTTTTACTAATTTTTAACATAATGGAAGCGTAGGCTGCAGTCACATAGGAACTATCAGAGATACTACAGTTTCATTCCGAGCTGGGTTTTTGTCTATCATTATTCATGAATACTCTCCTTAAAGATCCCCCCTCCTTGGCTTAATTCAGTACTATGTGATTCATTCAAACCGTGTCTCTCATGAAAGTTTCATGAATAGTCTCCTCAAACAAGATACTCACCTCCTCTCTTGCTAGAGTAGTCTTACCTATTTTCTATTTGTGATGTGAGCTATTCCATCGTAATTTTTACTAATTTTTAACATAATGGAAGCGTAGGCTGCAGTCACATAGGAACTATCAGAGATACTACAGTTTCATTCCGAGCTGGGTTTTTGTCTATCATTATTCATGAATACTCTCCTTAAAGATCCCCCCTCCTGCCTCTCTTGTTAGGAATAAGAATTGGTGATACATATTTCCTTTTTATGGCGTGAGTTCCATTTATTACTTATTCCATCATAGCTTTGTAACTATTTTTACGTATTATGATTAATTAATTAATTTAATAAAAGTGTAGGCTGCATTCTTTTAGGAACTATTAAAGATACTATGGATTTCATGGAAAGCTGGGTTTTGTCTATAATTATTCATAAATTCTCTGCTCAAACAAGATCCCCTCCTACCTTTCTCGATAGGATGGTGATACGTTATTCAGTTATTGTGGTGTGAGTTTCATTTACTTAGTCCATGCTTGAGTTTCATTTATTAACTTAGTCCATCATAACTTTTTACCTATTTTTAATTTTATTTAAGTATAGTCTGCATTCCTATAGGAACTATAAGAGATACTATGCTCAGAGCTGGGTTTTGTCTATAATTATTCTTGGAATAGGTAAAAATGGCTGGAGAGTTGAGCTCTCTCATAACTCTAGAGGAGGAGGAGGAGGAAGAGGAGGAGGAGGAGGTGACGGTCGTGGAGGTGATGGTCGTGGAGGGGGTCGTGGGCGCTCTGGTGGTTCGGATTTGAAGTGCTATGAGTGTGGTGAGGCTGGCCATTTTGCTCGTGAGTGCCGAATGCGTGGTGGTACTGGAAGACGTCGCAGTCGTAGCCCCAGATACCGCAGGAGTCCAAGCTATGGTCGAAGGTGAGTTTTCGAAAGCATGGGAAATAACCATCTGATAGCAACCACTCTTGTTTTTTCCCTGATTTCGTCAGAGGAATTGCTATGTATTTTTATTTTTGGCCCAAGTGAAGGTTTTATGTTATCTTTCTATATTCATTTATTGTTCATTTAGAAGCTATAGCTGCTATTTTTTCAATTGGAAATCCGAGGGAAAAAAAGGAAAATGCAACTTAGCAGCCATGTGTGACTTTGTGTATCATGCGATTATCTTTTTATCAAGTATTTTCCTGGAATTTTTTTATATTTTTTAAGTTTGTCATCATAGTGCTTTGATACTCTTTTCTGCTTTTCAAGCAGGAGTTACAGTCCTCGTGGCCGCTCCCCGGCCCCTAGGCGCCGCAGTTTGTCACCCCGTGGTCGCAGCTATAGTAGGTCACCACCACCATATCGTGCACGTGAGGAGGTTCCATACACAAATGGGTATAGTACATTTGTTTTGAGCATTTCATGAATTTAGAGGAAATTGGTTGGATTATTGAGTTGACATTCATTAATCTTGCATGGGAAAGGAATACATTATGGGACAATTTTTTTTTTGATAAGTAATAATTATATAAAAAAGCATCAAAATAGGTGATGCGTCCTTTGCACATTAGGATTATACCTAACCAAAAGACTTGGCCAATATCTATACTATTTACAAAATCTACAAAAGAAATATTAGGACTGGAAGTGGAGTGATCAGCCTCGGAACACCAAAAATGAAGGGTGCGAATCAACAAATTCTTCAGATTCGGGACCCGGGACTAACATTTCCTTGTTATCAAAGGCCCTATGGTTTCTTTCCCTCCATAGAGTCCAACACACTCCCAAAATAGCTGTCTCCTAAAAACGGTTTCTCCTATTCTTATACCCCATAGGCCAGCCCCTAACGTGGTCCATAATCGACCTCGGCATGATCCAAGTCATCTTGAACAGTCCCAGCACAAAATTCCATAACTCGATAGCCACTTGGCAGTGGAGGAGTTGATGATTTACGCTCTCCTCACTAGCCTTGCACAAATAACACCTATTGACAAAAACCATGTTACGTTATGCACTAAAACCCTTTTCCCACGGTAGTTGAAGTTTTAGTTTTTATGATGAGTAATTAACCATTGGTCAGTGTCCTGCTTTTATTTTTATACCCCCTCTGTCTGATAAATATAGTACTGTGTTCCATTTTCGTTTGCCCCGAAAAATTCCCATTTCTGATTGTAAGCCATATATTCTCATTATTTCCTAATTCTTTCTTTATGATATTACTCGTACAGTTTCATACAAAGGAAGATGTTATCTAAATGCAATTTTAAAAGAAATATATGGAAGTCAAATACTTTTTTTTTTCTTTTTAAAGTTTCACTTTCAAAATAGGTCTGTTTTTTGGGGCAGAGGTAAATTTTCTTCTTAATTTTGGGAAGGAGAGTCGTTTTCAAGAATTATATTTTACTACTGGGTTATTGTGTGTTATTGGGCTAGATGGATTGTGTTATGTTATATATTCTGGGCTAACAATTCTTGATTCTTAAAGCCACCGAATATCTTTATTACTGTCCACTTGAGCTCAGACAACCTCGTCAAACGAATAGATGTTTAATCATGCGATGTCTATGTGCACGTTTCTGGGATTGTTTGGGCAGATGGGTCCTTGGTATCTTTAAAAACAAAAATTTTACAAGTTTACTCAAAATATAAGTGTCCAAGTGTCACACCCACACCAATGTTATGTCATGTCGGCACAGATACTTTGGAGAAGAAGAGTCCATGTAACAGAGCAATGGGTTACCCGTGGAAAGCTTCTTTACATGCTTTGCTAACTTAATTGTTTGCTGACTCTTGTGCAGAAATGGTCTTAGGGACCGGCGCCGTAGCAGGAGCTGAGCACAGGAGAAGTTGACATTTTGAGAGTTTCTTGGATTGTGTTACTGTGCTCTGACTTCATTTTCAACTTATTGTTTATGTAAGCGGACGCCCGAGCTTTGACTCGTGAATGTGGTTAAGTTTCTTATCTTTCTTAAGTGATGAGTTCGTTTTATTTTCTATCTGTTTATCATAGTCTTTCGTTTTTTAGCAATGGATCTTCAAGTGATTTCTATAATTCATATAATAGTATTTAGAACAATTCTAAAGATTCGTGCTTTTTGTTTTTTGTGTCGAGGTGTCTTCATGGTTCTGCCTCATTGGTTTTCTGCTTCTACGCTCCCATGTTGGTTTCGTTCTCGCTGCCCTACTCTGGGATCTTCAATTTGAATGATTGTGGGTCCCAGCTGGCTTTGATTAAATCTCCTCGGCTGTGATGCACTCCCCCAAAATATAGTGGCATTTCCATTTAGATAACTTGTAAGGATTGAGAAGCTGCTTCAAACACTTCTGCAGGTACTTAATCTGTTTTTTTTCAGAAGTTGGGGTCTTTATGTTTTCAAACTGATGTGAAGGATTGCGTGGCTGGGGTATTTGCATCCGTAATTTGGTAATCATACTCCACTAAATTCAATAATCTTTATGCCCTATTGAGGTGAATAAACTCTTTTCTTGGATACCGATTATTTTTTCTCTCTTTTGCATTTCCCGAAGCTCGTTGGTTTCCATATAGGAGGGGAAACAATCGTGTAATCCTTGCATACTGGACTAGAGTAGGGGGCAAAAGATTCCAAGTTATTTATTTATTTTTTTATAAGTGGGTAAACATAACCACGTACTATTTTTTGTCCCTAAACAAGTGTCACTTCTGCTTTTGTCCCTAAACAAGTGTCACCTCTGCTCTTGTGCAAAATTTAATTTATCTTGCGAATGAAGTTGGATAAATGAATTTAGCTCTTAAATGATCCTAATAAGGGATAATCGACCCCAAGGGTTGGGAAAGATGGCAAGGGCACTCACACAAAGACCTTGAGGTCCTTGGTTCCAATCCCGGTAGCAACATGGGGTCACATTTACCTATCAAATTTTTTTTAGGGATAAGATAAAAGCTTAAAAGTGACCTGTCTTTAAGAACGAGTTTATTTTTTTTCTCTCTTTCTTTCTTATGAGGAGTTTCTGCCAAGGGAATTGCTTTGGTTATGTTTGGCAACCAAATTCCAAGCCTTTGGTTTGAGCTGCACTTAGTTTTTAGTTTTTGAATTATTTTTGTGCCTATATACACTAATATATGTTCTATCTGTGAAATGAATTTGTTGTGGGGGAGCTGGTGCATCAGTATGTTTGTTTAGTTTCCTTCTTCATGTGAGGAGGCCTCTCAAAGTTTATGCATCTGCCTTTTGAAAGCCTCCGAGGATGAGCTTAAGCAGCTTATTTAGGCTCTTACTGGAGTTAAGGAGACTGTATGTGGCTTTTCTTCCAGCATCTGGCCTTCGTATCATGAATTGTCTGCTGCAGGCTGAGGAACAAACGCACAAACTCTCTCTTTCCCTCCCCCGACCCCCGTTCACTCTTTACATATGAGACAATACTGGATGAAGTTAACATATGGGCAATTGACGACACCTCCTCAAGAAGTCTTCTTTTTCTTTCGTTGTGGAAATTTAGGTTACGTTGTTGTTAGCAGTACTTGGTCAGTGCATCTGTTATTGCCGACTTACAGAGAGGAAACATTTATGCGAAGTTGTGCATTGATGCCCACTTCTTTTGCTGCTGCCATTGTTTTACTTTCTATGAGGATTGTGATATGTCACCTGTAATCTCTTTAGGTATCAGGAAGTGCTAGTGGAAATCAAGGAAAAAGTAAATTGGAAGGTAGACAAACCTACCTTGGAGTGGTTTATCAAAACTTGAAATCAACATATGGGGGGAGTACTTTCCTTCTACGAGTTGTAGTCTCTTTTAAGGTTGACTCCATCCGTTTAGGCATAGAGTTCATAATGCTATTTTGAAATGTTTTACTTTAAGATACAACTTTTAAAAATAATGGTTATAATTTTCATAATATTGGATGTGCTCAAACATTTTTGGTAATTATGACCCATCATAATACTACTTATATATGACTTTTCAAATATGAGTTCTTTCGGTAGAATTGAGGGAGTAATGATCTAACTTTAAAGGGTAAATGGCTCTTGTGGATAATCTTATTATTTTTCCTTTTGTTCTAGGAGGAAGATAACCTCACATGTATGTGGCCGTCTTGTTTTCAAATCTCACTATAAGTAGTGTTGCTCAAGCCTCACCGGAGATAGTTATTCTAGTTGCATGACACTATTGCTCAAGTCTTTTTAGAGGTGCTAATTGTTTTTGTCGAATGATACTGTTGTTCAAGTCTCTCTAGAGACACCAAGGTTCTAGCCAAACGACATGATCTAAATACTTCATAGCCTTTCACGCATTAATAATAACTAGTTTTTTAACCCGTGCGTTAAACGTACGTTAATAAAATCGTACATAAACAAAATAAAGAGGATTGATTTATTAACAATTACATATAAGTATATCATTAATCATTATAGATTCTAAAAAAATGTTTTTATACACATTTGTTGTCTTATTAGTTGGTTTTTCATCTACACTGTATATCAATATTTTCAAACTAAAATAATTTTTACTCTAGAAACTACGACATATAACTGTCTATGGTTAAATATTGATTTTTTTCTTCTAAAAGAGATCTGCGTGCAATTATTGACTTTAAAATTTGTTAATTGTCATTGCATATGATACCTGCAATGTAAATTGTCTTCTCTGAACTTGAAAAACAGTCTTACATCAGATAAGTTAATGACAATCTTAGGATAAAAATATTTTCTCCAACATTGCTTCGTTTCAAAAAAATTGTTTCAACAATGTGATCCCCAAGATTTATGATGATTAGTCTTGTTCCATTGCACGACTCTGCAGTATGGTCAATGTTTCTCAATAGCATTACTGGAACACTAATTTTAAGTGTCAATTCATGGTCTGACAACCCCGAACACTTTATAATATTGAAAAACTCTATATAATGAATGTCTTGGAACAAACTTAATTTTTTTCCGCCCTTCAAATAGAATGTGAACTCAAACAAGTTCTTCCTTTTGAATGATTACTTTTATTAAATTATATTTGTATTTTATGAATAAATAAATTTCTGAAAAAAATAAGCTAAAATCAAAATAACGAAATTATTTTTACCGTTAACAATTATTTTTGTTTTGTAAATTATTTTGATTTTAATAACTTCCATTATATTTTTTATTAACTTCGTAACTATTATTTTTGTTTTATTTTTAAGAATTAGTTTTACGAAAAAAAATTGTTCTGTAATTTTTTATTATTATTTTACTAACCTTAGTTTAAATTGTTTTGTTTTATTGACTATGCAACTATTATTTTTGTTCCATCAAATATTTTTATTTTACTAACGTATTTTTGTTTTACCTAACTATTTTTAAGAATTTGTTTTAAAATTTTGTTCCGTAAATTATTTTTATAATTTTACTAACCACAGTTTAAATTATTTTTGTTTTATTGACTTCGTAACTATTATTTTTATTCTATCAAATATTTTTATTTAACTAATGTTTTTTTACATAGCTATTTTTAAGAATTTGTTTTAAAATTTTGTTCTGTAAATTATTTTTATTCTTTTAGTAACCTAGTTTAAATTGTTTTTGTTTTTATTGACTTTGTAACTATTATTTTTGTTCCATCAAATATTTTTATTTTACTAACATATTTTTTTACATATATATTTTTAAGAATTTGTTTTAAACTTTTGTTCCGTAAATGATTTTATTTTACTAACCTCCACATTAAATTATTTTTATTTTGTTGATTTTGTAACTTTTATTTTTTATAGTTGCTTGTTCCATAAATTATTTTTATTTTACTAACCTCTTATATTTTTGTTTTCTTGACTCCAGAATTATTATTTTTGTTTTAGTTACTATTTTTTATGTTTAAAAAGAGAAAAATGTTTAAATATATTTAAAAAGAGGAGATAGTGGTGATGAGAGAGAAAATATAGAGGAGACGAAAGAGAGAAAAAGAAATACAACCATAGAAGATAGGAAAGAGAAAGAGTGGAATGATAATTCAAAAGTCAATAATTCAAAAATGAGATTTGAAGGGAGAAATTCACCCTTGTCATTATATATATATATATATAGGGTTGGTGTCTCCAAACTTTGTTTTTAAAAAGTAGTATGGAGTAGATTTTTCTTTAAAATAACCTCAAATGAATGTAATGTATTAGACACAATAGTGTATGGCAGCGTTTGGTAATATTTTTGTTTCTATTTGTCAATTAGAAATAAAACACTTTGAAAGCCCTAATTTGTAGAGCATAATGGTCCTCATTTAATGGAGGGAGGAGAACCAATTTCTGAAGTTGAGAGAATACCAAGCTTGTGAGAGTTAGCCTGGGTGGGGGGGGGATAATTTTCTTGATAGCTCGACTTCTTATGTAAACGTTCATATACCAGAACTCGTACTTGGAGCTGTTGTGGTCTCTAGTGTGATCGTCATTGTGAGTTTGACGTTTATGGTTTTTATTTCTAGGGTAGGGTTTGGTCTTCTTTTAGGGTATACATCACGAAAGTGAATATGAATCGTCCAGAAATGCAATTTTGGGTCATGGCAATCAAATGACATGGTGCCTTAAAGTTGCCAGTAGGGATGATTTTCTCTGGGTGTTGTCGTGATAGAGAAAGAAAATGAAATTATTGACCAGTGGTTCATGTTCTATGGGGAAAAGCTCACGTGAGTGCACACATGCTCACTTGACATCAGAGAAGCTAATGACATCCGACAAAAAGAGTTCTCGCGTGCAAAAAAAAAAAGAAAAAGAAAAAAAGCTTTTTCGAGTGCAAAAAAAAGAAAAGAAAAAAAAAGCTTACTTTGGTCATTATTGTGCATTTTATTCGTTAATAGATTACCACTAGATTTTTGTTTAGTAGAGAGTCCATTGTTCAATTAACCCTTATTTGTTGGTCACCAATTATCTTCCTTAAAATGACTAGACCTAACATTTACCATGGAGTACAAAAGATTCTTAATTTCTTTTATCTTACAAAAAGATATTCATCATCATTTTTAATAACAAAAAAGTCAACCATTCATTTTCACTTGTATAACAACTTTCTATTTATTTGTTGGTCCCCAATAATCTATATTGAATGACGAGACCTAACATTTCCTATGGAATACAAAAGTACTTATTCAAGAAAAGATATTCATCAAACTCCTAATAATAAATAAGACAGAACACCTAAATGTTACACCTAAAAACACTAAATACTACACTAATTAAGATGTCGAGTTACCAAACTATCCTTCTATGGCTTCTTAAATAAAAAAAAAACATTTTTTCAAGTTACCAAACCGTCCTCCTTCGAATTGAAAAGAAAAAAAAATCTATTTTTCATTTTGGGGTGAATCTATTTTTCAATTTTTAGTTTTTAAAAAAAGTTGTGAAAAAAGAAAAAAAATTAGCCAAGAAATATCACATTTTTCCAAAAAGAATTGTAAAAGATATCACAAATTTTTAAAAAGAAACGCCATCCTCTCTTATGGCAAAAAAAACACACAATTGTTTTGAAAAAAAAATTGACAATAAAGTCGTCAGATATTTTGACTTTTTAACCTATATAGTCTCAGGTATTTTGGTCATTTTAACAAAATAGTTGTTAGATGTTTTGAATTTTTAACAAAACAGATGTCAACTATTTTGGCTTTTTAACAATATAATCGTCAGGTATTTTGACCTTTTAACAATACAATCGCCATGTATTTTGGGCTTTTAACTAAACAGTCACCAGAATTTTTTGGCATTTTAACAAAACAGTCGACATGTATTTTGACTTTTTAACAAAACAGTCGATCAGATTTTTTGATTTTCTAACAAAAAAGTTGCCATATTTTTTTTGGTTTTTTAACAAAAAAAATAATAATCACGTAAGCCTCTTTTTCCATTTGTTTTTAACACGAAATCGTTTTTTTAATTTCAATTTTGAAATTTGTTTTTTAATATAGAAAAAAAAAAAAACATATATTGAGTACAACGTAGGTAAGAACTTAACGTAAAAAAAGAATCAACATGAAATGTTGTTATTCAGACCAAAATTCATTGAAAATTTGTTAGAAAGTAGAATAAAAGTTGATGATTAATTGTAACGGAGGGTTTGAGGTAATATAGTATTCCAAACTAATATAACTTTATTTTATAAGAGCGAAAATTAGTATTTAGAGTTTAGGGTGAGTGTAACTGTTTTTTATAAGAAGATTAATTAGTAATTAGACCCTTAAATGGATGTTGCATGTAGCGTTTTTTGTGTTGTATTTAGGGTCACTCTAAATAAAATCATTATAAGATGTTGCATGAGTTTCTAAATTGCGGCCTCATACCCTTTCTAAAGTTTTGACCGCAAAGAATGTTTCATATCCTAAAATGCCCAAATCTGTCTCCTTCCACAGCCCCAACCTCTGTGGATTTGGTGTGGACAAAAGAGGTATGTATATTTTTGTAATAATAATATAACTTTTAGACATTATAATTAGATTTTTGTAATAATATATATATATATATATATATATATATATATATATATATATTTGCATTTGGTGTGTTTATACAATATACTGAGAGTAGTTAAATTTGCTTGCATACCAGTATAATGTGAGATATATATATTTTTGTAATAATAATATAACTTTTAGACATTATAATTAGATTGTTAATCTCTTCTATTGTTATAATTTTTTTTATATTGTTACTAATATTAAGCGATTTTTTTACCTAAATACTTTTAAAATTAATATAAGTTTCTAGCTAACGTGAGATACATATTTTGTATTAATCTAAAGACTTTTAAAATTAACATTTAACTTGATAATAATATTAGAAGTCATTTTGTTAAAAACTTTTAAAATCATAATTCATTTTTAAACAATGTGAGATACTTATTTTATATTTTTATTGGTAATGAAAGTTTAAGTCTTTTATCTAAAGACTTTAAAACCAACATCACATTCTAACCATGTGGTATACACATTTTCTATTAGTAATAATAGAAGTGGATAAAAGACTTTTTAAACAATATTCATTTCTAAACAATGTGGATACATATTTTCTACTGGTAATAACAAAAAATGTCTTTATCTAATGACTTTTATAACCAATACTCATTTCTAAATAATATAAGATACATTTCTTTGTAACCAATGTGAGATACATCATCTAAAAACTTTTTAAACCAATATCACTTTATAACCAATGTGAAATATTTCTCTTATATTGCTAATAATTGTAGACTTTTAAAATCAACATCACTCTCTAACCAATGTGTAATACATATCCTCATTTGGTAATAATAGAAGAAGTCTTTTATTTTAAAAATTTTATAACCAGCACCTCTTCCTAAATAATGTGGGATACATATCTTCTATTACATTGACGATAAAAGTAAAAGTCTTTTATCTAAAGACTTTTAAAACTAACATCATTTTTTAGTAAATGTAAGATATCTTTTCTATTAGTAATAATAGTAAAAGTTTTTTTAATCTAAAATTAAAATCAACATCACTTTCTAACCAATGTGAGATATGCATATTCTATTGATAATAATGGTAGAAGTCTTCTATTTAAAGACTTTAAAAACAAACATTACCCTCTACCAAATGTATGATACATCTATTCTATTGGTAATAATAGTATTTTTAAAACCAACATTAATTTATAGCCAATGTGTGATACATCTTTTCTATTGATAATAATAGTAGAATACTTTGTAACCAATGTGAAATACTTGCATCCATGTGGAAGCTTTAAAAGCTTTTGGTTTTCAAGTGATTTTGAAAATCAACATCACTTTCCAACCAATGTATGATGCATTTCTTCTATTGATACTTAATAATAGAATTTTTAAAACCAACATCAATTTCTAACAAATGTGGGATACATCTCTTCTATTGTTGAAAAAATAGTGTTTTTAGTGAAAGAAATTGTGCAACTTGAGGCACGAAATTCTTTACGTGTCATTTGTTTGTTGACGAAGGTAATTGCGCAAATTTGTTCTACTTGGTGAGAGCATCAAAATGATATATTTATTTGTCCAAATCGAGTTTTGGGTAATAAGATATCAAGACTTAAAGTATAATACTTGTTAAAATAATTAGTGTTTTAATTTAGTGAGAGAAATTGTGCAACTTGAGGCACAAATTTTTTTATGTGTCATTTGTTTGTTGGCGAATGTAATTGCGTAAATGTATTCTACTCGGTGAGAGCATCGAAATCATATATTTATTTGTCCAAATCGAGTTTTGGATGAATAAGATATCAAGAGTTAAAGTATAATACTTATTAAAAATTAGTGTTTTTAGTGAAAGAAATTATGCAACTTGAGGCACAAATTTTTTTACGTGTCATTTGTTTGTTGACAAAAGTAATTGTGCAAATGTGTTCTACTCGTCAAGAACATCGAAATGATATATTTATTTGTCCAAATCAAGTTTTGGATGAATAAAATATCGAAGCTTAAAGTATGATGCTAAAAGTGAGTCATTAGAAGTAATATCTAACCTTGAAGAGTTTTATCCCACATTGATTATAAGTAATGTTAGTTGTAAATTTTTTTAAATATAAGTCTTCTACTATTGACAATAGAAGAAGTTATATATACTAATACTAATACCCATTATCATTATGATTATTATTATGTATTATTATTAGTTAATGGTTAGAAAACCAATATATATATATATATATATATATATATATATATATATATATATATATATATATATCTTATATTGCTAATAATAGTAAGTCTTTTATATAATCTAAAATAATTAAAAATCAACATCATTTTTTAACCAATGTGAGATATACATCTTTTATTGGTAATAATGGTAGAAGTTTTTTAACAAAAAACTTTAAAAATCAACATCACTTTATAACAAATGTATGATACATCTTTTCAATTAGTAATTAATAATAATATTTTTAATACAAACATCAATTTCTAACCAATGTGTGATACATCTCTTCTATTGGTAATAATAGTAGAATATTTTGTAACCATGTGAGATACATCTCTTGTAAAAGTGAAAGTCTTTAGTCTTTTAAAGACTTTAAAATCTAAAATTTTCTTTTTAAACAATGTGTTATACATATCTTTTATTGGTAATAATATAAAATAATTTAAACTCAACATCATTTTCTAGTCAATGTGAGATATACATCTTCTATTGGTAATAATTGTAAAATATTTTATCATATATAAAAATATTTTATCATATATATATATATATATATATATATATATATATATATATATAATTGGTGAGGAGCACTATGGTTGTGCCACCTCACCACCTTTGGATAAATCTTCATTCTAAAGCATCCATGTGGAGCTTTAAAAACTTTTGGTTTTTTAGTGACTTTGAAAATCAACATCACTTTCCAACCAATGTATGATGCATGATGCATTTCTTCTATTGGTACTTAATAATAGAATTTTTAAAACCAACATCAATTTCTAACCAATGTGGGATACATCTCTTCTATTGTTGAAAAATTAGTGTTTTTTGTGAAAAAAATTGTGTAACTTGAGGCACGAATTTCTTTACGTATCGTTTGTTTGTTAACAAAGGTAATTGCGCAAATGTATTCTACTCGGTGAGAGCATCAAAATGATATATTTATTTGTCAAAATTGAGTTTTTGATAATAAGATATCAAGACTTAAAGTATAATACTTGTTAAAAAAAATTAGTGTTTTTAGTGAGAGAAATTGTGCAACTTGAGGCATGAATTTCTTTACATGTCATTTGTTTGTTGGTAAATGTAATTGTGCAAATGTGTTCTACTCGGTGAGAGCATCGAAATCATATATTTATTTGTCCAAATTGAGTTTTGGATGAATAAGATATCAAGAGTTAAAGTATAATAATTATTAAAAAATTAGTGTTTTTAGTAAAAGAAATTATGCAACTTGAGGCACAAATTTCTTTATGTGTCATTTGTTTGTTGACAAAAGTAATTGTGTAAATGTGTTCTACTCGGCAAAAACATCGAAATGATATATTTATTTGTCCAAATCAAGTTTTGAATGAATAAGATATCAAAGCTTAAAATATGATGTTAAAAGTGAGTCATTAGAAGTAATATCTAACCTTGAAGAGTTTTATCCCACATTGGTTAGAAGTAATGTTAGTTGTAAAAGTTTTTAAATATAAGTCTTCTACTATTGACAATAGAAGAAGTTATATATACTAATACTAATACCCCTTATCATATTGATTGTTATTAGGTATTATTATTAGCTAATGGCTAGAAAACCAAAGGTTTTCAAAACTTCCACATGGATGATTTAGAATGAAGAGTTATCTAAAGGTGGTGAGGTGGCACAACCATAGTGCTCCTCACCAACTTTAAATATATATATATATATATATAGATTTGTTTGATGAGTTTAGATATGAACTAAAATCACGTTTTTTGTTGATTATGTTAAAAAAAATTGGATGTTTGTTTGAGAAAATTCGGTCCTAAACTCCGGATTTAGGGCTAAATGTTCGGCACATAGGGTCCGAACATCATCAAAATTTAGAATTTGTTCCTTAGGTTATGGCCAAACATTTTCAATCTGTTCTAACAGAGGGAGTTGAACATTTTCAAAATGTTTCAACATAGAGGGCCGAACATTTTCAAAATGTTCCAATAGAGGGGGCCGAACAGTTTGGCTTAAAATTTTGTCCCTTTTTAAATTTCAAACTTAATGTACTAACATGTTAATTTATGAATGTCATGTATAGATATAACATACCAGAGGAAGAATAGACCCACCGCCTCGAATCAAAAAGCAAAGGCTGACGCACAGGCCGAGACACATGCCTAAGCCGAGACATTAGCACATGCCCATGCACATGCATTGGCACAAACACAAGCCCAAGCCCAAGCACAGGGACTCGCCGAGGAGGAAGAACCGAAACCAATGGAGGTACTGGGAGAGACACTGATTACTTTTCCATGTCCTGGGGGTCCATCAGAACCAGGGCCGGTCCTGAACTTTTGGGGGTCCAGAGCAAAAATAAAATAAGAGGCCCTTAAAAAATATAAGCATAAGAATTTTAGACAAACAATTTTATTTGACTTTTCATCATTTGAAGTATTGAAAATGAATAATACCCAAACATATAAGAAAATAAGTATTAAATAATTACCGAAAACTGTTATTCTTCATTCGTTAAAATAATTTACAATAAAAAGAATATACTTCATCAATTTTTTTCTTTTATTTATGTTTTGACTTCTAGATATATATTTTTTTTGGTAACATATATTGTGTACTATAAATTCAAGTTAAAAAACAATGAATTAACAAAGCAAAGAATTAAATAATCATAAGCAATACTTAAAAATGATAGTAACATAACAATAAATTTTGATTTTTGCTTGAAATATTAATATTATATTCCCAATCAATTGTTATTTTTTATGACCCAGATAAAAAAATTAATTGTCAACTAACTTTTTTTTATAAGTAAATTTAGCAAATGGAAAATAAAATTAAGGTTGAATAACTCTGCTGAAACCGAATACAAAATATTTATATTTATATAGTAATTCTTTATTCATTAGGTTCCGGAGTAATTAAAACATATATAAGTTAATTTGAAGTTGGTAATAAATAAATAAAATACTTAACCACAACCATTATACTTACAATACAAGTGAGGGATAAAGATGAAATATTGTGAAATTATAAGCAAAATTTTTAAAAGTTGATTATTTATGTAAAATCATTCAAAATAATATAGGAGACAATTTAACTAAATCGGGGAAGTATATGATATAATATGCATATAGAATAATACTAAAAATAATTGACACCGAAAATAAAATAAAAACTACAAAAAAATACAATACTAATAATAATTGACACCCAAATTAAAATAAAAAAACTACAAAAAGGCAGGTGCAAGGGCTTGAACCTTGTACTTCCCTACTTATCTCAACAGGCTCAATCCATAGAGCCAAATGACATTTTTTCTATTAAAATTATATTATTTATTATATATCTAAATAAAACTAGCCTACACATATATAAAATTGAGTCCTCTTACATTGGGGGCCCTGTTCGATCGATTACTCTGAACTCCCCAAAACCGGGCCTGATCAGAACCAACTGTACATCGTTTCTACTTGAAACACATAGCTGTACATATATATCAAGGTGAACAACCATAAACAAAAACTTTTAACATGGAAAGTAACCACAAAAACCGTTTCTCCACTATGTAAGGATTTACTTGTTGCGACAAAACTAGTGCAGTTAAGACATGTATTCTATCTCGAGAGTGATAATGTATTAGTTAGTGACTTTGTGGAGCGGTGACACGCAGAGACCAATATCTTCCACATGCCGTTTGGTGAGACGACTATAACATTTGATGATGTATTTTGCATTACTGGTTTTCCAATTACTGGAAAATCGGTCTTTTTGGAAGGTTCAGTTTCCGCGCAAAGTTCAGTTGATGTTGTTTGTCGGTATTTAGAAATTAGGAGTGTCTAACAAAAAAAAAAATTCAAATTCCATTATCACTCAAAAAACAAACAAACAAGTTTCATTGTAGACATATCCATGCCGTTCCGGTTCCAAAACCGGCGGTTCTTGAAGACACAAAAGAGGAATCAGATTCAAACCGGGAACCGGCATGGTTCGGTTCTGAACCGTGAACCGTTTTCACGGTTTACCAAATTTATTTTTAATTTTATTTTTGATTTTTAAAAAAAACTATCTTTGAACATTTGTAAAAAAACTATCTTTAAATATTTTTTTAATTTTTAAAAGTGACAAAAAGTCATTATTTTAACTTTATGTAAACATTTTATACTTTGTAAAATAGCAACAATATTTTGTAAAAAAACAGGGACGATACCCTGGCCAATTTTACTAATATAATAAAAAATTACAATGAGGGGGACAACCAATGAAGTAAAGCCAAAGGAGCCTTACCTCCAAATTATATATATTTTTTCAATAAATAAAAAAAAAATCTAAAAATTATAATTTACAATCTATAAAATTAAAAATTCTAATCTAAAAATTACAATTAACTTATCGAAACGAGCGGCGTTGTTCAATCGCTCCGGGTTGTTGTATCCTCATCAAAGTCATCCTTCTTCTCGAAAGTAACTACCTTGTCTTGTGTTCGAGCCATTGCTTTAACCCAATCGCCCACCAAAAGTTGAAATTATTGGGCTCAATTGAGATATTTTTTCATCCAAAACGTAGCCGGACACGCTAAATGCATGTTCAACGACGACGGTTAAGGCATGAGCAACTAGGTCCTCCTTTGCAATTAATGATAGAGTTTGATAATTTTTGGTCATTCTCACCCACCACTTTAAAATATCAAAATTTTCTATAGGACCGAAATTAGTTGATAAATATAAATCAAGTTATAATGTATTTTCATCGCTTCGTGCTTGTTTTCAAGTTCTTGTATTAATAAAATTATCTACCAAAGAAAAATGGTCATCACTAAGTTGACAACTACTACTAGTACCTACATTTTAATTAGTAATATTAGTACCACAAATTACGTTATATTCTTTAAAAAATGCATATAAATATTTTTAACTTTATTCGAAATATTTGTTAGATTTAGAATATGGTCAGTTGAAAATAAGTCAACGTCATTGGGGAATAAATTATCATAATAATATTTTAGCATTGCTTCTAAACCATCTTGTCATATTGTAGGATCTAATATTTTAGCTACTAAAAATAATAGTGGAATGTTCAAAAAATATTTTAGCTATTTTATTCTCATATTAGCAATGCATTCACCTAAAATTGGGCAATCTTTAAATTTTTTGAATATATAACTAATTTTAGCACAATGTTCTAAAACTAATATAGAAGTAGGATAATAAGAACCGGATAATTGTTCGGTAGCGTCGTTAAAAACTTTCAAAATCATGTTTAGATTTTCACAAACATCCCATTGATGAGGAAATATTGGAAGAATGTAATCCATCGATTGAAAAAATGAACATAATTGTTCCCGATGTTGATAAGATTCATATAACATTTTATAGGTGGAATTCCATCGATTTGGAACATCTAAATGAAATGATTTAGAATCCATATTTGGTTGTCTACAAAATTTAGCCAATTTTTCTTTAATATTATGTTATTCTTTAAAAGGTTGGAGGGGATATAGACCTTACCCCAACCCTAATTTATTATTATTTTAATGCCTTAAAAAACTACAAATTTAAGAATATATGATATCTTTGGTGTGGCTAGAACAAATGGTGTCTCTGTTGAGGCTTCGAACACCTGACCTCTCGATTGAGATTTGAGAGTAGTGAAGTACCAGAGTGCCTCTGGTAGGGTTTGAACACTTGACCTCTTCGTTAAGATACATGAGTAGCTAAATGTGGATTTTTTTGGGTAAGACTTGAACAACAACAGTGTTTCTGAAAATGCTTGTACACCCGACGTCTCTATTGAGAGTTGTAAAGTCCAGGGTGTCTGCAGCGAGACTTGAACACCCGACCTTTTCGTTATGAGGAGTGAGCAACACTAGTTGAGCTAGAGCTCATTGGTTTAATATTAATATTATTAATATTATGTTGTCTCATCAAAACTGATATTATGTTCTTAATTGGTTTAACTTCATCACGTAAAGTCGTCAAACCATTTTCCACACACAAATTTAAAATATGACATATGCTTCTATCATGAAAAAATTTAAAACCAATTGATGGTTGACAAAATAAAATGAGTTCGGGTAAAATAGCATTATTATTTGAAGCATTATCAAATCCAATTAAAAACAATTTTTTTTAATCTAAACCATATTCTTTTAAAACATTCATAATTTTTGCGGAAATATTACAAGCATTATGTACAATATCAAAGTTTTTAAATCTAATTAATCGTTTTTGCATTGTCCATGAGTTATCAATCCAATGACATGTAAGTGTTATATAATCACGTCGTTACCATTTATCACTCAAAATATCTACACATATTGAAACTTTTTGCAATAAATTTATAAACAGAGTAATTAATGTCTTTTTTCCTTCTAGGCAAGTAATTTTTGTGTCACGAGTAACCATATTCCTATGAAGTTATTTAGCGGTGAGATTCAATGACAATTGTGCAAAATTTTCCTTTAAAACATAATTTGTAAAATTAAACGGTAAACCTTTAGTACAAATCAAATTTACCATTTGTTTTCTATACATACCTTCGGAAAATTTAAATAGAGAAGACGTACCTTGTTGAGATGAACCCACAACGCCCGTGATTTGTGTTTGACATTCTTCCATTCCCATCTTGTCGGGATACTTGTTCCTTATGTGCTTCTTATACGTGTCGTATCTATTCCCAGTTTTGAAGCTAAATGAGGTGTTGCAATAGTTGCATGTGACTAGGAAATTCTTACCTTTAAGATGCGTTTTTGTATAATGCAACGTGAATATATCAGATTGTTCCGTTGTTCGACCTCTTATTATTGTTCCACCTTGAACTTGACCTCTTGTCGTTCCACTTTGGCCTTCGTTTTGAGTGATAATCTCTTGAGGACGAGGATTAACCTGCTCATCACCCATTGGATTGTTTACATCATATTCGTCAACCCTAAAATCTAAACTAATTGGCGTGTCTAAATTTTGTCAAAAAGTATCCTCAGACCCAACTCTTCTCGTATCATGACCCGACCCGATTCCAGCACGGAATCCCAAGGTCGTGCCGCTGGAACAATACAAGAAGAGGGAAAACACTCGTTAAACACTAGTGTCAGTCTAAAGGTCGAGCTAACAAGCTCTAAACAAGAACGTAAAGCCGTACTAAAATACGAGATTTCAAAAATCGAAAATGCAGAAGCTTTAATAGAGTGAAACTCTGAGCTGTAAAGCTCGAAGCTAAAACAAACGAAACCAAGAGAGACGCTGTCTCACGATGCTAAACACAAAATTCGCGTGCCGTAACATTTCTGACACAGAGCAAACCATAGGTAACCCAAGGTCGACGAAACAACAAAGAACCAACCGATATAACAACAATGACCCAACGACTAAATCATATCGGGGTTGACAACAACAATACCAACAACAAGAATAATGAATGCCCTGTGGCTATTGCTTGCCCGGGAGACAACTGAATAAATACTACAAATTAAAGTACACAAGCTCGATGATACATGTCGGTTACAAAAATACAGTCAACATAAATACCCAAGTATTCTACCCGACCGTAAAATCTATATAACTTTACATAAATTCGACCTCACAAGAATAACAACGTAACAAAAATATAAATGACGATGCTATAAAGAAATGAGACTGCACGAGATACTACTCGAAAGAGTCGGCTGCTACAAGCACGAACACACGATCTCAACTCGATCTGTCGACCAGCTGCGCACTGTTACAGTCATGATCGACTCCACCTCAACACGGTTAATGGATGACTGCAATTAGAAAACAAAGTATGGAATGAGTCATAATGACCCAGTATGCTACTACAAGAGATATGTAACATATAATTATTCAACATTAAAATAATCATGGTGCCGTTTTACAAATGACAAAACCCGTGAAGAGGTGTCGTATCGCTTAGATACTTCACAAAATAACCACTTCTTTCCATTTCTAACAAGTTAACTAGGGTAAGAATCCCTGTTTAAAAACAAACCAAATGAATTAGAATGACATTCTTATAAAAATCATCATGTATAAGTATATATATATTTATATATATACACCTCAAGTTTTCATATAATGCACAATCAAGGCAAATATGGTCACTTAGATCTCATGTTCCAATTAACTCTTTGTTCTCACATAAGTGCTCATAGATAGCCAATTATTGTCGTTGTGTTGCTCCTGCAATACACATTATTAAACTGGTTCATGCTATCGATGCTCGTGTAATACATCGACTTGTACAGAGAATCTACTCGGTTTAAATAGCAAGCCAATGACGCACGTATTGATACGACAATGGGGCTACTTTCCCACTGTAGCCCATAGTGGAGGTGTGTGTGCGATCTCCGGTACGACGATCCATAGCGAATACGAATCTTACGATTCGTATAGACGATGTATCGTCTCACCATTGACTTAACCAATCAAATCACGTTATGCCAGCTGGACTTAATTCAATGCACAAGTAGATATTTACTTGCCATAAACCAATAACAACCAAGTTTCGCAAGAGTGAACTCAACAAATCAAGTAGGTTATCAAGCTCTACTACATAAATCATGATCAACGCATAATTGTCGTTAACTAACCAATCACATTAGAGCTACATATAGAGTCTCTAAACCACGTAAGGATTGAACACAGTGTCCGTTACATTCCATTATTCCCTAATAGCAACTCCGTTGAGTCTTTACTACAAGTTCACCAAATTAGGGTTCAATTGCTATATGCAAGGTAACCCTATCTAAGTTCCCAATCCATGGTACTAACTAGGTTTCTATGTTCATGATGAAACCCTAGTTCAATTCAAGTTCACATTTCCAATATCATTGAAAACTTAAGACATTCAAGAGTAAATCATGTTTTAATCGAAGATACACAATATGCTTACTAAGTCATATTATCAAACCAACATATAGTATCCTTAATAAATATTTACAATTATGCTTTTATAGTCATAATACCAAATAGGCATAGGAGATCATTTTCTAGCATAAACCCAAACTAAGTTATTTACTCAACCATCAACCCATCATACATCGTCCAAGACTGCTTCGTTAGACTAGGATCATTAAACCCTTTATATCATGAATAACAAACTCTTCCTAGAATGATAATTCAACCTAACTCCCAAAATCCATAGTAGTCCATGAATTATACAAACACTATCCTTAACGAGTTCAATTATTACAAAACCTCATTATCACAAGCATGTCCTCAATGCTATCGCAATCGTAACCCAATACGTTCTAAATAGAGTGCCCCAAAGTACACTCATCATCACATATGAATCAACCATCTAATCATATTCCTAATTCACCATTTATCACACAAGAATAACATTTTAGATTCTATAACAAGTTAAAGCACTAGAGTGCACAAAACGTGACTTCTCAAAATTCAACGCTCTCATTAGTTTGAAATCTAACTATTATGGAGAGTCTTGTAAGGATTTTAGATTTTATTAATACATTCATAGGGACTTATAATGAAGTCCTAAATAATCAATTATCATCCAAACAAAAAATCTCCAAAAATGACATAATTTTGTGATTTCACAAATTAGATTCAACGATCTCCAAATGTCGTAAGATTTTATCCTAGGACTCACACAAACCAATTAAAACTCTATTTGGCTCCGTTGAGTCGAAACACTAACTTTTAAAAGTTAAGTCACAAACTCATTTCGAGATTTGTAGACTATCCGGGTTCCTAAACCCATTAACATGTTCTTTAAGGCATAGATACCCAACAAACATTATAAAACCCATAATTACCCAAAATGTCAAAATCTTGAAATTTCACAATTTAGGCACAACTTTATTCATTAAAATACCAAACTACTTAATTTTATTAACTACCAACGAGCTCTAGCTCAATACTTCTCTAACTAGGTTGGGTGTTAGTCTGACATTTACAACTCTCAAGAGAGGTCGGGTGTTCAAGCCTCTTGAGGCATCGTTGTTGTTAAAGCCTTATCCAAAGGCCCCATTTAGCTACTCACTTATCAGGTTGAGTATTTAAGAGACAACTTAACTACTCTCAACCCGGTGTTCAAAGCCTCCCCAGAGGCACCAATTGTTCGAGCCATACCAAAGGCATCATATATATATATAATTGTAGCCTTTCAAGGCATTAAAAATAATATTTAAAAAAAATTAAGGGTTGGGGTACGGTCTATGTCCCCTCCAACCTTTTTGAAAAAAAAAAAAAAACTTAATTTTATTAACTAACAATATTCTCATACTAGTATCACCCAAAGATTTCAATTGGAGTCCTAAACCCATTAAATACGCAAATTCACCAATTCCGGTCTCACCCGACCAAATCTCGAAATCTCCCAATTGAGACCCGATGAACACAAGAAGTCGTAGGAATTTATCTTAGGGCTCAAAACAACACTTTAAAATTTTAATTAACTCCATTGAGTCAAAATACAATTTTCCAAATTCTAGGGCAATGTATAATTTCGAGATTTATTTTCTTTTGGGTTTCTAAACCCCATAACAAGTAATTTTCATTCCTAATTTCTTCAATAAACACAACAAACCCAACAAGTCCAATCACACATGCTCAATAGCCCCAAACCCCACATAAACATATCATCTAGACATGTTTTATCTCAACAAATCACGGGGAACAATTTTCTAACAACCTAGCATCAAAATAGGCTAGAGATAGAAAGTAGAAAGTTTAGTAAAATATCTATTTCGACCAATAAACTCGAAATAAAATGGAAACAAATCAACGGGAAACGTTCTCCTCGTCGAGAGCTTCACGATGGCAGTCTCGGCTCGACGATCGGATGTCCGTAGCTCCGAGAATCGACGGAACTCCATGAACACACATTTTTTTTTCTTTCTCTCTCTCACTATGTTGGTGAAGAAGATGAAGATGGATGTAAGATGAAAACAAACTATTACTACTAAACTAAAGTATTATTTTAAAGTAAAACAATTATTAACTAGTCAAACTTATACCAACTTAATTATTAGTCAATTCCAATTACACTCCGTAAAGTCAATAACAATACATTATAAATATTCTTAACACGTAGGGACTAATATATTGTTCCCTCAATCAATACTTTAACTGCCATACAAATTTATCATGTTGGGTCAATTAATATACTATAACACTTTGGGGTCACAACCGCTAATTATTTATTTGCCCCTAAACGTCAAATAATAATTTCTTATTATTACAACTAAATTTTTATAAGTGTATAATCATCCCCTAAATAAATTACCAACCTCAAAGGAATCAGTTACACTATTCCATAATTCTCGGGTATAAAGGGAGCCCTCAACATGTACAACACTCCTACGGAGTCGAAATTAAAAACGGGTAAATATCGATAACAAATCGAGTTTGAAAGTCAAAACTTCAAAACTCACAAATGGTGGAGTATGGTTGATTATTAAGTAATGAAGGTAGATTGGCCCAAAGCCTAATGGGCCAAACAAGTGACTAAAGCCCAAATGTTGCCCAAAACTTCAGTCAACTTCAAATACATGTCTGGACTGATTTACAAGGCGGAAAATTACTAATAATATATGGCTAGAAAGCCATTGAATTTTAGTTTCTAACACATCAAACAGATCTCAATTCAGAGTTCTCTACACTAAACTGTGGCCAGTTTACTACGGACTATCTTTGGGCTGCGGGAATACGCGGCCCAAACCGAAAATCAACTCAAACTCGTGCAATGGTACACAAAACTTATTCCAAAACAATTCCAAGTTAATCCTAAAGGTCCCTTAGTCATCTAGGGCTGCTCTTAAGCTCAACTTAACCAGAAATAAATATTCAAACTTCACCATTTAATCTTGATATAAATATAATTGTTTTTTCAGGTGTTACATCTCGGCTTGGGGATTTGGGGTGCTTAGGAAACTTTGTCTTTTCCCTTGTTCATGTCGGATCGAGAAGAAGATATTTTTTGTAATAAAGTAATAAAATAACGTAATAAGATGTAGTTAATAGTATAAATTAATAACTAATTGAAAAAGTAGTAATTAGCAATACGTCAATAGCTAGTAAGTATAATATTAAAAAAAATTAATAAATATTAAAGTACTTTAATATTAAAGTTAATAACTAATAACGAAAATAGTAGTACTTAATAATAATATAAATAATTAAAAACGTAATTAATATAATATATATAATTAAAAACATAATTAATATAATATAGATAATTAAAAACGTAATTAATATAATATGGATAATTAAAATCGTAATTAATATGATGCGTCCAAATTTATCAATGATGCCACACTGGGCTTCTTTGACTGGATATCTGACTTTCAATCTATCCGAAATCTCCAAGGCCCAACCCTGCAAACAAGAAAAAACAGTGAACTAGCTTAACAGTCAACTGAGTAAACAATTTGACAGAGTTTGGCCAAGTATTCAAAATCACCTACCTCCCTCCTGTGTTTAGAGGGGTTTTTATAACCTGAGCCGGAGACTAAGTAACTTCCCATTAAGTGTCATGGCGTGCTTGGCGGGCACATTAACTGCCACATTTATCACAACGGTCTCATCATGGAGATGGTGGCGATCGAGTTTCTCGGGAGTAGCTGCCCACGTTCAAGACAACCGTTACTTTCACGATCAAGCATGGTAAATCTTACTCGATGGATATCTGCCCGCTGGGTAAGCCCCCAGCTCGCTGCATTCTTGCCCGCTGGGTGCTCAGCCCCCAACTCGCAGGACATTTCTGGTCGCTGCCCGTTTCTCAATGGCCTGAATCTTAGAATGCACGTTTTCTATTCGTGACTGGTGGAGATGTGCCAGGCACGTGATTTATATCTTGGGCCTATTGGGCCGGGCAGCTCAGTAGCCCCCTGCTCCTTGTCTACCGAGTATCTATGCTCGGAGCGAAGAGAAGAATTTTGAATCACCAAGCCAGGTCGTTCTTAAGATGAAATCTTTTTTTCATGAATGCATCAAGAATTTTCCTCACTTAGACGTTGAGTGGATGCCAGCCCAAAGGATTTTGAAGGGACGGGCCGTCATTAGCCGCCTTAAACCCCCATGCGGGCTCATTCCCCAATGAATCATTAAATGCTGTGCTTCGGTTTCCGTGCCCTAATGATGACGGAACCCTTGAGATAGCCCCAAGTGGCGGTTTACCTTGATATAAAAACTCAAATTCCCCCTCATTTCAAACTTTACCCACATTTGTGTAAAATCAAAACCAAAGCCGTGTTCATCTCTGCCTTCAAACGCATCACGAAGACTTTCAAGATCTCCTTCAAGTTATTCCTCTCACATCTAACAGGTATTTTTCGAACTTTCACTGTTATTTCTTGCTGCAATTTCAATTCTTCCTTGCTAGAACCCCCACATTAAGGTTCAATGACACTGTCTGGGTATATAATGAATTCCGTCACGATCTGAAAATTAATTTGTTGTAAATTAGGGCTTTTGATACCCGATTCGTCTCTATCCATCTTGTTTTTCCTATTTTCAACTTTAAGCACTTCACGGTCCTGGGCATTCCACAAACTTGCCCAACTTTACACGGAAGGAATCGAGGAGTACTTGACCAGTGCCCTGTTCACCGGTCTTAGAATAAGCCCTTGCCATGGATTATTATTTAACTGCTCTTGACTATCCCCCCGAGAAGAGTTTAATGTGTATTCCTCGATTCCTGTAGGATGTCTTATGGTGACGAAACCCACTCTGAAATTGAAGGGCGCAATTACGACCATGGGGTTTCTACAGAAAGCGAGGAGAGCTCTGAGACTGGATCTAGCAGCTCCGAAGGGACCGAGCTAGAGGAGGTCCCCCCAAGTCTTAAAAACTCCACCATTCATATATGAGAAAAACCCGAGGATGAACAAACAAACATGGAGGCGAGACGATCAGTGGACGAATCCCCGAGCACCAGTATCCCCAAAACCTCACATCAGAAAACCAATCTCTCTAAAGGCAAAAAAATCGTGACCAATACACAAGCCTTACTTAAATGGGATGATTTAACCTGTGAAGACGATGTCGCCGCCTGGTTCTATTCATTGGGTATGGACCCCAAAAATTACCGGGTGAAGGCCTTCGATCTAGACATTGAAGAGAAAGGGCATAATTTCCAAGGAGATCGAATGGTGTTTTATTTCGATTTCTTTCTGGTCGGCCTGAGACTCCCTCTAGACCCCTTCTTTGCCGAATTCCTTCTTGTGAATAATGCCTTACCCTGCGACCTAACCCTCACCACAGTAAGATTCCTGGTCGCCTATACCGTCGAGGCTGCTAGGGTTCGAACCCAGCATGGCATTATTTAGAAAATTCTTTCTGTTTTCCCTTGACAAGAAGAGTGGCCGCATTACTGGCCGTTCCAATCCCAACTATTTCAAACTTCCGTCTGACGACCCCAACAAAGTTGACTCATGGGACGGAAAGGCATTGCTCGTTGAATCGCGGGGTGGATGGCCCTTTGCTCCCTACTTAGAAAATTTAGAAATCGTCAAATACGATAAAAATACATTCTGAGCAGGAGAACCCCAGCTCGCGAAAGCTTTTAGGAAACTACTCGGAGTCAAGGAAGGCAAGAACGGGCAGGATTGGGTACTAGACTGGGTAGCCGTTACCTCTGATTCCCCCTTGCTTCGACTAGCCGTGATTTTAAGTTAGCTTGTTGAAGGAATTGAGCCCCGAGTTGCCATGGATGCCGAAGTACCTCACCCATATTGGGGTAGCTACCACAGAGGTAGATTTCCCAGCGAGTGCCTGGACTGCGAGCTGACTGGGATCAATTGCACCCCTGCTTTTTCTCTTTCTGGTTTGCAGAAGTTTCTATTTTAACTTTTCTTTACTTCTCATTTCAATTATAGCTTTTACCAATTTTTCATAACTCTTCCTGCAGACATGAGGCAACTAGAAGACTCCAAGCGATTTCTCCAGGCCATGAAGAGGAGAGCCACAGGGAGAAACACACAAATGGCTGCCCTAGAGCCTGCTCGCCTTCCTACCGTTCGTGCTACAAACACAGGACGTGGGTCTAACCGAGTGACTGAAACAAACCAGGCTACCACTTTTACCACTGCTGCCATTATAACTCCTCCTGTCCCCAATCCAACTACTTCTGCCACGCAATCAACAAAAAGACCTGCCCCTGAAGCTCCAATCGACAGGAGAACCAGATCATGGACAGATCAAAGTGAGCAGGCTGAAGCATCGAGCTCGCATACACCCATATGGCAAAGGGATAATTTTGAGATGCTAGAAACCCAAGAGATCGCGGCCAAGATAATTGCTGAGGTGGCCAATGTACCCGACCTGGCCAACCTCAATACTAATAGACGGGGTGGGCATGCGACCACTATTGGTCTTGGCATGGTGAAGAGGCTCCGCCATACTGGCATCCGAAAAAGAAGTGTCGAGCTTCCTAGCTCAGTCCTCATTGGAGAAATAGGGATGTGCATGACCGAGGTAATTAGTTTCCTTACTGTCAACATAATAAACGAATATTATGTGTTATGTTTTTGACCATGCTTCCATTTCAGATGGCCACCAAGATTGAGATCCTATATGATCGGCTGCTCGACAACCTCGAATCCTCCAGCTCACTATCCTCAGAGAAGAACAATCTTGAAGAGCAAATCAATTGCCTCCGAGCTGAATTGAAAGCAAGCGAAGAAAATGTGACTTCCAAAGTCACCGAGCTCTCCAAAATAGAGGAAGAGAAAAAGATTTTAGAAGCTCATCTTACCTTTTCCAAGAAATCCAAGGAGACGGAGCTCAAAAACATAAGTCAGGTGAGGAAAGAACTCAAAGAGGTAGTCAACCAACTGGAGAAAACCAAGAAGGAAGCCGCCGAGAAAGAAAAGCAACTAAGGGTGGAGTTATCCCAAGCAAGCGAGGAGCAGAAAAAAACAGTCATTGCCGACTACAAGAATTCCGAAGATTTCCAAGCGAGCGTTGAAGGCCTACCCATTTCTTCGTTCAAGGAGTGAATCATGTCCTTAGGCAGCTGGCGTGCAGCGGGATGGATGTTCGGCTAGAACAACTCGCTGAATGGGGAACTAACACCCCTTTCTACCCCTCTATTTGCCGGGCCATGCCTTGGTGTCGTTCACAGAAGATGAGCTGACGTCCTTGGCTCAGTCAGATACTCAAAAAGGACTCGCTTCCTGGACCCCTCCACCAACTGCTGAGGTTACTATTACAGATCTGATGATTCAGATTTGGATGGCTAAAGCACATGAGACTTCAACCTTGGCTGCTCAAGCTACTGGCGACGATGGGGAGGTGATTATAATTGAAGAACCAACCGCAAATGAAGAAGCTGACCCTGCCCAAAGCACTGCTCAAACTATCCCCGCCAACCCTTAAATTTCTCCTGGCCTGCGTGCCAAAGCTGAACTTTTTCAAAACAATTTACATTATCCTCGGTTATGTAATATCTATTACTTCTGCTCTTAACATCAATGCTCGTATTTTGTCTGCTTATATTCTCATAAATATCTCTATTGTTTTTAAAACCGATCTTTTAACTCGAGCAAGCTCATTCCGGGCTGGTCTAGATAAAAAATGCAACCTTTTCACCTGAGCTGAAATAGCTCGCACTTATGAAGAAACATAATCGAAACAACTGACTCGAACACCAACCCTTTTTCACTAGCAAGGATACCTTTGCACGTGAAAAAGAGAATAATCGAGATAATAACAATCAAAAGAACTATCTCGAGCACCAACCCTATTTCATGAACAGAGATACCCCTTGTTCGTGAAAGAGGGAATAATTGAGATAACATTAACCACTCGAACAACAACTTTCAGACCGGGCAAGGAAGCTGCCCTGCCCGCCAAAAGTATAATCGAGCTTGCACTGAACACAGTAAGCGATATAACCAAAAAATGAAAACCAACGTATGCTCATTCATTTCACCTCAACTTACAAAATAGGAGAAAAAGCTCAAACAACTTGCACACTACCAATCAATGATAGTATTTCTTCAAGTGATCTGCATGCCATGGGTGCTTAAGCTCGATACCTCGCAACATATAGGTCCCCTCCTTAACAATTTTGACTACCTGAAAAGGACCTTCCTAATTAGGAGAAAGCTTCCCCCATTCTGCTCGACGATGGCATGTTGCTTCAATTTTACGGAGAACCCACTCGCCCACAGCAAATGATCGACTTCGAACCCTTTTATCGTGGTGGGCCTTTGCTCGTTGCTTATAATTAGCCATCCGCATTTTAGACTCCAGCCGTTTCTCCTCCACCAAATCAAGATCGACTGCCCGGGCTACACTGTTGGATTCTGCATCATAGTGAGATACTCTATGGTTGGGCAACTACATCTCCACCAGTGCCATGGCCTCAGATCCATAAGCCAGAGAGAAAGCTGTCTCACCCGTAGGCCCTCTTACTGTTGTTCTGACCGCCCACAAGACTGATAGTCATTCATCCACCCATCTCCCTGCCTTATCTTCGAGATTTCGCTTGAGGGCGTGTAAGACTTGCTTATTAGCAGCCTCAGCTTGTCCATTACCCTGAGGATACGCAACAGATGACTGCCAATGCTTCACACGCATCTGCTCGCATGGTTTTGTGAATTTCTCCAAAAACTGAGTCCCATGATAAGAAACTATTGCCCGGGGAACCCCAAAACGATACCATATATGCTCGTGCACAAAGTCAATCACATTGACTTCACTGATTGTTGTCAAAGGCTTGGCCTCTACCCATTTAGTGAAGTAATCGACAGCCACCACTGCGTACTTAAACTTTGAACGAGCCAAAGGAAAAGAACCTATGAGGTCTATACCCCACATATCAAACGGCCATGAAGCCACCACTGGAGTCTGCTCGGTAGAGGGTAACCGAGGTATATCGGCATAGTGTTGACACTTATCACATCGCCAAACATATGTTTCTGCATCTCGCCTCAAAGCAATCCAATAAAACCCTGCGGCCAAAACTTTTTCTGCCAAAGAGCGCTGACCCGGGTGCCCTCCACATTTTCCTTCATTAATTTCACCCAGTATGTCCTCGGTCATCTTTGGCCGCATACACCTAAGCAAAGGGCTAGTATATGATCGTCTATAAAGAATTTTATCCAGAATCACATACCGGCATGCCCGCTTCTGAATAGTCCAAGCTTCCACCTTATCCTCTGGCAATGTTCCCTGCTCGATGTAAGCCTTCAAATCATCTATCCAACACTTCGCGGTAGGCTCAATGTCCATGATCACTTCTTTCTCTATCACTGGGACCTCTAATTATTCAATCATGACCCCGGGATGCAAAGATTGAATTTCATCCTCTGCCATCTTGAAAAGGTAGTTTGCGCGCATATTGTCCTCGCGACCGATTCGCACCAACTCCCAGTAATCAAAATCCTTCAAAACCTCCTTCACCATGGAATAGTAGCGAACCAAAACTAGATGATGGACAACATAATCACCCTTGACTTGGTTTACGACCAATTGCGAATCCCAATAAATTATTATCTCGCGCACTCGCTACATCTTGCACGAGCTCAAGCCCCACGATCAAGGCCTCATACTCTGCCTGGTTATTTGACGCTGGAAACTTGAAGCGTAAAGCCTTTTCAAACTCCACATCCTGCTTGGGTGGAACTAGTACAAGACCTGCTCCACTTCCAAACCTGCTGGCTGATCCATCCACGTGCAATTCCCAGCAATAATCTGGGCGGGGCCTTTGAATATGAACGTTTGTCGATGCAGTCTTGGAGGGAATCTCATCCTCGCATGAATCCTTGAAGCTAGTTTCAGCCATAAAGTCTGCCAAATGCCTGTGCCTTAATTGCTCGCCGAGGTTGGTAATCAATTTCAAACTCGGCCAATTCAATCGACCAGGTGAGCAGGCGACCAGAAGAATCCGGCTTGTGCAAAATTTTCCTGAGAGGTGTGTCTGTGTACACAATGATGGGGTGTGCAGAAAAATAAGCTCGAAGTTTCCAAGCAACAACAACAAGCGAATAAGCTAACTTTTCTGCATTAAAGTAACGCCCCTCTACCGCGGTAAGGGCCTTAGACACATAATACACATGCTTTTGTTAGTTACATTCTTCCCTAACTAACACAGCGGCCACAGCCTGCTCTGTAGCCGCAAGATACACAAACAAGTTCTCTCCGAAGACTGGACTACTTAACAAAGGAGGCTGCCCTAGATACTTCACCAGCTGTTTGAAAGCCTCTTGACATTCCTTTGTCCACTCAAACCCTTTGTTTCCACGGAGCACTTTAAAGAATGGCATGCACCTTTCTGCCGACTTGGAGATAAAATGACCAAGGGCTATAACTCGGCCGTTGAGCTTCTGAACATCCTTGATGCAGCGAGGAGGCTTCATTGTGACCAATGCCTTAATTTTTTATGGGTTGGCCTCTATACCCCATTCATTCACCATGAACCCCAAGAATTTGCCAGCCTTCACCCCGAACACACATTTGCTCGGGTTAAGCTTCATATTTTTCTTTCTGAGATTGTCGAAGGTCTCACCCAAATCAATAGTATGATCATGCCCTTTGGTCTTCACCACCATATCATCAATGTACGCCTCCATATTCCGGCCGATCTGCGAGCTGAAAACCTTATTCACCATCCGCTGGTAAGTAGCTCCTGCATTCTTCAAGCCGAACGACATCATTTTGTAGCAATAGAGCCCTCCTGCTGCTCGGAACGCGGTCAAGGCTTTATCCTCCTCGTTCATCTTTACTTGGTGATATCCTGAGTATGCATCAATGAAACTTAAGAACTCAAAGCCTGCTATAGCGTCCACCAGCTTGTCGATGCAAGGAAGAGGATAACAATCTTTTGGGCAAGCTTTATTGAGGTCGGTAAAATCCACACATATCCTCCATTTTCCATTCGACTTCTTAACCATGACCACATTATCCAACCAGGTCGGATAATGTATCTCCTCAATAATGTCCGCACTGAGCAGTTTCTCCACCTCTTCCTTGATCGCCTTGTCTTTTTCTATAGAATACACTCTGGGCCTCTGTTGAATCGGCCTGAAAGCTGGATCCACACTGAGACAGTGAACTGCAACATCTTCTCTCACCCCTTGCATATCCTCTGGCCTCCATGCAAACACATCCAAACTTTCCTGAAGTTGCTTGACCAAATTAGCCCGAGCCTCAGCTGACAGTGCCTTGTCAATTTTTATCTTCTGCTCGGGGTAAGCAGAGTTAATGACCACTTCTTCAAGCTTGTCTTGAGTTGTAAATTCCGGCTCATCCTGCATTTGGAGCATGTCACACTCCACTTTTTCCTCTTCCTCAACTTAAGTTTTGGCTGCATCAAGCTGATCCAAATCCATATCCACTGCTTGCTCTACTTGTCCCCCCGACCCCAATGTCGGCAAGGACAAGTGACCTCCTCGCAATCTTCATCTGGTATCAGTCCTACGTCAACAGCCTGCTCGACTTGTCCCCCCAACCCCAACGTTGGCAAAGGACAAGTATCCTCATCGTGACCACGCTGCTCATCTTGAACCAAGCCCTCACCGACCATAGCAATCGTTGAAGATCCCACAGTTACATGAGACTTTTCCTTGGTGCTAATGGTAATTTTTTGCTCGCCATCCTCCAAGGTCAACTTTGCTTCTTCCTCTGACTATCCCGTAAATACTCTAGCACTGCCCCGGGCTGACTCTTCAATACCCCTACTCCTTGGTCGGTGTAAAACTTAGCCCGCTGATGAGGAATGGAAGCGACCATTTGGAACTTGGTCATGCTCGGTACCCCTAAAATGATGTTGTAGGGGGATTTCAAGTCAATCACCATAAAGGTGATTTTCTCAGCTCTAGTGCGGCTACCCTCACCGATGAAAACTTCTAGCTCGACTGTACCTTTTACGGGTACTTTATGATTGGTGAAGCCCTCCAAAGTCCCCGCGTAAGGCTTAAGGCGATCATCTTTCAACTCTAAGCCTTGAAAGCATGAATAGTACATCACATCCCTGCAGGCTCCAGTATCCACCAAGATTCTGTGCACAACCCAACCATCTACCAAAGCAGAGACAATCAAGGACTGTTCCCCTACCACACTACTCGCCAACTCACTACGAGTAAACTGTATTGTCTTTTCTCCAGCTTGCAAAGTGGTAGGGCGATCTATCACCTTTGACAAAGAATAGATTTGCTTGCCGAGCTGAGTTGGTGTAGGCTCCTCATCCATAATTACATTTATTACCCCTTTGATTAGGGGTGCATCTCTTCGGGGAACATTCCCCCTGTTCCTTCCATCTCTCTTGAACCGGTCTAACCGGCCTTCATCGATCAACTTCTGAATGGCCTTTTTTCAGCGGGCAACACTCCTTCGTTGTGTGCCCATAATCATCATGATAGGCACACCTCTTAGACCGATCCCTGGAATCTGTTGTTTCAGGGTTCATGCGAGGTGGGCGAGGAAGCTCACCTCGGACCTCGTACATTATGTCTTCCCGCAATGTGTTGAGCGGGGTGAGGTCACTCTCTCGTAGAAACTCCCTTAGGCGATCATATCGCGACTTGCTCTTATTATAACCACCAGCTACACCCTGGCCGCTACCCTTGGGATTTGCCCCAATCTCAGCACTTTCCTTCTTCTTTTCCTTCTTCGCGGTCTCCCCCGCGCACCATTTCTGAGCCCGCATTAACATTTGAGCCTGTGTCTTGTGCTCTCGCATGCTTAATTCAGATCTCAACCCGCCTTCCCCTTCGAGCAAACTTGTTTCAAAACATAAAGTGACCTCTTGCTCGGAAATCCAGGAACTTGCTTGAGCATCTTCGTAAACCGCTCTAAATAACTGGCTGTTGATTAATTTGCTCCTTGCTTAACCTTAGACAAGTCAGCTCTTGTCTTTGCAATAGCTCCCGATGTCCCAAAGTCTGCTAAGAACTTTGTCCGTAGGTCAGCCCAATTGTTGATAGATTGGCGAGGCAGAGCTCGCATCCAAGCCAGTGCCTTCCCTTGCAATGCTCCCACAAAAGCTCGAATCTTCACTGCCTCGTCTGATGTGACAAGTCCTATTTGGGACTCAAAAGACATCAGTCAATCTTTCGCCTTTCTCTTCCCTGTATATTCTTTAACATTTGGAAAGATAAGCCCCTGTGCTGGAGGTGCATTCTCAATCCAAGGGGCCAAAGGACTAGCCGTCGTACCTAGAAAATTCTCATCCAAAGCCTTGCCCTGCTCCCATGCCTCCATTCGGCACTTTAGAACCTCAAATTCTTGCATATTGAAGGTTGTAGGCAAACCACCCGCGAGCTGAGGTTGTGTCCCTGGCACAAGAGGGGCCTGTGGGGGTCCCATAGCTCCCAGAGCTTGAGCAATGCCCACGGCCTGCGCCACTTGTGCCTGGGCTACACCCGCAAGCTGAGGCACTAGCTCATTAGCCACTAAATATTTCTGGGCATTTGACTGTTGCAACTCCCTCCTTTTTCTAGACTGATGTGACAGATGAACTTGTGACCGTCTAGGAGATGGTGTCCGATAACGGCGAGCATGAGATCTCCTGGGGATGGAGTACGGTGATTGCGAGCATGTGATCTTCGCGGAGATGGTGAACGAGGACGACGGTGATGCGACCTTCGTGGAGAGGGTGATCTACTATGATGGCGAGACTGTGCTGAATCCTCTCCAGCCCTGGGTCCCAACCGAGAATGTATGCTCAGAACAACCCGGTGACTTGCTCGACCTTCCTGCTGACTTCGCCCCTTGTGAGATTCCCGTGCATGCGGCTGTGAAGGGACTTGCACCATATTAAGTGGATTTCCCCCAGTTCTAGACCCACTTGTTGTCTGACTTGGTGAAGGTAAACCAGGTATGGGCTCCAGTTCAATGGGCAAAGGCGGCTTACCCATCGCAATCACTGCAGGTTTAACTGGTGCATTTGCCCCAAGTATATTGCCCTCTGGCGCAATGCCTCTTCTCGAAATTCGTTGGCCAAGCCAACAGCAGCCACTGCACTCTTGGCTAAGGAATCTAAACCCCGCCGTTGATTAAGCTGGTGGCGGGCATCATGAGGCGGTGGATTATTGTCAGCCAGAAGATTAAGACTAGGGGTTGCATGCACTTCTTCCTTATTACTGCCGTTGACACCATTAATGTCGTTTTCCGCCATAGCTGACTCTCGTGATATTACCAAGAACAGAATTCCACTTTACGGAAAATGTTTTGTTTCCCGACAACGGAACCAACTGATGCGTCCAAATTTATCAAGTACACATTGGGCTTCTTTGACTGGATATCTGGTTTTCAATCTATCCGAAATCTCCAAGGCCCAACCCTGCAAACAAGCAAAAACAGTGAACTAGGCAGGGGCACTCCTGGAAAAGCCCTCTGGTGTGAGAGTTAGCTCAACAGTCAAGTGAGTAAACAATTTGACAGAGTTTGGCCAAGTATTCAAAATCACCTACCTCCCTCCTATGTTTAGAGGGGTTTTTATAACCTGAGCCGGAGACTGAGTAACTTCCCATTAAGTGTCATGGCATACTTGGCGGGCATATTAACTGCCACATTTATCACAACGGTCTCATCATGGAGATGGTGGCGAGTTTCTCGGGAGTAACTGCCCACATTCAAGACAATCGTTACTTTCACGATCAAGCATGGTAAATCTTGCTCGATGGATATCTGCCCACTAGGTAAGCCCTCAGTTCGCTGCATTCTTGCCCGCTGGGTGCTAAGCCCCCAGCTCGCAGGACGTTTCTGGTCGCTGCCTGTTTCTCAATGGCCTGAATCTTAGAATGCACGTGTTCTGTTCGTGACTAGTGGAGATGTGCCAGACACGTGACTTGTATCTTGGGCCTATTGGGCCGGGCAGCTCATAATATAATATAGATAATTAAAATCGTAATTAATATAATTAGTAAACTTGCTAAATATTTGGAGAGTAGTAAGTAGACTTGTATCACACTCGGAGAGTTTTACAATTGGAGAGTTTTAGAATAATTAGAGAGAAGATGAGTAGGAAAATTTGGAGAAAGAGTGAGAGTATTTATAGGGTAGTAAAATAGGAAAAAAAATCATAAACCTCCCCCCAAACGGTCACATTACCGTTTCAGTCACCAGATGCCAACACAACTGTCCATTCAAATTTCTAACCGTTTTTTTCCTTCAAATTTAGTCGTTGGAACCGTGAACCGTCCCGTGAACCGCCGGTTCACTAAAAATCAAATACTTGAACCTTTAGTGACTTGAAAGACGATTCCGATTCGGTTTGGTTCACGGTTCGAACCATGAACCGTATGCACATGTCCATTTCATTGTACAGTTTCTCTATTTTAATATATAATTATAGTATATGTATAATTTTCCATTAAAACAAATTAATGATTAATCTAAATTTCTCCATCATCATTCACATACTTATACTTAAAAGTTAAATGAAATGCCAAATAATTTCAATCAAATTATCAAAATACCAAGAAGTCAAAAATTCAAAAACCAATAAATATAATCTTTAACATTATAATTTATAACATATATGTTCGGATTACTAGATTAAGTCTTAATCATAAATAATATATTCTTCTATTTTAAGATTTATGTTTCGTTTGATACATCGTTTTGAAAATACATCGTTTTTAAATTGCAAAGTTTTCAAAACACAGTTTTTTCTTGTAAATACGTTTGAGAAACTATTTCAAAATGATATTTTCATAAACAGAGTAGTGGTAATCGCAACACATTTTAAAAACATTGCTTAGTGGTAAGACACTTCACTCATACCTAATAGGTCATCGGTTCGAATCATCAAGAGGGTAAGTGGGGAACCACTACTGATCCACTTTTTTTTTTTTTTTTTTTAAAAAAAGAGATGAGAAAATGCTATATTTTGATCAAAACGCTCCACCAAACAAGCACTCAGACTCAATCATTTACTCATGCACATAATCTGATAATAACATACTTAAAAGTTAATTAGTTAACACAATTAATATGCTAGGGCAAATCGAACTATGGACGAAATTAAGAAAAAAAAAGTGAAACTATGAAAAAAGTAGAAAAAAATGGGTATTTTTATTTTTTAGGGGGTGAAGGTCATGGCCTCATTCTCATTTTCCTTAGAGCATCTACAGTGATTTCATTTTAAAATACCCTATATAACTCCTAAATATTTTTAGAGACCTTTTAAAAAAGTTTCAGCTCCAATAAGCACCCTCTAAATTAGTGACATTATTTAATTAACAAACATGACTATTAATTTATTTCCTTGTTTTTAATTTTTATCTTCTACTGGAATCGGAATAAAATATATATACTTATAAATTTTATATTTTATAAAAAAATATTATATGTTTTGATTACTTTAATTACTTTTATTTAAATGAAGACACATGATGCTTTTTAATATTTAAATATACCCGTAATTTTTAGTTATAAATAATATGAAATGAGAATGGAAAAAAATTATGATAACATATAATTATATATGATAGACATATCATCTTATACATAAAGACTCACCAATAGGAAGAATGTAACGTTTATGGTAAAGTTTTAGGTGGTGGTAAAGAGAACCACCGCGAATGCTCTTATGGATAACGGACTTGCTTAGAAGGGTTCATAATCCATTTATCAAGGGATACTCAGAAAAAGATTGAACTCAAGTCTTGAGTCTTTGGAGTCATCCTTCTTTTCTTTGAGCATGACAAGGGATGAAAGAGAGACTTCTGGTGTCCAAATCAACAAGTGGGGAAGTAGAGTGGAGAACAAATAGTAAATACATGAAAGAGGAGCTCTGAGGTTAATGGAACTGACGTTGGTGTGCACATGCTCGCTCAAGCCAGACCAACATCCAATCAAGGGACTTGTTAGGACAACCAATCAAGGGACTTTTAAAGCATCCCCAATCCCCATTGTACAAAAGAAGCAACTTCTAATGACTTGAAAATTGGAGTGAGTGGTCACCTAGGTGTCAATTAAGAGAGAGAATTGAGTTTCATTTCCTAAATAGGAAGTTTGTTTTGGGAAATGGAGCTGTGAGGGGGAGGGGGGCTGACGCCTGACACAATTATTCTGTGTGTGGGGGGGGTGGTGGGGGTGGGAGAGAGTTTTATATTTATTGGTATGATGTTAAATTTAATATTTTTTGTGTAAGAAGATTATACAATGAGAAGATATATTCTTAAGTGAGTAAGAAGATAAAAATGTGTAGGTGTCAGTGTGACCCAGTTAAAAAGTTGTATAAGAAGTTAATGTTAAATTTAACATTGAGGATGCTCTTAGGTATGAAAAAAAGGTCAACTTTGGTCAATGCTATCCAATTGACATTTATTTACATTTATTTATAGGGAAAAACTATTTACACGATAATATTTGTTTATCCATTATATTCGTTAAAATAAAACAATGGATGTATTAAAAAATTAATATTGACAAATATTTGTAATTTATGTGAGATAAGAAAAGAGAGTAATAAATTAAGTTATAAAAGAAAATAAAAAAATTACTCAACTCTAAGCAAATACTCATCAAATAAGGTAAGTATTTGAAGGGCTATTATGACATAATAACTAATTTGATTACTCACGAATAATTTTAATAGATAAGTATAATAGTAGAAATAGATTCTTTCTTATTTATACTCTTTTCGTTTTTGGTAAATAGTCCTCGTTTAATAGTCAAACTTTTCAAGAAAAATGACATTTTTAGTAGTCCATTAGTAATAAAATGATACTTTTAATAGCTCATTAGTAATAAAATGTCAATTTTATACGTTAATTTTTGAAAATAGACTCTTTAAGTAAAACATCCAACAATAAAATACTAATAAACTTTTTGCACGAAACAGAGGGAGCATTTAATAGCAACATTTAGGTCTATGAGTCATGTGCCAATCACACGTCTCACAAGCGTTTAAGACTCAAATGACATGGAAGTGCCACATAGTAATCAAACTAGTTTTACACCCGTACGTTAAGCGTACAGACATATATCGTTTTAAATTAAATTTTATTCAAGCAAATTAAAGATAAAATAAAATTAAAAGAATGAATTGCAACTAATTAAATAGAAATGCATCATTGTATCAGTAATATGATGGACTCTAAATTCATTATTCACAATATTTGTTGTATTATTTTGGTGGCTTTCCCTCTTTATCTCATATAAAAATCTTTAAACCAAACAATTTGTTAACTTAAAAATCACATTACATATCATACTACCAATGATTAACCTTAATTTTTTTTTTCTTCAGGTTCTAATATTTTAATAAACACACTTTTGTAGTGACTATCATATTTTTACATAAAAGTTAAAATATAAGATTTTTAGAATACATGTTGATTGAAGCTGATTGTTTAAGTTCGTCATCTTTTATCTTATATAAAGACCACAAATTTTTAACGTATAAAATATTATAAAAAATTTCGATCTTAATTTATTAACGTGTAAAATGGACAATAAAATTAAGATCTTGATGGTGTTGAAATATATTGTTATATTAAATTTGAGTATGATGGAAATGGAAAAATATCTGTCTATTTATGTTTCTTTATATTTTTATAGATTTGTCAATGCACTGGTTTTACCTTTTGTCAATTTCATTAGATATGTAATTTAGTTTCAAATATGTCAATAAGTTGTCTCTACAATTGTGATGAAGATTTAGATTCGTTAAGTAGTATTTCAATATGAATTATATTTTTGTGATCAAGTATTTTTTTTTCGTTTCATTTTTACTGATGGAGACAATGACATTTTTGGGATAAAGACTTTGTCTCCAAAATTGCTTACATTCAAAATTTTAGTTTCTACAATGTGATGTCCAAGCTTTTTAATGGTTGGTAAAAAAATTATAATAAAATATTAGTTGATTTTTAAAAATACAAAAATGATTAGATTTTGGGGATTGAGCATAAAAATCCTAACAAATAGCAACATTCTTACAAAAAATCAAATTCAAATTTGCTAAAACTTGGTTCGTTGGTTAATGTTCAAGGTTTTTTTTGTTTATCTACATGCTCGGGTTTTATTTCTTTTGAAATTATAAATAGTGGTTTGTTATATTGTTTTCTAATATTTTAATAAACACATTTTTGTAGGGACTATCTTACTTTTACATAAAAGTATAAGTATACAGTAGCGGACGCATAGATTTTCTCAGGTGGGGGCAACTTGTATAAATTTGACAGAAATGGGGGCAAATTGTAAATTTTACAAAGCATTATTTTTTTAGAAAAAAAAAATCTTCAACCAAAAAAAAAAACCAATTGGGGCAACTGCCCCCAGACCCCTACACTTGTGTCTGCCACTGTAAGTATAAGATTTTTATAATACATGTTGACTGAAGCCGATTGTTTAAGTTCGTCATCTTTTATCTTTTATAAGACCACAATTTTTTTTACGTATTAATTAACATGTAAAATGGATAATATAATTAAGATTTTGATGAAGTTGAAATATTTTGTTAACTGTGTTTGTAAATCATTTTAAGCTTGTTCATATTTCAAGACAATAATTGGTCATCATAATCCAAGGTAGTATTTGATTTTCATATTTCAATGCAATATTTGATTTTCATATTTGAAGACATTATTTGATTGATTAGGACACATGTAATCAATGAATGTATAATCAAATTTATGTTTTCAATACATGGTTCACCACTTTTATTACATATAAATAACTTTCTATTTTAGGAAAACAAATTTTGGCAAAATTTTACTATTTTTTATTCAAAAATTCATAAAGGACAAACGTTCAATAAATTCAAAAAGTAACAAATGAAATAAGAGGTGATCTCCTGTAAGTCTTATGAATCCTTATTCGTAAGACGAATCTATCCATGTTAAATGAGACAAAATTCAGAAATATCAACGCAACCCCTTAGTTTTTGAAAATTACAGTGCCACCCCTCATGTTTATATATGCAGAGTGTCATTTTTACTATTAACAGTGTCACTTTGTAGTATAAAATGTGTCACTTTTGGCTTTAGAAGTATCACTTTGTATTTTTAATGAAAATTATAATTTTTTTCTCTAAAAAAGTGTTACCTTTTGGGCTTAAATTTGTCACTTTTAGTCTTAAATGTGTTAATTTCATTTTGAATAGTATCTCATTTATTATAAATGAAAATCATTACGTTTGACATTAAAATGTTACTTTATAACATTAAAAGTGTCATTTTTTAGCATTGAATGTGTTAGTTTTGACTATACAAGTGTCATTTTATCTTATAACTAAAAATCGTCGTTATTGATTTTAAAAGTATCACTTTTTAGCATTGAAGTGTCGCGTTTTAATATTAAATGTGTCACTTTTGACGGTCACCGTTAGTTTTTGAGTTATACTTTTTAGTATTAAAGGTGTTACTTTGTATTTTTATGAGGATTATAATAAATTTCCCTTTATGGTGTCACTTTTAACATTAAAATGTGTCACTTTTGTCTTTTCAATGTGTCACGTTTAATTTTAAATGTGTCATTTAGCATTCATCAAAATACGTTAGGGTCCGTCAAATATCTCAAGGCAATTGATACTAATGGATGACTAACGGAACTGACAAAGGATTAATCTGCAAGGTGTGAGAAACATAAGAATTTCGGTGACAAACATTGAAAGTGTAGGGGCACCGGAGCAAATAGAGGAACTTCTCATTAATGAGCATTAAAATTTAATAATGTGGCTAGGGGGTGTTGAACCAAAATCGTCCTTAGTCAAACCTAAAGCTGAGATAGTTAGAGCATTGATTCTAATCATCTTAGCTAATTTGTTATTGTAAATTTTAGTAACATGTTTAGTTATTAATCTGTAAATTCTTAAATGGGGCTCCGTCTTATAGATTTAGGATCCATAAAATCGTCCTACATAAGTCTTTGCCATAAAATAATATAAGGATGCCAAGCAACATTATTTAATCATGAGAAATTTATTTTGGATAATCCAACGGATTGTCTAGTGTCTTGAGTCTCTTGACCATTGCAGATTTGTTTGGTGGAGTGATCTACTTAACAAGACAACGATGTCGTATGTTCGATTCTCACGGGATACAAATTTTTTTGGATTAAAAAAAATACTCTTTCCATTATTAAATTGTTGTTATTCGACACATAGATTAAGAAAAATTATTGAGTCTACTATAAATATTAATGTGTTATATATTTAAAACCTATGTGCAAGTGAGACCCATCATAAAGTAACTAAAAAATTAACGGTAAAATACATCTGTACCAAAATTATTATCATGTTTGACTGGACAACAGATTAAGAAAAAAAATCTATTTTATTGTAAATATTGTATAATATGACGTTTCCTTAATAATTTATGTGTATGTGACCTATAATTATAATAGCAAAAAAAAAAAAAAAGTAGTAAAATGATAAATGTGTTTGTTTAAAAAATAGATTTAGAAACATGACAATTTTTTTGGGAGAAAGACCAAAATGGAAAGTATGACTAGTGAGAGTAAAATTGTTTTCCTAAATATAAAAGTTTAGATACTGGACAAATTTTTTGGAACAAAAAATAAAATAAAACAAGACTAGTTTTTTTAGAAACAAAGGGAGTAATTTCTTTCAGGCTTCCCAAAACCCAAAATGAAAAGAGAAAAGGATTGAAAAAGCCGATTTATAAGTAAGACCAATCATTAAAATAACAAAAAAAGATAAAATAATAAAATTGTTTCCCTTAAAAGAAAATTTTAGATACAATATATATATTTCCTCTGTTTCGGGTAAAGAGTCCACTGTTTTATTTTGAGATGTTTCACTTAAAGAGTTTATTTTAAAAAATTAAGACATAAAAATATCATTTTATTATTAATGTATTATTAAAAGTGTAATTTTTTTAAAAAATTAACTTTTAAATGAGGAATCTTTGCTCTAATCGAGAGATAGTATTTTTTTTAGGATGGGGATAACAACACCCCAATTCCTTATTTCTACACCTCATTTATCTCTACACCCCACTTCTTTCTCACATCTCGCTCTACACCCCCACCTAACTACCAATTTTACCCTTCCCACATCTCTCTACACAGTCTTCCTCCCTCAGTCCGTCAACACCTCCGTCTTTCTCGCGTTCCGCGTCCCTCGAGTTCGTCTTCCTCCCTCTGTTATGCGTTCCTCGCCTTCCCACTTACGTTCTGCGTCCCTTCAGTCCGGTCATCTTCGTCGCTAGCCACCTGCAAATCCCATCTCCGATGCCGCAGCATCTCACACTGGTTGAACACAATGAGAGTGTTCGACTCATGGTGGCCGAGCCAACCTCAATCATTTCGACTCATGGTGGCCGAACGAATCTCGGCCATTTCATCACTCTATGACCGAACAATATGAGAGCATAAGAGGTCGGTTTTTACGTCTTTTCACTCAATGTATTTGTGTAATATTTTCAAACATGGCGTAAAAATAAGATTTTGGGGTGTGTTATCTCCACTTTTTTTTTTTTTAATCGAACAAGAAAACGAGGGAATGAGGGAGTAGGTATCTTTTGGGCTACCCAAAAATAAAAAATTTAAAGAGAAAATGATTGAAAAAGTTGATTTGTGGAAAAGTATTAGTGGGACACCAAATGAGGCTCATAATAACTGAATGAATGAGACATAGTAACTGACTGCTAGAAAACACAGAGAAAAATCTTTTGCCAATCCTCTCTTCCTTGGTTTTTGTGTCTTCTTTTGCCTCTCTCTCTCTCCATTTTATATAATCCAGTCATGACCTTCACGTCCTCCCCCATCTGAGCTGATCTGTGTTTCTTTTCTTTAATTTTTTTTTCTGTTTTGATGGATTTTAAGAGCACCCTTTCTTTTATGGAAGTCAACCCATTCTATTAACATAACATATTTTCACCTCAGTTATTCTCTCTCTCTACACTAGCTCACCAAGCTACAGATTCAGAAAGAATTTGATGTTCATAAGTTAAAGAAGGTAACTTGTGATTGAATGGAATAGGAATGAATCATTGTGTTGGAAAGATGCCAAATTTGAAATGTTTTCTGCTACTTCAATTCAGCAGCCTACGGTAGCTGACCGGAATTTTGCGGTATTGAGAATGAAATCCAAGAAAGAGAAGATAGTGAGGTAATTTTTTCTGCTACCACTTTTCTTATTGAGTTTGTTTTTTTTTTGTTAATTAGTAGTATTTCTTGAAATAAGTGTTTGTTTTTATTCATGATTTTGAGTAAAAAGGAAAGTTCGTTTTGAGATAGAGGTACTGGTTAGGAATAGGAATAGTACCATGAATTCGCTAATAATTTGAGATTCGAGACAAGTGTTTCTTTTTGTTCATAATCATGAATAAATACGGACTCAAGTGAGACATAAGTGTTTCTTTTTGTTCGTAATCATGAATTGTACCATGAATTCGCTAATAATGTGAGATTTGGCTAATCACCCATGTAGGTTTTACAATGAAGAGAAGCAAAACCTTGAGGGTTTACAACATTTGCCTGAATACAACAAGATTTCAGCAGCGCCATTGTTGAGAGGTGATGGGAGTGGTAATGGAGATAGAGATAGAGATAGAGATAGAGATAGAGATAGAGGTACAGTTAGAACAAACGGTGGGGCTATTAAATTTGGTAAAGGGTCGAAAATTTTCCCGGAAAATCATGAGCCTAAGGTAAGGCGAATTCTGGATCCTGGAAGTGAAGTTATTTTGCAATGGAACAGGATTTTCCTTTTCTCTTGTTTGGTGGCACTTTTTGTTGATCCGTTGTTCTTCTACCTCCCTTCGGTACAGAATGTTGGTGATGGGGATTCTTCGTCATCATCGTGTATGATGACTGACTTGAATTTGGGGATTGTTGTTACTTGTTTACGCACTATTGCCGATGCATTTTATCTGTTGCATATAGTTATTAAGTTTAGAACAGCTTATATATCGCCGAGTTCAAGGGTATTTGGTAGGGGTGAACTTGTCATGGATCCGCACAAGATTGCCAGGAGGTACCTTAAGTCTGATTTCTTCATTGATGTTATTGCAACATTGCCTCTTCCTCAGGTATTCGATCTTAGACCAATTCTTATGGAACGAGTAATTAATTTTGATCGCTTTTGAATATTCTACCGTAGTCCAAATTAACTTGGTATTTGAAATTGTTGAACAGATTGTCATATGGTTCATTATACCGTCAATCAGGAGCTCCCATGCTGATCATACGACCAACGCTCTTGTACTTATTGTTCTGTTCCAGTATATACCGAGGTTATATTTGATTTTTCCGTTGAGCTCTCAGATAATCAAAGCCACAGGAGTCGTCACAAAGACTGCTTGGGCTGGTGCAGCATATAATCTTGTACTCTACATGTTAGCTAGTCATGTATGTCGCTTCTCTTACATGCTCTTTCCTTTTTCTGTAATTCCTTTTAGCATTTTTCAATCAAAACTTTACCTCTGTCGCTTCTCTTACTTGGTTAGAATTCTCAATGATGATATTTTGTATTTGACTGTCAACGATTCTTTCTTAAAATCATTGAACCTCTGTTTTGGGTAGGTGTTAGGGGCATCGTGGTACTTATTGTCAATTGAACGACACGCCACATGCTGGAAATCTGCGTGCAGAAACGAATTAAGCCCAGTGAGATGTTCACTTCATTATCTTGATTGTGGTTCTTTGGATGAGGATGATCGGAGGAAATGGACAAATAACACGACAGTCTATACTACTTGTGATCCGCAGAACACTGCAAGTTTTAATTACGGGATATTCGGAAATGCCGTAACAAATAATGTTGTCTCCTCAGAGTTCTTTGAGAAGTACTTCTACTGTTTGTGGTGGGGCTTACAAAATTTGAGGTATGATTTAACAAACAAAGACGCTATTTCATTTATGTTGGGCAAAGAGATTTTCTTCATCCATGTGGTGTGTACTTTTGGAACTTATTTCTAAAAGTTTAAGCTGTTAGGTAAAGTTCCCAACAATCTATATCGATCCTAACATAATTCTGTTATGCTCGACCCCCTTTCGCAAGTGCAGAGACGAAAGAAAAACTAAAGCACCGAGTACATAGTAAGTTACCAACTTATCGAAAAGCTCATGCTGTTCGAGAGAAGGTACCAACATAGTAGAATATCAAGCTTAACAATGCTGCTGCTTTTCTGCATGGTTGAGAACATAACAGAATTAGAAATTGTGAACCATGGAGCTAACTAGGGATTATGATGGCCAAGCAGGAGCGTAGATACACTAAAAGAATTCAAGATATTAGAAAGTTTAGCATCCTTATCGCTAGCTCTCATTCATAATTTTCTATAAATGATAAACGAGGAATCTCTTTGTGGCGGCTCTTCCTTCTGATATATTACTCTTTTCTTTAAAACGAACCTTAACTGTGTCAGGTTTCAATATTCATTGGTGTTATAGTCAGAATGGTTCAAATCCAGTTCAGCATTCAGAAATACCTGGTATCTGAAGGAGAAGAATAGAGGAGCTGAACTTTTAGCCGGATGTCGAATTATGGTTTAATAAACCAGTTAGACCTTTCTTAGTCCTTTATAGGATATTTAGAAAGAATCGCGATGACTGATTATGCATGAATATGTTAAAGGACCTCTGCCCTTAAAGAGTGTCACTTTCTGATTGTAAGTAACTCAATAAATCTAAAGTAAAGACATGTTGTTTTATGAACAAATGAAATTACCCGAAGTAACATCCACATACGAGCAAAGAAAGTAGTACAGTAATATATTGTGTTTCAATCACAAAACTATATTCATTATTTTGGGAAGCTGATATACTCAGAAATTTGTACGCCTTTTTCTGTCTACAACTTGCAGTTCATATGGGCAGACCTTGTCGACAAGCACATTTATTGGAGAGACCTCATTCGCCATACTCATTGCCATCTTGGGACTCGTATTGTTTGCCCATTTAATTGGAAACATGCAGGTATCAAGAAGCTATTACTTCATTTTTGCAGTCAATTTAAGTTCATGTGTCTCTTCTTTGGTTTCTTCAAGTATGATAATTCAGTCAACATTGTAGCAGTAATTCCACTACGATGCTTTATATTGGGTGGATGCCAAATTCACCGCCAGGGAGGGGGTGGTGGTGGGTCAGTCATATTCACAATTTCTGCCATAATAGAGGTGTTAACTGCAAAGCTCAATTTAGAAAGTTATGCACATTCTGTGATACATCTTTCCATGAATTTACAAAGCTTTCTTTGGTTCGCAACCAATTTTCTAGTTTAAGTTGGAACTAGTATTCCAAAAAATGTCATTCAAGTATTGACTTGTCAGCTCGAGCCTTGAAGGTATCGTCTACTAGTTCAATGTAATGGAAACCAAAAGAAGCATCAATGAACATTGCCAGAGGTTTCAATATTCTCTGATATAATCCCTGGACATATAATTATTACGTTTATACCAAATTAAGAAGATGATTTTTGTGATGCATAAGAAAAGGTTGTTAAAGAGAGGTTTGAATTATACCGTTAGAGAGTTTTCCCTGGAAATGGAACCTGTAGCCCTGTAGTCTTCATGATGGAAATTTCAGAAGGCTGGACTTCTCTTACTTTATGGCTGAGTTGTGAAGTGTGGATGTTTCAATACTGACTTTACACCTGTATCTTGTTTTTCTTTGCTCGTTCAATCCGTTCAACGATTTTATGTTGCTACTTGGAAAAGTTTAGAAGTATGCCTTCTTGTTTCACAGATGCATTTCTTTCTGTTCAATCTGTTTCTCTCTTTTTTACTTGATGAGAACAATATTATTGGGTATATTCTCCTTCATACTCTTGTTCACGTGCATTCTCTTAAATTTTATGGTCATGGTTTTCAATCAAGTGCAGACTTATCTGCAATCAATCACTGTGAGGCTTGAGGAGTGGAGGCTCAGGCAAAGAGACACTGAAGAGTGGATGAGGCATCGGCAACTCCCCCAAGACTTGCAAGAACGTGTCCGTAGGTTTGTACAGTACAAGTGGGTTGCAACACGTGGAGTTGATGAAGAAACTATTTTGCAAGCCTTGCCTTCAGATCTTCGTCGGGACATCCAGCGACACCTGTGTCTCGATCTTGTTCGACGTGTAAGTTATCCTAGATTGCAGATAAGTCTCGATCATGTCATTGGTACCTTAGATTTGAATGGCAGATGAGCTCATCAGACAAAAACTCAAAATACATAATAGTCTATAACCTGTCAATAGATGGGAGTACTAATATGTTTGCCAAGCAAAGGAAACTTGCCAAACACACACACACACACACAACCAGAGGGTCTTGATTGTCATTTATTTTATTTTGTTATTATTTTTTTGATCGGCGAAAGAAATCATTAAGTTGGCAGCACTGTTGTACTCGCAGGTCCCCTTTTTCTCACAGATGGATGATCAACTACTCGATGCGATATGTGAGCGCCTCGTGTCATCTTTATGTACCCAAGGAACCTATATAGTTCGTGAAGGCGATCCTGTTACAGAGATGCTATTCATCATTAGAGGAAGACTAGAAAGCTCCACTACAAATGGGGGAAGGACAGGTTTCTTCAATTCGATTACTTTGAGGCCTGGGGAATTTTGTGGGGAGGAACTTCTTGCTTGGGCATTGCTTCCAAAATCTACTCTCAATCTGCCTTCATCGACGAGAACCGTCAGAGCTCTTAACGAAGTAGAAGCGTTTGCGCTACGAGCAGAAGATCTCAAGTTTGTTGCCAATCAATTTAGACGTCTTCACAGTAAGAAACTACAGCACACGTTCCGTTTCTACTCTTATCACTGGAGGACGTGGGCTGCCTGTTTCATTCAGGCTGCTTGGCGACGATTCAAGAAGAGGAGAATGGTGACAAATCTTAGCATGAGAGAGTCGTTTTCTTTTCCTTCTCCCGATGACAATGATAAATCACAACACGAGGACGATTACGTGAATGACAGTACTGCTGCAACATCCAGAAAAATGAACTCTCAGGCAAAACAGAATTTGGGTGTCACAATATTGGCTTCAAGGTTTGCTGCCAACACAAGGAGAGGTGTGCAGAAAACCAAGAAGGTTGAATTGCCTAAATTACAGAAGCCTGAAGAGCCTGACTTCTCGGTTGAGCCAGATGATGACTAGTTAAAACAAACTTTGGTAAACCACTAGGTATATACGTTTTGCATATTGTAGGAGCACAAGTTTCAGTTATGCCATATGAAATTATAAGATACTTCTTTTGGCTCCGTTTGTTTCACGGAAAATGACTTCCGGAAAACGTTTTCCCCATTTTCCGGTGTTTGGTAACCTTATGAAAATGTAGTCAACGTAAAAGCTTTTCTGAGTCAACGGAAAATGAAGTTTTCTTTTCCGGAAAATGACTTACGGATTCATTTTCCGTAAGTCATTTTCCAAAAGTTCGAGCACCTCGTCGCCCCTTTCCACAATTATACATATTTACATATACGCACAATATCTCACTTAATAGATAAATTGTTTAGAAATATAAATGGAGTTTGTGCACACTATATAAATTATAATTTTAATAAATATTTACTACGTCTTAAAATTGGTGTCAACTATATTATTTAGGGACGTCCCAAACATTATTCATATTCTTTTTTATAATGTTTTTTTTTTTTTCATATCAATTTTATTTGTATTTGTTTCTAAATAATTATCCCGCTTTTCTTTTTTGTTTGTTTCAAAATAATTGTCTTGTTTTTAAACTTTCTTTTTAAGACACGGATCGTTTTTTTCTTTCTAAGGTAACTTAATATGAAACTCTTGTGCAAAAATCTTACAAATTGACATAATGAAATTTAAAAAGTTAGTTAATTAAAAAAGTAATTATTTATGTTCACTTTATTACTCAAATAAAATGTACATGAATAATTTAATAGAATTCTTATGGTTACATTAATAACTTAATTGAATTTTTAAGGTTTCATTAAATGGGTAACACTTTGTTTTGCCTAACATCATGAAAACAACGTAGAGAGGAGAGTTTTATTTTTCTTGATTTATATAAGAATAAGTTCAACCATTTGAAAGATTCATAGTTTATAGGTGTAAAAAATAGGAGTTACAACTCACTATAGTACATTGTATCATAATTGAATAAAAAAAATGCTACAGACTTAATTTTAAATTAAAGACTTTACATGATATTTAAATTGAAAACTGACCGTTGATGATTTTGTAATTTAAAATCCAATGTATCTGTAATCTACAATTAATTGTGTGCAACTTCTAATTCAATAGTTTTTGAAAATAAATGTCGAATGAAAATTTAAAGCACAATTATTAACATGTGGGGTAATATATAAATTATAATGGACAAAGTGACGCTTCTAATTGTTTTCGAAAATAACGGATGAAGAAAATTTAAGGAATAATTAATTGAAATTAAAGATTTTAAAGGCTAAATTGAAAACTGATCATTTATTATTCAACAATTTAAAATCTAATGAATCTTTACATCTTCTAATTCAATAGTTTTTTAAAATTAAAAGTTGAAAGAAAATTTAACTCACGTTTATTAACATGTGGGGGTAATAATGGGGTGATTTGTTCATATACGTGGGTATATGGTATCACGTTAAGTAACTTATAAAGCCTTATTTTCAAACCAATTTGGTATGCACAAATGACAACTCCCATAAAACTTTAAAAGTGATGGTGCATTATTTTGATTAAAATACTCATTTTAAAAACCAACAATCCCACGCTTATTTTTATTTTATTTTAAAAATTCATGTGCAAAAATCTTACAAATTGACATAATGAAGTTTAACAAGTTAGTCAATTAAAAAAGTAATTACTTATGTTTATTTTATTACTCAAATAAAATGTACATGAATAATTTAATAGAATTCTTATGGTTACATTAATAATTTAGTTGAATTCTTAAGGTTTCGTTTAATAGGTAACACTTTGGTTTACCTAACATCATGAAAACAATCTAAAGAGGAGAGTTTTATTTTTCTTGCTTTATATAGGAAAAAGTTCAACCATTTGAAAGATTTACATTTCATAGGTGTAAAAAATAGGAGTTACAACTCACTGTAGTACATTGTATCAGAATTGAATAAAAAATGCTACAAACTTAATTTTAAATTAAAGACTTTACATGATATCTAAATTGAAAACTGACCATTGATGATTTTGTAATTTAAAATCCAATTATCTGTAATCTACAATTAATTGTGTACAACTTCTAATTTAATAGTTTTTTAAAATAAAGGTCGAAGGAAAATTTAAAACACAATTATTAACATGTGGGGTAATGTATAAATTATAATTGACAAAGTGAAGCTTCTAATTGTTTTCGAAAATAACGGATGAAGAAAATTTAAGAAAAAATTAATTGAAATTAAAGATTTTAAAGACTAAATTGAAAACTGACCATTTATTATTCAGCAATTTAAAATCTAATGAATCTTTACATTTTCTAATTTAATAGTTTTTTTAAATAAAATTTGAAAGAAAATTTAACCAGCGGTTATTAACATGTGGAGGTAATAATGGGGTAATTTGTTCATATACATGGGCATTGGGTATCACCTTAAGTAACTTATAAAGCCTTATTTTCAAACCAATTTGGTATGCACAAATGACAACTCCCATAAAACTTTAAAAGGGATGGTGCATTATTTTGATTAAAATACTCCTTTTAAAAACCAACAATCTCACGTTTATTTTTATTTTATTTTTAAAATCGTATAGACAAATAAAATATAAAATACATAATAAAGGTGACAACTTTCTTGAAATGCATCGACACATGTTTTTTGGACTAAATATTCGTAGTAAAGTCGTGTTTCGCTCGGTTTATTAGTTAAATATTCATAGTAAATTGTAAATTGTATATATACATGTTATTTCTGAAGTAAATATTTTATATGAAATCCATATCTTTGGCAGTAATACTGGAAAGCAATAATATTTAAAAAATACATAGATAAGTTTGATTTATTAAAATTACTTTTATCAATAATACACAATAGACTCAAAAATTTTGATACCAAAATTGAAATTGAAAAAAAAACCAAAAAAACAATCAAATGTCAAAATCAAGACTAAAATAAAAACCAATTTACATCGAGTTGCAAATCTTAAATTTGGAATCATGACGAAATTGAAGAAAGAACATAAAATAACCAAAATCTTAACTTAAGAAATAAGAATAAATAAAAACTAAAATAACTATCAAAATAAAAACCAAAAGCAAAAGATGAAAACCAATATAAGAAACACTTAGAAAAAATCAAAACTAAAACTAAAATCAATACCCAAACCAAAAAATATAATCAGTCAAAATAAATATATCTTCATCTAAACATAAGCAAAATCAAAAAAATCAAAATGTCAAAACTAAAGCCAAAAACAAAAGCACAATCACAACAAAAATAACAAAAAGTTAAAACTAAAATCATATCTAAAATTAAAATTTTAAAAAAGCTATTACCAAAAACATTAGAAAAACAAATTTAAAAAATTAAAAGCAAAAAAATCATGAAGACCAATGTCAAGAGAGAAATCCAAACTTTGGTTTTATCCAAAAAAATGAAAACCAACCCATAATTATAGAGATCTGGTAAGAAGAGTTTTACCTTTTTCTTCAAAGAGTCGGTCTTCGAAAGAAATAGAAGAAGAGAGGAAAGAAAAAACCTGAGTAAGATTATAGTGTAAATAAATTATTTAAAACTCTTGTCATCCCTTTCATTGTCTTTGATACATTTGCAGGTGAAGTGAGATATTCAACCCATTGAAGGGTCAAACAAATGTGCCCATTTAGTTTTAGAGTGAGCCAATGATGAGTATTTCTTGGGAGAAGAAAGAGCTTCGGTTAGTGCCTCTATTTGAAACCTAATGCCATGAATTCATAAACACAAATTATACAACTCTTTAAATTGATTGTTGAAGTTCTTAATTGTAGTCTTTTCGGCTCCTTCTCCTAATAGCTAAAGTTCTTAGCTATTGTTTATTATAGAAAAGACTTTAGGTAAAGATCTCCATTGTTATATATAGCTATATGATAATACTCTTTATCATATTGATTATTAATAGATATTATTAATAGGTAATAGTTGGAAGATAAGGAGTCATAGATGAAATGATGAATGGCTAAAAATCAAGATTTGTCTAAAGTGGGTGAAGTGGCACAACTATAGTGCTCCTGACCAACTTTAAATATAAATAAATATATATATATATATATATATATATATATATATATATATATATATATATATATATATATATATATATATTTACCACTTTACCATTTATTTTTTCTTCCTATTTTAAACGTACAAGAGATTTAAAAGAAATTACATATTATACTAATATTTATAATAAAGTCAATTATTTTTTTAAAATTTATGTATTCTGTGATACATGATGATTATTTAAAAATGGACAGAATATATATTAATTCTTGCCTCTTATAAACGCGAGGAGGCCTACGGATGATCCTGAAAAGAAAGGGAAAGCTTATGTTTTTGGCTTCGACTAAAGGACTTTGATGCCCTTAATAAGGGAATCAAAGTATTCGAAGAGTCTCATTTTAAAAATAATGTTTTTTTTTCTCTCTCTCTCTCTCGGTCCGACCCTAAGGTTTGTGGCCATCATTTAGGTTTTGTGGTTGTCACCATGGCTGCTCCTTCTGTGATGACCCGATCCGGATTCTAATATGAAATCCCAAGGTCGTACCGTTGGAACTAACATAAATAGAGGACAAAAACTTGCTAAACGGTGGTGCAAGTCAAACAGTCGAGCTATCAAGGTCTAAACATGAACGTGAAGCCGTACTAAAATACGGGTCAACAAAAATCGAATATGCGGAAGCAATAATAGAGTGAAGCCCCGAGCTAGAAAGTTCGAAACCAAAACCAAATAGAACCAAGAGACTATTGTTTCACAAAGGCTAAATAATAAAACTCACTGTCATAACATTGCAGGCACAGAACGAACCATCGGCAACTCCAGACCGACGTTTCAACAAAATCCCAACCTGATATAGAAAAAAAACCCAACGGCTAAAACATGCTGAGGTAACAACACCAATAACAACAACAAGAACACTGTATTCCCCGAAGCTACTGTTTGCCCGGGAGAACTAAATAAATACTATAAGATTACTTATAAAAAAAACTATAAGATGAAGTATACCAGTTCGACTATATAAGTCGGCAACAGAAAATAATCCAACAAGACCAAGAATAAACTACCCGACCATAAAGTTTATATAACTTTACACAATATCATCCACAAAAGGAAAGAATGACAAATAATAATAATAATACACTACGAAACTGGACTCCAAGAGTTACAACTCGGAAAAAGCGGTGACTGGACAAGCACTAACCACAAGACCTCAACTCAACTATCGATCCACTGATCCACTGTGCACTGCTACAACCAGGATCTACTCGCCTCAACGCGGCTAACGAATAATTGCACATAAGAAAATAAAACACGGAGTGAGTCATAAAGACACAGTACGCTACTACAAATAACAACATAATCTAATATATGAGATATTGTTATAAATAATCAAGGCATCGCATTACTACAACGAGAACTCGTGAAAATGTGTTGTATATTTTATATACTCCACAAGAAACTTTTCTTTCTCATTTACTAAACCGTCCAATTGAGCTAGTGTGAAATTTCATGTTCATAAACAAACCAAAAGGATTAGAATGTATCGTTCATAATATCATCATGTATATGGATAAATATGTATATATATCAAGTCTCTCAATAATGCACAATCATATCAAAGTACAAGATATCATTAAGTATATCAAGTCTATTAACCATGTCAAGTATTTCATGCTTATTAAACCAAACAAGGATATATATATATATATATATATATATATATATATATATATATATATATATATATATGTTCATAATATCATCATGTATATGGATAAATATGTATATATATCAAGTCTCTCAATAATGCACAATCATATCAAAGTACAAGATATCATTAAGTATATCAAGTCTATTAACCATGTCAAGTATTTCATGCTTTTTAAACCAAACAAGGATATATATATATGTTCATAATATCATCATGTATATGGATAAATATGTACATATATCAAGTCTCTCAATAATACACAATCATATCAAAGTACAAGATATCATTAAGTATATCAAGTCTATTAACCATGTCAAGTATTTCATGCTTATTAAACCAAACAAGGATATATATATATATGATATGCCCGGCCCAAACCCGGTCACGAGCAAGGCACGAGCTATCATCACGTGTGGTCACGAGCACAATGCATAAGGGGCCCACAGGCCCAGCGAGCAAAGTAATAAAAGCATCAAGCACCGAGCAACGTAACTCTCATCCAAACCTGGTTGGGCAAAGACCTTGCCTGTCCGACCAGGGGCCATGCCCGGACATCGCACTTACTTAGTTAAGAAACCATACTCATCTCATCCAAACCTGGTCGAGCGTGGGCCTTGCCCGCCCGACCAGGGGCCGTTCCTTGGACCTACAACAAGTTCAAGAGCAATGCAAGTGGAATAACCGAGTAGAGCCCTGCTCGCCCGGGCACACATCAAATAGGAAACACCAAAGGCTTGCTTTCCAAGATAAGTCAAAGGTTTCCATGTTTAGGCAGAACACTTGCCTTATCTGCTCTTACATCTACGCGACCAGCCGCCTATCACGCCTAAAATCAAGGGATTCTCTCCTTGATTAATTCGATAACTATGGAAATTGAATCCTAGATGGATTTAATCACCTTAGGGGCCTATAAATACTCTCTCCACAATCATTAACAAGGTACACACACTTTCTTGAGCCTCGATACTCTGTCGATTTGCTTTCAAGCTTACACACGAGACTTACTCTCACGCCGGAGGGGTTTCGTGAGGCCCTGCCTTGCACTTCCACTCAGGTTTTCTTGTGTTCTTAACAGACTCAAGGGAGGTGATCCAAAGCCCAGATATCCTACCCAACTCAAAGACGACCCAAGCTGTGATTTTGCCACATCAGTTTGGTTCCGTTGCCGGGAAACAAAGTTTCAACACTTCTCTCTAAATTTTTTCGGTAAAAATTCTCAATTTCTCTTTGTCGCAATGGCTGGAAAGGGTAGCAAACACCATGCCACCGTCAGTAATCAACAGGCTGGCAGCCACCAGGCTGTAAACAATAACCCCCCATCAAAGGCACCACACGGGGTGCAAACTAGAAACCAAAAGGTGGCTGCTGGGCACGCGACACAGGGCAATGAGGTGCCATATGTGGAGGAGCAGATCTCCCAACATGCCAGTCAAAGCCGTGCAAGCCAGCGCGATGTTAGATTAGTTATAAATGAGAGGCGCGATGCGCGCTCCCAAGACCTCAGGATGCAGCTCAACCGCCAACGGGAGAATGGTCAGGGCAGCCACGTGAGTCTATCCGGACAAAAACCCGACCAACAAGCTGCTGCTCTGCAAATTCAGGTGGAGCACTACAACAAGATGTATGCACTCAACCAAAGACTGCCGCCTGGCCATGCCCACGACATGGTGTTACCCGCTCACCACCCGACACTGCTGGCGATGCCATGCTTTTCAATCACCGCCGCCCGAGCACTCCGATCCCCTTCGCTGTTCACGTAATGTCCGAGTGAGGAGGCGGTAAAACAAGCAGGCACAACCAGCCGAGAGCAGATATACCTGGCCAAAATCTCTCCCACAAGCATCATCATTGACAAGAGCACCATGCTCGCGAGGAGAGCAATGGCCGCCGTAGGGCCCGTGAGTGCGTAGAGGCAGATGCGCAACAAACTCGTGTAACACAGGAGGCTGGATCCTATTACGAGCCTACCTTTTGCCCGCGTGGGCGTGGCGATCAATCGGACCCCGCCCACTCTTCAAGCCGCACCCTGGATGCAGAAAAACGGCTGTCCGAAAGAATGGCGGCCATGAAAAGGGATATGGCCAAGCAAATGGCTAACTTAGCCGTAGCTAAGCCCGGCTATGGAGCCACCAAGCCGCTGGGGGGCAGCCCATTCACTCCGGAAATTGAAAACGCGCCACCCGCGCAAGGGGTCATCTTCCCGCAGTTCGACAAGTATTTCGAGAAGACACGAGCAAGCGATTGGCTCCAATCGTTCGAAGCACAGATTCGAATGGTCACAGATGTGGAAGCCCTGAAGATGCGGGCATTCGAGGGAGCTCTTCAGGGAAAGGCATAGGCCTGGTTGGGCAGAGTTCCCAGGGGATCGATCGATAGCTGGGCAACGCTCAGAGAAAAATTCTTAGAGGAATTCGGCAATGCATGCCCGACCCCTGAGAACCGTTTTGACCTTACCAAAATCAAGCAGGGTGATAACGAATCATACATCAGTTACTTGAAGATGTTCGAGGAAATGCTCGATCAGGTGACCGCGACCAGTGACCCTTAGATTACCTTTTGCTACCTCAACAATATGAGGGCGGGGCCACTAAAAAAATGCTAGCAATGAACCCGGGGGCTTCCAAAGCAGAGTTGCTAGGAAATTCACATCTCTTTTGCTCAACAGAGAGTGTCAAGGTTGATAAAGCCAAAAACAAATACAAGGCTCAAGGTAGCTCGTCCACGCCAGCTGACCAGAGCCCGGAGGGCAACCACCGCTCGAGCAGAGACAGGAAGACAACTTCCACCCTCGGGCAAAGATTCAGGGAGGCTCAGTTCACCTCACTAAACACCACGCGGGAAGAAATTTTGTTCCAAGTAGGGGACGCGCTGCCCGTCCCATATCCACTCGATCCTGAGCTCGCTCATACTCGGGACAACACAAAATACTGTGATTATCACCATGGTAACGGCCACACCACTGAGGAATGCAATGAGTTGAAGAGGGAAATTCAAAAGCTGATTAATACGGGCAAACTAAACCGCTTCAAAAGGGATCAGTGCACATGGAACAATGCTAATAATGACCAGGGAAGACCCCCAAGAGGAAGAGGTGGCCAGGCCCCTCAGATTCGAGGGGTGATAAACCTGATTCAAGAGGAGCTCCCGTCCAACACACAACTCGGGAAACATATCTACTCCTTGTCCAAGGCTATCAACACGCCAGCAATACAGCGGGCAGGCGAGCAAAGCATCTGTTTTACTCGCAGTGAGTTGGCAAGCACTCCCTTGGCATCCGAGCAGCCCCTGGTTATTTCCTGTCTAGTGAACAACTGGCAAGTCCACAGGGTCCTACTCGATACTGGAGCATGTAGAGACATCATGTACTACTCTTGCTTCAAGGGATTGGAACTGCCAGATGCACTCCTCAAGCCATACTTGGGAAAGTTGGAGGGGTTCACCAATCACCAAGTGAGTGTTAAGGGCACGATCGAGCTGGAGGTATTCATGGGTAATGGAGCTCAAGCCCGGATAGAGATGATCACATTCTTAGTGATCGACCTGAAATCAGCGTACAACTGTATTTTAGGCGCTCCAGCAATGGCCAAATTCCAGATGGTCACCTCCATTCCCCACCAGAAAGCCAAGTTCTACACTGAGAACGAAGTGGGGATCCTCAACAGCAAACCTCGGGCAATATAGGAGTATGTCCGGGAAACTCAGCGGAAGAAAGCGATCGTGGACATTCGACTGCACAACAATAGCTCCAAAGCTGATCGTGGACCTTCCCGATCAGACTGCAATAGCTTCCACTGAAACCGCTTCAGCCTCTGCCCCCATTAATAACCTTGAGCTTGGGGAGACTTCTGAAGCGATTGATCCCATGGAAACAAATGCTCCCGAGCAATCCCTGGCACTAGGGCCCTCCAGGCGTAAGGCCAAGCGACCTGAATCACAAGATATTGAAATGGACACTCTGCAAGTCCGTGACGAGCCCGTTATTCAGCCATAGGGCGAGCTGGAAGAGGTTGTTATCAATCCAGCCTACCCCGAGCAAAAAATCAAAATCGGGAAGGTCATGCCTCCTGAAGCTCGGGAAGGATTGATCGAGCTATTGAAGAACGACCTTGATGTGTTCGCCTGGACAGTCGAGGACATGCAGGGTATCAGTGAGAATATTTCCCGCCACGACCTCAATGTTGATCCTACCTTTCGACCTGTCCAACAGCGGCCAAGGCAATATTCGCCCAAGAAGAATACGGCTATCAAAGCAGAGGTCGAGAAGCTCCTGAAGGCAGACATCATTGAGGAGATTCAATATCCGACCTGGCTAGCAAATGTGGTAATGGTCAAGAAGGCCAATGACAAATGGCGGATGTGCGTGGACTTCACCAGCCTCAACAAAGCCTGCCCGAAAGACTGCTACCCATTGCCTCGCATAGATGTGCTCGTCGACTCGATAGCTGGATTCGAGATGCTCAGTTTCCTGGATGCATACTCACGGTATCACTAGGTCAAAATGAACGAGCAAGATAAGGCGAAAACAGCCTTCCGGGCAGCTGGGGGCCTCTATTGTTACAAGATGATGCCCTTCGGGCTGAAAAATACGGGGGCCATTTATCAGCGCATGGTCAACAAGGTCTTCGGCTCTCAGCTTGGCAGAAACATGGAGGCCTACATAGACGACATGGTCATCAAAACAAAGGGCCGCGACCATACTCAAGACCTAGCGGAAACGTTTGCCAATCTGCACAAACACAACATGAAGCTGAACCCGAGCAAATGCGCCTTCGGAGTCCGAGCAGGGAAGTTTCTGGGGTTCATGGTCAACCAGCGCGACATAGAGGCTAACCCGGAGAAGATACAAGCCCTACTCGATATGGAGCAGCCCTACTGCATCAAACACATCCAGCAGTTAAATGGCAGAGTCATTGCCTTAGGCCGCTTCATCTCTCGGTCAGCCGAAAAATGCCTCCCCTTCTTCAAGGTTCTACGCGGCAACAAGGGTTTCGAGTGGAATGCAGATTGTGCCAAGGCCCTCGAGCAGCTCAGGGAATACCTTGGCAAACCACCTCTCCTCAACAGCCACTGACCAGGCTGTGGCAGCTGTTTTAGTTAGGGAGGAACTAGATATTCAAAATCCTATGTACTATGTATCCAAGGCCCTCAGTCCTGTTGAGGGTCGTTATTTTAATGTAGAAAAATTAGCTTACTCGCTTGTCATAGCTGCCCGAAAATTAAGGGCTTATTTTTTTGCACATGTAATCATAGTATACAGACGCGCCGCGAAAGTCTGCACAAGCCTGACACATCGGGCAGATTACTCAACTGGTCAATCGAGCTCACAGAGTTCCACATAGACTATCTGCCCAGGCGAGCAATCAAAGCTCAGGCCTTAGCTGATTTCTTGGTCGAAACAAGCTTCACCCAGCGGGAGGATCCTGAGGCCAAGCAGCCAGTAGAGCCCGAGCAAAAACAGTTGCCGCAACCCCGACCAGCCTACTGCTGGGATCTTTACGTGGACGGGGCAGCGAGCAAAGTTGGGAGCGGAGCTGGCATCCTTCTCATAGCTCCCGACGAAATCACAGAGTTTGAGCTAGCACTTCGGTTCAAATTCCCTGCCTCAAACAACGTTGCCGAGTATGAAGCGATGATCGCTGGTCTTGAGCTCGTAGCGGACATGGGCGTAGAAGCTGTCACAGTGTACTCGGACTCACAACTAGTTGTGAACCAAGTCCAGGGGGAATATATGGTGCATCACCCTACCTTGGTCAAATACTGCGACTTGGTTAAGGAAATCTTGAAAAATTTCAAGTTTTGGGAGATCATCAGAATTGATCGAGCAGACAACATGCGAGCAGATTACCTGTCCAAGATCGCTGAGGCAAACCTGGCACTACTAAATCCCTTAGTGATGATCGAGCACCTTGAAACACCGGCTGTTGATAGACCGATTATAATGGACATTGAACCAGCGGCCAGAAGCTGGATTGATGATTATAAGCATTCACATGGGCACAAGAGCCCTAGTAGAGAGGGTCTTGCGAGCAGGATACTACTGGATTACCCTCAGAAGGGATGCGGAGAAGTATGTTTGCGAATGTGGCAAGTGCCAGAGATTCGCGGACATACTAAGGCTGCCATCTACAATGCAAACCCCAGTCGTTGAGGCCTGGCCCTTCGATATGTGGGGAATTGATCTGATCGGCCCGTTGCCGCTAGCACAAGGCAAGTACAAGTATGCAGTGGTCACCATTGACTACTTCACTAAGTGGATTGGGGCAAAGCTCCTGGCCAAGATCTCGGAGGCCAATATCATCAAGTTTGTTCACGATCAATATTCACTTATATTGTAAGTATAATGGTTGTAAGTATAATGGTTGTGGTTAAGTATTTTTATTTATTTATTATCAACTTCAATATTACTTATATATGTTTTAATTTACTTCGGAAGCTAATAGATAAAGAGTTAATATATAAAGATATATATATATATATATATATATATATATATATATATATATATATATATATATATATATATATATATTATGTATTCAACTCGAGTATAATTATTCAATCTTAATTTTATTTTGTGTTCGTCAAATTACTTATCAAAAAAAGTTAGTTGACCATCAAATTTTTTATCTGGGTCATAGAAAATAACAATGACTTAAATTGAAATATATGTGCAATTATAATAATAATTGGGTATATAAATATATAATATCAATATTTCAACCAAAAATCAAATTTTATTGTAATGTGACTATAATTTTTATTGCTTATGTCTGTTTAATTCTTAGCTTTTTCACTTGATTTTTTTAAAACTTGAATTTATAGTGCACACATGTTACCAAAAACATATCCATCTAGAAGTCAAAAAATAAATAAAAGAAAAAAATTGATTGAATATATTCTTTTTATTGCAAATTGTTTTAGCAAATGAAGAATAACAGTTTTTAGTAATTATTTAATACTTATTTTTCTTATATGTTTGTAGGTAGTATACATTTTCAATACTTTAAATTATGAAAAGTCAAAAAATTGTTTGTCTAAAAATCTTATTTTTATAATATTTCAAGGGCCCTTTTTTTCTTTTCATTCTGGACCCCAAAAAGTTCAAGACCGGCCTAATACTAAGTCTCCCATATAATTCATAGCCATATAGATATCATAATGTCAACATGTGTATATATTTATGTATATGCATATCAAATCTCTCAAATATCACACAATCCAGATGAACACAGTCATGTAGATCTCATATTCCATTTAACACTTTGTTGCCACATAAGTGTTCGTAGTAAGCCACATAAAGGATAGAGAAGATATCAAATATGTGTTACTAGTACTCTTGCCCGTGCCGATGTCACGTCGTTTGTTTGAGAATTTATCAATAAATAAAACAGATATTGTAGAAATAAATTAATATTTACTTATAATTTGTATGAGTTAGATATATATACATTACACAATGAAAAGAGGAGAAAACCCAAATACCTAACAAAATAAAAAATTTTACTTCGATATTTATTTCATAAGAAAAACAAGAAATAAATATTTTATTTGTAACTATTGTTAAAATACGAAAAGAAGATTTTATTGTTTTCTCAATAACGAAAACTCGATCTTCTAGGGGTTCTTACTTTAACAACAATAGTTGGTTTGGAAACATGAGATGCAATAATTTTATCAATTATTTCACCTACACATGACACAAAGAAAATTCAAACACATTCATTTAACCAAATTTGCTGCTTCATCTACAAAACTCGAATCCTCCCACATATTATTATATAAAATCTAACAGGAGAACGAAGATGCATTTTGATCAAAATTAATCAACCATAAAAGCTACAAAAAATGACAATTAAATCAATGGAAACCAATACAAATGCCCCAACAAACGAAACCACAACAATGAGAAGATATTCAGTATTCTATAAAAATAAACTTGTGCCCGTGCCGATGGCACGGTGCCAGTATGAGCGTGATCAATGTATGAACCGAGTATGATGAAAATAAATTAATATATCCTTAAGATTTTGTAGGGGTCGTATTAATGTAAAAGTTTATAACTCATCTTAAAAGAAAATTTATAACATATCTTAAAAGAGTATAATTAAGCATCAAAAAACATTCTCTCTTTCTCTCACACACACACACACCAACCCAACACCTGTTAATTGAAATAAACTTAAATATGAAAATCTCCGCAAACAAAAACTACAAAATAAATTGAATAAGACATAGTGAACTAACAAAATACTATTTTGAAATCGAAATCACAAAGATTTTAGACCAATAAGGGAAACTAAACACAACTTTTAAGAAAATAAAGAAATTAAAATACAAATATTCAAAATTACAAAACTTAGAAACAATTTTTTTTCGGACAAAAAATAAACTGATTCAGTTAATTACGATAACAATCAAAAAATTAAAATACAAATATTTAAAATTACAAAAATTAATTACAAAACTTATGAACAATTTTTTTAATAAAAAAAATAATTTAAGCCAGACATAAATTAAATTAGGATTACGTTGATTACGATAGCAATCAATTAAGAAATTACTACTAAATATTTGTAAAACCGTAAAGGTCATTTTATTATTAATGAACTACTAAAAATATTATTTTCTTAAAAAAATTAACTTTCAAACGGGCCCTCTTTGCCTAGAACGGAAGGATTAATTAATAATTTGTATACGAAATTGTGGGCCGAAAAAACGGGTCGGACAAAAATTAAATTGATTAAGTTAATTACGATAACAATTAAAAAGAAAAAAATTTTCAAATTATAAAACTTAAGATTTTTTTTTGTATACGAAATTACAGGTCGGAAAAAAAATTAAATTGATTAAGTTAATTACGATAACAATTAAAAAGAAAAAAAATACAAATACAAATTTTCGCAACCATAAAACTGTAAAACTGGAAAACGGTAAAATATTAACTGTAAAATTGTAATATCTAGTAAAAGAGTAACTAATTCTCTAAAATAATAGTTGTAAATCATAAAAGAGTGATGAGTCATAAAAGAGTGATGAGTAGGCTGAGAGGAGGAGAGAGAAAGAGATAGAGAAGGAGTGAGAGATAAAAAAGATTGTAGAGATAAAAAAGATTGTAGAGATAAAATAGAGATAGGAAAAAAACATGATAAAAATATAATTGTGTTTGGTTAAAAGTAAAAACTAATGCTGGCTGTTTTATATTATAGATATAGATATAGTGTTCTCTTTTTTATCTATCACATACACATTTTCTCCGTACATTTTAATTTTGAACACTTTCAGTTTTATTCTTTTCGTGTTCCAGACTTGTATAGATTTTATATCATGGTAATTTAGTCATCCACCATTTGCTTGCTTGATTTTTCCTTCTCCCTCCCCACTCTCTCTATCTCTTTCTAAATGGCTTTGTTTGTGTGTATGTATATCCACTAGTATTCTTGCCGTGCCGATGGCACGGAGCCAGTTTGGAAATTTATTAATAAATGAAGAAGATAATATGGAAATGAATTAATATTTACTTATAATTTGTCCAATTTAATTATGATAACAGTTAAAAATAAAAAAAAACAAATATTTCAAATTACAAAACTTACGATTTTTTTTTAAAAAAATTATTTGTATACGAAATTACGGGCCAAAAAAATTAAAATTGATTAAGTTAATTACGATAACAATTAAAAAGAAAAAAATTAAAATATAAGTATATTTACTTATAATTTGTCTAAGTTAATTATGATAATATTTAAAATATGAATATTTAAAACTAAATTACAATAACAATTAAAAAGAAAAAAAATAAAATATAAATATATTTACTTGTAATTTGTCTAAGTTAATTATGATAACAGTTAAAACAAATATTAAAGTAAATATATTTCAAATTAAATGAATTAACTGTAAAACAATAGCGATAAAACTGTAAAACAATAACGGTAAAACTGTAAAACAATAATATAAGCGGGACAGAGAGACATTCTTTATATTTCATATATATCAATATTACATTGAAATTAATGCCCGCACATAATTTTTCGTTTAAAAATTTGACATTCATCAACTTTTTAAAAACTACAATGAAATTTTTTTAAAAAAAATTGAGAGACATTATTTGGAAATTGGTGTTGCAAAATAATTTTTTATTTAATAGCCGTAAAATCTTGGTAGCGGGTCGGAAAAAAACGGATCGGATAAAAAGATTACGATAACAGTTAAAAAGAAAAAAACAAATATTTCAATTAATTTGTATACGAAATTACAGATCGGAAAAAAAAAATTAAATTGATTAAGTTAATTACGATAATATAAAATAAATAAGTTCGCACTGAGAGTGAGGAAAATAAGGACCGTTGGATCACCGTAAAACAGTAAATCCTGATAAAAAATTATCCATAATTCCCATTTTACGGTCCCTAAAAGATTAAGATCTAAAGATATATCAAAGTAAAGTGGTAAAGTTATCCGTTTTTCCAAAACAAAACAAAACCAAACATCACACGCAAGCACTACTCCGTACACCCACCCACAACAGATCCCAACCCCCCGCGGCTCTCTATGCTAATCAAAAATAGTAAAAATCTGCATCTGCATTTCCATTGAGATTTGCTTGTTTCTTGATGAATAACAAAAGAATACAACTTAATTATAAAAGAAGAATAAAAACAGAAACTATATGTAAAGAGAAGAGAGGTTAAAATGGCTCAAGCAAAATGTCAAGACTTCCAATACAACTTCCCTCCAAACAAAAGCTTCTCCCTCTCTAATGGTCCATCTTCATGATCCACAATTTGACTATCCCACAACATCCCATCTACAATCCTCTTCACCTTCACCAAAACATCCACATCGTCTTTGATGATTATGCTCCCTTCTGGCCTCAGGATTCTGTCCATTTCAAGCAGTATATCTTCCATCTCACACCTGTAAAAACCGTTACATCCACAAATATCTCAACCACAAAATGCCTAAAAGATTTTTCCCCATATTCATTTCACACTAACATAACATTTTTGTGATTTAGAATGAAAGACTCCCTCCATAAAAATGCTCCTACCTATCTTTGTAGAGTGTAAAAACTGAATCCGCATGAATGTTTATTAGATTCGAGGATCACAAACCAGCCGGAATCAGGATTTTGGGTAGGGCAGAAAGGCGGATTCTGGGTCATTTTGCGATTAGTTTTGCAGTGCAAATGATTTTTGGGTTTCTGCCAAATAGCAATGTCACCCCTTTCTCCCAACTTTTTCCATCAAAGACTCTTGGCAACATTCTCAATTTGAGTCTGTTCTTCATTCAAGTCCTCCTTTGTTCTCTCCCAACCTTTCCAGTATTTCTTCCAGTTGATTGGTGGGCCAGAAAGGATCCAATATCCCCTAGGCCTCAGGACCTGATCCACCTCATTCAAGTAAACACCATCTATATCACGTCATGCAAACACAAAAGTCGTACCATATAAGTTGAAGATTAATGTGCATTTTAATTGTTTACATTATGCACTTGATATTAAATTACCAAATTGGCCCCAAGGAATGAGGCAACGGGAGCAATGAGCCATGTCGAAAGCTCTTGAAGGGTAAGGAAGCCTCTTGGAGGCAATGACTCCAAGCAGAGCACGAACACCTCGCTCGAGGGCAAACTGGACCTGCGAAACATGAGTATCCCTGGGAGTAAACGACATCGTCATGATGTTTCTGGACAAAAGATAGGCTCCCCAACTTGCTACCTGCATTATCAGTATTTATTAAATTCCAATTGCAACTATCAAATTTACAGTGTTGACAAAAAAAATAAAAAAAGATAATTAGACAGTAGGGTCCAAAATTGAAGTCATCTCATATTCTCATACACAGGCAAAACCAAAAAAGGTTGGCATTAAGATCCAAAAATTGGTAGTGTCTTTTTTTTTCTGACTTGTCCCCCATGGCCATTCGCCATTACTCATTTACTCCATTCTACTTTTTCAAAAGATAATCCTACTTTATAATAATCAAAATTCAAAACCAATCTCATCTCATTTTTTTTTTCTGATTTGATTTATTCTACTCTTTTCTCTTTTTCCTGTTCTGATTTACCCATCATACCTACACAAAATGCCATTTTCTGATCACATGACCAAACACAAATCAAAACTGAGCATTCAATTTTGTTTAATAATAAAATATCGTCTAATTATTAAGGACATATATTTATTTCTGCTTCTTGATAATGCTTGAAGCATTTTTTCCCTTGTAGCAGAAAAAATCCCATGTACACCTTTGTAGAGTGGTAGCATGTCATACATGTTGTGTGTAAGAATTTATAAAATGTATAGAAGCAGTTGATTGTGGTTTTCTTCCATCTGTTTACAGAACCATTTTTACTTAGAGGTGAAATTCAAGAACATCAAAACTAAGGTAAAGGGCAATATAAGAAAAATCGCATTCAACTCAATCAAGCACACGTTTGATGATTAGAAACATATTAATAACGTCAAGGTAAGTAACTTCAGGAGAAATCGTACCAGACGATGATGATTTCGCGTTGCGTTCTGTAACAGGCGTTTTTGGATCTATCTATAAGATATCAAACATCTAAATAGATATGCAAATCGGAATGAGAAACTTACCAATTTCCTTTCTTTGATCCGATTACGTGAAGGCGGTCCTTTCTTTGATCCGAGAAGCGGCGGGGGCGAAGGTCGGGAGGGGAGGGCAGTGGGTTTGGTAAAGGGGGCAATGGTGAGATTCGCCGGGGAAGAAGGGGCGAAGATGGATGAACGAAGGGGTGGTGTCGCTGGGGCCGGTTGATTTTTGGAGATGAAGAGAGAGAGGGAGCAGCCGCCTTTTTATGGAATAAAAGGAGGAGAAACCCATTGCAATTGGAATAACGCCGGAGAAATATTCGGGGAAAGGAAAGAGGAGTTGGAGTTGTACAGCGAGAGTGAGAGGGGGACGCATAGGGAGGAGTTGTGGAATCGATCTCAACCGTTTGATATAAGTATAAATATGTAATCTCAACTATTTGATATAAAGTAAAATAATCAATTTCAACCGTTTGATATAAAATAAATTAAGTAATCTCAGCCGTTGTTTATGAGACTGAGCTCTATTGTATAATAGATGGCTCTGTTCGTTTTTATGTCTGTCCCTCTTGGTATACATAAGCAAATCTCTAAAAAGTTAGTATTTATTTTAGGATGGAGAAGGTAATTAATAAGGGTCATTTTGGTAAAAAAAAAATTGAAATTCTATAACGTTATTTAGAATTAGGTAAACCTCAAAATGATCGAGCCCGAGTAAACCGCCCCCAAAATGTTTTGCATTGACTCTAGCTTCTTCCAAGAGCAGTTGTTAGCTAAATTCGTCTTATAAAACCAAATTTTCAATTCTTATTAATGAAACTACAACTAAATAGTTTTTCTTATTAATGAACTACTAAAAGTATTATTTTCTTATTAAAGAACTACTAAAAGTATTATTTTCTTAAAAAAATTGACTTTCAAATGGGGTCTCTTTACCCGATACGGAGGGTATTTGATAGACATATTTTATAAAACGAACAGTTAAAATTAAATTGATTAAGTTAATTACGATAACAGTTAAAAAGAAAAAAAACAAATATTTCAAATTACAAAACTTATCAAAAACAAATATTTAATAATAACTGTAAAACCGTGCCGGAGAAATATTTATTAATATATCAGTAAAACAATAACTGTAAAACAATAAATATCAGTAAAACAATAGCTGTAAAATCGTAAAATAATAACTGTAAAACCGTAATAGTGATGTTGTGGACTCACTGGGAAAACCGTCATTCGCACATACGAGAGCTGAGGGAAATATGGACCGTTGGATCACCGTAAAACAGTAAATCCTGACTCATTTTTATCCCAAGTCAATTGTAAGCGTGCCACACTGAGCTTTATTGTATTATAGATTGTGTTGCTCCTACAATTGCAATGTTAAACCATATCGTGCCTGATATACTCGTGATTGGTGTATCAAAGTACTGAGCTCTCCACTCAGAAAAATAGCACTAGCCAATGCGTCCTTTTGGTTATGACAATGGGGGCTACTTCCCCACTGTGGTCAATAGTGGAGGGGTGTGTGAACCGTATCTGCTACGGCGATACATTGCAACCACAAATTTGCCAGTTTGACTTATATGCAATGCACAAATATATATTTACTTGTCAATTTCAAGTAGGTAAATAGCTCTACTAAATTCACACGATTATGCATATCATTGCTATAATCACAAAATCACATAATTAGCTCATAATGAGTCTCAAAATCCCAAGTGTCATGTAAGTACACTTAAATCAACAAAAACTTTAAAAGCTAGTAAACTTAGTCAAATGGATTCTAAATGTCATAGGATCTCACCACAATATTGGTAAGATTCAATTGTTACTTAAGCTCGACTCTGTTGAGTCTTTACTACACTTTCATCCAAATAGGGTATTAATGCTATTTGCACTTATAACCCTTCTCTATATTCTCGATTCAAGCTCAACTAGGTTCTTGTTTCATTTAGAACCCTAGTTCAAGAAGTTCTCAATTCCTCCTATTAGTGAAATCCTAGGTTAATCATAACCAAAACACATCTTAGTTCAACAAGTTCATACATCAAATATCATTGAAACCTTAAAGTATTCAAGAGTAAATCATACTTCAGCTAAACATACACAATATGCTTTATAAATCATATTCATCAAGTATGGAGAATCAATCCTTAGCAAATGTCACAATTATCCTTTCAAAAGTCATAATAACAAATATGCATAGATGTTTATTTCTAGCATAAATCTAAGTTAAGTGCATACCTTAACAAATAATAAACCACTCAAGCATAGAAATCCATTTCTCTTATCAATCTAGGCTAAACCCGTAACTTAACAAGTAGCAACTCAAATAATCTCAAAAACTTCATTGATGGTCTAGGATCATTTAATAACTTAGATTATATTCACTAAAATTCATTGTAGAGTGATAATTCATCATATATTCCCAAATTCATTATAGGTCATGCATTATTCATAAACCAATTTTAACAAGTTCAAATATTGTGATCCACGCATATTTAGAAACTAGACATTTTAAGGTATTATTTACCCTTTTGAATCATTCGATTCAGATCTATAATCATCAATTTAATTATGATTATTCCAAAGACAAGTTAATTTCCAGATTCTTTGTTATAACGATCATTATGCGCATACATTTTGTAAATTCGACCAATAATTCATCATAACTCTAAATTCCATGAATCTTACATATTCTGAAAACTATATTCTTGAAACTATAATTTAGTACTTTAAAGCACTCCTTTTGGACTTGTATTCTTCACAATATGGTCACCTCAAGTCCATGTTAAAAATCTGATTTTCTATTATGACACATTCTGCCCAGTCAACTTGTAAATTCAACCATAAATCGTTCACAATTTCAATAAAGGTGATTATTGCTTAGTCTCAATCTCGACTCTTTAAACTAAATTTAAGAATTTTAAATTACTCCATTCGGACTTATATTCATCAAAATACAGCCCGTCCATGATCATGTTAGCATTTTGATTTCTAAAATAGAGTACTAAGACAGCCGTAATTCGTGGCCCATTTGAGGCACTTAAACACCTTAGAATTTAGCAAAATTTACAGGGAGTATCCTAGCATATGTAGGTAAAACATATTCAACCTGCAGAAGCCTCATCCCTTTAGTATATTTGTACCAATATTTTCCAGAAATTTATTCAAAACAAAGACTGAATTTGTATAGTTTGTTTCTCAACAAATTCATGAACAACAATTGTTCCAAATCAAGGCTTGAACACATTTAAAACTGAACACAAGACCAAAACATCACATATTAGTTCATGACTCAAAATCTTCAGATTTCAAACAAGCATGAAATCAAGTTAAAAACATGGTAGAAGTCTTCCCTAGCATGAATTCAACAACAAATATGAAGCTAACATGCAAGATAACTTAACATACAAAAATCTGGAAATTAGTAGCTTACCTTAAGCCTATTAAAAGCTAGAGGTAATGAAAACAAACCAAGGATTGTTAGTCAAGAGCTTTGATTCGGCGTGCTCGATCTCAAATCGGGTCACCGAAGCTTTGAGAAACCCTAGACCCACACCAATCTCACCTTTTCTCCCCCACACACAACCTCCCATGGAAGAGGCTGAAAAATATCAAGGGAAAATGAAGTCTTTGACTTCAACAAAGAACAAGTAAATATCTTTCTCAATTAGGGGTAGTGGAATACAAGTCTCAAGCTCCCATAGGTCAATTTTAAGTGAGATTAAGTCCCTAATTGAGGACTTAGTGCTAAAATTTTCACTTAGTATTAATCCACTCTATTTAAGGTATAATTAAGGTCTTAGGGTCAGGTTTGGTCGAATTCATTGAGGGGCTCCAAGTTAAACCAATAAACAAGACAAAACCCAAATTTCTGGAAATGTTGATAATAAGTTACTCAGTCAACTTTAAAAATGTGTCTGTACTTAAATACAAGTCTAAAAATTACACAAGAGGTATGGTTAGAAAGCCCTTGAAGTCTAGTTTCTAACGCACCAAACGGATCTCAATTCCCAGTTTTTTACAGAAAACTATGGCCAAATTACTATAGACCTATCATGGCCTACGGAAATACACAAATCGGGGAATTAAACTTACGACAACGACTACTATGAACGCTGTGGCCAAACGTAAACTTATAAACATGATTAATATGAATTTAAATACCTCCCATAAAGTACACGAAGACCTAGGATCTATCAAAGGTCACGAGCAAGAACAAAGTACGTAACATTTTATCGAGTCAAATACTTAATGGGTCTTACACCTCTAACGAATCAATCTCCATCTCCTGTTCCTCGGGACATTACCAAGGTATGGCACGTCCACAACCATACCCCTATCTCCTATGCAGAAGTAGTGGCGCAACCTCCTCCAGGGGAAAACCCTAACCAAGTTTCATGTGCTACGACTTTAACTCAACAACCAATATCATTGTCTTGTTCCAATCCTAGGCACGATCCAGCTTTGTCGTTTCTTCCTCTTCCCCCTCGCCAACCCGTGTCAATTATGAATGAACCAAGGTGTTTGTTTACACTAATGGAATTGGAGGTAGCATAACATCAGTTTAACAACACCATCAATTTAAAAATTTTGGTGGGCAGACCTCCTCTACATGTGATACATGAGCATATTGCGACAACGTGGAAATTGGTTGGCTTGTATATTGTCAGCTTGGTTGATCCAAGGCACATGATGGTTCATTTGATGAACAACGAGGATATGATTAGGGTTTTATCAAAAGAGTTACATATGATCAATTCGTGCATGTATCGATCGTTTCGATGGTCACTAGATTTTGCGTACACGAAAGACAATCCTAAAGTTGCTGTTTGGGAAAGATTGCATCACTTACCTTAATCGTTTTTCAATTCTTCCTATCTACAGAGGATTGGCAATTCGATGGGGCTTTTCGTATGAGTGGACGATTAGCATTTAGCTCTATCACATCCTATGTACGCTCGCGATTGTATTGAGGTTAATGTGTTGGTCACTCTCCTAACTCGGGCCTGGAAGGCACTACTAAGGAGCATGGATTTTGGTAGGCCAATGAGTTCGAGGGTAATATAAAGTATTGTGAAAGTTGTTGGCTTTTGGGACATTTTGAGGATGTTTACCTGAAAAAGAAACGGGGGCAAATATTTAAAAAGGGGAAAGATTTGAAAAAGACCAGGTTACCACTCTAAGAAAATTCGAACAACAATGTTGAACGAGGGCGTGACAATGCAGGTTATGACAAGGATAATGGGAAAAAATGGGAACCAAAAGTAAATCACAAAGGTGGAGAACATGGGGTTGTTTCAAATAATAAGGAAGGGGACGTTTCACATAATAAGAATGAACGTGGTAGAGTGATCGAAACTGAGGTCATAGATGTGACAGATGCAAACACGTTTGGAAATGAGCGTGGAGTGCCACTTGGGAAGCTATATGCCGAAGGGTAGTTTCAATTAGATCAGAATAGTGGGTCAGGTATATACAAGATTTTAGAAGCAACAATGGTTGATATGTTGGAAACTTAGGCATGTTTTGATGTTTTGACGGGTTGTGCACCACAGACGACATTGGTAAGGTCACGGAAAATGACTTTTGGAAAACATTTTCTTCATTTTCTAGTGTTTGGTAACCATATGAAAATGTAGTAAAAATAAAAGTTTTTGAAGCCTTCTTTTTAGGAAAATGACTTACGGATTCATTTTTCATAAGTCATTTTCCAAATGTTCGAGCTCCCCTCCGCCCTCTTCCACAATTACACATATTTACATACACACACAATATTTTACTCAATAAATAAATTGTTTAGAAATATAATTGGAGTTTGTGCACATTATTTATAAATTATAAATTATAATTTTAATAAATACTCACTACGTCATAAAATTAATGTCCACTATATTATTTAGGGACGTCCTAAATATTATCAATTTTATTTTTGAAAACGTTTTTTTCATTTCAACTACCATTTTTTTAATTGTATTTGTGAGATTGAAAAAAGATGGACCTTATCGATTTGACACCATTAATGATAAATTGAGGATTACTAAATGAAAATTACTTAAAGTTAAACATTATTTTATATTCAATATGAGAATTAATATTAGAATATACGTTTTGTATTTATTCATATATTGTTTTCCGTAACATTTTTTGTGTGTTTGCAACACATCCGAAAATGTTTTTCGGCATATTTTCAAAAGATTTACCAATAGAAAAAAAAGACATACGTAAGCTTTGTTTCTTTAATTTTTTAAAAAAAAAATGGAAAAACATTATGCTACAAAGGAAGGGTCTCGTCCGACGTAATTGGTCTTGAGCCCTCGATTTCATAGGGACGACCCTGAGCGAGAGACAACAAATGTGGAAAAGCCTATAAAAATAAGTGTGTTACATAATTATTTTTTCGCTTTGGTAGAAGATGTAGACAAGGACCAAAGTCTTTTGCTTTGGTAGAGGGCTTTGGACCTCGTAACTATTGTGATGACTTGTTTGATTTAGAAGAGATATGGGATCTAAAAGTAAGATTTCGCCCCAAGGCATACTCGTTAGTTGGTTCGAGCAGCAAGGGGATAAGTTAAATAACTAGTCAGCCTCCTTCGATGACTTAACGTTCTTCCCTTCTTCAGGTTCAAGAGCTAAAGTTTTTCAACAACAGTGTCGTAAACTTGTCAAAAAGATGAAGGTTAAAGCCTTTTGCTTAGACAATAAGGGCTTGTTTGATAGTCGGACAATGATAAGTAGTATTATTAATCTCAGTACTATTAGTGTCCTCGCTATTAATCGTCATTTGTATATCCGGGATAGTTTTAAGATTACAAATGTTAATCCTAATTTTTTTTAGTGGGGGCGCTAATAATACCATCCTCCCCATTGGCATTAATAGTGAGGGGATATTGACTTTATCTGGATAACTCGTACTATTAGTCCCAACCACCTATTGCGTACCAAACATCAGACAACTCGGCTTATTAATCATATCTATTCTTAATCCTAGCTATCAAACGGTACCTAAGAGACTTACGAGGGCGTTTAAAGCCAAACAGTGATGGTCGCTACACCAGAATCAATAGTGGTTACTCTTTTACGCTCTATAACAATTGCTTTTGGGCTTTTTATAAAATGTTTTTGATTTCCTGTTTGTTAGAGGTAAGGCTTCTTGGTTGTTTGACCCGTGAGTTGTCCCCCACTATACGTTGATCAAGCCCCATACTGACACCGTGTCATAGGCACGTGCAAAAAATCTAATTTCATTTCGAATCGGTCCTCAAGTGAAGAATTGAAGTCCCTTTGTCTCTTCTCCTTTGACGATCAACTTCACTATGTTCATTGATCCATCATGTATGAAACAAATAGGAGGGAACTCTATCCATGAAGCCCTACGTCATCAACTTTTCGGGAAAGTGAAAGAAAATGTTCGATCCTACTAAGAGCAGGCCCAACGGCTAATCTAATCGGTATCTCCCTCCAATCTTCTTCTCCAAGAGAGATTCTAAATGAATCTTAAAAAAATCATCCAAAGATTTTTGGTGAAAAAAATCACGGGAAAAACCCAATCCACTCCAAGGTCTCTCTCCATGTGTCATCACGTGAGTGGTTGATATTTTTTCCCATTGTCCTTCTTGACCAATTTTTTTTAGCCAAAACATTTTTTATTTTGTTTCCTGAATTAAAATACACATTTTTACATATAAATAGAAATTTGGTTTGTTTCATTTGAACATCAGAAAAATTTTCTATGATTTTTTAAAGTTTCTAGTCATTATTAATGGAGATAAAGATGTCGGAGTATGTAAATGTATTCGATTTTGTGACACCATTAGAAATGTTTTTTTTTGTTTTGAATCAAATAAGTATTTAATGGATTATTTAATTAGTTTTTAATAAGTTGTGCCTAATTTTTGGTTTGATTTGAGTATCTCCATTGTACATAGTCTAAAGGGGTACATCTCCTCGGAAAAGATATTTCTCGGATGTTACATGTAAACTTTTATAGAAATTTCACAATACTACCCCCTTCGTTTTTAAATAATCTTTCTCTTTAACTTGACACATCGTTTAATAAAAAGTAATTGAATGTATTATAAATATGGGTGTAAGCTGTGATTTTTTTTAATGTCCTTGAACATATGACCATAATTAAAGTAGGCATAAAAAGTAACGATAAAGTGATTAAAACATTTTTTTAAATAAAAGTTTTGAAAAAAAAATAATTATTTTAGAACGACAAAAGAGAAGGAAGATGTTAGAAAGTGAGGGAGTATTAATTTCATGAAATTCACAACAATCCATGATACCTAAAATTTTAGGGCACATAATTTTCACATAAACAATAGATTCATGGATAAGAATTTCAAAAATAATACTCCCTTTGTTTTGAAATAATTGTTCTCCTTTTCTTTTTCGTTCGTTTTAAAATAATTGTCTTCTTTTAAAATTTTACTTTTTACGAAAATACTTTTACCACTTTACTCTTAATTTTCTACCTACTTTAATTATGACCATATGTTCAAGGGTATTAAAAGAAATCACACATTTTATCAATATTTATAAGGACCTTGGTAGATGGTCAAGAATCAAACAAATACCATTTTGCACTTACCCCATTCACAAGGTTCGTTAAACTACCCGGTAGTAATATTTTAAACGACCAAAACCAAAAACCCACTGCAATCTCTATCGATTATCACTGATAATGGCCGATTCCTCACCTACTACGCCCTCTCTCCCTCACTCTCAAAACCCCCAAACCCCAAACCCAAAAACCCACCTCAATCTCACTTTAGATAAAGCACAAGTACGTGATTAAGCCTATCGTATCTGTTTGGAAGAACTAGAGGTGACAATTTGTTATGAATAGAAAAAAGAAGAGAAACTGCAGAGAATAATTAGAGTAAGGATGGGACAACTTTCTTCATTCATACCTTACTCGAAGGAAACAAAGCTATTTAAACAAGTGGAAATAAACTAACTAATGGAGGGAAACTTTCGTGCATGATCCCCACTACAAATAAACTGACTAATCCCACTACATATAACTTTCTAACATCATGGTCACTAATAACTGGAGGCTAATTGCTTTGGAATACTATAACCATATCATTCCTCCTCTCTTTGTGCATCCTTGTCCTCAAGGTTTGAAGTCTGGGTAAGTCTTCGCGAAGCGTCGCTCATGTTCCCAAGTGGCATCTTCAGATAAAGCACCATGCCATTTGACGAGAATTTTGTGCCGGGGTTGGTAAGTACCTTTGCGAACGGTGTGACGATCAATGATTGCTTCAGGTTGAGGAAGTAAGATGGCATCATCAGAGGAGGTAGGTGGAAGGGGCCCTGACAACGGTGTGTGTACTGTGCCCAAGTGTTTACGGAGCAGACTCATATGGAAAACAGTATGGATTTGAGCTGTAGAGGGTAGATCCAAACGGTATGCAACACTTCCAATGCATTCCAAAATGCGATAAGGGCCGTAAAAATGAGGCGCCAACTTCATAGAAGATCAGAAGGTGACCAATGTTTGACGGTACGGCTGGAGCTTCAGGTAAACATAATCGCCGACAGAGAAGGAAACTTCACGCCGCTTTTGGTCTACTTGGGACTTCATACGTTGATTGGCCAAGCTAAGATTGTATTGTGATACATTCAGAATGGTAGCTCGATCGCGGAGATAATCATCAACAACTGGGAGGTTAGAGAAGCTTGGAACATAATCGAGAAGGCGGGGCGGAGGGACACCTTAAACAGCCTCAAACGGAGTCATTTTGGTGACCGAGTGTAACAAAGTATTATAACTAAATTCTGCCCAAGGAAGCCACTCGGTCCATTTGCGAGGTTAGTCGCCGGCAAAGCAACATATGTATTGTTCCAAGGTGCGATTGACGACTTCAGTTTGCCCATCCGTCTCAGGATGATAACTGGAGCTCATACACAACCAAGTGCCTTGTAACTGAAATAACATCCTCCAAAAAGTGCTGATAAAGACCTTGTCACGGTCACTCATAATCGTTGCCGAAAACCCATAAAGGCGAACTATGTTAGTGATAAAAGACTTAGCGACTGTGAGAGCGGTGTATGGGTGTCGTAGTGCCACAAAGTGTCCATACTTGGACAAACGATCCACGACAACCATAATGACAGAAAACCCTTGAGAAGATGGCAACCCTTCAATGAAGTCCATGGAAATATAAGTCCAAATCTTGGTTGGAACTGGAAGAGGCTGAAGCAAGCCGACGGGTTTCATGCTGTCTGTTTTAAATCGTTGACACGTATCACAACGACGCAAAAATTCCTTCACATCGCGTTGTATGTTAGGCCACCAAAAACTACTCTTGACTCTGCATAGTGTCTTAAGGAACCCAAAATGTCCACCGACTGGAGTTGAATGACAGTCTACAATTAATTGTGGAACTAAAGGGGACCGTGGACTTAAATAAATTTTTCCGTGGATGAACCAAACCCCATCCTGTTGCTGGAGATGAGACTTAGAAAGACTTTGGTAAAAAGGGTCGGAAACAGTCTCGGCCTGAAGTTGTGACCACCACGCTGCCCGCGGTGCTGAGAGGGACGTGAGATGGAATTCTACCTTGCGAGATAATGCATCGGTAGCTTGGTTTTCCGCCCCTTTCTTGTACTTGATGTCATAATTGTAACCCATCAGTTTTGGAAGCCAGCAGGCCTGTGCCGGTGTTGTAATCCGCTGTTCCAACAAATATTTGAGGCTGCGTTGATCGGTGCAGATAGTGAACTATCGTCCGAGAAGATATGGCCGCCACTTCCGAATAGCTTTAACAATTGCTAACATTTGTTTCTCATATGTAGACAAGAAAAGGGCTGAACCCTTAAGGGATTCACTGAAGTATGCGATGGGCCTATTACCTTGAGTCAAGACAACGCCGATTCCTCCGCCACTAGCGTCACTCTCGATGATGAATTGTTTCGAAAAATCCGGAAGGGCCAGGACAGGAGACGAAGTGAGAGCTGCTTTTAACTGTACAAAGGCCTGTTCCACCGAAGCAGTCCAATTAAACCCTTCTTTCGATAGGAGTTGATTAAGCGGTGCGACAATTTCTCAGAAATCGCGAATGAATTTATGGTAGTACCCGGTGAGACCTAGAAAGCCACAGACTGCTTTGGGTGTGGAGGGAGTTGGCCAATCCTGGATTGCTTGAATCTTGGTAGGATCAACTGCTACGCCATCTTTGGAGATGATATGGCCCAAATAGTCAACCTGTGAGACTCCAAATCTGCATTTTTTTTCCTTGACATAGAGTTGATTAGACTGAAGGATAGAAAAAATAGTGTGGAGATGTTTAAGATGATCCTTCCAAGTAGCAGAATAGATGAGAATATCATTAAAAAAAACTAAAATAAACCTTTGAAGATATGGTCGGAAAAGATCATTCATGAGACCTTGGAACTAACTGCTTTGGAATATTATAACCATATCACAATTTTTGCCCACGCCTATTTGTCCATCCAGACTACCTGATAAATAATGGGTATGAACGCACACAAAATTTTAAGTGGGCACAAATAGGCATGCCCATTTGAGATCATTAATTATGATGGGCTAAATGAGCAGCCACTTGAACACCCATGCTAAAACACATTCTCCCTTTGGTAACTGCTTTCACACAGTCTATTTGAATTATGTAAAGAGACTCTCTCTCCCTATTGGACCGATGATCGCACCTAAAAATTGAGATAGGAAAATGGCTGGCAGGGCCGTTGATAGGGAATTGCCCGTTTTGTTAAGGGAAAAAATATTGGCCTTCTAAGACAGTGGAATGATAGACAAGTAGAAATAACAGTTTAATGCTTAGAAATGAAAGATGGAGGTAGAAAGAGAACTTTGATATTAACCTGGGAGCTTTGCACATTATGAGCGTCAAAATCTCTCAATGTATTAGTCCCTTTTCCATAAAAATTAACGTGTCGTAAAAGTAAAATTAAAATCTAACCACAAAATAAGAGATTGAAATGAGGTTACAAAAACAAAAATACAAAATCGTCTCAAGAGGATGAGGAAAAATACAAAAATACATATTTATTTTTTCTTTTCTTCGTGAAATTAATGTTTTTGTAAGTTTGAGTATTTTTTGTTAAATAAAATGATTTTTTTTTTGTAATTGTTGTGTTTATTTGATAATTTTGTGTTAATGAGTAATGGACGCCCGTGCCCATTTCTTTTTCGCCCATATATGCTCATGTTATTAAATGGACACTTCGTCGCCTGCCCGTTTGAGCCCATTGCCCATATGGGCACTGCCCATACCCACCCGTTTGCCAACTCTGGAAAAAACCCAATCTGATACGATATATGTTTTGGTTTTCGTTACCTTCCCCTGTTTGGAAAGTCAAGTGTTCAATGGGTACAATTTTGTTTTTTCTGTCTAATTTAATGGGTACAATTTTGTTTTTCCGTTGTACTCGCAATCAAATAGAAATGTTGAAAGAAGTCCTATTGTCGGGTATCGATCTCTTCTATAACTGTCTTTCCTTTCATACTTCTAGGCGGAAGCATTCGAATTTTTTGTGATTGCTCCATCAAGATGTTGTGTACAGAGAGAAAAAGATGGATTGTGTGTGGGGGGAGAGAGATGGGTTATGTGTGGTGTGGGGAGAGAGAAGATGAGTTGTGTGGTGAGAGAAAAAATGGGTTATGTGTGAGCGGAGAAAGATGGGTTGTGTGTGGGGAGAGAGAAGATGGGTTGTGTGGTGAGAGAAAAGATGGATTGTTTGTTTATCGGTAAAGTTTGGTCGTGAAGGTCGTGTGAGAGAATAAATCAGTAAAGTCCCTAAACCCATTAAGGGTATATTAGATATTTTGACGTTGATAAATATCAAAAAATTTCCTTAAATTACCTTTTTGATTGGACAAAATATGGTTGCATATCTTATTGTATTTATAATACAATTAACTACTTTTTATTAAAGATGTATCAGGTAAAAAAAACAATAATACTAAAGGAAAGGAGTAATTGGCCGGTGTGAAGCAAAACCTTATTCACTTTCTCTTTTCTATCTACACGTGTCTTGTCTTACACTATTAGAAAAAGGTTTGCAACAGCACCACAATTTATTACACAGAGGAAGAGGGAGCCATTGTCCCTTTTTATACCCCAAGTTGTAAGTCTTTTATTCCAGATTGTAAGTCTTTTATTTCAAAAGTGAGTTTTTGGGTTAATATCAGTTTTGATGCCCCAACTTTACCTGTTTTTCAATTTTCATATCTATCGTACCTAGGCAATCAAATTAAATCCAAACGTTTCCAAAATCGATTAATTTCAATCACAATCGTTAACTGGTCGTTAAGAACTAACGGCTGACCTGCTATCCTAGGTCGGAAACCGACAACTGGCTTGGCAACCGATTAAATGCTGATTCCTATCAAACTTTATCACCACAATCATCCATCAACACCTACCATGTCCGGCCAAGCCCCTCCAAAGTCGTACCGGATCTTACTTGAATTTTTGATAGCCACAATTCCAAGAGAATTGAAGGCCTTACGCTTTCATTTCCACTGAGATTCTCTTCTATGTATATTTGATCAAAAAAAGAAAAGAAATACAGTCAAAGCAAAAACGGGAAACTCACCACTGCTTCCGGCTGTTGATTCCTATAGTTCCAGATTTGGTTGAGTCATCTTCTGATTCTATTGTACAGTGGCTAAAAGGTCTGCGTGCCGATTAGTGTGGCAACTATCTTAGAATCAAAGTTGTTTAGAACTGTTTAGTGTTAGTTTAGGTGCGGACAAGCAGACGTCTACAACAGCCTTGGAAGAACAGCAGACTTTGAAGTCTGCTCAAAGAGCGAAAAATCAAGAATAGCCAAATCATGAAATTATGACACGTATAGACCTATCTAGATATTTTTGAAAATATCCAGTCATAATGTCTTCATCGGATTTCACTTTAAAGAAGTCAACTCTACATGCTGACAACTGTCCAGACTGTCTCCTGAAACATGAAGTCTGAAGATATTACCCTTTTTGGCTAAGAAGACTTTCTAAGCCGCAACGCCTGCAATCTGAAACCTTACTCTAATTGGGAATGTCCTCTCTGTACACACTGCATCTCTGATGACTGTGGCTCTTACATCTCCCAAAGCGCCGAATTGCATTCAATGCAATAGAACGTTGGACACGCTCCTCTCTCGCCTCCCAACGGTCCAAAAGATCTCTCTGGTATTTATTCAAGTTTTGAAGATCTGAAGAAACAACTCTTGCGCATTAAACACTCAAGCCTCATCTTCAACACTCAAGCATTCAAGAGATCAAAGGACAAGAACTAACACTTCACCAAACTTCCTGACGCTGCAGATCTGCCAGTCTTAAATTTGTTTCAGCTTCATCTAGTTTGTCTTTAAAAATTGTTCTTTACTTTAGCACGTGTGAGAACAATTAATCCTTGATTGTTCCTCTCACCATTATACACTTGGTTAAAAACTCATTTTGTACACGATCCATTAGAGATCTTACTCATAAACCTAGTGGATAAACAAGTGCACTTTTAAAATCCAAAGCTAACCACTTTGGTAGTGGACGTAGTACTATTCACAAGCGCATTTAACCACTTCAAAACGCCGGTTCGTCTGATCTGTTCTTATAATTTCTATTAACTGCTTATACTGATCTAGAACCTCTTCTGAATCTGTACTACTTAAGCAGATCTCTAGTCAGTTTAGAACCTCTTCTGTTTCCGTTGCTTTAACACTTCTAGTTAAATCATTTTAAGAAATCATTAAGAAGTGTTTATAAAAAGTTTTTATAAAAACATAACTAGGCTATTCAACCCCCCCCCTAGCCTAGATTGAGCCTATTTTGGGACCAACAAATCAACAATTGGTATCAGAGCTTAATTTTTTGAAAATTCATTTTTCCAAGCTTAACCTCTTGTGAATAGATCCTATGGCTCACTATATGCTGCCTACTTCGAATACCAGCCACGTCCCAATATTGGACGAAGGCCACTTCGAAGTCTGGAAAGATAAAGTTATGAGATATATGAACTCTATTGACAATCGTTTGTGGCAATGTGTTCTAACAGGTCCTTATATTCCAATGAAACCCAACCTACTTGCCGAAGTAGCCAGTGGACCTCCCGAGATACCTAAATCCATGAACGAATGGACAGACGAAGAAAGGAGGCTCGTTGAACTCGACAAGGAAAGCTATTCACATCATATCCACTGCTGACACAAGCACATATCAACAAATCATCGATGCAAACCGCCAAGGAAATGTGGGAAGCCTTGGTGGAATATCTTGAAGGAGATCTGCCCACCAGAGACAACAGAAAGTATAACTACATTCAACAATTCGATTCCTTCAGAAAAGATCCTAAGGAGACTCTACGACAAGCCTATGACAGATTTTGTGAGGTAGTAAACAGTTGTTATTCCTTAGGAAAAGAATATAGTGTTAAGGAAGTGAATATGAGATTTTTAGCTTCTCTAGGAAGTTTGTGGCATGTTAAAACCACTGCTATAAAAGAGTCCAAAGACTTGAACTCCATGCACCTCGGAAGTTTGTATGCGAGTTTAGCTGTCTATGAGCAAGAATTGCTTCAAGCTCAAGAACAAGACAAACATTTTAAACTTCCTTCCTTTTCTGCTATCTCTCAGGAAATTCCTGCCCAAGAAAATAAACCATCTACTTCTTCAAATGAAAATGAAATTCTTTCTGACGAGCAATTTGCCATGTTCGTTAAGAAATTTCAAAAGTTCTCAAAATTTAACAAAAAGAAGGAAGCAAACCAAACAGACTTTCGTAAAGTCCGCCGAAAAGCTCACAAAACAATGAGTTAGTTTGCTACAACTGCAGAAGCCTGGTCACTTTGCTTCTAAATGTCCTAAGCCAAAATATGAAGCCTATAAAAGGAGACCATCTAAATCATTTTCTAAACATAGAGGTCTACTGGCTGAGGACTTAGAAGAAAACCATGTATCTACTTGGTTTGAAACTGACTCTGATAAGGATGATAATGATGACTCACCCGAGCAGGCACATATTTGCCTCGTTGCTCTAGAGTCACCTCCCACCTATGACTCAGATAGTGAAGTTAAATACTCTCCTTTCCAAGCTAACATTGAACAATCTTCTGAAGAGCCTTCAAAAGAAGAAATCCTCAAGGATGCTCAAGACATGCTAGAGGAATTCAATGAATTTAGAAAGGCCTATGTTAAGTTAGCTAAAAGTCATGAGAAGTCGAACCGAGAAATCCATATTGCCGAAGCCGAAGTTAAAAACTCTCCATGGAGTCCAAAGAAAGTATCAAGTTAAAAGAAGAGAACATATTTCTCAATGAAAAGGTTGCCTGCCTTATTGATCATGCCAAAGAGATATCTGCTGAGAAAGATGAGTTGCAAAAGACCATCAACTCATGGAATAACTCAACGACAGTCTTTGATCAAATTCTTGGAGATCAGAAGCCCTCAACGGATAAATCTGGGCTAGGATTCTCTAAAAGCACTTCTGGCGCAACCTCTGAACAGGAAAATGAACATTTTACAGTGAATAGTAGTAATGTTCCTGCACAATATCAGAAACCTAACAAGGGTAAAGAAGGAATTGGTTATACTGCTACTCCTTATAAATACCCTAAGGTTCAAATTATCAAGAACAATGAAGCTTTGAAAGCAAAACAATCATCTGGCTGAGAGAAATCGCTAAAGGTGGTGCGACTCAACGGCCCTCCACCAAAGACTTCGTGAAAGCAAAGGTCAGCTTGCTTTCAAGGCCTACTTAAAAGTCTACTCAAACCTATCGATTCATCAACAAGATTACAGATGGTGCCGCTGCTACACGTAATGTTGATACCAAGCTTAAAGGCAAAATGTATGAGGTATCTAAGTCTACTACCAAAGAATGTTCTTTTGCTAAAGCAAAGACCGCAACTCAAGAAGCCTCACACGATGCCCTAAGCTTGTCGTTAACAAGACCGCTAAATCAAAAGTCGCCGATAAGAAAATGTTCAAAAACCTTTCAATACCCAAAGATGATCAAATAGACTTCGTAATTTCCATCACTGTACCTTTGCAAATGTTTTGGCCACTTGGTCCATGAATGTCTGCTGAAATCCATCATGAAGCTTGCTGGATCCCCTATTCCAAAAATTAGGCAAGTATGGGTTCCAAAAATACGCTAACCATTTGGACCCATAAGAAAAATAAAAGGGACCATGATTTTCTTACCTTTACATCTCGTGTGCTTCATGGTTGCTTCAAGTTCGAAAAGAAAGATGTATGGTATCTAGATAGTGGTCGCCAAGACATATGACCGAGAATCTTGCCTCTCTCTAACATCTCTCAAGCGTAAGGTCCTCCACCATCTTTGGAGACAATGCTAAAGGAAGAACAATTGGCTACGGATCCATCATTCGAGGAAATCTCTCCATTGGGAAAGTCTCTAGTAGAAGGCTTGAAACATAATCTTCTCGAGTATTTTCACCCGTGATAAAGGACTTATCTGTCAATTCTCCTCAAACAGATGTGATATCAAGGATCCAGTCTCCTGCTCAATCCTGGTAACTGGACATAGACAAGGGAATGTTTATGTGATTGATTTAAATGCCTACGGCAAGGCTGCTAACTTATGTCTTGTGGCAAACTCTGCTCAAGACAAAAGCTGGTTGTGGCATAAAAGACTCAGCCATTTGAACTTCAAATATCTCTCTAAGCTATCCAAAGAAGGTCTAGTTAAAGGATTGCCAAAGGTCTCTGCTGATCATGATCGTGCTTGCAAAGCTTGTCAACTGGGAAAGCTTTCAAAAACATCTTTCAAGAGCAAACCAAGACTCGCAACATCGAGACCCTCGCAACTTCTCCACATGGATCTCTTGGACCGCTCACTACTATTAGCTATGGTGGCCACGATACACGCTAGTAGTAGTGATGATTATACAAGATATACTTGGACAGAGATGATGTCTTCTAAAGACCACACATACGATCTTCTCACAGCTTTGTTCAGAAGACTGCAAACGCAGAAACTAGATGAAATCAGTGACGTTAGATCAGACAATGGTACTGAGTTCACAAATAATGAAATAGCAAAGTACTGTGATGATCATGGCATTGGTCATAATTTCTCAGCAGTAAGGACACCACAACAGAATGGTGTAGCTAAAAGAAGAAACATAACACTTATCGAAGTGCTAAAACTATGCTTGTCAAGCAAAGCTACCCAAACATCGCGTAAGCCATCAACACGCCTTGCTTCACTCGAAATAGATCGTTGATCAACAAATTTCACGGTAAAACACCCTATGAACTTTGGAGAGGTAAAGCCCCAAACATTGATTTTTTAAAATCTTCTATTGTAGTGTTTCAGTAGTCTACAATGGTAATGACTACGTATAAATTTGATAACAAAGCCGATGAAGGTGTATTTCGGGCTATGCTTTACACTCTAAGGCTTACTGTGGTTTTCAACAAAAGATCATTAAAAATAGTTGAATCGCTCATGTCTCATTTGATGAATTTGATTTATTAGAGCCACATTTGGCTCCAAATGTTGCCGATGATTTGTTAATATTGAGACAGTACCTCCCAACCATCATCCTCTCATATACCTAATCCATCACCAAAGAACTCAATCAAATATCCCCGACCATCATTTCTTATCAAATGGGTCACCGAAGACTTCAACCCCGCTCAAGAGAACTCAAACCCATAACCCTTTGTTTTCGAACCCGAAAATCCTCTTCCTCAACTTACCTGAATCAAATTCGAACAAAATACTCATCAAGACACACCGATCTTCCTTCTAGTCCTCCTTCGAATCTTGTCATGAAGAAACAACAATAAATCATCACATTCCTCGCTGTCACAAGAACATGTAAAGACCATCCAATCTCTCAAATCATTGGTGACATTCATGTTGATGCGGTACGGAATTTAAGATCTTCAAAAATGAATGTATGTTCTCAGGCCGCATTCGCTTTAAGAATATGAGCCAAAGAAGATCGATGAAGCTCTTCAAGATCCAAGTTGGTTGGAAGCCATGCAAGAAGAACTTCAGCAATTTGAACGATAACAAGTATGGAAGCTAGTTCCAAAACCTGCTAATCATACTATCATTGGCACAAAATGGGTGTTCAGAAACAAGAAGGATGAAGATGGGAACATCATTAGAAACAAAGCAAGACTTGTTGCACAAGGATATCGCGAAGAAGAAGGAATCGACTATGATGAAACGTTTGCTCCAAAGAGCAAGACCGAAGCTATCGTAATCTTCTTAGCCTATGCTACATACAAGGACTTTGTGATATATCAAATGGACGCCAAGAGCGCATTTCTAAATGGTGATCTTCAAGAAACGGTTTATGTTGCTCAACCTCCGTGCTTCGTGGAAAAGGAAAGAGACTCATGTCTACAAGCTAAGAAGGCCCTCTATGGTCCCAAGAAAGCTCCTGCCTAGTATGAAACTCTATCCAAATTCTTAGTAGAACAAGGATTTGTGCGAGGAAAGATAGACACCACTCTTTCATTCTCAAGCACAAAGGACACTCTCTCGCAGTTCAAATCTATGTCGATGATATCATCTTCTATTCTACAAACGAAGTCATGCAAGCGATTCGAAACACTCATGACCGGAAAATTTCAAATGAGTATGACGGGAGAACTCACATTCTTCTTGGATCTTCAAATTCAACAATCCAACAAAGGAATATTCATAAGCCAATCCAAGTATGCTAAAGAACTTGTCAAAAAGTTTGGATTGGAAATGGCAAACACCTTCGATACACCAATGGCTGCTAAATGCAAACTTACAAAAGACTTACAAGGAAAGAAAGTTGATATCACCCACTATAGGGATAATCGGATCTTACTCTATCTCACCGCCAAACAGACCGACATAGTGTATGCTGTTGGGTATGTGCTAGATTTCAAGCAGCACCCTCATGAGTCACATCTTCTTGCAAGCAAAAAGAATCATTAAGTATGTATCGATACCACCAACTTAGGTATCACGGTATCCGGGAATCCTCTTTCAACTTAGTTGGTTACTCGATGCCGACTATGTCTGGCTGCCAAGTCCACGAAAAGCACTAGTGGAACTTGTCAATTTCTGGGAGACGAGACTTTGTCTCTCTCAAGCAAGAAACAATCGGTTTCCAACTCCACCACTTAAGCGGCATATACATAGCCGCCGCCAACCGCTTTGGATCAAGCAATGTTGGTGGATTACTTATTATCAAAGTAGTAGCATTGCCCAATCATGTGTGATAACACCAAACAATCTCGATCACCTACAATCCTCGTGATGCATTCCAAGACAAAGCATATCGATGTTC
>CM028378.1:88545953-88598243 GCA_013146195.2 Codonopsis lanceolata | reverse complement strand
ACATATATACAAACATACAAATAATAATCTGAATCAACCAAGGTAATACTCATAATTCTCTCAATTGGCTTGATCTTCGGCTCACCATTCACAATGGGGGTCATTCTTTTACTTCTTTCTTCATTCAATAGTGAGTTAGTGATGGTTTGTAAAGCTTATTCAATACTTTGTACCCTGGTGTTATATCTAAACTAGTTTTAATTAAATTATAATCAAATAAAAAGAAGATTATAAATAAAATTTTAAAAAAAATGATGAAGGGGCATAAATATAAGAGCAAAGACTTGTAAAGGGGCGGTCTTCTGGATCCTAAATCGTAAAGGCGAGCCCCATTACAAATTCGCGGGTTAACAAATATGTTAACAATAACCACAAAAACAAGCGGCCAGTTGGTAATAAGAGTGGAACTTAGGGCTTCCCAAAAAGCCTGGTTCGAGGTTTGATTCCCCCCAGCTTTATCATTATGTTTTTAATGCTCATTTCCCCTATTTGCTCCGGTGCTCCTCCACTTTCAATGTTTGCCGTTGAATTCCCACGCCTTGCAATTTAATCTTTGTCGGCTCGTTAGCATCAATTGTCTTAGGATACTTGACGGATCCCAGGCTTTTGATGAAATGCTAAATGATGTGACACATTTTAATGTTAAAAGTGACACTATAAATGAAAATTAGAGGCTTCCCCATGGTGGTTCAAGGTTCGATTCCCCCCAGCTTCATCATTATGTTTTTAATGCTCATTTCCTCTATTTGCTCCGGTGCTCCTCCGCTTTCAATGTTTGCCGCTGAATTCCCACGCCTTGCAATTTAATCATTTGTCAACTCCGTTAGCATCAATTGCCTTGGGATACTTGACAGATCCTAACGGACTATGATGAAATAATAAATGATACATTTAAAACCAAACGTCACACATTTTAATGTTAAAAGTGACACTATAAATGAAAATTTATTACAATTCTTATTAAAATACAAAGTGACACTCTTAATACTAAAAAGTGACACTCTTAATACTAAAACGTGACACTCTTAAAATTAAAAAGTGACACTCTTAATACTAAAAAGTGACACATTTTATACTAAAAAGTGACACTCTTAATACTAAAAAGTGACACTTTCAATACTAAAACGTGATATTTTCAATGCTAAAAAGTAATATATTTAATTCTAAAAAAAATGACATTTTTAATGTTATAAAATAACACTTTAATGTCAAACGTAATGATTTTTATTTATAAAAAAAATGAGACACTTTTCAAAGTGAAAGTAACACATTTAAGACTAAAAGTGACATATTTAAGCCCAAAAAGTAACAATTTTTTAGGGAAAAATTATAATTTTCATTAAAAATATAAAGTGACACTTTCAGAGCCAAAAGTGACACATGTTATACTATAAAGTGACACTGTTAATATTAAATGTGTCACTTTTTAGCATTGAAAATATCATGTTTTAGTATTAAATGTGTCACTTTTAGCAGTCAACATTAGTTTTAAAATAACATTTTTTAGTATTAAATGTGTTACTTTTTAGTATTAAGAGTTTCACTTTTTAGTATTAAATGTGTCACTTTTTAGTATTAAATGTGTCACTTTTTAGTATTAAGAGTGTCACTTTTTAGTATTAAGAGTGTTACTTTTTAGTATTAAGAGTGTCACTTTTTAACATTAAAAGTATTACTTTGAATTTTAATGAGGATTATAATAAATTTCCCTTTATAGTGTCACTTTCAACCTTAAAATGTGTCACTTTTGTCTTTTCAAGTGTCACGCTTTGGCTTTAAACGTCATTTTTACCATTTCGTTAAAAGTCATTAAGGTCAAGTATTAAATGTGTCACTTTTTTAGTATTAAAGGTATCACTTTTAAGATAAGAGTCTTACTTTTTAGTATTAAATGTCTCACTTTTTAGCATTAAGAGTATTACTTTGAATTTTAATGAGAATTAAAATAAATTTCCTTTTATAGTGTCACTTTCATCCTTAAAATGTGTCATTTTTGTCTTTTCAATGTGTCACGTTAGACTTTAAACGTGTCATTTAACATTTCGTTAAAGTTCATTAAGATCCGTCAAGTATCTCAAGGCAATTGATGTTTAAAAAGCGCTGCTGAGATTCGAACCATTGACCATCCCAGCGCTTCTTTCAAACTTTAGCAAGATGCTGGGAACCAACTCAACTATCACATTTTTGTTATCTCTTGTAACATATTATTTATTTATTATGACTCGCGAATTTCTAAATGGGGCTCCGTCTTATGGATAAAGATCCGTAAGACGGTCTTACAGGAGACCACCTCTAAATTATATTGGTATAATTCGGTGTGATAATTACAACTCAAAACCCGTTAACCTACCCAACTCGGTTTGAAAATTACCTAATTCAACCTAACCAGTTAATTTTTTGGGTCGAAACCAGTTACCTATTTCGACAAAAAAAAAATTGTGGGTCAGGCCCGTTACCCATATTTTTGCTATATAAGTGTAGGGAAAATGTGGGTTAAAATGGGTCGACCCGTTAAATTTTGAATTATAATGAGACACGATCCGTTTCGACCTAACCCACTCAATCATCAGCGTATAATTGATATCATTTAATCCATTATTTTATAAATTATTTAAGTCATTTTCTCGTTCATAATTTTATGGAGTTTAATAATTGATTTTTTTGTTATAAAAATTTAAGATCTTAAGTAATATAAATAGTAATTCAGATGTATATTCTTTTCTATATAACATATAGATTTATAAAATATTTATAATTTGTGGTTGGTATCTACTACTATGATTTAATCGTATATATTCATATGATTTACCAATAAGTTATAATTAATTGTGGTTATTTGTAAAAATAAATTTTTTTTTGATATTATAATTTCAGATACAATGAAAGAAACATAAAAGTTTCAAATAGAAACAAGTCATATATGAAGATTTTCATATCAGGCTTTTTATAATTAATTGTGGTTATATTTTATTTTGTAATCACATGTATTCAATGAACATGATTCTTATAGCACATTTGTTCTTATTCCAATATTATTTGCTCATTTTATTTAATAAGTAAATTAAGTGTGCACCAAAAAAGATTTGTGTTTGCAGATTTTCAATGTGCGACTACTCCTATTAAATACTACTACATAGAAATTCGGTATTTTCTACCACATGTAAATATTTGTACATTTTCAATAAATCTTGAGAGTTGTGTAATCAATTAATCAAATTTGTGATCTCAATGCATGCTAACTACTATATAATACTACACAAAGATGACTTTCCTTTTTTAGCAAATATATTTTGGGATTTTACCTCTTTTAGACTATCTTGTATGTATGTATATATATACCCCACTTGATTTTAAAATAACTCAAAACCAATATGACTGAAGTGGTAAGTATTTCTAACATTTTTATGATTAAAAAATCATAGCAGAAAAAATTTATCGCATTTTATTGAGCATTCCACTGCCTCCGATGGAACATTTGATCAATGTTCCACTACCTCCGACTGAACAGTAATGTTCCACCACCCCTGGTCGAACATTTGATGAATGTTACATTGCCTCTAGCCGAACAGTGGAGCAATGTTCCACCACACCTGGCCAAACATTTTATCAATGTTCCACTGGAGCCAACCAAATATTTGATGAATGTTCCACTAACCAAGTCCGAACATTTCTCAATGGGGACCTCTTTTTTTCAAGAAAAAATTTATTTTTTAAGCATAAAAATGTTAGAAATGCTTACCACTTCAATTACATTGGCGTTTTTTTTTTCACGCTTGATTTTTTCACACCCAATGTTGAATAATCTCTAGGTTTTTGGGAAGAAAATAAGGGGAAGTTGAAGGAGAAGAAGATATGTTAGGAATAAGGGGGTATATATGTTGGGAAAGAATAATTAGTAGGGAAGAAGGAATATATTTGTTGGGTAAGAAGGAAGAGATGAGGAATGAGTTAGGAAGAAAGGAGTATATTTGTTTGGGGGTGAGGGGTTTAGTTAGAAGTTTTTAGTTTTAGGAAAAACCAATGAGAGCCTACTTATTAATAGAAAGGGTATTATAATCTTTATGATTGAGGGTATTTTCGTCATTAAGAAAAAAGTATGAAACAGGGGGTTAAGTTATAGGAATGGGGGGTCTATATTAGCTTATTCATTTTTGGAGTAATATATAATTTGGTCCCTAAACTTAACCTTTATTCCTATATTGGTCTGTGAATTTTACTTTTGTTGGCATATTAGTCCTTCATACCGTTATCTTAAACAGATTCGTTAAAAACAAATGAGAATGACAAAATTGCCCTCACTTGAAGTTAAGCGGGATGTCTAGGGGAAAAATTATGACGGGAAGGGTTAATAATCTTTCCCTAATATATATCATCTATCTATCTCCATCTCTCATACTTATTTTAAGTTTAATTTCTCAATCCAAAAAAAAAAAGTAAATAACTTTATAAAGTTATGACTTTCAAAAAAAAATATAATGAAAGGTATTTACTTATTTATTTCAAAAATTCAAAATACGATATTTATCAATTCAATAATAATGAAATTGACATTAAAACAAATTAAAATATTACTTCTTTGGGGTAGAGAAAGTAATTAGTTTTTTCTAACAAGTTTTAAATTAAAATTTAATTCAAAAATAAACTTAAATATTTTTTTTCTCTTTTCTCTCTCTATCTCATTCTTCCTTACTATCTTCATAGTATACTCTTTCTTTCCCTATACATACTCAGCAACCTCCCCCTTCCCCACATGATCACCAATTTTTACCAAACTCTCTCTCTTTCTCTCTCTCTCTCTCTCTCTCTCTCTCTCTCTCACACACACACACACAAAGAGGGGAAGATGACTCGTGTAGTGAGGGACATGGTGATGCGTGGAAGCATGTGACAGAAAAATGACTAGATCATGATGGAAGAGTCAACCTGACCCAGTCCAGTAATAACCTTTGAGATTTCCATCGCCTTCAAGTCGGATTCTACGATTACCCGCTTGTTGGAAGTTGTTGAAAGCTTGAATATCTACTGGAGTTGACCTGTTCTCATGCATACCAAGAAACCCATGTGGGTTGAGTATCGCATAAATGTGTCCTTTATCCTTCAATTACCTATGCTTTGGCTTTAAGAGCTCTGTGTTTCAAGTAAATTTGACTCAATTCTGAATCTTGCTTAAACTTGTATAATCGGATGAAGTCGGATCCTAACCACATAGAATAAAGCCCATTCAATGAAACCAACACCATGTTGCTTGTGAAATTATGATTCTCCATTAGGGTATCAGAGGGAAACTCAAAACTTTTCCAAACTACAGACCGAGTGGAAGGGGGATGTTGTTGGGAATGTACAGGGAGAGAGAGTATACTGGGGGGAATAGACAAAGAAAATAGAATATATATTTGTTATTTTAGTTTATTTTTGGATTAAAATGAAAATAAGATTGAGAGAGAGAAAGGGAAATAGATAAAGAATATTATATATCAAGGAAATATACTACTTCCTCCGTCCCTAAATAATCGTCCTAGTTGATTCGGTGCACAGTTTAAGAAAGAACAATTGACTTGATTATTTATATTGGTTTAATGTGTAGTTTCATTTAAAGCTCATGTGTATGTGGCCCATGATTAAAGTAGAGTGAAAAAGTAAGGTTAAAATGGTAAAAGTGATGTTCTAAAAAGGTAAGTTTCAAGCTGGAGAATTATTTTGGGACGGACGAAAAAAGAAAGGAGGACGATAATTTAGGGATGGAGGGAGTATTACTTTCCGTCATAATTATTCCACCTAGGCATTCCACTCAGTTTCAAGTAAAGCAAGTTTGTCATTTTTATTAGGATTAATATATTTTTTGGTCCCTGAACTATCTCAATACTATGCGTTTGGTCACTGTGCTTTTTTTGAAATGCGTTTGGTCCTTCAATTCGATTTTTTTGGTCAATTTACCCTTCCTACCGTTACCGTTACTAAAAAATGTAACATTGGCTAACTTTCAAAATGCCCAAACTATAGGGAGTTAATGTGTCAAAATGTTCAAAATGTCCAAACAATGGCTAAAATGTCAAAATGTTCAAAATGTGGTTGTCAGCAAGAGATCGATTTGGAAACCATCTACATTATTGGGCGGGCGGATCTGCCATCTCCAAGGTTTGCCTTGAATCTGTCAGAGGCTGACTTAGGAATTTCCTATGCCCGGCGGGACTCCAATGTTTGCCTCGAATCTGTCTTCTTCCTCTTTATACCCAATAGAAGGCGCGCATCCACAAAACAATAGGAAATGAAGGTCAGACTCCTCTTTTCATTCTTTTTCAGGTCCATTCACCCCTGCTGCAGCATCTTATGTCTGTCCCGCTTCGGTTTTTAAGTTTAAGTAAGTCGGTGTGTAGTGATTTAGGTTTTGGGCAATCTATCTACTCCCTTCGGAATCTTGTCCTGGGAGGATTGTACTTAGACCTCGACAAATGGTCGGCCTTCAGCAAGGGTTATCAGTTATCACATTAACCAAAGCCATTATTGGCGCCGCCGCCGGCGATACGTCGAAACTTGTAAATCTAGGCAGCCAATGAGCTAAGAGGTGGGAGATTTAGATTTCAAAGTAGTGAAATCGAGTGGTAGTCTGTTATAGTTTTGGGAGGAAATAAAACATAAATGAACCTGAATAATGTTGACAATTGAAATAGTGAACTTTGAATCACCAAATTTGACTTTTGAGATAGCAAGATCACCGAGATTTCTTCTCCGTTGGTTCGTTAGACGTTTTCATAGGAAGAAAGATTTGGTGAGAGGTCAGAGGTGGGATGTGGAAGATTTGGTGTAGCCGGTTGGGCTGTGGAAGTAGATGGGTGAGAAGTCGGAGGTGGGTGCATGTGGGGGCGGGCGCCTAGGGGTGGCCTGGTAGACATGGGGCTTCACAATGTGGAGGTCTCGGTTCGATCCTTCCCGAAGGAGGAAAAATAAATAATGGGGGCGAACTGGTAGGGGGAGTTTGAAGACATGGCCGATTGTGAAGATGGCGGCCTTGATGGGGCTCGTTCCTTAGCCGGGACAAACATCGAAGAATAATTGGAAAGGGGACGAACTGGGTTGCAGGTGAAGGTGAAGAAGATGACGGGCTTGGTGATTCGCCGGAGAAGGAGAAGATGAAGGGGATGATTGGACTGCTTGAGGCTGGAATCGCCGGGTCTGTTTGAACAGAGGAGAAAATTGAGTTTCAATTCTTAGGGTAACGGTAGGAAAGGGAATTAAATTTCGCCGGAGAAGGAGGAGATGAAGAGTTTAATATTATACTCGCCCACCATTTAATATGTGTTAACAATAACTCCTTTTTTAATTAAAAAAGACACATTAACTCCTTATAGTTTGGACATTTTGAAAAGTTAGTCTATGTTAATTTTTTTTAGTAACGGTAACGGTAAGAAGGGGGAATTGACCAAAAAAATCGAATTGAGGGACCAAACGCATTTCAAAAAAAGTACAGTGACCAAACGCATAGTATTGGGATAGTTCAGGGACCAAAAAATATATTAATCCTTTCTAAAACGCAGCATTTTCAAAACATATTTTTATTTTTGTAAACACGTTTGGAAACTATTTCAAAACACTATTTTTCAAAAACAAAGTAATTGTAAACACAACATATTTTTAAAACGTTGAACATTTTTAAGCGTTTTAAAACGATGCACATTTTTAAAATGTTGCGTTTTAAAACGTTGCATTGAAACACTTTTAAAGAAAAAACACTGCATTTTTTCTCGGTGTTTTAACCAAAACGCTCCACCAAATAATCATTCACATACATATTGCACTTTTCTTTCTATGTTGGGTGCACCAAACAAATTTGTGAAAATTAGCAGCCTTTCTGAATGGGTTAGCAGCCTTTCTAGATATATTCAAGGAAAAAGCCATTTTTCTTTGGTTCTTCAAGGAGGAAGTTATAGATTATAATTCAAAGAATGAAAATAAAGCCAACAATAAAACCACATAAACCACATCTGTTTCATCTGATTTCGCATATTCATCTGGGTTTGGGTTTGTGTCTTCATTCGACTTTGCGTCTTTTGGGTTCGAATCTTCATCTGGGTTCATTATGTTCGAAACAGAGGGGATTGTTCTTGATTTTGGTAGGTCATACTCCGACTTGGGTCTTCATTCTTCTTAATTTTTGATTGCTTGGAGACATGAAAATGCAGATTGGGAAGACGAAGAGCCTATTGAGATGAATTCGCGTTGGGAAGAAAGAAGGCGTTGGGAAAATGAGCCCAACATTGATGATTGTTGTCAGTAAAGGGTAGAAGTTGAAAAAAAAGAAAAAAAAAATACCTAGAAAAGTGTAAAACGTCATCTATTTTGAAACAAAAAAAAATCCCAAAATATCATATATTTTGGGACGGAGGGAGTAATTTGTAATGAGTTTGTATTATGTGTATTTAGTATTTGAATTTAATGGATTTTTGGATTTGTAATATTCTTTATTCAAATATTGGTGGTTTGATATATGGTATTTATTATTAGTTTATGATATTAAATGGTGCAATGAAAAAAATTGATCAATTTTGGTGGGCATTCCCGTTTGCCCACTTCCTATGGAAGAGAAAAGAAGATAATTAATTCATATATATATATATATATATATATATATATATATATATATATATATATATATATATATATATATATGATATTATATGATATTCAGTGACATTATTGACTTAATTGACTAAGTATAATCACTAAATTGAGGAAAAAAAAGTACAATGAGCTTAACGAAAAAAGTGTGAAAATAAGGTGACCAAATTGCTATTTAAGCTTTGAATTTATATACACACTCTAAAATTCATTTATTAGAATTTCTTTCAAACAAACTTTTCTTTAATTTTTTCTATCAATTATTAAAGTTTTTTGGTTTTTTATAATATTTAATAAAGTTAAAATTAAATTACTAATGGGAGTGTTGAAGGGAACTGAGATATTTGGTTGATAAATTTTTAAAAAGTAGAGGAGTATTTAAAAATAGATAATAGTATAGTAGTTGTAATTAAATTGAATTAACCAAGAGTCATTTAGGGGTGTAATTTGGATAAGTTTTCTTCACTTTGATATTTTTATTTTATTTTTATAATTTCCCTTCCACTTGGACATGGATAGAGTCCACTGTTGACTAGGTCTTCAAAATAAGGGCATACAAATTAATTTGTCAAAGTCATTAGTTAGAAGATGTAATTTCCAATACAAAATTGTCTTTGGATTATTGAGCTAGACCTTCTCTTATGCAATGTTTTGGCCGAATTTCAATTTTATTTAGGCAATTTATAATCTATTCATTTTAGTTTCATTCTATCTGCTCGGTGCATTTGTAGCAATCCGACTGTGTTTTTCTACTTAAAACAGTTCATCATAGTAATTTACAAGAATAACCCCAACTTGAAATGATTGAATAATTGAAGTTGGACGTTTTTTCAAGAAAATGTGAGCTTTCCACATGTGTGTGTGTGTGTGTATATATGCTAAAAACGGCTAAGCAAAAGATTGGAGACATTGTATGGAGTCTGAGATTTAGACCTCGTTTGGTACAGCGTTTTAAAAATGCAGTTTTTTCAAAACGCAGCGTTTTCAGAACGCAGTTTTATTTTTGTAAACACGTTTGGAAAACTATTTCAAAACGCTATTTTTTGTAAACAGAGTAGTTGTAAACGTAGCATATTTTTAAAACGCTACAAATTAGAACGTTTTAAAACGCTGCATTGAAACACTTTTAAAGAGAAAACGCTGCGTTTTTTACCAGCGTTTTGACAAAAACACTCCACCAAACAAGCACTTGGTCCAAAATAAAAACTACGATAAAGAGACCCACATGTCTGTCAAATCAACCAACTTGATACAAATTGGTCTTGTTTGGGATGAATTCTGATGTCTTCTATATCATATCTACAGAGCATTCTTAAAAACAACCTAACTAAAGTTAAGTCCTAAAGAATATTGTCACGCTAACCACTATATAAACCAGTTAGTCAATTCTAAAAGAACTTGAAGAAAGATACAAGCAAATCTACTATAGTTTTAATATCTTTGCAGATGAAAATGTTATGATGTTAAAATTTGGTGAATTTGGATGAAGGGTTGAGGGTAGCCGGACCACCACCATTAACGGTGGTGGCCGGAGGTGAGAGAGAGAACGGGCTCTTAACAGAACTTGACAATATGAAAGAAAGAAAACTGATATTATTGAATTGAGGCCCCGTCTGTTACCGCGTTTTTCTCGAAAACGCTTCTCAAAACGCTCTGTTTTAGCCATCGGAGTGTATCAATATCGTGATTATGGAACGCGGCGTTTTGTAAAACGCTGCATTTGTGGAACGCCAAAAATTATCACTTTTTCAAAAACGCCATAAGAAAACGCTCACCTCCCATGGCTGGTCCCAAAATACCCCTGCATTTTTCTTCATTTATCCAGTGTTCTAAAACTCCCCGCCTAGCTCCGCCTAGGCCCCGCCTAGGCGCTAGGCCCCTCTCTACCGCCGCGACTTTCTTAGTTGCCGCCTAATCGACCAAGTCGGCGTCTACGTTGCCGGTCTGCCAGATAGAAGAAGGGGGCTGTCTCGAGACTCATAATTTAGAATGAGAAGGGATTAGGAAAGATATGTTAGACTGTGGGTTGTAGGGGTAGTAGGTAGGTGGAGTAATTTTTTTTTGTTTTTAGTTCTAAACTTGGTTGGTTTATTGCTTTGGGGTTGTTGAGAATTGGGATTAAAAGTAGGTTTGTATATTTTTGTTCATTTTACAAATATAGACAAGTGTTTGATAAAATAACAAACATAAAAAAATTAAATTTGTAGTCAATGTGGTTGATCTTTGATGTAAATTATCAAAAAAAATGGTAATTTTGCCTTAATTCTAGGCCCCGCCTAGGCCCCGATTACGCCCCGACTAGTCCCCTAGGCGCTAGGCCCTAGTATGACGCCTAGAGGCCGCCTAACGATTTTTAGAACCTTTCATTTATCTCCTCCCTTACGTTCTTCTTCTTGATTATGAAATTAACACACCACCTCTTTCTTTCCTCAAGCTACTACCTTCAAAAGGAAGGAGATGATCGGGGGAGAAGGAGATGAGGAGGCAAGGGGAAATAGAGGAAGGATTGGATTCGGAGAGAGAGTCTAGAGAGGGCGGAGGCGAGAGAAACAGAGTGTGATCTGTTGAGAAATAAAGAGAGAAATAGGGCTTGGATTTGAGGAAATATGGAGTGATGTGTAGAGAAAGAAAGGGAAAGAGAGAGAGAGAGGGGCCGAAGGAGGCGCTGAATCCGCCCAAAAAGAAGAAGCTCTCTTTGATTGTTAAGTGGGTTTGAGGAAATGGAAGGGATGATAGATATTTTGGGTTGGGAAATGTGAGAAAATAAAAAATACCTATCATTAGTTAATTAATATTTTCAAATTATCCTTTAGCTTTCTCTTTTATTTATTTTTCCCGTTTTTTATTTAAATTTAAATACATAATTCATAACTTTGACACAAAATTTACTTTTTTGGTATTCATATTTTCTTGAGATTTATAATTTATATAATGAAATCCAATTGTTAGATTTAAATTTTTAATCTTGTAAATTGTAATTTGATCATAATTTTAATATTTTAGATTATTAGATGATATTTAATATATATATATATATATATATATATATATATATATATATATATATATATATATATATATATATATATATATATATATATATATATATGAAGGTTTTTCTTGTATGATTCCCAATCGTGTGGATCAAAGGGTATAACTGTCTTTTTGACAATTATTCAAGTTTATGAAAATAGCGTTTAAAAATTACATACCAAACGTGTTTGTAAAGAAACCGCAGCGTTTTAAAACCGTTGTGTTTTAAAAACGCTGTACCAAACGGACCCTGAATTCTCTTCCTTAAAAACTATTACACCAATTATTTATATCTAAGCTAAAAGGTAAATGGGCTAACAAAGTAATGAGTTCAATTGAGCTTACATGGATTGGACCTATATTTTTAACACATGAAGCTACTAATTCTATCATTTTTCATCCTTTGTATAGGTATTGAACTTCTTAAGCATTTAACAAACTCTCTCCATGTCCCCAATTGCCAGACTTGATGTAGTATGTTTAATGCTATTCTCCGTCAGTCAGCCCATGAAATCCCAATTGTTCATGTGTCAAACTAGGTCTGGCAATAGATCGAATTTGGATTCGGATCAGTCAAATACATATACGATTTGTTAAGAAATCATTGAACTTAAATTGGATCTGATTATTTTTCGGATATTTCAAAACTCGATCCATATCCTTAATTTTCAGATTCGGATTTATTTTCTCTTATTAAAATACTAAATAAAATTAATATTGAAGTATTTTTGTTTAACCAAAAGTCGAATACAATTAAAAATTCTTATTTTCATCTTACACAAACATAAATAACATATTATAATTAGCAAAATAGTAATGATTAATGAATAAAAACTCAACATAAGTAATTTTTATATGTATAATATTAATATTTATTTTTAGACCAGATCGGATCGGGTTGTTAATAGATCGAAACACCTTAATTCATATCCAATTTGTTAAGCTTTTAGATTATCGGATTCAGATCAAAATCAGATTATCGGATTGAAAAACAAAATTCATATCCTAAAAATAACATCGGATTCAAATCAAAATCCGACCTATTGACATGCTTATGTCAAACCTTATAGTTGATTCCAAGGTTTTGCCTATTCCAGTAGGGGACTCGAGCATTGGTTATGGTGCACAACTTAAAAATTCTGGGACATCTGTTAGTAGAAACAATTTTACGTCCATAAAAGCTAGACATAAAACACATTTTTCATACTAAATATATTCATTTCTCAAACAATAAATAAATGGTCTCAAGTACTAATTACAAGACAAACCACGGATCTTCTAAGATATCACTTGATAGTAATTTAAAGAAATAAATTATTGCAACACAGAAAGAGTTTAAGCATGAATAATCAAATTAAAATATCACATATGCCCCAGCAGAGTTGCATAAAAAATTGTTATTTATGTAGTGTTTGGTAATTTTTTTTTTTGTTTCACATGTTTCTGTTTCACTTTATTTCTATTTCTTTTTTTATTTTGGATAAGAAACAAAAACACGTTTGATAACTATTTCTATTTTTTTATTATGAAAAAGAAATAAAAGTTAATCATTTTTGACAAACATTTTTATTTTCTTTCATAAAGTTATATTATTTTTCAAAAAAATTAACATATTACAACTTCCATAATACTATATTATATCCAATTGAAAAAAAGTTGAATAATAATTTGCTTGATTTCATCTACTATAAAAAAAAATTGTGGATAAGTAGCTCCTTATTTGTTGGGTCGGGTTGAAACGGGTGACGGGTCGAAACCCTTTAGAACCTGAATATCAAACGGGTTGAGATGTGTCGGGTTAAACTAATGATAGGCTAAAACGGGACAGCTCGTCTTACTCCAGATTTTCTCTCAAAAATTCATAATTTTATAGAGTAAAAGCTATCTGATCAATATGAGTAACGAACTCGACCCACTTTAACCCGACCCATTAATATTTTTGGGTCAAAACGGGTTACACGTGCAACCCAAAAATATTAACAAGTTCGGTTGAGTCATGTGATTTTTTAGGACGGGTCGGGTGGGTTAAGGAGTTTAGGGTACACACACACACACACATATATATATATAGAGAGAGAGAGGAAAAATTCGGGTTGAAAATTTTCATATCAAAGTTCGAAGGCTCGACGTCATTTAAATTGATCGACCTTGACTCTTCCTAGTTTCAAAAAAGAATCATTTCTCTTAAAAAAGAAACGATTTTTTTTCGTTTCTAAATTTTGGAGAAAAATGAGAAACGTTTCTAGTTTATCAGAAATAGAAATGATTGTCAAATGTATTTCTATTTCTATTTTGAACAAAAATATTAGAAACAAAATGGTTATCAAACAAGCCCTTAGCAACCTATTATCATAATCATCAAAATTAATTTTACCAAAAGCCCTCAGTAATGGTAACTAAAATTCATCTTTAAGATATGTATGATAAGATCATTGGAGGAACAAAATAAAATACACATACCTTCGTGTTGTTCTTTCTTATTAAACTAGTCAAGTGTATGTGCGTTGCGCGTACTATTAACAAATTTTGAATAGTGTATTATCGTACCTAGCTCGAGAGAAAAAAACAAGAATTAGAATTTTCAAAATCTAATAATTAAAGAATTGTTGGAAATAATATAGCGAAATAGGTATACAGTTACAAAGAATAAAGAAACAATTAAATTGTTACTGCTTTGATGATTTGGATGAAGGCTGTTGATGTGTGTCGAAGTCTGCTGGTGTGTTCACCAAAGGCTACCAAAGTTCAAGTGTGCTAATGTATAGCAAGCTTGAAGGCTGCTGATACTTTGAGCTTGATGACAGTGCTGCTAATGTACAAACTGGCTGGAGCAAGCAAAGACTGGTGATGAAGGTAGCTGAAGTAGAACCGAAATCTGCTCGTTCGAGGCATGTGTTGGACACAGTTTCCTTAAAACAGATCCGTCCCTTCCGTATTAGTCTTGGAAGATTCTAGTTTCTACGGACGTATGTCTCCTAGGATACAACAGAGACACCGGAGTCACCTTGCACTGAGGTTTCCGGTGTGTTGGAGTAAAATAACTTCAGTTATTTTCATCCTCCTCGTTGTCATGTCCTAACTATTAGATCACATGTTTGTATTGCCTTTCTAGTTAAGTGCTAGGAAGCTTGGTCATTACCTTCTTTAAGGACTCAAGTATAACAATCTCTAACTTGTAGGAATTAGAGTTTTATTTCCATCATAACTCTTTCATAATCCTAACATTGCCTTGTTAAATGTTTTATTTGAAAGACAGGTTTCCTAGAACTCTATATAAAGGAGTGAACGGTCTTGGACATCCTCATCGAAGCTAAGAGTATTAAGAGAGAGTTTTGCACGAAGAAGTGCTGCCAGGAAGTCAATGAACCATTAGATGATATAACATTGCAAGCCTCATCAGTGTTCACTGCATTCTTATACATTATTTGTTTCTTTTCATATTCGTGTGTTTCCAAGAGTGTTTAGTATAGATTAGATACATCTTCTCTCATAGAAGTTTTCGTAATGATTTCCACTCTCTAAAACAATTTGTTTTCATTTTGTAAGTCTTTACAATCTTTTAATCTAATGGAAGTTTTGCCCTGAGGCACCGTCTACAAGTGTTTTACTTGTAAACTTAAACCACTCCTTTGTGTGCTATGTTTGCTTCGTTCATTATTTGTTTTGCTTATTCCGCTGCTATTTTGGACTCAATGATTCATTAGATGATGCATCATCAGATACATCATTGGTGACTGAATATATGGTCTCCAGTTATTTTATTTGGTAATACTGATAATTAGAACATAATTTGCACCCTCCCTGCGAGTGTGCAAGGGAGAGAGTCTCTACTCTATACAAGCTTTTACCCCTTACACATGAGCATTTACTCTATACAAGCTTACCACACTTTAATCATTCATAACTTATTCATCCAAATATCAAATTGGACAAATAAATATATGATTTCGATGTTCTCACAGAATAGAACACATTTTCACAATTACCCTTGTTATTACGCAAATGACTCTAAAAAAAACTATGCCTCAAATTTGCACAATTTCCGTCACAAACACAATTTTTCCAACAAGATTTTCATTCATTATATTTCTTTTTTTTTTTAATACAAACATAAAACAAAATTGAAATCTCATTTTCAAACTAAGTGGCCTTAGTTTGAAAAATGTAAGTATTCATAGTATGGTTGATTTGAAGATAATGGATTAATAATATATTTTCTATTTGTTTTTGAAAGGTTATTTATCAGTATTACCAAATAAAATAACTAGAGACCATATATTTACTTTAACGTTAATATGTAATATAAGAGTTTCTATACCTTTATGGATCTAAGAGGGTCTATTCAAAAAATTCAGTACAAAAAAGATAGTAAAAATTCTAACTATAGTTACTTAGTTAACTCATTCAAGGTTTTTGTTTGGTACCAATATGTTATCTTTTAAATATATTAGAAACGTTACCTTAAGATCCAAAGTTGATTATCCTTATTATTAACTCTCTCACGGTGGCCGTAATTTCTAAGAAAAATTGCTTCTTTTTTTTAACAATATCTCAAGCTTCCCTCTCTCTCTCTCTCTCTCTCTCTCTCTCTCTCTCTCTCTCTCTCTCTTTGCTATTTGTTTCCTTTTGAGTTTTAAAAGACTCAACTAACATTAACCTCTGTGCAACCAGTTTATTGTATGTCTTCCATTGAAGCAAAACCCTTATATATTCCTTTCTTTCTCTCTTTTATAGTCAATTTCATGTCATCTACATGTTTGAACAACACCATATCTCAACTTTAAATTTTGAAATATTAAAATAGAAATTAATGAACCTCAAATTTGCTTCTACAAAATTCATGAAATGAACACAATCCTCTGTGACGAGCTCCTCTCTTTCACCACCTCCCACCCCTTTTCTGTTGTCGTCTCTCTTGTCTCTAAACGGTGGTTTCGCCTCCTCCTCTCCTCTAATCCCCAACCTCCCCTATTTTCTCATAACTACGCTCTCCACATCCTCTCTCTCTCTCTCTCTCTCTCTCTCTCTCTCTATCTCTCAATTGGCTTCTCCATTATTAATTTGTAAAAACTTCTCATTTTCTAATGGATATAGATTTATAAAAGTAAATAATATCATTTTTTAGATTAATATAAATTTTTGGTCCCTCAATTGAGCAAGGTATTTCGTCATAGTAGAAAATATTGGACGATATTTCTAACGGTGATGATAGGAGGGGGTATCTTACCAAAAAAAATTACTTAAAAGAACAAATTAATAGAATTCAAAACGGGGGACCTAATTGATCAATTTGAAATAAGGTACAAGTTGATGTACCAAAATTTTATTTAATTCAACATGAATTGGTTAACTTTTAACAAATTTACTTGTTTGGTCTTAATTCATGGTGAGTGGTCTATTAAATGTAAGATTACTTTTGTCTAAACATATTTTCTACCCATAAGATATTTACTTGTTTGATCTTAATTCATGGCGAGTGGTTTATTAAATGCAAGACTATTTTTGTCTAAACATAGTTTTTTACCCATGCCACATTTACTTGTTTGATATTAACTCAAGGTGAGTGGTTTATTATGTAGGTTTATTTTTGCATATACATTAATTTACAAGAAACAACTCACACTTTCATGGATAGAGAGATATGAGGTCCTCATTAAAGTTACTTTAGTTAATTGAATAGAGATTTATTGGTAAAATTAATTACTTTTTAAAAGTTGATTCTTGTTGTCAAAAAAATCAATTGAGCAACTTTAAATTTTAGCTTCTTCTATAATAGAACACACAAATTCATCAAGTGGATTCTCTATTTTCTCTTCATCTTCTTGAAATTATAAAACATTTTAATTGATCTATTTTACCTTGTTTGCTGGTAATTATTAAACACACTACTGATTTGCTTAATACCTTAATACTAACTAAAAAAATCCATTCTTAGAGTTAGAATCTTACAATATTTATAATAATGTCCCAAAAAAATTTTGTAACAAATCTTAAACATATTTAAAAAGGTAAAACTATATTATTTTTAAAATTCAAATAAAATTTTGGTCCCTCAACTTAGTAAGAGCATTTCTGTTATATTCATAAGTATTTTATGACATTTGTAATGGTAATGACCGGGAGGGGGAATCTAACAAAAATAAAATCAACTTAAGGACAAAATGAATAGAATTCAAATTGTATGATCCAATTTAAAGTTAGGTACACGTTGATAGACCAAATTATAATTCCACTCTTTATGGAATTCATTAACTCATGTAAATTTACTTGTTTAACTTTAATTAATAATTGATATTTTATTACATCCATTGCTATTTATGCTTATATATTATTTTTACCATATAAACAAGTTTACTTATTTAACTTTAATTCGATTGTGTAGTTTATTAAATTCATGGTTAGTTTTATCCTTGAGTTAAGTTGTAAAAGACAACTCCTAAAACTGGAGAAAAAAAAAATACTCCCACCGATCCAGGCAAAGAGTCCACAATATTATTTTAAGATGTTTCACTTTAAAAGTTGTCTTTCAAAATATATGTTTATGCTCTCCATAATATTTCAACTTGAGGTGGTCTCTTGTAAGACGGTCTTACGGATCCTTATCCGTAAGACGGAGCCCCATTTAGAAATTCGCGGATCATAATAAATAAATAATATGTTACTAGAAATAACAAAAAGGGATCAGCTAAGTTGGTTCCCAGCAAATTGCTTAAGGTTTCAAAGACGGTACGCACTTTTTTTAAGTTTTATTGCCAGAGATGTGTCATTTTGGCATTGTTTACATTTACGATCAATCAGAGTGTTACTTTTAGGCTTGGCGTGTGTCACTTTTGGATAATTGTTGTCTTAGGTCTGATTAAGTTTTACTTAGTTACTTTAAATCAGAGTGTCACTAATAAACATAGAATGTGTCGCTTTTAAATTTTACATGTGTCACTTTTGGCAAAAAAAATCACTTTTCATCTTTAAATTTTTATTCATAAGTGTCACGTTTAGTGTGTCACTTTAAGGTATTAATTGTGTCACTTTTAGGTATTAGGTGTGTCACTTTTGGTAAAATAACTCATTTTTATAATCATACAATTTGTATCAATAAGAGTGTCACTTTTAGGCTTGAAGTGTGTTACTTTTAGGACTAAAGTATGTCACTTTTGAGCTAGTGATTTTAACAACAATAACCAATTAATCATTACTGAAATATATCTTCTCATTCATAGAAATATATATAATCTCAAGTGTCAATCGTTAAAAATACAAAACCATAACTTTTTCAAGGTAAAGTATATGTTTCTTACTCAAACTTACAAAATTTACTGAAAATATGTCTAAAATAACCCAACATTAGGGATCTTGGAACCAAATTCCTTGGCTTGATGGGAATCAGAAAAATCAGTAGTCTTTTTCTTGCCCTTTTCAATACTTCCCTTAATTCTTTTTCTCCTTCCCTTCGTAACAGAGTGAGTAGGATCTAGGCATATAGTAGATGAACTTGAAACACGAGATGATTCATTTTGGTCCGGTAAATTCTTTAAGGAAGAGTGTCACTTTTTAGTATTAAGAGAGTCACCTTTTAGTATTAAATGTGTCATTTTTTGTATTAAGAGTGTCACTTTTTAGTATTAAATGTGTCATTTTTGTATTAAGAGTGTCACTTTTTAGTTTTAAGAGCGTCACTTTTTAGTATTAAGAGTGTCACTTTTAAGTATTAAGAGTGTCACTTTTTAGTATTAAATGTGTCACTTTTTAGTATTAAGAGTGTTATTTTGTATTTTAATAAAAATTATAATAAATTTTCATTTATAGTGTCACTTTTAACATTAAAATGTGTCACTTTTGTGTTTTTAATGTGTCACGTTTGGTTTTAAATGTATCATTTAGCATTTTGTCGAAGTCTGTTAGTATCTATCAAGTATCCCAAGACAATTGATACTAACGGATGACTAACGGAGCTGACAAATGATTAAACTGAAGAGCCCACACATCCACCTGAAGAAATAAAGTCATTTGAATACAAAGTTAGTTTGTCCTGCACCTCTACCCACATAAAAAGTAACTATATTCATCACATTAGAACACATAGAACTGACCAAAAAAAATACTGGCTGCTAAAAACTTGCACACAAATCTAGGTTCTCAAGTTATACTTACTTTCTTGCTACCAAAATTAATTTGTCAATAATACACGAATATTGCTACTATAAGATCCATGGTACTTCTATCACTTATCTAACCCAGTAATTTTCATGACCAATTTTCTCATCAAGAAAACATTGGTAATATACAACAAAAGACCAACAAATACAAAAATTACCGCTACTTAAGAATTATGAATGAGCATTAAAATTTAATTTTATAGCTGAAGTGTGTCAAACCCTTGACCGCCTTAGGTTAAACCTTTAAGGTTCGCCCTTCACCAACTCGACTGGCCAACTTTTATAATTTTTATTAACAGATTTAGTTATTAACCCGCGAATTTCTAAATAGGGCTCCGTTTTATATATTTACGATCCGTAAGACCGTCCTACACAAATCTTTGTCTTTCAACTTTAACATTGCATTTGCTATTAACATATTAATTGTTGCATTATGCTCAAACATTGTTACAACTATAACCACCTATAATTCTACTAATATACCCCTTACGATCCTAGCAAAGATTCTCCGTTTGAAAATTAAAACTTTTTAAGAAAATAACACTTTTAAATTTTAACTTTTGAAAGTGGATTTTTTAAATTAAATGTCCTAAAATAGAATAGTAGACTCTTTGTCCGGAACGGAGAGAGTATTCCTTAATAATTAGACTTTTCAAACATGGAATCTTTAGGCGGAACGAAGGGAATCAAATCGTTAGCAACCCTTGCTAAATAAACACTTCGGTATTGTTTGGTAGCCATGATTAAAACTAGATATGATTAATAAGTCAAGTTGTCTGATATTTGATACACAAAAGATAATCGGGACTAATAATACGAGTTACTCGGAAAAAATCATTATGCCCCTACTATTAATACCAAAGAAGAAGGTGGTACTATTAACGCCCCACTAAAAAAATTGAGACTAACATTTTTTATCTTAAAACTAACCCCGATATACAAGTGAATATTAATAGCGATGGCATTAATAATAATGAGATTAATAATTCCGCTTATCCCCGTCTCACTACAAATTGCATGAAATCGTTTTATAACCCTCCAAGTGGAAATGCATACTTTTATTTCAATCCTACCTCTTCTAGACAACGGAAACAAATCATTAGCAAAACACACACACACACACTACACTTTTTTGCGTCCGTCCCTTGTTCCTAGCCTCTTTTATAGCCAATCAAATGCAGCTAGCATACATTTTCATCACTTCACATTATCAAATTATCTATAGCAGATGCAATATATATACGCCGAACATTTTACCTATCTAGTCAATTCTCTTCTGAAAAATTTATCACCAGATGGATACCACCAAGCACCATTCAAACATGGAAATGGTAATTAACTTCAAAAAAGAAAAGAGAAAAGGAATAACGAATCTTCATACCGATTTTTCAAATACTCTTAGCTCCTATATTAATCACTGAGTTCTTTTACCTCTCAAGTTCTTCCATTTGTTTTCCTCACGCTTGGCTTGGCTTGACGTGTCTTGTCTTGCCTTGCCCCCGAAGCTATGGCCTTGCCGCTAGTCATGTTTGCATTCCCAAACTTAAGAGCAACAACAGGCTTAATGTACATTAGTGCGCCAGGAAAGTTTCTTTTCTCTTTCGGAAGAGACTTCAGCTTTGGCAACCAGTATGCTACGTACTCTCCTTTCGGATCATAACTTTGAGCCTGCAATATACAACAACTGGATCAGAAAAACCCATTTAATTTAAGATATTCCGTTAACCAATGACAAAAATTGTAGAGATTAGTAAGTTAGACAAACCCTACATCCATAGAGGTTCGTATGGGTCTAATACGTTATTGAATTTGGTGATCCGTTCAAAACATATTCTTTTGAGGGCCTAAGATCTAATATATTGAAGAGTAGGGCTCTATTTACCCTGTGTGCTATTCAGCCTCAACACTCCCCCTCATTTATAGGCTGGCAATGCAATGCTCAGTAAAGTGTAAGCCATTGGACTGTACCACACGTGTGAACCTCCCTTGACACCATATTGAATAATGTATTTCATACTCCCTCTATTATGGCCAAATAGTCCCGTTTGAAAGTAAAACTTTCTAAGAAAATGACACTTTTAGTAGTTCATTAGAAATAAAATGACACTTTCATGCCTTAATTTTTGAAAGTGAACTCTTAAAGTGAAACATCCCAAAATGGAATAGTGGACTCTTTGCCCGGAGGGAGTATATTATAACTTCCCGTCAATTGATCAAGATGGGTCCAGGGTAGAAAACTAACTTCCAAATCATATTCTTAGAAATTTATGTTGTTTAAAACAGTAAGCTAATAGTTGCCAATATTTGCAAGAACTTAAAAAGTCCGGGCTTTACTAGTGTAAGCATCTGTGGTATCACATTTTCCCTTTTTCTCCTCGTTATCTTTCTTCCCTAGCTAATTTATTGTAACCCAATTTAAGAAAAAAGAAAAAAGAAAGGAAAAGCAAGCTAATGCCCCGTTGAAACAGTTGGTTCACTTACTTGCTTGGGAATGCTGAAGTATCGATCCTCTCGGGGGTCATTTCCAACACCTACAACAAAGAACTGAAAGGATTATGATATGTTCAGCTAGGTTTCTCAATAATGAAAAGGAAACTATAGCCAACATACTTGGCAGGCGCCAAATCAGGAATATAAGTCAACCAATAGGGTTCATCAAACATGGTCACAAATTAGAAACTGCGCTTGGTCTCTCTAAATCCTCCATTAGATAATTAAAGCATGCTTGGGCCACTAGAAATATGAGAATTCTTTATACAAATGATATGATAAACCGCTTCCATTGTTCGGGTCATTGCACAGCTCCTAGATATGGTAAATTCTCTAACCCACTTCCTTGTATACATGTATTATTGTTGTTTGGTTGAATCCACCCTCTGGTTAGAAAATTTGGTGTTCTGGTTATCCAAAAGTGTGTTCTCGTGATGAATTGGTAATCCTTTGGAGTACCTAGAGAAGAATGTTGTGTAAACCATTTGGTGATAGGGGAATATTTAACTTGGACTATTGTTCCATCGCTTTTCCTGTTTTGAGTTCTCCTTGTTAAAACTAGTGCGTCTATTTTGGGTAGTACTATTCCTGTTGCTACTAATATTGTGTCTTTTTGTTTATTATTATGGTCCCCATTTTAATCTCACTCACATAGATTTATTTAGTTCTTAATTTCTTATTTCTCCTAACAATAGGATAGGTCCCCACTCCCAAACCACAACGAGACATGCATATGCATTTCAGGGCATGTGCGTCTCCAGTGCTACACCACTCGCAGGAGTATCCCATACTTACCTTATTGCAAATGCCTTGGTAAGACAAGGTCAAGGCACTGCAGATGCATGCGGGGACCTTGCGCATCAATTGTGCAGAAGTTCTCACCCCGCGCTTGGGACCACTAGGGAATCATCATTTGGAGGCTAGAGTAAAGAGCTCTGCCACGTGGTCCACTCGTTTGGGCACACGTGGGCTAGTTCTGTTCTAAGGGAGAACTGAGAGTGGATCTACCCATAGGGCCACATGGCTCCTGATAAGGCTTGTATGGACAACCAACAAAAAGATGCCACGGCATTGTGTGGAATGCACATGGTTCGTCATTAGAGCAGTCCCCGTATAAACACTTATCATACCTCATTACGAGGGCAGACAGAAGCAAGGCTTGAGCATCTATACGAGAGTGGCTATCCTGCACAGTACCTGTCCCCTCCAGTACCCTAACTACTCCACACTCTCGCTCCCTTTTCGCTTTCTTCCGTGATTCCCATCTGTGAAACACCAACCTCCTCCCAGGCTTCCAGCTATTTTAAATTTATACCCTCCAGCGAGGGCATATCTCAGACCCTAACAATCGCAGGTTATGAAAATATGGGGGATTACGTCAATTCGATAATCCTGATGAGGACACCATGTTTGCAGATCCGAGTCTTAGCTGCTAATCTATTACAACCACCACATCAATTCCACCACCATGACCAAGTTATGCAACAAAAGGAGAGGCAGATTCAGCGATTTGGAAATTGAACAGGGTAAATGGCACCATGAAACTGGTGTGATTATATATACACAGGTCTCAGAGTGTGATATAAAATAAATGCAAATAAATAAATAATAGACAAATGAACCTAGGATTTCTTGGTAGTGCAAGTGAAGGGCTCACTGGTCAGTTACTTGTCAACTTAATATGGTTCATGGATGCAGCCCCCAAAAATTCATGTGTGGGTTATGTGCCTGTTAATATGGGGGTGATCTGCACAAGAGAACCACATGTGGTTATCTGCTTTTTAGTTTTAACAAAAATCCTTTAAAGTATGCATGCCAATGCCGTCAATTAAAGCAAACAAATGAACATACAAGAAAAAAAAAAAGAGAAATGAACATACAAGAAAAAAAGAGAAAAAATATATATATATATATATACACAAAACAATGGGAAAGTAGGATATAATGAAGTAACTTGCCTGCGCCATAGGTCCAATTACCATAATTAGAACATGGGTCATAATCCAAAAGGACATGTCTCAAACCATTCAGCTCCCATGCGCCAGTCAATTCCCATGTCTCGGACAAGAAAAGAGCAAACAATCTGCAAGTATAGATTAGTTAAGTAGAGCTTTTGTACGTCAGAAAATGTGCATGATTGCCCTAAACATTTTATAAAAAGGTAAAAGAGAAATGTTGATGGTTTATTTATAGGTTCAAAAGAGTTCTGGTCTTGAACATACACCTTTTTCCTATAATAATCACCAAAGGTTGAAGCAATCTGGTTGTCCCCCTTACAAACATCTGTTAGTTTTGCAGTTCAAAAATGTGTTAAAGTAACAACATTACCCGAGTAAATTACCCCTTCCAAACAACCCATCCCATTTCAGGCCTAATGATACCATTAAATAGTCAGCATTTCATATCCAATCTCCAGACAACCTAACCTCCATTACAGTTTTTCATGAGATCGACACTAATGTTGTTATAAGAAAAAACTTATCACTCTCAAAGGAGGGCAAAAGAATGGAAAATCCCACCATAACCATCCTTGTTCAAGGATACTACCACCACAACCAGTAGAGAGAGAGAGAGCAATGAAAAAAGTAGGGAAACATACTAAAAAATCCCACACAAAATCTCATATCCAAAAAGTCCCAAAAATTATTCTTCCATCTAAAAAGTCTCAAAATTAAACTTTTAATACCAAAATGTCCAAAACTTAACGCTTCTTCTAACATCGTTAGAGTATGAGGTTTTATTTGAAAGAAAACTTATTTTTAACCTTCAATTATTTTAATGATTCAATATTTTAGATAATATATTAATAATAAAATTAATAATAATAATAATAATAAAAACAACAACACCACAAACAAATAACTTACTATTAGTAATAACAATAATATTTAAAAAATGCTATTAATATTATTATTGTTATTAATAATGTTATTATTAATAATAAATAATAATAATATTAATAATATTATATTGTTATCATTATTTTTTTTGATAATGGTAAATGTATAAATATCATTATTATCACTACTATGACTAATATTACTACCACAATTTCATAAAAGGTTAACTTTTTAAATCTTAGTATGAAAAGATTAATTTTAGATTTTAGAGATTGAGTAGTTGTTTTGGATCATTGTGAAATGAATTTCGTAAATAGATTTTTGTTATTTAATACTAATGTTAGATAATAATATTACTATTATAATAATAGTATTATTGTTATAATAATAATAATAATAGTAGTAGTAATAATAATAATAATAATAATAATAATAATATTCAATATAATTCTTCTCATCATTGTCATAATTGAAAAGAAAAATAAATTTTCATCCAAATGAAAGCTTTTAACATAACGGTGTTTGTAGACATGTTAAGTTTTGAACTTTTTGGTATTAAAATTATGATTTTAGGACTTTTTGAATACAAGAATTATTTTTGGGACTTTTGGATATGAGAATTTTTTGATGGGGCTTTTTAGTATTTTTCCCAAAAAAGTATGCTACACCACTCCACCCTCAACTATATTCTTCCCTAGCCATTTTCCTCAATTTGTAATTATGACATCCAATTTATAATCCACCAACTGAAACAATAGCCTAACTTCACATTTTGAATCCTTGCTTTATCCTTTGCTCCCCACCGTAAAATCACCTATAGAACAACCAAACCCACGAGCAATGCTGCAACTTGGTGTATGTGAATGGGAATTGTGGATGGTCCCCACAATAGCGACATGTGGCTTACAAACCCGTACTCGTACAACCAGGTTCTACCGCAATTACCTGTCCTCTCCCAAGAAAGCCTAGTTTGCCATCATTCTCCTCCACACTGCTTTCCCTAAGCAGTCCGTGGTGTGTAATGCCAATCATTGCTTGATATATTACTACTTTGCCCCTACCACAGGACTCAGATCAAACACCAAGGAGCAAAATCAGTCAAATAATCTCAGTGGTCAACTTGAACAAAAGCACAGTTGACTAATTTAGTCTTCGTCATGTGCAGCCAATTGATGCAATGTAATTTTCTTCCAGCCGTACAAATTACAAATCTTCTTCAGCAACAACATCATGCCCCCATCAAACCTATTACAGAGGGCAAATTACTCCATCATCACCCCTAAATTCGCACTCAGGTACACCATCTTCAGTTGGTGCTACAAATCCCTCCATCTATAATTCTTGAGGGGGAAAAAAGAGAGAGTGGGAGAGAGCAAAGATTGATGATAGGAGTAATTTGTGGAGAAGTAAGATGAAATATCTAAGGAAAATTAAGTAACTATGAGATCCCAGATGAGGTGGTGTTAATCGAAGATAGAGGAGTCATGTAGGATAGTGTACAAAATATTCATGAAAAGTGTTGTGGCCCAAAGGGCCTTCTTGTCATATTTTGTTTTGCACCTCAATGAAAAGAAATGTTTACAGTTATATGTTTCTTGCCTTTCCCACATGCTTGACCAAGATGGCAATGGAAACTAAGATTCAAGAATGTTTTCATGGCAATAGGCACTTTCAGGCCAACAAACTCTCTATTTAAACATTAGGCCACTACACTGAATATATGGCCCCAGTTTTTCCCCATTTTTGGATGGTAGCTAGAATTTTTCCTTTAACTAGTGAGCATCCTAATTCACCCTTTTCTACGACAACTATGCCCCTACCTCAGCTCATGTGCAGTTCACATGCTACATAAATGATTAATAATAAGGAACCTCAATTCTCCTGGAAAATATATGATGAACTTCTCCACATAACCACCAGAACCCTAACTCGCGTTCACCAAAACCAGAAGCCTAGCCGTTGACAGCCGTCAGCCGGAACACAACTCCTTGACACCACAGTCAAATTAGGAGGCTCACAATGGCATCAAGGAGTGCTGCCTACTTCCATGCCTCCAGCGCCATCGTTGCAAGCCCACAGCCACTCTTTGCTTCCGTCTGGTCGCTTCCCCTCTTTGCCTCTAGATTTGTTTTTGTAGTGTTAAAGACACTTCATTGTTGAATTGCAGGGAATTGTGGCTGGAAAAGATAATGGGGAGTGGAGAGAGTGGTAACACATATAGAGGAATTAAAAAAACTAAAAATAAAAAATAAAAAAATGAGAGAAAAGATTTTAATTTTTTTTGTTTAAGAGCATATGCAGTGCACAAGTTGAGGGTTAATGGCATATTAATAATTTTGAAGGGTAAATTTGATGGATAAGTCCAACCGCCATCCATAAATGGGGCAAGCATATTGGGGTCATAAACTCAGTAAAATGGCCCATTTGCATAAATTGAGAGTTAAGTGGCATTTGCGAGGTTTTGAAAATATCAGTGGTTCAAAGGTGCCTTTTGCCTTTAATTTATTTTTTCCTAGGGTTTGGGGGTGAGGAACAAGTTCAAACAATGACCTTTCTACTCAACACGCAATGACTCATGCAAACAGAATGAATTGGTTGCTTCATATCAGAATACATTATCCACAAAAGTAAAATGAAATGTGAATTTGACATTCGATGTACCTGTCGACCGCGGTTTGACATGAACCCCGTGGTTGATAATTCTTTCATATTTGCATCTATAAGTGGATACCTAATGGTTTAACAATTCAACAAAAACTTATAGGAGAGAACAAGTAGGAAAAACGGAAAAATAACTGGTAGAGACTAATAAAAAACATTGGTGGGATTTAAGAAATCTTGGAAATTGCTGTTCCCTTTTGTTCAAAAGTCAGTGTGCAAGGAGAGATATCAAATTGCACAAGTTGTCATGTTGATAAAAGTAGAGAAGGCCATATTTTTTTCCTATTTATTAAGAAGGGGGGGGGGGGTTAGATTCAGGCTTATACGATTATACCCAGTGCAACCATCTTTCCAAGTTTGAAATAAAACGGGGTCCTGACTCCAGCTAGTCTCCAGTTTTCTTGGGCCACCTGGCAATAGAAAAAAAAAGCCAAGTATGCTCATTCTAGTGAAACGAACTAAATATACCACAACAAGCATCAATATTTTTTGATAAGTAATAATTATATAAAAATGCATCAAAATAGGTGATGCGTCCTTTGTACACTAGGAGTATACCTTACCAAAAGAATTAGCCAATAACTATACTATTTACAAAATCTACAATAGAAGTGTTAGGACTGGGAGTGGAGTGATCTGCCTCGGAACACCAAAAATGAAGGGTGCGAACCAACAAATTCTTCAGATCTGTGACATTTCCTCGTTATCAAAGGCCCTATGGTTTCTTTCCCTCCATAGAGTCCATCACACTCACAAAAGAGCTGTCTCCCAAAAACGGTTTCTTCTAACGTGGTCAATAATCGACCTCGGCATGACCCAAGTCATCTTTAACAGTCCCAGCACAAAATTCCATAACTCGATAGCCACTTGACATTGAAGGAGCAGATGGTTCACAAATCACACTCTCCTCACTAGCCTTGCACAAATAACACCTATTCGACAAAAACCATGTTACGTTTCCGCAAATTGTCTCCGGTTAGGATAGCTTCATGAGTCACTTCCCACATGAAGAAAGCCACTCTCTTAGGGGCTTGAGAGTTCCAAACTGCTCTTCAAGGGAAGGAAGTTCTGCCACAGTTGAGAAGCTTGAGATGATACAATTTGACTGAAAAAAAGGACCCCATGTACCTTTCCATACCACCTTATCCCCCAACCAGTCTGTATTCTGCTCTTGAAGCCTCCCTAAGAGCTGCACAACTGACTCAATCTCCAATCGAGAAAGCTTATGATAATAGGAAGGACGAAAAGCAGACTTGCACCCAAAGAATGAAGCTAGATCCCAACATTTTCCACAACCCCTACAGGAATAATTACACTCTTGGAAATGTTAATTCGAAGCCCCGAAACTGCTTGAAAGAATAATAATACCAATCGTAGATACCCCAATTGAGCCCTATCTGCACCGCAAAAAACCAACATGTCATCAACAAAAGATGGGAAACCGACACCTCCCTCTCCCCTCTCCTCCCCACCTTGAAACCACTTATAACACCTTCCAGACCTTCTCTAACATCCTGCTAAGAGCCTCCATAACGACAATAAACAGAAACGGGGACAAAGGGTCACCTTGACGCAAGCCCCTCGAGCTTGAAAAAAACCCCGATGGTTCCCCATTCACCAAAACAGAGAAGCGTACCGTAGAGATGGAGAATCGGACCCATTGGATCCATTTAATACCAAACCCCATCCTTTCCAACATGTATAGCAAAAAGTCCCAGTTCACATTATCATAAGCTTTCTCGATATCCAACTTACACAATCACCCCGGAACACCACTTTTCAACCTGTCGTCCACGACTTCAATGGCAATAAAAGATGCATCCAAAATCTCTCTATCCATCACAAATGCGTGCTGCGACGCCGAAATAATCCTGCCCATTACCATTTTCATTCTTTGGGCTAGCACTTTGGAGATAAGCTTGTAAGTGCCACCAACCAAGCTAATCGGTCGAAAGTCTTTCAAATCAGTCGCACCACTCTTTTTTGGAATCAAGGCTATGAAGGCAGCATTAAGACTTTTTCAAATCTCATACTAGAATGAAAAAACTGAAACACCTCCATGATACCCCCTTAATCACCTCCCAACAATGCTGAAAAAATGTCATAGAAAGCCCATCGGGACCTGGGGCTTTATCTCCCTCCATCTTACGTAACACTGCTGCCACTTCCTCAACCGAAAAGGGAAGCTCCAGCACTGCCGAGTCATCAGCACTAATTCTGTCAAAGTCAATTCCATCCAGATTTGGTCTCCCATCCCCACTTTCCTCATACTGTCGCCTATAAAAATTCGTGATGCCAACCTTAAATCTCTGCCTCATCTTCTAGCAGCACATCTTCAATCTGGACAGAACTTTTTTTTTTGTTGCTCCACGAATCTTTGCCTTCCTGTGAAAGAACTTGGTATTACTATCTCCCTCCTTTAACCACTGCACCCGCGACTTTTGTCTCCAACAGATCTCTTCACGAATAAGAAGACTCTTCAACTCCTGTTTCAACTACACCCTAAGGGACTCTTCTGCCTCATCCAATAAACCATCCCCTGCTCTCTCATCCAACCTGCATATCTCATCCTGTAATGTATTTGATTTTAAACTCCACCTTTCCAAAAACCTCTCTATTCCAAACTTTTAAATCCTCCGTAAGTAACTTCAGTTTTCTAGTTTTCTAGCTATTCTGAAACTCGGATCACCTGCCACCAAGTAAGAATCCCATCTAGCCTTCACCCAATCCAGAAACCCGGGCTCTTTTAACCACATATTCTCAAACCGAAAAGGAGTTTTCCCTTTAGAACTACCGCCGCACTCAAGAAGCAAAGGCACATGATCTGATGATAGCCTTGGTAAACAGCAGAACCACTAAAGCAGCCTTCCCAATCCCCTGAAATTAAGAATCTATCAATTCTCGAAAATTGATGACGCTCCCCATTTCTAAACCACGTGAAATCACTCCCTACCAAAGCAAGATCCACCAACTCCATCTCATTAATGAAATCATTAAATTCCATCATTTCTCTAGAATAGATACGAGAACCAGAACGTTCGTGAGGGAATCTAACCGCATTAAAGTCACCCCCTACACACCATGGCACATCCCATCTAGCCTTTGTATCCTTTAATTCTACCCAAAATCTCTCCCTAGCAGCAGTGCTACACGGCCCGTAAACCCCTGTAAAAAGCCAATCTCTGCTATTATCCAAAGTCTTCAGCAAACACGAAACTGAGAATTCTCCCAGCGATGAGTCGACTTTCGACAGAACACTTCTGTCCCACATAACTAACACCCCCCCAGCAGCCCTTACAGAACCTAAGTGAACCCAATCCATCCCTCTAGCACTCCAAACACTATCAATGATGCTGACATCAACCTTCACCATTTTCGTTTCTTGAAGACAAACAACATTCAGTTTCCATCTCCTGATCAATCCTTTTATCAGTGTTCTTTTATTTACATCATTAAGTTCCCACACATTCCAGGTAACAATTCTTAGATGCATATTAAACAATTTTTTTCCTCCTTCTTTCCCCCCCTTCCTGGCACAGGAACATGTCGGCATTAAGAAAGCTGCACAACTGTTTAAGCTCCCTTTTACCTTTCTCCCTAGTTTTGTTCAGCCTCTTGCAGCTGTCTCCCCCTGATGATCTCCACTTCTTCTCGATGTCCAGAAGTAAATCCAGGATAAATTCAGGATCTGATCCTCATATCCTGAACCAGACACCCCCAAAACCTTCCTGACACCTAAAGCTTTTTGTTTAACCCATATCGAAATATCCTCATCCACCTCTTTATCTGTAAGATATGCCACTTCACAAATATCTTCTGGACGAATTGTGGTGATCGGAGTTCAGGAAATAGGTTCACCTTCCTCCTCTGGCAACTTTTCCTCCAGCTTATCACTAGGCGAAGAAGGCTCAGTCCCAAAATTCCCAACATTCGAGAGCTTCACTTCATGCCCCAGGCCTAACTTGATAGTCTGCAGAACTTTCTCACCTGCCACTAAACCTTCTGCAACTACCAACTCCTCGAAGAGACGACGATCCTCAGACTTATCCCAGCTGCCACTACCTTGACGAAGATCTCTACCGAAAGCCCATTCCAGAAAATCCCAAGATTCTGCCATTCCCGAATTGGACGAAGATCCTGCTACGTTGAGACCAGTCAAAAACTGATCTTCTGCCGACCTCTACACATGGAGCCCTTTTCGAAGCCACCCCACTAGACTCTGCCTGAGATTGAGTCGAAGCAACCTCCTTGACAATATTTCCATCCACCGAAATAGGCTCTAAGTCTGCAACCTCGACATTATAGTCGAAACAGCCACCCTGCCCTTCAATCTGAGTCTTCACCCAGGCCTGTCCAACCTTAAATGGATGGACCTCTTCAGACCACCTCTGCCTGTCTCTCAATATTAACGTTTTGGACTTCAGCCCCATCTACCAAAATAGGATTAACTAGACCCCCCATTGGATTTGAGTAATCCAGAGAGACCTCCGGCCCACCCCTAATAGCCTCCAAATAAACCTGTTGAGCCTGCTTTATCTCAGGATGTAAATTAAATTCATTTGGGCTTTGTGAAGAAATAGGCCCAGATTCACCAGCAACCGGCTCGGTTTGGCCCACCTCATGTTGACCCACCTTGGCCTGAAGCTCCCCATCCCCAAAAATGACACCATCACCTCAAAGATTTAAAATTTGAATCGCTGGCAGCCCACGTGCCTGTTTCAGCGCTGGCACTGCACCCTGCATCTGAGTACTTTTTCTGGCGCCACATGTAATTAGACTGTACGTGCGCGCCCTCCACCCTTTGCGCCACCTTGCTTCGTCTTCTCAGGCTCTCCTCCGCCACGACTCTCCTCCCTACACCGAATCCGGCCAACGGCTTTCGTCTCAACCCAAATAGGATCCTCGAAAGTGTTCACACCCTCCGCGATAGTAATCGTAGCCGGGAACTTTGACCTAGAATGGACCAAAATTCTAGCCCACCTCAAATCACCCTGTATCTTTGTCTCTGCATCAATATGAATGAAGCCTCCACACAAGTCGCCAATAGCACGAAACACCTTGCTACCCCAGAGATGAATTGGTAACCCCACAGCTCGAATCCACGCCGAAGTGGGTTTCCTCCCTTTTCGATGACAACAAGCAAACGGACTCCATCTCTCCAAAAGCAAAGGTTGCGAATCGAATACCCAAGATTTAGATGAAAGAAACCTTCCCGCTTCCTCCTTGGACGGAAAAACAAAGAGAAAGAGCTTCTCTGCCATGACCTTATCTCCAACGCCACCTGCCGTCTTCCACATTAGGTCTACCCACCTCTGCATCTCGACCTTGGTCGGAGTCAGACAGTCATGATCCCCAACCCTCCCCACCACACATCTCTCCAAGAACAAATAAGCCCCTCTACAAGAATTGTCCTCCACCTGTACGCCTCCTCCACCTCTAATCTCTGGATTCTGAACACAAGATACTAAGTCCGGCCAGGGTAGAATTTCCGCTGCTTCCTTGTAAGATGTAGGTGGTCGCTTGGACCCAGAAGAGCTGATACCTGCAAAACTTCAAAGCTTACCCACCACGCAGCTCCACCCAGAGCCAGCTGTCCCTTCAGGGATACATATCATCTTTTGTCTCCCTGGACCCTTCACGGCGACTCTGAAGTATCTCCCCGACCTATTGAACTCGCTCGCCAACATTACTTCCCTTATCTTCCCTTGTCTCTTCCTCCAGAAAACTCCCTTGATCTGTGCCACCTTCTCCAAACACTCACAAACCCAGACCAACTCGTGGCTGGAGATCACTTACTCATGAAGTTTACCTCTGGATCTCTCCTGGACTCGAAACACATCTCCACCCTTCTCTCTTCATCTGTGAATTTCGAACAATTTCCTTCCCGCGTTGAAAAAAGTTCTCTCCATTTTTAATTGATGATTACATTGCACAGAGAAATTTTAGAGAGAGAAATTCCAAGCTTCATCAGGGTTGAGGATTAACATTGCAAAGAGCGAGAGTTTTTCATCAATAAATCTGCAGCAAAACCTCTTTCTAAGAGAATAGAGATGAAATGGGACCAACCAAGTAGCTAAAAACGGCTTGCATGCAACCCAACAGGCCAACACTAGCTTAATTAGGATGAATCTAACAAACCACTACCATTTATTTAATTATTTTCACTCTCCTCCTTTTCCAGATAGACCAGTAGCAATGGAGCTCAAGCATTCAAAGCAGCTCAAACCTAAGAAACCACTCTGAAAGTTGAGCTAGCCAGCAAACAGCTACTGCAACTCTCTAGTGTACAGAAATTTAAGAAAACAAACTAAACAAAACCCACAAAAAAACATGCAAAAAGATCTCTGTATTACCTGGATGGAAAAGGGAATTTCCCTGCTTGATTGATAGAAACCTGAAGTAATCTCTCCATATCAATTCAAACAAAACCCTGAAAAACGTGACCATCACTTCTCTTGCAAGCTTCAACTATGATTAACTTCAGAAGTAGAGCAAATAACTTTACTTGTACATAAAAAATCTTCGTCTCCATCTATTCAAGGAGAATTGACTTTCAAAAACCATTTGACATTTTGTTGTTTGGTAGAGCTTCTGAGAAAGGTATCCGAAAGCATCTTTTGTTGTTTGTTTAGCTCACTGGAAATGTGTTATAAGTGTACTTAGATATTCGTAATTCAGTTGAATGAATTCCATGGTGTCTCAACTCCTCTCTGTCCCATCTATCTTTCTCTTTTTTGAATTCAGGATACCTAGGTTAATAATGTCTGTCCTTACTCAAATCCAGAAAATCACACACCATAATAGACAGGCATTAAAAAAAATCTAAACTAAGCATTCAAGTTATTTTGGACAAAGCACCTAACAGTTTGTGAGCAAGTTTTTCCATCAGTAAAATTGAATTTGAAGGAGTACCAAACCGATAATAAAGAGAAAGAGAAAAAAGAAAAAGGAGTTGAAAGATGAAATTGAGAACTTGCAAAGACTAGATTAACTGATGAGTTTCCTTAGTTCCTTCAGCCAAATATCAAATGTTGGTTTCAAGAGAGCAACGGTAACAATGTTGGCAGATCTATTTCATGGGTTTCATTTGGTATTTGTTACTTGGGTGGAGTTTATTTAAGTTAGTGCTTAAAAGAATAATTTGAAAAAGGTGAAGATCATGAAGATAGATGTGTTGAGGCTTAAGAGGAATCTTGATATATGAAGAAAGAGTGGTGTTACCGTGGAGTAAGTAAAGTGGAGCGAGTTACAAAGTAAAAGAAGAGAAAGAATGAGAAAGAAAGTAATACTACCTTTAGGAGATCAGTAGGCATTTTAAGAAAATATATACTGAGGCAGGGGCAGGTAAGTTGTTTTACAGAGGCAGGGGGTTCATTTCGCAGACCTCCAGAATTCTTGGAAGAAGGTTGTAGACAGTAATTGATGCGGGACAATGAGGCTTAATTTATTATAACTTAGAGCACTGGATAGGATTTAAGCAGTAATTAAAAAAAACTTAGAATTAAGACCATGGAGAAGATCAATGCAAACTAAATTGCATGACTCTAAAATTCATATGATTATTCAGCAAATCAGCAGCCTCATGTAGCACACAAACTGCTTCTCTATTCGCAAGGGCTGACACAAATTAAAACTCACACATAAACTCCTCGAACTCTTTCGTATGCGAAATGTTGAGGATATGGTTCCAAGGAGGTGAAAAAGCACTGGAACTCTTACCCTAAAGAGCCTTCTCGTATGGTTTTGAAAGGAGCAACTTGATGCTCTTTTACCAAACTTGAAGGAGTAGGTGGTAGCTCTCTCAGGGTTCATCAATCAAATCAGGAAAATTTAAAGATATTTAAGAAACAAGATGCTATTTTAGAAAGAAAAAAATAGTACCTTAAACAAAAAATAAAAAATTTAAACATTGGCCGTTATTGAAATTATTCCTAAATAAAAGAACTGTGAAGTCCTAAGATAAGGAATAACTTTTGGGCCCAAAATGCTCTCGCCTGAGAATTCTGGGCTAAGATACTTTTGCGATCTAGCCTCCAGTATTCTTGGTCCCCATCACCATGTTAATAACCAACTCATGTAACAACTAAATCTCTTTAAGAGAGTGCCCAACAATGCAATTATGCTTAAGACATCTCTAACAAATAGATGAAATAGAGAAAAATGATGACAGAAGAGACGTGTATACCAGTATGTTGAATCATTTGATAGTCTCTCCTTTTCGTATCTCTTTACCTTGAAACATAATGCAACTTCAACAAAAATAAGTGACATGACAGATCAAGTGAATAAGTTAAACAAGAAATAAATAGAAACCACAAACGTCTAGTACCTCTTCATAAATGAAGCGTGGAGAGAGGCTTCCAGAAGCAAGCCATGGTGAGAATTTTGTTGAATAATCAGGCCCTAACATCCCATTTCGGGTTTGTTTATAAATCGACAGCAAATCCTATAGAAAACGAAGGAGTTTACAAAGAAACTCTTCAGGTTTCTTCGATCATTGTTTAAGCTACCTATTGCAATAATATCTTTTTCTTCGATCGGTAGATACATAAACCATTACAAGTTTACCGATGAAAATTTAATATATATAAATGTGTGTGTGTGTGTGTGTGTGAGTTTCGATGTCGAGTAACCCAAGAATGTGTTGGACATGAAAATCCAACAGTTGTGCCTTTGAGCTGGTAAGAATTTTGAAAATTATTCACATTTCACAGATGTTAATAGCCATTTAGTTTAAGTGTCATTCCTTTGAGTTGGTAGGAAATTTGCTCCTAAGAAACAGCTTCCTAATTCTCTTTTTCAAATAAATACAAATAGTTTTTTTTTTCTTTTCTATTCCAACTGGCAACTGGGTAAATATCCATTGCTTCATCTTATAATTTATGTCCAGCAACACCAACGAAATTTTCATTGAACTTCAAGATGAAATTCATCTTTGGGGCATAAGTTCCCATCACCTTCACCAGAATCACCACAACCTTCATTTATACAATTGCCTATCTTCACTGCACAGACTTATTCACCCTTTAGCCATCTATATTGGACTGTCACTGTCTTTTACGGCAATCATGACCACTTTTGACAATGGATGTAAAACAACATTAGAAAATTCTTCCTCCTTCATAACTCCAACACTGGAATCAGATTCGAAATTGCACTTTTTCACCAATATATTCAATCCATTTGTATGCTGAGAACATAAGTTAAATTACTTATTGCTCGTTTGTTACATCTTTTTTTGAGTGACTTTTGGCTTTTAGCTTAAAATAAGTTATTTTTAAAGTATTTTTTCAGCTTATAACCTAAAAGCCAATAAGTTAGGTACAACGCCCTTTATACATTAAAAAACCAAAGCCAAAAAGCTAAAATTTTAAGCTTCTTTAGCTTCTTGAAAACACAAAGACAACTATTCATTAATAAAGTTATTAATTACTACAATTTTACCCTTTTCTCATAAATACATAAAAAGAGCTAGGAATATTAATTTCAAGATTTTTAAAATAAATAAATATTCAATGCAGGATAAGGAATATTACAAATTATTTATTCATTTTTTATAGGGTAAACATTTTCAACATCCGCATATTTAACTACTCACATTAAAAATTCGTAAGGAAATAATAAAAGTTAAACGTAAAAGACTACACATACTAATGGTGTGGAAAATAACTACATATTAAATATTATCCCATGTTGAGTTTTTAAGATAAAGGTGAGACTTTTTTCCTTAATCAGAGACTAGTTGATTTGAAAATTTAGGGTTTATGGTCAATTTGTAGCAAATAAATAATTTCCATCTTATTTAACAAATATATACTCATAAGGAACAGTCTATCATCAAATTAGCCATAAGTCATTCAGCGAATAGCCTCGGCTATTGGCTATCGGGCTACAGCCATAAGCCACGACAAACAAGCCCTTAGTGTCATCTCTTGCTAGCCGACCAGCTTCAAATTTACAAAGGCTAAGTCATAGCATTGATAATGTTGCAGTGAGGAGTGGGCTAAGGTAATTAGTGGGTTATTAGTTCTTATCTATATAGGTAGGAGGGTGGAAAGAGAGTGAGCTGGTGATGATTTTATAACATAAATCATATGATGATGAAACTAAGAAGCAAAGGAATTATTGCGGAGATGATGTCACAGTAATGAATCTGATGATTGGTGAAGACAATTAGATTACACTCAACATTTTTTTACATTATAGAATGCAGTTTGAAGATATTGAAGTTATTTTTTTCCCTTTTTATTTTTTAAAGAGGATTGTTAGTGGTTTCCCACTTACCCCCAACAGTGACTCGAACCCACAACCTATAAGGTGTAAGTGAAGCATCTTTACCACTCGAGTTGCGCTTCGTTGTCTATGAAAATATTAAAGTGCAGATATTCCTTAGCCCAAGAAAGAAATGCAAATATTATTCCACCTATATGATCTTAATACAATTTAAAATTAAACATGACTTTTACTAGAACATGTTTAACATATAGTGTAGTAAACTGATGTGATCCCAAGGTCTTTAAGAATAATTCCACACATGGAGGGACCTTTGTGGCAAGATCGGAAGCTTAGGAGCAAGTTAGAAGGCTTGGGAGATGATTTGGAGACTTCAGGGGGTTAAACTGTCAAAACTGCAAAACAGGGGAAGATTCCAGCAACTTCAGTGCTGTGACCATAGCCATAGCACTGCTAGACCGAATTTCAGCCCTTTTGCTTTTACGTTTTGGAGACTTTTGATCCTTTTAATTAGTTTTGTTTCAATATTGAATATTTGTTATAGTTTTATGGTTTCTTTAATAGCTGTTTTAGGGTTTGTACAATATTTAAAGACATCTTTAAAGTTATTTTAGGGAGTTGAGTTTTGATATAGAATTGAGTGACTTTTCTCTCAAAGTGCGTGAGTCGTTCTTGAGTGGATTTTCTTGGTGCATTCATTCGTGTGTCGGTGTTGCATCAAACCCTAGAATTATCGATTGTAGATTCATCCCAATTGTGGCATCAATCACCATACCGAGGTTTGCATTTAATCAATGGCATTGGGTCGAGGTGTCATTCACCATGTAGCCTATATAGGAGATCTTGGGTTCTCATCACAAACTGCATGTGATGTAAAACTAATTCAATATAAAGTCGGTTTAAATACAGGATTGGCGACGTAAGTGTTAATGATTAACACCCACAACGACATATATATAGACTGACATCATTCCTAAACCTAAAAGGATTCTAATCCTAAACCCAAGCGGGTTCTAATTTCCATAACAGTTAGCTAGTTCTGAACAGAGCTAGCCCAAATCTCGAAGTTGCCAAACAAGCCCACTCCTTTTACATCAAGGGAAATTTTGGTCCATGTATGGGGAAAAACCCCTTAGGATTCCGCCAACTAAAGATGATTGTTTGTGTTAATCAAACACAAATAGGATGCCTTAAGAGATTAAGTCCACATGTGTTATGCGCATGGGAGGTAGCAAGCCATATTGTATAACCAAGTTTCTTTATTGCAGCCTTGCAGGGTTGCTTGGCTGCTATGGTGCTATTTATTCAGTTGTTATGAGGGTGCTATTAGTCCTCTAGCTGTTGAAGACCAACCCAGTCAAAATTGGAATGTTTTGGTAATAGGAAAGAGAGTAAGTGCCTTTGGAATAATGGGATGTTTGCTATTTTCAATGGATTATGACAAAGAAAAATGAAATGATCTGTGAAAATGAACCTGCTATTTACTCTTCTTTGTGATCTTGTAGTCTTCCTTAGTCGTTTGGATTTTGGACCAAGGCTTTAAGAATTGGAATGCGGCCATTAAATGAGTCAAGTCTTTAGGATGAGTTTTTTATTGCCTTTTGTGGGTTTCCACTCTATTTGTTTGGTTTGGGCGACTCACTATTCACCCACTTGTATATATTAGTTATCAAAAAAATATTCTCTCTCTGTCAAAATATACTGATAAATGACGTTGTGCATCAACAATTCTTAGTGCAGTATTCACAAACAGAAGATCACTCCTGAAAACATTCGAGTAAACTTTTTTAGCTAAATAGAAGAAGAGAAACATTAAGAATGACATTTTCGTCTTCACAACATCATGGAAAAATTATACTAATGAGATCATAAGCCTAAGTAGTTCTCTTGCCTTGTTCCAGAAATATTCATGTACTCTAGTCAGTGCAGCACTTTCACCACCTGTGAACTTCAGACCTTTGCTAACCTGCATGAAAAGGCAGAATCAACTTCTCATTACTTATGTTGACAAGTGAAATTTCATGCACACTTCTATGCACTTATAATAAGGCACAGTATTGTTTGCATAGGAACAAGTAACCTTCCTTTTCTTCATTAAGTCCAAGCTGACTAATTGCAGGAACATGTCCCCATTCCCTGATGGAAGGTGCAGGACCAAGCAATGTGGGGATCTTGATGCAGCCTCGGATTTTAGATTTGGATTCAACAGCCTGTAAGTGTAGTTAATCAACAAAGGACAGCTGAGAAAGATAGAATGCCCTTTCTAATAGGATGAATGTGTAGACTCGACTAACAACTAAAAAGAATCGTACCTTACGAAATTGAGTATACACATCTGGTAAGTGTGTGGATTGAAATGGTAAGTCATCCATATGGTACATAGTACTACCCCATATCAGCTCTAATTTGACTGTTGGATTACTGGATATCCCTTCAATTGATGATGGTGTCACCCGTCGCAAATTACTTTCGACCAATCTCTCTACATTTATCTCCTCAGAGCAAGTTTCTTTGTGCGCATACACCTAAAACATTAGTATGAAAACATTATGCTTTCTTTTGTCAAGAAAGTATTAAAAAGTCAAGAATCAAATGAGTATCCAAAAAGAATATCTGCACCGAAATTCTTTTTACCGTATGGGCACCATATGTTTTAACAAGCGATGGCAGAATATCTTCAGGTTTTCCGTGTTGAATTAGCAAGTTGAGACCCCGCTTCATTAAATTCTTTTTCAAATCAGCCACACATTCTATGAGAAAGTTTGCTCTCAAAGCTGCCAAAAATGAGGTGTTGAAAGAAGTTTTTGACACGATTTTGCTGAATAACGAAGAGGACAAATAGAAAAATCATTTAAAGAGATTCAAGATAAATGAAAAATAGTAAAAAGGGGAAGTTATGATAAGTATAGCTGCCAACAACAATATAAAGACAACAACAATTAATAAACAGATATTCATTAATATATCCACATTGTTGGGGTGCCTCTCTCTCTCTCTCTCACTCTCTAACAACTTAACCTCAAGAGTTGGTTACTTAACATGGTATGAAAGCTATAACTATACAAACCAGTTCTATTTGAATTTATGAATGTATGTGTATTCAAACATATGGATATACTTATTTGTGTGTGTGACTGTGTGCGTGTGTGTATCAAATACAATTTGAGAAAATTTGTATATAAAGAGTCGTCCATCCAAGAGAAAGGGGCCCACCCCCAACAACTTCCCTGTGAGGGGCTGTAGGGCTTATAAATATCAACCGTCACAAAACACTTCGAGTGCAGTCTCACAAATGTGGGTTGTGTATATTCAATCATATGCATATTATATATAAACATATAAATATTTATAAACATAATCCCTCAACTCCGGAAAAAAGAGTCACACTCCCCATTTCCAACTGTCCCAAAAAAAAAGGAAGCTCCATTGCTAAAATTTAAGCTTCAAAACTCGTTTTTTCTTTTTCTTTTTGATGATATCTATTAATCTAACTTTTCATACAAAAAAAGAAAAAAACAATGTGTTTTTGACAGTGCACTATGCTTTTTGTTTCAATTTAACCATGCCACTGTTTTTCTTTCTAACAATCCATCTCACTTTCATTCTCGCTTTCAATCTAACTATTCTATCTATACGTTGTCACATTCATGTGACATTAACTGACTGAGCTGACATAACCTTATAGGTTTCCATTTTGGAGTCATACAGGAACCCTGTACCTGGCATTTTTATTTCACTTTTGAGCATAAGTGACACATAAATCTTAGAAAAAATAGACAGTTAGCTAAATATCAATCCAACATGAAGGAAAAAAGAAAGCGATATCAATCAAGCCTGTTAATGAGTTTAACATAGGTGGACGGAATGGTTGGATTGAAAATGAGAATAAATATCAATAGTCTTTTAGAAAGAAAAAGAAGTGGCATAATTAAATTGAAATAAAACACAGCGGGCAATGGTTAAAAATGTTTTCCTACAAAATATATAAATAACTGAAGTGCAAATCAATGCAGATATAGAGACGCAAAAGTATGATACTGAAAGTTTGATCGTATACGACTGACATTAGTCGCCGTAGCATACACGATGCATGTCCAGGTTAATTTTTACTCTCTCCGTTCTGAGCAAAGAGTCCACAATTCTATTTTCGAATGTTTTACTTAAAAGAGTCCACTTGAAAAAATCATGTTTACAATTTCCATTTCCATGACCTTTCATGTTTACCCTCCACTTGTTTTGTAAGCATATCAGTTGTAAACTATTTTTATAATTATATAATTATAACCAACTCCAATATATCACTTAGTTATTAAACTATTCAAACGTGGACACTTTGGGCGAAATGGAGGGAGTATAATTTTATGTTCATAGTTTTGTTTTGTTTTGAAGAATAATTTTAATTGTTGGATTTCTACATTATTAATCTTATATCTAAAATTAGGTTTTTTTTTATTAATAATTTTTAGGTTAGCTTAATTTAGGTTGCATTCTTTGCATTAGTAGCTTGGGGATTTGTTAATTGTTATTATCACAGTTTTGAATTTTGATGGTGCAAGCAATAACATTGTTACAAAACCTGACAAACATTATTAATCTTATATACGGCTGTTTTGAAAACTTGGATAGGAACATTCATGAAAGAAAAAACTTATGGATCCACCATTGTCAAGGGGGATGTTATCAATGCAACTATATATGTAGAAGGAAGCTTAACGACTACCTTAATTGCACTTGTTAGCAAAATCCTAATACTCCCATCATTCCGAGCAAAGAGTCCACTATATCATTTTGGATGTTTCACTTGAATAGTCCACTTTTAAAAATTAAGGCATAAAAGAGTCATTTTATTACTAATAGGCTACTAAAAGTGTAATTTTTTTTAAAAAAAAGTTGACTTTCAAGCGGGAACTATTTGCACGGAACGGGAAGAGTAACAATTACTCCTTGTCTAGCTCATTCCCACAATGAGACTCCATTTTTAACCTTTTGCAAATATTTAAGGAAATTGACTTTTAGAATCTATAAGTGATACGTATACATGAATGTCTGTGTTCATACTATAGTATTGCAAGTTGATTTGGAACAATGACAGATACCAAAAGTGAAGTCAGTAACTTATTACTCCCTTCGTTTCAGGCAAAAAGTGCACCATTTTATTTCGAGATGTTTCAATTAATTCGGTTTCAAAAATTATGGTTACAATTCTCATAACATTTCATCTTTATCCACTACTTGTGTTGTAAGCATACTGATTGTGCTTAAGTATTTTTGTAACTATGAACAAGCTTCAAACGGAAGGGATCACAAAACGGACACTCATTATAGGAGAAAGGAATGCGGAAAAAAAAAAAGACACTCAATTTGGGACTATGGAGCAACAATAACTGGAAAAGGAAATAAATTGATGTATTATTGAAGGTAAAAAGTGAAGATAAAGAGATAGATTACCTCCAGTTTTGGGGAAGCCGAAGGAATGGGTGGTGGAGAAAAGACGAGGATCGAAACAATAGACAGGGAGGAGGGAAGCTGAGGAGAGCCAAGCTTTAAACAAAGCTTCATTATCCAATATTCTTAAATCATTCCTAAACCAAACAATTGAGAGCCCCTTTCCCTTTCTTTGCGATGAATAAACTGTATCTTTCAAGGGTTTGGTCGGCAATACGGTCTATTTCGCCGGCACTCAGACCGGGAATTGGGTGACAGGACGTTGTAGAGGATTGGGATGAAGTGTTAGTACTAGTACTGCTAGTAGACATGGTGATATTGCGAGAAGGGTGGAGGAGGGTGGTGGTTGGGTTGTGATTTGTTATTGGGGTTTTGAAAGTGGTGGAGAAATGACGGTGGTAATGGGGGATGGAGTGGGTGGCGGTGGTGGACACTGACGGAGGAGGAGATTGAGTGACGGAAAGTAGACAACATTTTGTCTCAACTGTAACCGTCACGTCAACTAGGTACTACACGTGTTGTGGTTATAGCCTTGTATTATAACTGATCCTTGTGGTACATGTACATGATGCGTGTCCAATAATTCATACAGACATTTTTGGGACGGAGCAATAATGTTAGATTTATCTAAGTTTTAGACTTTTAGTAAAGGAGAAAGGATAAATCAGTCCTTCACTAAAATTCCATTTTGACTTTTACCAAGACGTAGTTGTAAACTTGTAAATGTGGTGGTAACTTAATATTTTTGTATCATGAGACGACTTTAAATATTATATCACACATCTTGTTATATTTCATGTAGTTTTATATGTATCTTTATAAAATGAATGTCAAGTAAAATAAAAAGTTACGGTAAAGATAAGATTTAATGAGACCAAAAATGTGACAAGGGTGAGACAGAAGATTTGAATCCGTATGAAATTAAATTAATATATGTTCGAGATTTCATAAGGGGATTGGATTGATGTACGCTTGGATTAACTTTGAGTCCAAGTATATTGAGTTTCCTTTTGTAATTTCATATTTTAGTGGTGTGGGAGAGAAAAATGAGGGATAATACTATGCATAACCACCTTCACACATGGTGAAATTAGCATCATAATTGTTTTAAAAATTTAAAAGTTTTAAAAGTTTAGAAGATTATTAAATTTGAGTAAGTAGTTAGCTTTAGTCAATTGAGCGTGTGAAAAGAGAGTTATATTATAATATAGATTTGGGCCAAATATGATTAAGCACCCTAAATTATCCACAAAATTTTTTTTGCACCCGAACTTAAGAATTGTCCCAATTTTAGACATAGTGTTGACATTTGTCCCACTTTACCCCCCTCTCCTACCATTCATGACTTTAGAAATAGCAACGAAAATTGACATGTGTATCTCATGTAGGGAAAAAACTTAAAATAGATTATCTTATAGGTATTTTCTGTTAGACGGATCTCCCGATCCACCGTGTAATGGTGGACTGAGGTGTGACCGGTGGTAGAAAGATGGAGAAAAAGAGGGAAGACCAAATCTATCTTCTTCCTTAAAAAAAATAAAAATAAACCCACTTTGCACCCCCTATGTCAAATGACCAAAATAGCTCTCACATGACATACACGTGTCCATTTTTGTTACTATTTCTAATGCCCATAGATGGTAGGGGAAAAGTAGGACAAATGGCAACACCGTATATGAAACTAGGGTGAATCTTAGGTTGGGGTGCAAAGTGAGATTGACGAATACTTTTAGGGTGCTAATTGTCCTTTGGCATTTATATTAGTTCTATTCATAAATAAATGTTTATTTAAATAAGTATTTATTTGTGTGTAATTTTATTAATTCATTATCAACCAACAATGAAGTAGATGTTAAGGAGTTGTTCTAGTTTAACCTTAGGCCTCAGGTTTGATACTTATAGGAACGTAGCTACGTTAAAAGCTTGTTGGGAGAGCTTTACAACCCTTGTGACTCAGCCCGAATCGAAGGATGAGACTTATGGGAATGCAGTTGTGTCAAAATCGTGTTAAAGATCTTTATCGTTTTTGTGGTCTGACCGAGCTCGGGAGATTAATCATAGGTTTCAGGCATGTGACACCTTTGCGAAACCAAAGAATCTAAAATTATATATCATGTTTTATTACTGATTTTTAATATCATGTATGAATATTAAAGGCACTATTTAATATGACTCAAAAAGCACTGTTTTAATTTTAGTGAAAAATAAAAATGTTTTTTTTTTAAGTGAAGGATATCTTTTGATGACCCTAAAGAGATAAGTTTGCCCAAGTGATGGTTGGATAGTTAAGGTCGGAAGAAATAAGACACACCCATCACCAACTTACTAACTACAACCAGTGACATACATCTGCATCGAAGTTGACTGGGGAGAAGTATTGGATAGTCACACAGTTAAGCATCAGTAACTTAAAGCAACAACATTAAGCTGAGGCAATTACCAGAGTAGTTAAAAGAGGGAAATCCAGAGAATGTCAGCTTCCAAAGGCACATACACAATGCAATATATGTATAAAAGATTTGAAAGAATAATTGTGGGTGACCTCTTTGTAAACCCGAAAACCCTTAATTTATTGTTTAGGTCTTATCATGTGCTGATTATGGATGCAACATACAAAACTAACAAGTATGAGTTGGTTTTGTTGGAGATTATTGGAGTGACACCAACAAGTCAGAATTTCCATGTTGCATTCGCGTTTATTACGAAGGATGAGTGGACAGTCATTTTTTGGAATATTCACTTAAATTTAAAAGTTAGGAATATTCACATTACTCTTGATTTTTCTGTACCCATTACTTATTCTTAGAAGAATGTTTATAAGCTTAATTGTAAGTAGTCTGCATGCAATATCTGTTACGGTAAATAGGGCACGCCTCTATCCTTTTTGTGTGTGCCGAACTTCTTAGCTGTTTAAGTTAGTTGTTGCCTTTCTTTGGTAACTTCTAGGAAGCTTCATTGTTCCTAAATTAAAGAGATTTAATTTATGGAATATGCTAACTTGTAGGACTCAATAACTTATTATGGTAGTATTTGTTTTCTAACAAATAACATTGTCTTATGAGTTATTTTCTTGTTTGACAGGTTTCCTAAGGCTTATAAATAGAGGAGTTCATGGCTGAAGAAGACAACACTTTTAGAGAGATTTTAAAGGGAGAGTTTGTGCTGCAAAAGCTGAATGATCTACGAAATGCAGCAACATTGACTGCTACATTAGTCTGCTGCTTCCTAGAACCATTGTTTTACCCACTGTTCTGTTTTCATCTTTAGCTTTTCTGTGGGTGTGTTGTGTTAGACTGATAACATATACTCATCTAGGAGTTTATGATTTCCACATAGTAGTAAGTTGTTCATAATTGTAAGCTTTATAATAGTTTTCTATAGTGAAATTTTTTAGCCACATTGGCTCGTCTACAAGCATTTTCTTGTAGAACCAACCCAACTATGTGTTTCTTATCTTTGATTCTTTTTCTCTCATTATTTCGCTGCTATTTGTGAAATGTGTTAGTGAATGTAGCAACATTTTGAGCTACATTCACAATTTGTTTTTTTGTATTTATTTCGAATTCCTAGCTACAATTATTTCAATGTCTTAGCTAGCAACTCTACTAGAACTTTACAATAGTTTTATATAATTGGAATGCTCCGCTAGGGAGAACTAGCAACTTTCTTATAGTTAGGTGACTTGTGCTTTGAAACAACATTTCCTGATTAGCAAATTTGTGCTAAGAAGTAAAAAAACAAAGTGTGTTGATTTTCTCACTCGATCTACAAAAGTTGTTGATTCAAAGGACTTGAAGTTTGCGAATTTCTAATTCTACACGGACTAGATAAGCATATTTTCATGGGGAATTTCAAGCCTTGTCTGTTAAGAGACGTTTGATTTCAATGTTTTTATTGAGTGCGGATCTACAAAAAGCATTTTCCTGTGAAAACTCAACCTTGACAACTTACAATAGCATTGTTGCCAATGCCATTTTTGTGAAAGTTGTCATTGCAATCAAAATCACATCGGTGATACCATGCTTATATTAAGGACTAGCAATATCTCAACAAATGAGATTCAACTTCAACTACTCTATGCATGCATTTAATGCATACAAAATTCAAATCAAGTGGTTGAATCTTGTCATCCTCAAAAGCTCCAAGATCTTCACTAACAAAGCTTCATTCGGAAGCATCGATAGGTCTAGTTCTCGGCCAAGGTTTATGTCCTAACTTTAGTTCGAGTCTCGGTCTTAGTCTTGTCAGATATGACTGGGATGAAGATCCAAATACTAGCAATGCTACAAGCTGGGATTGACAAAATGCAATGAAGAGTTAGAACACAAACTCCATATCTTACTTAAGATTTAACAAGTCTACATTGCATAGAAATCTTTGTTCTAAGTTCAATCACACATACCCAACTATTGTAACAATCATTGAGTGACTTTCTAAATTACCAGTACTTAAATATTTAATTGATTGTACCCTCTCAAGATAAAAACTTGTTCTTTTAAAAAATACATCGAGGTGCTAACTTGTGTTTAAAGAAAAAACGCAATGTCAGCAACGTTTTACACGGAACTAACGGTAATGCCCATTTTGACAACTTTTGAAAAGTTCATGGATTTTTTTAGAAATTTAACAAGTTGGATGGTGTAGTAGGCATTTAAAGAAAAGTTTCATGATACTTTTTCATTAAAACTTTAGAAAGACAGATAATTCTAAATAAGGCAAGATCCTCATGATCACGCGGGAGTGTCCAAGGATATATGAAATGAAGGGCCATATCAAATTCAACATTACTAGCCTTACAACTAATGCTACAAATTTTCTTACAAGTAAGCCTTGAAGAAAGGCAAAGTTGTCTCAAGACTTAGTTGTAAAGAAAGTTGTAATATTTGTTGTAAGGATAGCATTATCCTATCAAGTTGGATGGTGTAATAGGCATTTGTTATAGATATGATTATCAGATCCAATATTTCACTTGACCCCGCTACCTAGGAGGTTGGCACTCTTAATAATCGGCTTCCAAGATAAACTAGCATTAGGAGAATTCACCATGAAGGAGGGGAGAGGAAAAAATGATTTAAGAATGTTGTGTTGCCATGATCAGTAATAAGTAATGCAAGGTTCATTACAATGGCTCTATTTCTAGATGAATTACTTGGAGGCATGCCATGAATTTAAATAAAATAATTACAAACAGATCTCTGGAGCACGAATGAGCTTATGGAGTAAACAAAAAGGGGTGATGACCTTGATGAGAGTGGAACGATTTGGTTTTGAAAGAAATTTCAATTCCTAGATGAATTACTAGGAGGCAATTAAGCTAATGATTTTTCCATTCCTACCTCGGTCACTCTCAACTCGGTCCTCCTTTCCTTCCTTGTCATTTTTTTCTCTGTTATTTTGATTTTCGGACCTCTTGTCTTACGTGAGCAAGCCAGCAAGGTGACCATAAACATCTTCTCTCTTGGTGGGATGTGCACTCCCACCTTGTCCCTTTTGTTGCTCGAGCAAAGTGCCTAGCTAGATGTTGCATGCATGCTCTTGTTAGGTGTCAATGTAAGGATTCACCACTTGTGTGCCTTGTGGAGGTGGATTTTCAACTAGAGGTGGAGGTGGATGTACGTTCTCCATTTGACTTGTTTCTTAATGCAGGTATGGAAATGAACAAAAAAAAATTGATTCCCAGGAACAAAAGTAAACCAATCAAGCCAAAAAGGTAACCCCATCGGGGTCACAGGTGTGTGAGAGAATGATGACAAATGGTAGTATTAAGATAGGAGATGGAAATATGCTCCTAGCCCTGAGAACACACGAATAAAGATAGACAGTGGATCAGAGCCAGAGAATTGTCCTAACTTACCTTTGGTGTGAGAATAAGTATCCACTAACTAGTTCTCTCTGGCGGTCAAGGAGCAGAACTTGGAGGCCTAGCTGCTTAAACACAGAGAATGAAAAGAAAATAGAGAGCATGGGAGAGAAAAAATGAATTAGTGTGTGTGTGAATAGTGCCTAGAGGGTAAGCAGGAAGGGTATTAATTTATAGCTAGGTAAAGACAAGGCTAGGATAGAAGACAAAGTTGTCTTTGGTCTACTAGGTGGACCAATGGAGGTGATTTGTAACAAAAGAATAATTATACTCCCTCTGCCTAGAAAAATTTGTCTAATCTTTCTCTGCAATTTCTTCCAAGAAATTAGTCTCATTTTTTCTTTCTCCCAAATTAATAATCGTATTCCGATTAAATGAAACAACTTTTCGAAAAGGTTTTTAAAGTGTATTAAGAGCATCCTCAATGTTAAATTTAACATCAACTTCTTATATAACTTTTTAATTGGGTCTTACTGTGGTCACCTACACATTTTTATTTCTTACCCACTTAAGAATAAATCTTCTCATTGTATAATATTTTTACACAACTTCTTGTTATATTGGCCCGACAGTGTAGTATTGGTTTTTGTATTAAGATCAACGAGATTAGATCTCTGTCCTTAAGACAAAAACTAGAAATCGTGTTCTAGATCTGCACGGTGTGAATCTAGTGAGTCTCCCAGGATATTGATCTTACGTGATTGGATGTTTGGCAGATCTTCAAAACTCAATCACCAACGAATGCAACCGTCGCTGTAATCTCTGTAGGGCAGAAGGGAGAGTAAAAGAGAGCAGAATTTTTCGATACCAAAAAATCTGTTTGAAGGTCAGATTAAATGGCGCTGGGAACGGTCAAGGCGATGGGTCGTTCAAAACGTACACAACCTTCAAATGAACCGGTAGCAAAAGATAGGTTCAGGCAGGCAGGCAAGCCGACCGGCCGGCCAACCAACCAGCCGAGCCGGATCAAGCATGGGCATGGGCGGGCATACAGGTTTGGACCTACACTTAGGTAGGTCTTCCCTCCTACACAAAAGTGTAATGGCCCAAGGGCCTGAAAGTAAAGCCTCAAAGCTCTACCTTATAAGGTAGAGCTTGTTTCATTTTGTTCCCAATGTGGGATTCCCACATTATACACTTACATAACTTCCTTATTCAAGTTATTATGGAAACAAGTTTCCAACAATCCCCCACATTTTGTGACGACCCGACCCGGACCCCATTGCGAGATCCCGAGTCGTGCCGTCCAAATAAACAATAACACAAGCATGCATAAGTAGGATTATAAAATTCATGTGGCGCAACATCGCATACGAACAACAACTCGGCTACACTTGGCCTGAAAACAACTAAAATTAAACAAGTCATCGGCGACAGCATTGAACCCAACAACTACTCCTACAATTATTAACACATGCTTATAATAACCTCAACGGCCACAACATGCCGAGACAACAATAACAACAAAATTAAACGAGCTTTAGCGGAAGAAACCGTAGTGAACCATACACATATAAACAAAGCTCGACATAAGCTCAAGATACCAAAAGATTACAAGTATTAAGTAGTTAAGTTACAACAACAAAACAACATGAACCCCAAGCCAAGTCTACATGACTTGCTTCCCAACGTCCTTTCCAAAATAAAAGGTTAACTAATAGATGTCCAAAAGAGCAACCTCCGCTAACACAACAACCAAACGAGCACAAGCGAAGTCTATCCCTGACCGCCTCTGGGATCTAAGGAAAGACAAAGCAAACAAATAGGGTAAGTCGAAGACTTAGTAAGTTACTACAATGTATGTTCATGTATAGTATGACATTTATCTCAATTTATGGAACATAATCATCATATAGCACTTAGCACGTTGTTCACATAAGTGCGGGAAAGTAAATCATACAAGTAGGATATGATATAGTCACGCCGCCAGTAGTTCCCGCAATAAAACTTTATTATACTTTATCGCGGCAACATTGATGCTCGTGAATGCATCAACTTTTATCAAGTACCACTCGATCTAGATAGCAAGCCAACGCGGCACTTAACCGATACTAGCGGGCTACTTCCCCATTGCGGCCAACAATGGAGGTGTGTGTGAAGTCCTAGGTGCGGCGATCCATAGCGAGCACGAATCCCATAATTCGTGAAGGCGATGCATCGGCCCCACCTTGACCCGATAAACAAACCAAATAATGCCACTGGACTCAATGTGATGCACAAGTAGATATTTACTTGACTAAACCAATCAAAGACCGAATTCGACAAGAGCGAACTCGACCAACCAAGTAGGGTATTAATCTCTACTATAAAAGTCATATCAAGGCAAATAAATTGCACAAACCAACCTTTCATAAAACTTGCATAAACCATCAAACAAATCTCATACTTGAGTAAATCAAATCAAACGGTGTTCAAACTGTAGGGATTGAAATTAGGGTTCAACACATTCAAATATTCCCTAGAGTCGACTGCTGAGTCTTTGCTCTAAATTCCCAAATTTGGAGAAATTGAAGCTATATGCTTCATAACCCAACCTAGGTCATTTCTAGGTTCAACAAGGTATTAAATTCACCAAGGCAATGCAAAGTGATTCATGTTCATCATAGAGTTCATTTCATAAGATAGAACACATACAACATAACAACATATAATGTAGCTCCATTTAAGCATTCTCATATGAACAAACTTCCAACAACAAATAATGTACATGTCTCTAACATGTTTAAAACTTTTAAATAGGCAAGATGAAAGAATAATATAGGCTTTCATAAGCAAGAGTTCAACCTATACATGCTCCTAACAAGTTCAAAAATCTCAACATACAAGAAGATAGCATGAAAGGCATACATGTGTCCTCATCACCTCAACCACCATAGGCTTTGCTTCCTTAGGGTCAATGAGAACTTAAAAGAAGAAGATGAAGAAAGTAACTTACAAGTTATACACACCAAAGAAAGCAATA
>CM028378.1:88409211-88545853 GCA_013146195.2 Codonopsis lanceolata | reverse complement strand
GTCGAGACCGAGAAAAGCTGAATCGAAAGCCTCGATGTTCGAGATCATCCAATCATACGCCCTATGGAAGATGTAGAAGAGGTTATCATAAACTTCAACTACCCCCGACTGTAAAATAAAGGTGGGAATGGAAATTGCGGGCATCGAAAGGAGAGCCATAATCGAAGTTCTCGAGAGAGAACACCGATGTCTTTGCATGGCAAGCCGGGGATATGGAAGGCATTGCCTAGAGGTGTAGAAGACACCGATTAAGCATCAATCCAAAGATTTGTACCTATTCAAATAGAAGATATTTCTCCCCGGAAAAGCAAGAGGCAATCAAGGAGGAAATAGCCAAACTTCTTCGGGCCGAGATCATAAGAGAAATCCACTACCCTACGTGGATTGCAAATGTTGTGATGGTCAAGAAAAACAACGGAAAATGGAGGATGTGCGTGGACTTCACCAACCTGAATGAAGCGTGCCCGGGGATCGGTACTCATCTACCGAGGATAGATCAACCTGGTCGATTCTATCTCTGGATACAAAATTTTAAGCCGGTGGACGCTTACTCCGGTACCACCAGACGGGATGTGGAAAGAGGACGAGGAATAGCCTTCCGAGCGGCAGCGCCTATTGCTACAATATGATGCCGTTCGGCCTAAAAAGCGGGGGCCACCTACCACCGGCGAATGGTGAACAAAGTCTTCGGCAATCGGTTGGGAGGAATGTGGAGGCCTACATAGATGATATGGTGATTAAAACGAAGGAAACATGCCACATAGACGACCTCAGAGAAACCTTCGCAAACCTCAGAAAGAATAAAATGAAGCTCAATCCCGCCAAATGTGCCTTCGGCGTAACGGCGGGAAAGTTTTTGGGGTACATGGTGAACGAGCGCGGCATTGAGGCAAATCCCGAGAAAATAAAAGCACTCGCCGAGATGAAGGTCCCAATATGCATCAAGCAAGTTCAACAGCTGAATGGAAGAATAGTAGCCCTGGGAAGGTTCATCTCGAAATCAGCTGAAAAAAGCCTCCCTTCTTCAAAATCCTAAGAGGAGCGAGAAAATTCACATGGGACAAAGAATGCGACCTCGCTTGCCGAGCTCAAGAAATACCTCTGCAGCCTCACTACCCTCGCTTAAGCCCCACACAGAGAGAAAGACTCTTTGTCTATCTCTCTAAGAATCGGACACAACCATAGCATCGGTGTTGTTGCGAGAGGAAGGAGGACTTCAGAAACCCATCTACTATGTATCACATGCACTGACTGAAGTAGAAACGAGGTACATGCACATCGAGAAGGTGATTCTCGCGCTAATGATAACGGCGAGAAAACTGAAGCCGTATTTCAAAGCCCACGAAATCGGGGTTTATACTGACTTGCCTCTGCGAAGAATACTACACAGGCCTGATGTTGCTGGAAGAATGATGAAGTGGGCCATTGAGTTGACGGAGTATGCAATTGTTTACCTTCCAAGAAAAACCATCAGAGCTCAAATCTTGGCTGATTTCATTGCCGAAGCCTCCTTCACCTCAGCAGAAGGAGAAAGCGATGCGCCAGATCAAGGACCTTCCACAAGCGAGCAAGTGCCCAGGCAAGAGTGTCCTCGCAAAACGCGACCACCTCAGCCCTGGACATTGTTCGTAGATGGATCATCCAGCAAAAATGGAAACGGAGCGGGCATTCTCCTCATTACACCAGATGGAACGGAAATCAGTAAGGCCTTGAAACTGAATTTCCCAGCGTCGAACAACGTCGCCGAGTACGAAGCCTTGATAGCCGGCGTTGAACTGGCCGCCGAGATAGGGGCTACTCAAATCTTGATCTTCAGCGACTCCCAGCTCGTCGTGAAGCAGATTTCGGGCGAATATGGGGTAAACCACCCAACCCTCGACAAATACCGAGCACTAGCCGTAAGTGTCCTCGTCCAATTTGAATACTGGGAGTTGGAACAAATAGGAAGGGAGGAAAACACGAGGGCAGACTACCTCTCAAAAATGGCCACTAGTGAACTCGGCGAGCTCCCCCCAGAAACATGGATTGAAATCCTGGATACCCCGTCCATTGATAAAGAGAAGGTATTGATGCTAGAACAGGCGACGGAGTGTTGGATCGATGACATCAAAAAGTACATCGGCCAGGGGACACTACCCAGCGACGGAGAACAAGGATGGGCAATGGCAAGAAGGTCGGCCAGATACGCTTTAATTGGGGACGTTATACAGAGGCGATCCTTCACAAAGCCTCTCTTAAGGTGTGTTCGACCAGAAATCACACAAGGATTACTAGCCGAGGTACATGGAGGGGTGTGTGGTAGCCATCCAGGGGCTCGAACTTTGGCCGATAGGGTCATTTTTCACGGATACTATTGGCCGACGTTGAGAAAGGATGCCGAGGCATATGCCAGAAAATGCGACAAGTGTCAAAGGTTCGCTAATATTCCAAGATTACCCTCGGCACCTCAAACACCGGTAATCGCAGCATGGCTTGGCCTTTCGAAATGTGGGGACTGGACCTAATCGGGCCATTCCCCCTCGCCAAAGGAAAGAACAAGTTTGTGATAGTGGCGGTGGACTACTTCACGAAATGGATCGAGGCCAAACCCTTAGCAAGCATCACCGAACAAAGGGCCATCGACTTCATTCGAGATAATGTCCTCTCGCAGATACGACCAAGAGCCATTGTATCGCACCACACAGCATTCACGCCAAACAGATTCACGGCCACAGGAAAGAGGAATTCGGCATTGGAAGTCCTCGGTAGCACACCCCCAAGGGAACGGCCAAGCGGAGGCCGGAAACAAGCAAATACTTCATGCCTTGAAAAGAAGGTTAGATGACAAGAAAGGCGCTTGGCTCGAGGAGCTTCCGACCGTCTTATGGGCAATCCGAACGTCTCGCCGAGGCTCAACCGAGGAAACGCCTTTCTCCTTGACATATGGAACCGAGGCCATGGCCCCGGTCGAAATGGATCTCCCCACTGCAAGAGTTATCCATTTCAATGAAGAGGCGAACACAGAATCAAGGACTCTGGACCTTGACTACCTTGAAGAAAGAAGGCTCGAAACCCGGATGAAGGCAATCAACTACAAAAAGCTCGCCAAAGCCCATCATGACAAAAGGGTGAATCCTCGCACGTTCTCGGTCGGCGATATGGTGTTGAGAAAAATCGAAGTAACAGGTAACATGCCGGGAAGAAACAAGCTTTCTCCCAATTAGGAAGGACCGTACAAAATCACGGACAACATTCGAGCAGGAACCTACAGGCTCGCGAAACCAGACGGCACTCCTCTTAAAAACCCTTGGCACTCAGACCACTTGAAAAAATATTATCAATGATCTGTAATCTTCTTATATGAAAGGGAAAATTTCAAAGATAAAAACTTGTTCAAACCATGTATACGAGATCGCATTATCTCGCCAAAACAAGGTCGTATTGCCTCGCCAAAACGAGATCACATTATCTCGCCAAAACGAGGTCGCACTGCCTCGCCAAAACGAGATCGCATTATCTCGCCAAAACGAGGTCGCATTGCCTCGCCAAAACGAGATCGCATTATCTCGCCAAAACGAGGTCGCACTGCCTCGCCAAAACGAGATCGCATTATCTCGCCAAAACGAGGTCGCACTACCTCGCCAAAACGAGATCGCATTATCTCGCCAAAACGAGATCGCATTATCTCGCCAAAACGAGGTCGCATTGCCTCGCCAAAATGAGATCGCATTATCTCGCCAAAACGAGGTCGCACTACCTCGCCAAAACGAGATCGCATTATCTCGCCAAAAACGAGGCCGCATTGCCTCGCCAAAACGAGATCGCATTATCTCGCCAAAACGAGGCCGCATTGCCTCGCCAAAACAAGATCGCACTGTCTCGCCAGCTCAAAACCACTTATATATATAGGCAGAAAACACTTGCATCATACAGAAAAGAAAAAAAAAAATATATATATATATATATGTTTGCATATTGAAAAACTAACTAAAGACAAAAACATACTAGCAATTTACACAAAAAATAAAATATTACATATAACCACTGTTTGAAAATTTTGTCTTTAAAAATACTAACTTTCCTAAGCCAAGTCCCCTCCCCTCTCCCGGGCCTCCTCCTCACGAGCAGCCACCTGCTCAGAAATGTACTGGCTCTGAGACAGCTCCTCCCTGCTCGTTTTCTGACCTTCTAACTCAACCATTAACTGGTCACCAACGAAATGCGCCTACCTCGGCACCGCGAAGCAACGATAGCTATCCTTTATATAGGTGTTTTCCCGAGCCAACAAGGCAAAAAGATTGTTCGCCTCGACGGGAGGAGGCATGTATTCTTTTACATTCCTTCAATAAATAAATACATTAAGTATGTATGTTGAATAAAATTTTTGTATTATTTTGCATTCAAATAATCATTTTTGCATTCTAGGCATCATGGAAATGCATGTTAGACTGCATTTATCACGTGCATAATAAAATACAAGACCATCCATGCATCATCATCCTATGATTGTTCTGCATTGCATTCACATCAAATAAAGTAGTGCATGCATCCATCATATGCATTTTATTGTCTAATAAGCTGCATTGAGGGTGCGCTAAAAAGGAAATAAAATGCCACCAATCATGAAAATAAATACTTTCATGGCATTCACTATACCCCTGCAGTATAAGCATGCATGAAAATTGAATTTAAGGGCATGAAATATATCTGTTTTGTCTCATATTCATCCGAAAACATGCCCAAAAATGTGTTTCGGAAAATTTAAATTGTATTCCGAAAATTCTGTCTCGTGAATATATTGCATGCAAAAATATGTTTTAGTGTAAAACATGTATCATGTAGCCCCATTTGCATTTAAAGTATAAATCATGCATAGTAGGGTCAAATAGTGACCACTAGTTCAATCATGCATCGCAATAATAAATCGCATAAATATTCATGCATCATTACTTAATTACATCATTTAGGCACAGATATGTCATGCATAAACATCATTAATAAGATCAGGAGTGCTCCAAAGGTTCCAAACAGTGCCGAAATCTAGCAGATCTGAAATATATCCAGGCAAATCTAGAAAAAGAAAGAAACTTACAGTGGTAGGTGAAATATTGGACATGTGAGTGCTCTGGTCTCGCAGAATGTTGCCCCAGTCATTTGTAGAGTACCGATACTTAATCTTATTTCGGATCAAGGGAGGAAACTCATTCATCCCTTCATCAGATTCTGGGTGCATAGGATCCTTCCCCTTCCTTGATCGAGAAGAAGATGTCATCTGCTGGACAAAACACTGGAATTGGCGAAGAAAAATTGAGAAAAGGAGCGAAAATAAGAAGGAAATAAAAAAGGAACAGAAGGCAGCAACAATGGCGAGCTGAAGAAGAAAGGAAGAAGAAGGAAGGAGCAGTAGCTCCTCTCCCTCACTCCCCGTCCATAATAAGGGTGGAAAAGGGATTTTTTTTTCTTTTCCCCCCTCCAAAGTTTGAAGCTGCGACACTTAAGTCCTCAAGTTCCAAAAATTCCAAAATGGCCCCTGAGCTTAACAGAAAAGTTAACAAAAGTAATTTTGTTAACCACATTTGGCGACCATCCATCCAAGGGCAAAGAGGAAAGATTATCCCCAGCAAGTCAGCCGCAAGATAAGGATAAAAAAATATATCTTTCAAGCGGCAAAAGAAAAAAAAAAGAGAGAAAGGAAAGGAAAAAAAAAGAGAAAAGAAAAATAAAAAGAGAAAAGAAAAAAAAAGGAAAAAGAGAGAAAAAAAAAAGGGAAGCAAGAGTGGCAGAAATGCCAAAATCAGCCGAATTCGCGGCAGCCACCCGAGCGCAAAAGGTAAGAAAGGTAAAGTATTCTTACTCTAACTCTATAATAAACTCTTTTTCAAAGAAAGTTTTTTGTTTTCAATAAAAGAAAAAAGAAAAAAAAAAGTTTTGTCTTCAATAAAAAAATAATAAAAAAGGGGTTTTGTTTTCAAATAAAAGAAAAACTCTTTTTCAAAATGAGTTTTTGTCTTCAATAAAAAAAGAAAGTTTTGTTTTCAAATAAAAGAAAATTCCTTTTCAAAGGGGTTTTTTTTTAAAAGAGAAAATACAAAAAAGAGGAATATTTCAAAAACACAAAAAAGAGGAATATTTCAAAAAAAAACACAAAAAAAAAGATGAATATTTCAAAAAACACAAAAAAGAGAACTATTGAAAAAAAAAAACAGAGAGAGCGGGAAGAAAGAGAAGGGAAAAGAATGATCTTTTTTACAGTTTTCGAAAAAACTTGAAGAAAGTTTTCTTTGTCGTGCTCGATGACAGATTTTGATCGGTCGAGTGCAGTTTTCGGGAAATTTGAAAGTTTTCTTATTATGTTTGGAAACAAGGTATTGACCGGACAGACACAATTTTGAAATTTTTTCTTAACATATTTCGATAACAGGTATTGACCAGTTGGAATATGGTTCCCGAAAAGCATTTAAATCTTCATATCATATTTGGCGGCCGTCCCCCGACCGTTCGAATACGACTTTTCGAAAAACACAAGAATCTTTTTCCTGTTGTGTTCTTGATCGGGTTTTGACCCAAAGAACATAACATCCTCATTTGGTTGTAGTTTAGGTTTTGGCCTGAACTACGTTTGGTCTGATTTCCTTTATTAAGGAATACGTAGGCAGCCTACACTAGTAGGTCCGACCATCAGAGCACTTCCAATTCATATCTGCTTAAAAACTACGATAACTTGTTATGACCGACTAAATATGTCTAGGTTATGGAGTTTAGATAGCATGATAAAATGTTGCATTATAACTGATACCTATTGCATTTCTCTCCCGTTTTAATTGAACGAAATTGGAGAGTCTATTGTTTATCAACGATGTTCGTCTACTCAGTAAGCCTCGGGTTACCCGTAGACTCCATCGTTGAGGGGCTCTGTAGACACCCCAATTTTGTACCCCTGATATGTGACTCTGACATGTGATATCAATAACTGTTCAAAATTAACAAATGTCAAGTTGCAGGAGTCGAAAATGCGAAAGGCAAAGCAGGATGCGCAAAACAGTGAATTTCGAGGGGTGAAAGTGCCAAAATTGGAAGATAAACAGTAGCATGGCGCGGCCTAAAAGGTAATTGGGCGCCGCGCCATGCTATGGTGGAGTCGGCGCCAACCTAGCTATTGTAGCTCTCAGACTTAACGCATTGTGCAACTCGCGAAGGCTGGTGTACAAGCTGTTGAAGCCGGCTGAGGGAATTTTTAATTCCCGATGAATCCCTCACTCCACCTATAAATTGAGGTGCCAGGTCCCCTCTTAAGTGCAAGAAATTCATCCGGGAGAAACGCTGGAAGAATTCTCTCTGCGTTCCTTCGAAGCTATAGTAACGAGAGGTGCAAGATAGGTGTGTGTAGCCCACCAAAGCTTTCAAACCCCGTCCAAACCCCGTCCAAACCCCGCCAAAACTCAAATTCACCGGTTATAAGTGATCCCTAGCCTTTTAGTTAGGCGTCCACCTTACTTACCCGGCCCAAAATCCAAAAAGTAAGTCGTTACTCTGCCCGAGTAATGAGCTGAAATACACAAAAAAATAAGTCGTTATTCCGCCCAACCAAAAAGGCCAAAACCATCCGAAATAAGCCGTCACTCTTCCCAAGTGAACGAACCAAAAGTCATTTAGAATAAGCAGTCACTTTTCCCAAACCAAAACAGCAAAACCAAAAAAAAAAAAAAACTCCCTCTCCCTGAAGGACAGAGCGAGCACACTACCGCTCTAAAAGGTAATAGCCTTTAAGGGCGTTTTATTTATTTATTCATTCATTTATTTATTTATTATTTAAAGATATTATTTAGATCCGACCAAATGTAGTAAATATAAGCCGTTGTGCTGCCCGGATTAGAATAGAAAATATTATGTAAAAGAGCCGTTATAATAGCCAAATATTTTTAAATACATTTGTAATTATTGTAAGGAAGTGGCTGCAAGTCCGTAAATAATATAGCCACGGATGTATTTGTTTTATTTTTCTGTCTTTTAATGCTTTATTTATTTACTAAATAAATATAACAATAAGCATACTTTAGCGAAAAACTATTTTGAGACCGAAAGGGCGAGTTGGGTGCCTAGCACCTTCCCAACTCGTAACTTAGCCTCAGAACCCGCTTTCTATCTCTGGTTTTCTTTTCTTTTTTCTGGTTTTGCTTTATTTTTGCCTTAAAATAAAGATGGCGACTCTAAACTTTTTGGATCCAATGGGGCCTCGCAACACTCCTTCTTTGCACTTTTCCGTTTTCCCCTAAAAAAGGAAGAATGAGAATAGAAGGGTGATGTATTCTCATATCCTGATATCCCCTAAAAAAGGGATAACTTGATGCGGGAAACCCAAAGCTTCCATAGTGATCTGAAACGGGCCATAAGACTATTTTTAATAAAATACATAGTGGGGGTGTCGTAACATCCTTTTTTGCACTTTTTCGTTTTCCCCTAAAAAAAGGGAAAATGGGAATGAAAGGGTGATGCATTCCCATATCTTGGTATCCCCTAAAAAAGGGATAACTTGATGCGGGAAACCCAAAGTTCCCATATTGGATTAAAAATCCACTAAATGCAACCGAGGCGCATTCCAACGCGCTATCTTAGACAACACTCCTTTCGCACTTTTGATTTCGTCTTCCCCTAAACAAGGGATGGTGGAACGAGAATAGTGGTGTCCCGCATCCACACGTACGCGCACCCCTATCCAAGGGCGCGCGGGGCGCAGGCGCACGTCCCCGGGAACCCACAAGTAGTTTATCCCAAAATCTCAAATCCATTAAGGTTCATGTAATAGTCATAAACCACTATTGTCACATTCAAGTCCTTGAAGCCATACGCTAACTTACGTTGCAATACTATGAGACCTCGTTGAGGTTTTTTAAGTTAAAGTACTAAGTAGTACACTCACATGATAAGACCCATGGGTTGTAGTCCAGTATCTAAAGATGTCCGTGCGATACTATTTCGCAAGGTCAAGGCAATACTAACATGCTTTGGATAACAACTTGATTATCTTTGCAACTCTACGAGTAGACTCTATATATAGAGTACTAGATCATATCCCATCAAAATTCGTTCTATAGGAGATTCTCTAATTCACCATCTCGGATTCCCCGAGATGATCCCAAGATTATCAATCAAGTCCTTAAACAAGTTAGGGTGCATTCACACATACAAGACGACTCTAGTGAGTCTGAGTTCCCACATCAATAACCCCAAATTTCCAGATTTCTATATTGTTGAAATGAAGATTTCTACTTCACAAAAAATCTTCCTAAGCATGTATACTACAACTATTATGAAGGGAGTATGTCCTAATATTGAACCTACAAATTTTATGGGTTTGAAAACATACCTTAAGCCTTAGATTAACATGATTGATCAACAAATAAAATGGAGACAATTGAAGAGGAAGGCACCAGCTTCGTTTTGGTAGTCTCAAAACTTCGATCAGGCTCCCGGATCTCCGACAATCGACCGGTGAAGGATAGAGGTGTTCTTGGGTCTCCTTCCTACCCAACAAGCTCTTATACGTAAGATGGAAATGGCTGCAAATGGTTCAGCCTTGGAATATTAGAGTCAAAAATTGTTTTAATCCAAGTGAGTGAGTTATTTGACTTTCTATTGGTTGATGCTTGTGAACCAATGATAGAAACTCAGCAAGGGCTTGAAATGGGTCAAAGGTGAGTCAAGGTAAGTGACTTGGGTGAGCCTAAGTCGAACTTGGGTCAAGGAAGAAAGGGGGAATGGCTACAACCACAAAAATCCCGAAATAGGGAAAACAGAGTTTTCATTTACGAAGTTACTGGATAGTCAATCTTGTAAAATCGACCATAAATCGCTCACAACTCCGATTGAGGTATTTTTTTATTTTTCTGAAACTATACTCTTTAAAATACAATATAGAATTTTAAATTTCTCAATTCAGACTTGTATTTATCAAACTACTGTCACTACAAATTCAAGTAAACAAGCTGATTTCCTGAAAACCGAATTCTGGCACAGCCTTAAGTCAAGACCTAATTGAGGTACTTATACATCTTGGAAAATTACCATATTTTACAGGAAGTGACCTAACATATATAGGTACAACATACTAAAATTTAATCCAAGCCTCTTTAGTAGATTGGTACTAGAATTTTCCCGAAGTTTACCAAAAAATAGGACTGAATTTGTGAAGTAATAAATTGATCATCTTATTTCCAATTGTAACAAGTCCATGAACAATGATTGTACAAGTATGATAAGAACTAGTAAACTTGGTCTAGAACTCATACCTAATGATTATCAAGTAACGAAGACAAGTCTCGTAAGCGAAGGAATGAATTGATGCATCCTAAGTTCCCAAACGATCATGTACAAGCAAGAAGGGTTTAGGTTCTCACACTAACAACAAGCCAACAAGAACGTTATGGTCATTCGACACGTAAAACAAGGAAGTCAATCACACGAAGGTCCGGGGTCTTACATCCTCATCGCCTTAAAAGAATACATCCTCGAATTCAAAATTCTACAACTTAACTTCAAGGTCAACACTTTAACCAAATAACGTAAATCGAGGCAACCACTTTGGTGAGCCTCCTAACTCAGGATAACTTTCAATTACCAACTCAAATCAATCTCAATGTTGAGTCATACATGACTATCGACATAGTACAACAATACGAGTATAACTTACTAAATTCCGGTCAAATGTGGATATCAAGGGTTAATGTCTCTCTACCAAACAAGCAAGCCAGTCATTTCCATGACGAAAAGTCATAATCATGTGCAATAATTGCACCGGAACTAACATACTCGGTAAATATGAAGAACATTTATCATATCAAGTCACTCATTCAATCAAGCAACACAAGTTCAATTATCTCATAACATGACTTTCATATACAAGTTACACATATTTACACTAGTATAACAATACACAAATTACTTGTTCCATTCCATTTTGGTAACAAGTTCAGTCGGCTCATATCTTAAGTTATACCATTCAAGTTCTCCGACAAAGACTTCCTGATAATCAAGTCAGGGGCCCTCTGAAGTGACTTCAAAAGCTTTCGTTGTATAGGATGCGAGGTGTTCATGAATCACATAAAAACATCTTTTATCTCGGTCTCATAAACACATAGCATAAACATATATATGCATGGCATCAAGTAGCGCAAATAAGAGATTACATGCATTGCATTTGCATGCATTTAATATCTCACACATACTTTTCACACATAATATACATACATACCTTTTCATATGTAATACATACATACATACTTGTCATATCTTCCCATAGGGAAATACATGTTTCCATGCTTGCATGCCTTCATGTCAAATATTTGCATTTTAAGTTGCCAACATCGTGTTTTCTAGGTCCATCCCTAGGAATATAGACATTCCATCATCGAAGAAAACCTTCTGGGTGATGCAACATGATACGCCTTAGAGTCGAACTACATTTGGTCTGATTCATTTTATAAGGATACGTAGACAACCTATTCCGGTAGGTGTGACCATCACATATACAGATATATGTATGCTTACTTAGAAAAAATGCCTACATGCTTTTATGTTTTCATCATCATTTTTTGCTAGGGTTTTGCCTTAGGAATACAATCTTTATCAAATGTTCTACCCTCGTGTTTTGCTAGGGTTTTACCTTAGGGATACGATCCTTTATCATATATCTCACCATCATGTTTTGCTAGGATCTTGCCCTAGAAATACGATCTTTACCAGATATCCCCACAAACCGAACTACGTTTGGTCTAATTCATTTTATAAGGATACATAGGCAGCCTGTTTCGGTAGGCACGACCATCACAACACAATTATTTGCGTTACCATATGATTACATGTTTTCATGACAAGTGCTTGCATGCTTCCATATCAAATGCCTACGTGCTTTGCCATGCATGTCTTTCATATACATATCTTTTCATATACATACACATGCTTGGCCATACATGCTTTTCATACATGTTATGCCATATGCATCATCATACACATGTCTGTCTTTTAATTCCATATTTAATTTTCTATCGATTACCATATTTACTTTCTTGTCGATTACCCATATTTAATTTTTTGTCGATTACCCTTTAATTTTCTGTCGATTACCATATTTACTTTCCTTTCGATTACCCATATTTACTTTCCTGTGGATTACATATATTTACATTTCAGCCGATTACCTTTACATTTTAGTCGATTACCTTTAATTTCATGTCGATTAACTTTTAATTCCTGTCGATTACCTTTAATTTCTATCGATTACCTTTACTTACTGTCGATGATATCTTTACTTTTCATATTTAAATATATGTCGATAATGTCTTTCAATACATAAAAAAAAAAAAGAAACAGAAAAAACAAAAAGAAAGAGGAGGAAAGGAGGAAAAATTCCACCACGCCCCGACTTGTATTGCACACGTTTTAAAAACTCATATATATATATATATATATATAAACCATATATTTCCTGTGATGCATGTTTTGGAATCGGGAGTCTATATCTTATCAACGACGTTCGTTTACTTGTGAATTCGCGTTCCCTTGCAAACTCCGTCGTTGAGGGGTTCTGTAGACGCCCCAATTCCGTACCCCTACGATATAATGTCCTACAATAATGATAATATATATTTTATAAAATTTATTGGACTTATGAATATTCCGTTTGTGTTTCACTTAACTGGACTTAACATGCGTTAAATGATAAGATAACATAATATAACTTGAAGGGTCTGGACGAAACTCTTTTTTTTGTTGTTAAAACATAGATGGAGTCGCTCCCCACCTTAAGGTGCCGCTTCCCATCATTTGAGCGGCTCCATGCTCCCCTTTGTTTCCAGGCAGCTTAAACACTATCATTTCCTCAGCCGTCTCATACGATCTTCTGCTGTCTTCGTCCCAAGCTTACACCTGGCGCCCCATGCACTGAACGTGAGAAGACGTTGTTGTTTAATCGACCCTCTTTCTCTTATAAATAGAAGGCTTCGGCTCCCTCATTCCTCACCTAGAAAATTCACGATAACCATCTCATACGCCTTCTTGAAGCCTCCTCTACCGAAGAAGCCGAAGAAGAAAACAGTCTCCTCGCTTGCACCCCGCAGTGAGCCATTCAAAGATCCAGTCTTTGCCCCCTGGCAAGCCGATCACATATCCATATCCATACTCATATACATATTCATACATATCATATCATACTCAGACTTCAGGCATATACATATTAGACTTCAGGCAATGCATATATAAAAAGACTTCATTTCTCAAAAAGGACAAGGGGAGCACAATCAGAATTTTCGAGCGCCTAGTAGGCTAAGCCTAGGCATATATACCGGGTCAGACATTCACACTACAAGAGGTAAGTACAAATTTATTTGTCTTTCCCTATTAATATATGCATGCAATGTAAATAGTAATGCTATTATAATTAGATAATATAAATATAAATATAATATAAATATAAATATTATATATATATATATATATATATATATATATATATATATATATATATAATTTAGGCATAAACACACATAGCTGTTGCTATACCCAAATAATATTAAACAAAGTAATGTTATTTTTAATATATATATTCATATATTAAATACTTTCTCTAGACTATACACATATAAAAGCATGTTAATTTATTTTAAACCCCAAAATGAGACCGAAAGGGCGAGCTGGGTACTTAAGCCCTTCCCAACTTGTAATCTAGGCCTCCGAACCTACATATTTTCTGGAATAAAAGGTTTTTCTCCGTTTAACATTAAAATAGAGGTGACGACTCTGTAAACACATATTTAGAGTCCACAACGAGACCGGATGCATTCCACGCGCTTTGAAGTTTCAAAGAAACTTGCTTCTCACGCGGGGCGTTTCGAAACGGGGTTCTTACAGCAGTCAATATCTTACTTTTTGTTAAAATTTTCTCTTTCTGGGTTGACATGAACACATATAGTTGTTACCATGCCCAAATAACATTAAACAAAGTAATGTTATTTTCAATATATATATATATATTCATATATTAAATACTTTTTCTAGACTATACACATATAAAGCATGTTAATTTATTTTAAACCCCAAAATGAGATCGAAAAGACGAGTTGTGTGCTTAACCCCTTCACAACTCGTAATCTAACTTCCGAACCTACACATTTTTTGGAATAAAATGTTTTTCTCTGTTTAACATTAAAATGGAGGTGACGACTTTATAAACACATATTTAGAGTCTACAATGAGATCGAGTGCATTCCACGCACTCTGAAGTTTCAAAGAAACTCACTTCTCATGTGGGGCGTTTCGAAACAGGGTTCTCACAGCAGTAATATCTTGCTTTTTGTTAAAATTTTCTCTTTCTAGTTTGACTTCTACTTGAAATCCATTTTTGTCTTGCTCTATTTTGTGCATTGGAATTGAAAGCTTTCAAGTCCAATTAAAAAAATGTCCATGTCTTATTTATTCCCACATGGGAAAGACGAAACATATGGGCCCATATGTTTTCATTTATGTCTATTTTTTGTGATTTTGTTTGTTGGATATACTCCTCTAGACACTGATTAAGACTGGTTTGACATTAGGGTTGAAAAGAGAGAGACAAGCAAGGTTAGGGTTTAGGGCTCTGACTGAAAAATGAAGATTGCAATGCTGTAACTGAGAGAATGAGAGAGGAGGGGAAATGTAGACACTAGAGATAGAGCTTGCTTGTTGGCGATGGAGTGGACACAAATTTTGATTCTATGAGGGTTACAGACGAGAGAGAGAGAGAGGAGGGAAAACATAAACACGTGAATGAGACTCTGAGAGAGGAGGTGGAGAGTGTGGTGTGAGGGAGAGAGAGATAGTTATTTAGGATTTTGGGAAGTTTATAGGTTTTTTTGGTCAAGAGGCTATAAAAGATAAAATGATGGGTCAAAAGGCCATACTTGACCATTTCCTCTAATCTCACACCTCGATCCATTGGGGTTCCGTCTTATGAATTAGGACAATGGTTTTACCGGAGACCTACTTGTCAAGTTTGGTGAAGGATGGGTGGTTAAAGAAGGAAGGTTGCCGGACCACCACCATTGACGGTGGTGGCTGGGGGAGAGAGAAGTAGAGAACGCACAACACACCGAGAGAAAGAAGAGAAACCGAAATTGTTATTGAATTGAATTAATGAATTGAATTCCTAAAAGAACTATTACATCTATATATATCCAAAAACTAATGTAAATGGGCTACTAGCCTACTAACAAAGTAATTGGGCCCAAATAAGCTAACAAGGATTGGGCCTATATTTCTAACACGCCCCCTCAACTCGAACATGCAACTATTGTGAAATGATCGAGTTGGAGAGGTGCAAATCAAATGAGCCTATACGGCATATGGGCCTTTACGGCAAATGGGCCTCTATGGGCCAGAGTAGTGTTGATGTGCCACTTTGGGCTTGAGTGTTGTTGATGTGCCACTTTGGGGCCTGAACTTTATTGATGTGCCACTTTGGGTCTGAATTTTGTTGATATGCCGCTTTGGGCCTGAATTTTGTTGATGTGCCACTTTGGGCCTGAGTTTTGTTGATGTGCCACTTTGGGCCTGAATTTTGTTGATGTCTAAAATGCCACTATGGGCCTTGATTTCAAAACCAGTTTGTTTCTCCCAATGGAGGCCGCCCCAGGAGACGGAGAAAACCCCAAAAACTTCTGCAAGCTAGTCCTAATACTAACCGAGCACATCAGATACAAAAACGCCATCGCACAATCCGTCGATCGTCCCCTGGCAACCCTCTATGACTCATCTTCTGCACCATTCTAAATTGGACGAAGGGCAATTTTGGCGACAGCCATGCCCTCGAATAAGCTGTTCAAGAACCCGAAGACGAAATTGTTGAAGAGCCTGAAATTGTTGTTGTTTCCTGACATCGAACAGTCTCTTCAACCGGTTTTAATTGCGGAGATAGCAACCGGAATTGACGAAGCTCTGAAAAACTCAGGTACGAGGCCGTCACGGAGCTTGGGGATGTCGGGGAGGAAGTCGCGCTCGATAGCTTCATTCTTGGGGTATCATGAACAATTTTTGAAATCTGAATCGAAAGAATCAGATGGGTTAATCGAAATGGGTTTGATGATTTTTGAAATTGACCAAGAATTTGGGGTTTCTTGTTGCGGATGTTCCCGTTTTCCTTGAGTGAAAGAAGGAAATGATGGATTTCTTGGGATGGTTGCTAACCTTAGTATTCTTGATACAAGGGTTTGGAGTTATTGGATTCTTGGGCTTCTCACGATTTTTACCTTTCGATTTTCGGAAGGAGTGGTAGCCATTGGGAACGATGGGGTGGTTGTATTCGCCGATTCTCGTGCTCCATTGTTGTTCTGTAGTTTGGGGAGTTTGTAGGGGATGTGTTTTTCGATTCCGGTGGACACGAGACAAAGAACTTACGATGCGATGCTCGAGGCGGGCGTGAGTTTCGCTGAATCGTCCATGAGAGGCTGTCCAAGACTGAAGGACTGCAGTTTTACGGTTCGGATCTTTGTCAAGATTCGGGTTGATGTGTTTGAGAGGGCTTTGGGGAGGGATTGATTATCAGAATCTTTGCTCTGATACCATGTCAAGTTTGGTGAAGGATGGGTGGTTAAAGAAGGAAGGTTGCCGGACCACCACCATTGACGGTGGTGGCCGGGGGAGAGAGAAGTAGAGAACACACAACACACCGAGAGAAAGAAGAGAAACCGAAATTGTTATTTAATTGAATTCCTAAAAGAACTATTACATCTATATATATTCAAAAACTAATGTAAATGGGCTACTAGCCTACTAACAAAGTAATTGGGCCCAAATAAGCTAACAAGGATTGGACCTATATTTCTAACACTACTCGAGCAAAAATTGGATACTTTCCACTTGAACCATGCCCAAATTTAAAACGATTTTTGCAAGAAATCAAAGTACGAGGAGTGTTGGTGTAATTTTCGCTTTTTACATATTTTGCCCCCAACGGTCCATCTCCAACGACGCAAACGACAATGACTCAATGAGAAAGACGAGAAACTCGTGGAATAAAATATTAACGTACGAGTATATAAAAAAAAAAAATCTTTTCATTTCTGTCCATTTTCAATTCAGTTTCTTCCCAGTGCTCTATGGCTGCCTCTGGTTCAAAGGCACGAATGACCGGCGACGGCCGGTCCGCCGGCGGGAAAATTGTGAGGAGGCGGCGAACAGCCAGTACTCCGTATGACAGACCTCCAAGTCCGAGTCGAGAAAGCCCTAATTGGTTTAAAGGACTCGTATCTCCTGCCAAGACGGTTGCCGGAAAACTTCTCTCCTCTTTTTGGAATCCAGACACCTGGGCCTCCTCCTCATCGTCTTCCTCCTCCTCATCGTCTTCCTCCTCGGATACAGATTCTCAACCTTTTTCAGGTATTAATTTTTTTATTATTGAAAATTACAGTAAAGATACTATCAATTGCAATTTTCGTAATTTTGATAGGGCAAGTGAATGCATCATATTTTTGGTAGAAGCTTACAAGTTAGAAAAAAAAGAGTAGGGAAATGATTTTTCGCCTAGAATGGATGGAGTATGTAATTATTGGCAAAATTTTGGAACGAACAAACAACTGGTGCATTATTAATAGTCCTTCCGTCCCTAAATGAGTGTCCCCTTTTGAAAAATTGTCCCAAAATGAAATTAATAAATTTATTAAATCCACCTTTGCTGGACTATATGTCCCAATTTGTTATGTGGACTCTAAAGGTATTCATGTACATATGCTACTAAAGTTGCTTAGAAGTCAACTTCACTAATTTGCTTGAGAAACTTATAAGGGACACTCATTCACCCATTGACGGAGGGAGTTGTACTTCTTATTGTGTGTATGTGCTTATACTGGTTGCCTAACAGCGTACCCATTCGTTTATGCTCTCTGTTAGACCAAACCTTGGAATCTGTACCTGCTTATCTAGGGCTTAGCTTGCACTGTTTTTGGAACCCCCTAGTCTTAGAAGGATGATGAGCCTTTGTGCACGTAATTATGATTGTTGCCTTTAGTCATTAATACACTCGCACTATCAGTCTAAGAACTTTAGTAAAATTTTCAAGTTGGGATGCTTATCAGGTAGAGATTGGAATGAATCAGGAGGAATTCAAGGAACCCCTGCCGTTGAAAAACCAATGACATCGCCTCCTTTCTCAAATTCATTGGCCACATGAAAGCTTATTGAAGACTTGGACAGATCTTAGAGTTCATTTGGAGAAGTTCTGCCAATATGTTAGCTTTATAAGCTGGTTTAGAGCTCCTAAATATGATTGCAAGCTGGACTTTGTTCTTGCTTAAGCTTTCGGAGCATCCCAAAATGTGGAAGGGACTCTATTCTTTAAGAAGGGCGCCTTTGGTTGTTGATTAACATGCTACTATGCTAGTTGTTACTGGGAATGGAAAGCCAGCAAGCACAAGTAGGGTATAGAGAGCTACATCTTTTTTTTAAAAATTATTAAAGAAAACATCTTCTTTACTGATGAGCTGGTAGTTGTTGTTAATTAATAGGGCTCAAAACATGAGGAAGCCTACATTGTGGGATGCTGGTATTGGGTGTTCTGTTATATTCAATTGTTCTCAGAAGTTCATTCAATATTGTTATTCCTTAATCTCACCTTGAACCCGGTTCAAAGTGGGGAATGGAATCATATTCAGGTCTAGGAGGATGTATCATTGGGGTTTCTTCTTTTCACGGAGCTTTCTCTACTTATTACGGTTCTCTTCGATTCACATGAATGATAGGGAGCTTGAGGCGGTCTCCACTTTTCTAGGTTATTAAATTAGTAGCTCATCTAAAAGCTTAAGCTAATAAATAGGGGCTAACAATGTATACCAAGCTTAACATTTCCCCTTATGCATGACCTGTCCATGCTTGTGACCCATCCATGCCTTGGAAAGATTAACAAACATGCCGAGCAATATTGGAGGTAACAAATGCAAGCGAGATGAGGTAACCCAAGATGTTGCCTAATCATAGGCCATAGCTTTGATGCCAGCGTTAGGTGCCTAATTGTTTCTTTAGATTTAAAATTCTTCATTGAATTCTGATTCTATTAATCCCAATGGAAAATACAAAGAAAACCACCAACAAAGCAGCGCAGTCCAGTCACGCTAAACATGAGACTGCAAGATTCCACAAAAACCACCCTAGCCGATGCCCAAAGAGAAGCCATGAGAACCAACATCCCTCATAAGCGTCAGCTGCTGATAGATGATTCTAGAGTTTCACTCCGTCCCTGAACACCAAAGAATAGTGAACTCCCCACATGCTAAAGCAAGGCAGCATCCCTCTTTCTCTAAGTCTCTAGCATGATACGAAGAAAAGGAGCTATATATTTGGGACAAGCCCTGGCCCATGCCACTCCAGTCACCCTAGACAACCGATTCCACACATTTCAAGCATCACTATACACTGAAGGAACTAATAATCCTCACATTTTTTGAACCCAAGGGGTGGGAGAGATGGCAAGGTTATTCAGGCAAAGACCTTGAGGTCCTTGGTTCCAATCCCCATACCAACAAGGGTTCATACTAACCTATCAAAAAAAAAAAAAATCCTCAAAGTTTGCTATTGACTTGAACATCACTCACCAATCCGGAGATATCTTCTTATTAGGCCTACGCTTTTGGAGCATATTGTTTGTATTAAGTGCATTTAGAGCCAAGACCTTGAGGTCCTTGGTTCCAATCCCCATACCAACAAGGGTTCGTACTTACCTATCAAAAAAAAAATCCTCAAATTTTGCTATTGACTTGAACATCACTCACCAATCCGGAGATATCTTCTTATTAGGCCTACACTTTTGGAGCATATTGTTTGTATTAAGTGCATTAAGAGCCAAAAACTATGTGACGTCTAATTTTAAAGGCGAGACCAACCTTCCAAACAAACAAAGATAGGGAAAAAGGAAAAGGAAACAACAAGGGTAAAGTTAAGATACAAACTGGCCAAAAAAATATGTAGAGCGCGTTCTCAAAGCCCCAAGAACCCTCGAAGAGAAAAGCTTAGAATGCAAGTGAGAAATCCTAACCTCCTCATGATCATCTAGGCATGCCTAAACAAGAAGTCAACTATCCTAGGAACATATTATTGCTCTAGACCATCATCATTATAACAAAATCTCACGTTAAAATCAACTGTTTGACCTTTTATTTTTATTGTGTAAATGTGGATAAAAGTAGAGTAACATAATTTTATAAAGGGGATTTTTAATTCGTGATTGAAGAAGAAACAACTCACTTTGCAAATGGGACCTTACAACAGTTCATATGAATTATTTGTTTGAATATGACTTGTTTGATGACCTTGCATTGGATTGAACATGCGAAAATATGATTCATGTAGCTTTCCCATAGTAATTGAAACAAAGATGAGTTGAGTTGCATAAACTCTCTCTCTATATATAACTCCTCCACCGTCCTCTCTTCGTTCTTGAAACATCTTCTGTTTCTTTCCCTCCAGATAGACAGAACTACTTCCGAGAAATGATTTTTCTTACTCCTCTTATACAAAGACCAGCTTGCCATCAAGTGCTTGACTGATCTAAGCATAACCCAATTAACCTGGAACATATTGAAGACATAATCCCATAACTTTCTAGAAACAGGACAGTGTAACAGGAGATGGTTTACATTTTCCTCATCTGCCTTGCATAAAAAACACCAATTGACATATATTTTACTCCTGATTGGCAGATTGTCACCGGTTAGAAGGACTTTATTGACGGCTTCCCACATAAAAAAACTAACTCTGGCCGGAGCCTTGGTTTTCCAAACATTACTCCACGGAAAAAATCCATCGGTATGCATCATCTTTAGATAAAAAGTTCTGACCAAGAAAACCTTGTTCTTCTCCCCCGCCCACACTACTTTATCCTCCCCTACGCCACTGTACAGAAGCTCGAAGAACTGCCCCAAGGAGTCCATCTCCCAGTCTTGAGGATTTCTTCTAAAGGATGGATTCCAAGTAACTACTCCACCTTCGACCTGCACGACCGATTTAACAGTCTCATCTTTATTCCCTGCTATGTTGAAAAGCAAGGGAAAGACTCTTCGAAGCTCCATATCACCACACTACTTATCCTTCCAAAAACAAATCGACTCCCCATTACCAATTTCGAAAGAAATCCACAGCTTCTACATATCCCATTTTTTTCCTAATGCCCTTCCACACACTCACCCCGTACGTCATTTGTACCACGTTGAGAGTCCACCTATTAACCCCCTTCCCATATTTGCCCACCACCACCTTCTTCCATAAGGTGTTTTCTTCTCTTAAATGTTTCCACAACCATTTCCCCATAAGAGCGGAATTAAATATCTTAAGAGGAGTAATAGTATATGGGGGACAGCTCTTTTGGGTGTGTGTTGGATTCTATGGAAGGAAAGAAACCATAGGGCATTCGACAATGTGGAAATGTCAGTCCCGGAGTTGAAGAATTTGTTGATTCGCACTCTTCATTTTTGGAGTTCCAAGGCTGATCACTCTCTTCCTAGATCCAATAGCTTTTGTAGATCTTGTAAATAGCATAGATATTGGTTAATCTTTTAGATGGTATACGTCTAGTGTACAAAGGACGCATCACCTCTTTTGATGCTTGATATATTATATATATTATTTACTTATCAAAAAAAAAAAATCTTAAGATTCTTGATTCCTAAACCTCTAATTCTCATATTTGAACACACCGACTCCCATTTAACCAAATGATACTTCCTCTTCACCGAATGTCCCTCCCATAGAAAATCTCTCTCCAATTTCTCCAACCTTTTAGCCACAAATGCGGGCATACCGAACATTGTCATATAGTTCGTGGGCAAGTTAGAGAGAGTACTCTTAATGATTTATGTGGGAAGGCTAGTGGTAATTCGCTTCTATTTGTGGTTATACTAGGATGGTCCATGTTGATGATTTTTTAATGAAGTGAGAAAAAATTGCTTAAGATGATTTGTACACATGCAATGTAGACCGCTTATTGTACTTGTTAGGAGGAATTGCGAGTGTATCAACATCAACCAGACAAGAAGTGGGGTAAGGGGAAGACCAAAACTAACATGATCATCCGTAATAATGAAAATAAAGAAATATCAGCATGCTTTTGTGTGTGTGTGGCGGGGGGGTGGGGAGTGTGGGAGGCAGATTACTGAGGCAGCTCTAATCGCTAACAAGGTTGTGGATTTTAGGAGGAGATGTGGTGAGGTTGGTTTATTGTGCAAACTTGACATAGAGAAGGCATATGATCATGTTAGCTGGGATTTTTTGTGTTACTGCGAAACAGGGAGATTGGGGTGTCTACAGTTACGTGTTGTCTAAAAGGGGGTTTGGAAGCCGTCGGCAAGAATGGATTCTCTTTTGCATCTCAACGGGGAGATTCTCAGTATTGGTTAATGGGAAGACTGCAGGCTTCTTTCGTAGCACAAGAGCGTTGCGTCAGGGTTTGGCTTGCTGTAAATCTTTTTTGAGTGGAGCTGGGTGAGTGGTTTGGAAAGCTGTTTTCTGATGAGGAAGTTTGGTGACTTTGATAGAGATCTTTGACCCACCGCCCATAGTTTTTCGATGTTTTCTAATTATTTATATATATTTTCTGGGATTTTATCCATTCTATTCAGCAGTTGCACGATTGGGTCTTTTATTTTGCCTCTTTATGGGCCGGGTCTATTTTTATGGACTTCGTCGTCTTAGACTAAGAAGGGCAATTGGTTCTGTTGACATCTTTTGCTTCTACCTTTGCATTTGATTTTTCTTCATTTTGGTTGTACTGTTGCTCCTATTTTGTTTAAAACAAAGAAAAGAAAGTTAGCGATTAATCAATTTTTTCATTTGCCCCCACCCCTACGTTTGTAGAAGCTGGTGTAGAAGATGACTCTGATCATTATGAATTTCCTTTTGATGAGGTAGAGCTGAACGAGGTAACTGCATAAACTCTCTCTCTCTCTACTACTACTACCATATGTTCCATGCATGGTTACAATCTGATATAAAATGCTTTAGAAACTGCAGAAATAGATTTAGGGTTAAACACAATAGTTAAACATGTTTATTTTTTTCCGTTTTTCTTTTACTTACCAAAAAAAATAAAAATAATACACTACTATTATCAATATTTCAATTTAAAGCTCGTGTTTTTCTTATTCTTACAAAAAGAAACCCTGTATAACAAGATTAATTGCAATTAATACCTTTTATCCACAAACAGTTAAAAAGGCAAATTAAAAGCTCCTGGCTGCTTATGTGGCATTCTTTTGCCTGGGGAGGGAAATATTTACTTGCACGTGGCACACAAGGCACACAAAACAGACACACACATATTATGTAAACAGTCATTTATGTGTATACTAGAAGAGCAATTCTTTTTCTAAATACAATTTGACAAAAAAGGAATCACAAACAAAGTAAATATTAACCATTTTATTCTGAAAGAAAAATAAAAAAAAACTAATAAAAAACAAAGAAAATGTTTATTTATTTATTATTATTTTTTTGATAAGTAAGATTGATATATAAATACTGCTTCAAAAGAGGTGAAGCGTCCTATATACACCGGAAGAAAAATATTATCCACAAAATCTACAAAAGGATTGGAACCCTGCGAGAAAGCCTCCGAACACCAAAAAAATAGCAGCTGCAAAATTTGATTTTTGATTTCTTCCAAGGTCTTTTCCTTGTTTTTGAAAGCTCTAAGGTTCCTTTCTTTCCAAATGGCCCAGTACACAGCCAACGGAGCAGTATCCCAGACACTGTTTTTCCTTCTATGCTTATATAGGGTCCAACACAGGACGGGTTGTTTGATCGAATTTGGCATCACCCAAGTAGCTTTGAATTAATTCAGCACATAGTTCCAAATCTCCCCATCAAAAGAGCAGTGGATTGGAAGGTGATTTGCACTTTCTTCATCCCTCTTACACATAAAGCACGGGTTAGTATAAATTTTCTTTCGCTTCCTCAAATTTTCTCATGTTAAGATGGCTTCAAGTGCAGCTTCCCACATAAAAAACCTCACTCTAGGAGGAGCCCTTGCCTTCCAAACGCCTTTCCACGGAAAGGCCATGTCACTCGTAACTAGGAGATGGTACATGGACTTAACTGACTAATTCTTATCTTTCTTTCCATTCCACACAATGGTGTTGACCGGATTCATGTCCATCTTTTGCTTGTACAACAGCTGGATGGCTAGATGTTGATTACTGTTAGTTAGGCCTAGCATCCGACACATTTCACATCAACCCACCCAACCCAAGCCATACCAACTCATCCAACTTGCTCAAAACCATCTAATTAAGAAAATTGGTTTGCATGGTTAACTCATTATGAGCTGTTTGATTTCACGGGTTAAAGCGTGTTTAACCGACTAAACCATTAATAACCTTTTAATCTGGTATTTTACTTAGTACAAAATCATCACCCCCCCCATCACCGTTGCACCCTTTCTTGAGCATGAGCTGGATGGCTAGATGTTTATACCATAATACTCTTACTCTGACCATGTTTAGTACAATTTTCTCCTTTCATTTTTATTATTCTTTACTTGTCTGAAAAACTTGCTTTAGCGCTAAACACTTTTAATCCAGATGATTCAATTTTTCCACTTTCTTATTAGCCACTAAAAAAATTCAATTCTGGCAACCACTAGTAAAAGCACTTTGGTTAATGGAAATCGTTGCCCCAACCCCAAGAAACTTGTTCTCTTCGAGAGAGGACCATTGAAGAACCTTATATATGCTTGAACAAGGATTATAGATCTAAAATCTTAATATTGGCTAGCTGGTGGTTGCATGCTCCTAAGAGCAACATTCTTGCATGGCTGGGCTCTGTTCTTCCTTGTCTTATTTCTTGGGACGTTTGGAAAGCCAGAAAGAGAGCCAGACATTATAGAGAGCCAATCCTTGTTTAGGGAACTCATTTGCAGGTTCATAAGCAGCTTAAGGATATTAGCTTGGCTTTCAGCATTGCTCTTGGTATCCAGGCAGATAATATGGGCTTAATTCATGCTTTTGTACAAACTGACCAATAACTCATGAGCAAATGCAATCTTCTATAGGAGTGTGAGCAGGTTTAGAATGCAAGATGGTTCTTTCCTGGAGGAGATCTTGAAGATCCTTTCTTTTGAGATATGAAGATGATCTAGTCAGTGAATACCCCTGCACTGGTCACTGTATTATATAAATTCCCAATCATTAACTTGAGTTTCTCAAATACTACTAATCAACATGCCGTCAACCAATTGCTTTGGGAGTAGAGCACCCTTGTGAATTCCTTTGTAGGCGCGAATATTATGCTGCAATGGATAGGCGAAGTGGTAACAACTTATGGATACCTGGTTCTTTGACAGGCCAATAGTAATAGACTACTCGTATGCCAGAGAAACTTTTAAACCCCTTTACTTTAGGAGCTCGATAAGGTGTTGATTCTACATTCTAAAAGAGGTTTGGTTTCGCAAAGTTCAAGTCTTTTCGCCTAAATGCCTTCCCCCCCGGTATGTTATTGTTTGCACTAGGTTTTGTTCATGCATATTGTTGTTGCCTTGTCTTATGATATGTAAATGTTAGTGGTGAAAGGAACTGTTAAGTGTGTATAGATCCTTTGTCCTTTGTGACAACTTAATCTTTTAAGTAAATTGGCGATTTGACAGTTTTAGCTGAGAGTCGAACTGTCGAAGAGATAGAGACAATAAGGATAGGATGTGTTGGTAGGATGCTTCTTGACTTGATGCTGTTTGGGAAATAAATTATTTTTCTGTAGCTGAGGGTCGTAACTCGTAAGTTCCTTGATGCTCTATCATAAAGCTGACTTTTTCATGTCTGTATGCACTTGTTTGAAAACAATGGAGCATGCTTATAATTGAAGGATAACCATCTTTTGCTGAAGCATAAAATTTGACGTAAGTAGACCTTTTCTTTGGGTTTTTAGGGGTTTCTATCAGAATACACCCTGTTCATATAGTCCCTTTGATGGTATTCCTCATTTGAGGGCTTGCTTTGTAGTACTCACTGCAACCCAAAACAACCTTGGTTTCTGTTTACTCTAAATGTTAGCGTATAAATCACGAAGTATTGAAAACTTGATGTTACTTTTTGCACATGTTGCTGTCAGTTCTTGATCTCTAGCTATAACTCAACAGATGAAACTTTCAGACATAGTAAGTATTTTCCATTCATTTGTTATACCAGAAGAATGTCACTTCATCAGGGATGATTAAAAGCTTTAACAAGGATTCCCAACTAACTGGAAAGAAGAGTGAAGTCAAGCATCTAATTGAACAGCTACTTATGCATGAGAATTTTTCGAGGTGACGAACTCTCTCTCTCTCTCTCTCTCCATAGTATGTCTGATGTGTAAACTTTTCCTTGACCATTTCAGTATTCTAGTTTTGTTATTAACCTGCAGAATCTTGTAGATAATGCTTGTATGCCTTTTCTTTATTTCTCCTTTATTCCTTGTCTGTAATTAACAAATTTGGTTATTTTTGTTCGATTAATAAATAACTTTATTGAAAATAAGTAGACAAAGAATTGATATAAATTTCACCCTATAGTAATCTTTTTTTTAATATTCTTTGTTGATTTGTGAAAGCATAGGGAAGGGGACAACCAACCTTGCACTAAAAGGGAGGACAAAGGAGCCTGTCCTCTAAAGAAAAACAATTTGACTTTAATAAATAAAGGAAAAAGACTTATTTTTTTAGAAGAAATACGAAGCTGAGGAACATTCAGAATATCTAGAGAGACACTGCCTTTGATGTGGGAAGGCAATGACTGGAATGAGGGAAAAATAGTCGGTAAGAAGATCGCAACCAAGGTTGGCAAGCTTATCTGCAACGGAGTTCGCTTCCCTGTAGCAATGCTGAAAACGAAAATGCATTTCACCATGGATAGAAAGATTTTGTTGAATATGATGCCAGCAATGCCAGAGAGATTTTGTCCCATTTTGTAGATAATTATGGAGCTTCTTGGAATCCATTTTGACAATCGCCCCTGCATACCCTTTTTTGCGCAGCCAAATAATCCCTTGAGGAGAGCATAAACCTCAGCAACCGTGTTGGTGGCCAGACCATAAAACGAAGAATAAGCGTGTAAAACCTCGCCAAGAGCATTCTGAATAGTACCACCACCAGCACTCGGACCTGGGTACCACAGGAAGCGCTATCCGAATTTAACTTAACCAACGGATGAGGAGGCTTCAGCCACTGAACAGCCAAAATAGATCGCGTCCTAACTCGACCAGACACAATGTTGCTGCCAGACCTGCTGCGACGAAGATTATACTTAGCAGCTCCTAGCACGGAGAGAAACAATTTCACCCTATTATCATAGTGGAAAGAAAACAAAAAAGGAAGTCCAAGAAGTCAAAGAATAATGACAAATTCATCAATGAAGCCATGTCAATCCTTATAAACAACCAAATCCAAAATTCATCAATGAAGCACCATCTCAAAATTTTTTTTTTGATAAGTAAAATAAAAAATATATAAACAGCATCAAAACAGGTGATGCGGCCTTTGTATACTAGGAGTATACACTGCCAAATGAATTATCCACAACCAATATTATTAACAAAATCTACAAGAGTAGTGTTAGGACAGGAAGTTGAAAAAGCTGCCTCGGAGCACCAAAAAGGCAGAGTGCAAATCAAAACATCTTCAGATCCGGGACAGACATTTCCGCATTGTGAAAAGCCCTATGGTTTCTCTCCCTCCAAATAGTCCAACACACTCCCAAAGGAGCTGTCTCCCAAATGCGATTTCTCCTATTCATGTACCCAAAAGTCCATCCCCTAATATGATCAAGAATCGACCTCGGCCGCCTGACCGAAGTCTCCTTAAACAAGCCCAGCATGAAATTCCATAGCTCTTCAGCAACTTGGCAGTGAAGAAGCACACACTTTCCTCACTAGTGTTGCACATAAAGCACCTATTGACAAAAACCATGTGATGTTTCCGCAAACTATCCCCGGTAAGAATAGCTTCGTGAGTCGCTTCCCACATGAAGAAAGCCACTTCTTTGGAGCTTGAGAATTCTAAACCTCTTTACAAGGGAAAGAAGTTCTATCACTGTTTAGGAGCTTGAGGTAATACGATCTGACAGAAAATGCACTACCCCTTTTTCCTTTCCTTTCCAGACCACCTTATCTACCCCGCTGTCTATTTTCTGCTCATGAAGTCTCTCCAAAAGTTGCCCCACTGAATCTATCTCCCATTCTTGAAAATTCCTTCTAAATGTGGGGTTCCAAACAGGTATACCACCCTCCATAGACAAAACAGAGCTAACTCTACAATCTTTGTCCGTGGAGACCTCGAATAAATTCTGCAACACCTCCCTCAAACTTGAATTTCCACACCATCTATCTCCCAAAAATCTCACGGTAACCCCGCTACCAATCTCAGATGCATGAATCTCTCAAAGGAGCTCCACCCTTTCTTGATGCCCCTCCACACTCCCACCCCAAAAGTTGAATTAACCTCATTTGGGAACTAGCAATGGCCCCCTGCCCCATACCTACAAACCACCACTTGCCTCCAAAAAACTTCCTTTTCTGTGAGATACCTCCACTTCCTTTTCTAACATTCAGGCCTCCCTCTTGAACTCTGGAACAAACTTTCTCCCACTTCACTAAATGAAACTTTAAACCCTCCGACTGCCCTTCCCACAAGAAATCTCTTTCCAATTTCTCTAATCTTTGCTGGATATTAGCAGGGATCACAAAAAGTGATAGAAAATAGGTCGGCAAATTAGAAAGAGTATTCTTGATAAGAACCAGGCTCCCCTCCCCCCCTTAGAGAGAAGTTGTCGCTTCCACCCGCCAATCTATGCTCAAAACGCTCAATCACGATTCCACAATGCCCTACTTTTAAACGGGGCACCAATGGGAAGGCCTAGATAAGAGGAGGGAAGAAAGGCCGTCTTACACCCAAAGAAAGTCGCTAGATCCCCGAAATTATCCGCATCACCAACCCGAATAATTTCACTCTTGGAAATATTGATCCCCACAAAACACTAGCATGTCATCTGCAAAGAGAAGATGAGACATCGACATCTCCCCCTCCCTTCTCCTTCCCACCTTAAAGCCACCGTTAAAACCTCCCAACACTTCCTTCTCTAATAATCTTCCAAGAGCCTCCATAACGATAATAAACAGGAACGGGGACAAAGGGTCACCTTGGCTTAAGCCCTTCGAGCTAGAAAAGAACCCCGATTGTTCCTCATTCACCAACACAGAGAAGTGCACAGTAGAAATGCAGAATTGAATCCATTAAATCCATTTATTGCCAAACCCCATCCTTTCCATCATATAAAACAGAAAATCCCAATTCACATGATCGTATGCTTTCTCGATATCCGGCTTGCACATTAATCCCGGAACACCACTTCTCAATTTGTCGTCCACTACTTCATTGGCAATAAAAGACGCATCAAGGATTTGTCTATTCTTCACAAAAGCATGTTGCGAAGCCGAAATGATTTTGCCCATCATCCTTTTCAATCTCTGCGCTAGCACCTTCGAGATCAACTTATAAATTCCACCAACTATACTGATCGGGCGAAAATCTTTCAAATCAGTCACTCCTCACTTTTTTGGGATTAAGGCTATGAAGGCAGCATTAAGACTCTTTTCGAACCTCAAACTGGAATGAAAAAACTGAAACACATCCATAATATCCTCCTTAACCACCTCCCAACAATGTTGAAAAAAAGCCATAGAGAAACCATCGGGGGGGGGGCCTGGAGCTTTGTCACCCCCCATACTGTGTAACACCGCTGCCACTTCCTCTACAGAAAAAGGGAGCTCCAACATTGCCGAGTCAACCACACTAAGACTCTCGATGTCAACCTTGATGTCTTCCGCATCTTCCAGCAACATCTCGTCGATCTTAACAGAATTAATCTTTTTTGCTGCCCCTCGAATCTTCACCATCCTGTGAAAAAAATTGGTGTTGCTATCTCCCTCCTTAAGCCACTACACCCGAGATTTTTGTCTCCAACAGATCTCTTCACGAATAAGGAGACTTTTCAACTCCTGTTTTAACTGCACCCTAAGAGAATCTTCTGCCTCATCCAGAAATCCTTCCCCTGCTCTCTCATCCAACCTGCTTATCACTTCCGCAATGTTCTTTATTTTAACCTCCACCTTACCGAAAACCTCTCTATTCCACATACTGTTAGATAAGAAAAATAAATCCATAGTGGGATTCCACACACAATCTGATCAGTACATTTTTAGCTTGCTTGAAGAAAGTAATAAACTTTAGCATTCCTGTCAAATCATAGGTTTTAATGAAGTTTAAGACCATGGAAACACAAGTATATGAACACATGCTGGAGCCTTTCGGCTGTCTGCTTTATTTTTTACAAACATACTTTAAAAAATTAAAATAATATGAGCTGGAAGTAGAAATTAAAATCAAACTGGACTAGGCCTAGGGTAGGGTAAGCATATTCTAGCTTTCTCATTAAGTTGCAATGGAAAGGAAGTTGCATAAATATATTATGGAGATTGAGCTCGACTTACTTATCAAAAAAAATATTATGGAGATTGTGCTTGACTTAAGTAAGAATAATTGGAGTCAGGGACTGATGGAAATGTAGTTTCTGATTTCTATAAATTTTTGGGAAGAGATATGGAGATATGCTTTTTTTCGATAAGTAAAGTATTATAAACAAAAGGCGTCAAAAAAGGTGATGTATCCTTTTCTATAAGGAGATATGATTGAGAGATATGGAGATATGATTGAGGGCTGCATTTGGCAACCTATATCAAGCTTGATCTCTAGCAGATTGTAGAGGCCTTTTCTATAAGGAAGAGACGAGATTAGCTGTTTATGAGGGTCTTTTAGGTTGGATCTCAGGGAAGAGTGTTTAATCCACATTTAGCCTAGTCTCTAAGAAGACGGATCAAAGAGAATTAGTGCTTATAGGCCTATTAGTTTGGTCACTAGTTTGTATAAGATTATTACTAACGTTCTATCTGAGAGACTTCACGTAGTGTTGAATGAGTCTCTTTCCTTGGCTCAGAGTGCTTTTGTGGGGAGCCTTCAGAGTGTTAATGCGGCTAGGAGAGGCCTAGTGTTAAAGCTTAATTTTTAGAAGGCTTACCATAGAGTGAACTGGTGTTTCCTTGACCAAGCGGTGGAGCGTAAGGGGTTCGGAGCTGATGTAGGCCATGGATTTTAGGGTGCTTTCGTTCTCAATCCATTTTGGTCATTGTTAATGGTAACACTCAGGCTTGGTTTAGTGCTATGAGGGTTTTGCGCCAGGCTGATCCCCTCTCCCCATTTTTGTTCACTCTAGTAGCTGATGTTCATAGTCAGCTGTTCCCTCTAGTACCAACAACCACCATTACCAGTGCTGTCTGTGAACTTGTGAGCCTATCAAACGTACATCATATAACAAGTGCTCATTGTTCGACAAACAACAAGACATGTTAAGCTATCAAATCTCAATATGTAGTGCCAAATTAGAGGCATAGGTGTACAAAATGATCAAACAACAGTAAGCACTGTCATTTGATAAAAAAATCTGACTATGTTATCAAGAAGTTTAAAAACTTCATTCACTTATTAACACCAAGATATACTACCAGGATCAGAACCATAGCTCTTATACCATCTTAATGAACGCGAGACAATTATATAACATATAGAGGAAAGAGAGAACCGAGGAGTAGAGGGAGAGAGGTGATATTACTAACACCATTATCTTATTCTCTCTCTGATAAAGTGAATAGGTTCCAAATGAATATATTGGCTAAAATTAATCCTAAATCTGAAAGGGTTCCAAATTTCCTAATAAGGAGGATTGATGAGGGTGTTTCAACTTTGATCATGTATGATTTTCTGGCATTATTAGTGCTTCAACTTTTATTTTGTTGAAGACTTGATGTATGTTGTTTGAGCTTAAGTACATTTGAATGTTACGGTGAATCCCTTTTGTTATCTAAAAGCTTAAGCTTTAGAGGCCCAACAATGTATATCAAGCTCAATACTCTCTCTCATGTACGACCCGTCCACACGTGGAGAGACAAACAAATATGCATTACCAGGGTATCACAAACCAAACAGAGTGACAACACTATTTTGGGTAACAAATGCAAACGAGATGACCGGAACCCATGACCTTGCCAAACAAGAACTTTGATACCATGTTAAGGTACAAACTCATCTAAAAGTTTAAGCTGTTAGATTAGATAGGGGCCGGACAATGTATATGAAGCTTAACACCCTTCATATCTTGCATTTAAATCAAAGGTCACAAAATGGAAACCAAGTCCAGTTTTTATGAAAATGAACCTTTCATTGTGCACCTTGCGTCCAGTGAGAGCATTCTACCTTGTGCCTTGGCCCAAAGGATCCTTATGCATTGCCTGTGTCATTAATAACAATGGGAACTCTATGCATGTTGTACATCATACATTTTCAATTCTGTTACACTGCAGATGAGTAGGTTATAGCCGGATCATCTTTTCAACAAGTTTCTGCATTGCACTCATATCTCCTTTTCCTTCAGTTTAACCTTTCAACTTCTCAGCTGTTTTAAACTTTTACCAGGGCTGAGTCTGATAGGCTAATAGCGATTATCAGTTCACGAGTTGTCGATGAGGGATTGGAAGCAGGACCAAGCGTGATTCCTTGTGGAGGAACTGACAACGGTACTCTCAGGAACTCGGGGAACATGAATATTTCAGTAAAACTCATTGCAGAATACAAGTTCTAATGTTGTTTATTATACATAATATGCAGGTACTGATATTTGCTGTCAAGCTGTTGCTGAAGCTAAAAAATGGTTGGAGGAAAAGAAAGTAGGATCAAGTTTAAAGTCAAATTTTGTTGTGAAGCAGCACGTTAGTGACTCATGATTTGGATTTGACTTGATTTATTTTGACAAGCCTCTTACAAATCTATTACTTGCTTCTGCCCATGACTGAATAAGGGATTTGCTAACTGATAGTTAATGTTGACAAGTTGAATACTCGAGTATTGGTCACTTACTATGTAATGATAACGAGCTAAATACTTGGCTAAAACTTCCTGGTCTCTCACTAAATAAAAAAATATTACAATTAGAAAAGTAAAATTTTGATGTAATGACGTGCATAGACAAACCTCTTTCCAAGTGTTGGATTGGCCTAATTAGATCTCTATGTAGTATAGTCATCATGTATAATCACTTTTAACCAAAAAATCCATTTCATTCACGTTATTTCTTCTGATTCGACTTTGGATAATACTTCCAATGTGTTGCTGTGAACTATGCTTTTGCATGGCCTGTTAATTGATATTCGATTGAGATGGTATGCTTGCATGCTTCCTATTACCATTATTTTCCATGCTCCATAATGTGCAACCATTATACAACGACTGAAATATGTAAGATATTGTTTCCTTTTGAGTGTATGCCAAGTCAGTTAGTCATGCTGATTCTTTGCCCAATGCAGGTTAGAGAAAATGAAGTGGGTTCACCGGTAGATGTGGCCAAATCATATATGCTAGCCCGTCCTCTCTGGGCTTCTCCTGTAAAACTGAAAGAATTACAAAGTCCATTGGCCCCTACAAAGATGTTTACGGAAGCAACGCCATCTTTGGTTGGTAGCAAATCATTTCTCATCATCGCAGATGCTGTTCACATATATATTTTCAAAGTCTAGATTTTCCTTTAGCCTTCATTTTGGTGACAACTACGATATGATTTTCATAAATGCTTTCCTTATCTTAGTTGTTTAATTCTTGGTTGGTGATACTTTTTGGTGAAAGCTTTATCCAGTAGAGTTAGCATTTTGTTAAATATAACAAACCTGTCAAGCACAGTGATGGAATTGGACCTAAACCATTCGCTCATTGTAGTGTGGGTCTGTAAGCTATTTCTTGTTAGAAACTCATTGGTAAGAAGATTTTTTAGACTAGTTGGCCTAAACCAGAAGGATATGAGATTACCTTTATGAGATTACTACTCCCTTTATTTTGTCTTAAAACCAATATTTTGCTTGCATACCTCTTAATTTGGAAAATAGACGATCTAATGTTTTTACCATATGAAAAATTATGAGGAAACATGTTTTTAAGTATGATGGGCAGCATAATGACTCGCAGAATGTTGCAATAAACTCCGACTTTTTTCTGGTAAGAAGAATCCTATTTATACCTAATAACATAATTTTTGTTTTTGCATTATTTGGCTCACCTTGGCCCCTTTGGTATACTGGTTTCTGGTTATGCCATAATTGGCAATCCAAATGATTGTTTCCCTATTTTTCTCCCAAACCGTAGACCCCTTTGTATAGCTATGGTGAAGTTATGTTTCTTTTTTTTTTTTGACAAAAAGTTTTAATATTTGTTGTTAACAAGGTTTGAACCTTTGCCATTTGAAATCACTAACCACCACTACCACTAGGCTAGACTAGATATTTATGTTTCATCAAAGTCATTTAAGTAATGCAGGGTCACCCGACGTTTGATAAACACATTAGAGCAGAAGTCCCTACTTATTTGAATGATGATAACATCAGGGTGACTAGTGATGATCCGCAAGTTTATCAAAAATAAAGGTTGAGTTGGGACTTGGGAGGAGAGTTTGAATCAAGAACTTGGGTGAATTAATATACTTTCTAGGTATTGAAGTCTCCAGATTTGATAGAGACACATTTGACAAAGGAAGTATGTGTAGACCTCCTTGAAGAAACAAATTTGTCGGTACAGAAAGCAATAGTACTCCTTTGGAAGCCTATCATCGCTTATGTAGTGGTATTGGTATTGATTCATAAAGAGAGAGATCGTAGGCTTGTTAGAAAATTGATACATCTCTCTCTCACTAGACCTTACATAACAGTAGCAGTTAGTGGTGTTAAGGCATACTCTTAAGATAATTGAAGTCAGCCTCTTAAAAAGGGATGTCTCTTGAAGTTAAAAAGGTTTTAAGGCATTACCTGATGGTGACCTGGTAGGTTTAGTAAATGTTAGACATTTTTCCAGACGTTGTGCCTTCTTGGAAGGTATTATGGTTACTTGCTGAAGTAATAAGCCACTTAAGCAATGACCTTGAGGTCCTTGGTTCCAATCCCCATACCAACAAGGGGTCACACTTATCTATAAAAAAAAAAGCCAACAGTTGTAGAGAGGTTCAGTGCTGAAGCCAGATATAGAGTCATGGCTTACAGAGTGCATGAACTTATGTGGCTTAAGAGTGTGGGCCTTATAAGTGGGGTGGCTATGGAAGCATGGTTTAACCTATGTTTGGTCCCTTCTTTTCTTAAGATGGGAGTCCATGGTTTTGGTATGTTTATGGTGCTAGCTTCCTGTGGCAGCTTTTGGGGTTTTTGCTATCTTATGTGATTTGGACTCTAGGATTTTCAGAGAGCAGGTCTTGCCTTGGCCTCTTCTTTGGGAGAGTGGTCTATATAGCTTCCCTTTTGAGCTTAGGTTAGTGGTGCGTTGCGAGTGACAATTTGGTTTTGCAGAGAGATTGGTGCTTTAATTTCTTGATTGCATTTTCATTCCTTGCCGTAGGCTTTATAATTATGTTTTTCTCTTTTAGATGGATGTCTTATCCATCCACATTGTACTTCCTGTTTTCTATCTAATCTAGATTTCTTTTTCTATCAAAAGTAGGCATCTACTAATATATGTTAAAGTCCAGCTCAACATGACCCAACCAAGCACATTGATCTATAAGCATTTTGTCAATGAAAAGTTGACTATAGCTCATTTTGCTTGCTATATGAAAGTCTGAAAATCAACCAGTTGATGCGTTCACCAAGGACTTTTCTATGCATTGGTTTTTGCTGTTTTGCACAAGTTGGTACGCTACTTAAGAGTTTGTGTATTGAGAGGATTTTTTTGTTTTACAATGTGACATGATCGAAAGTTAATGTACTTCTAAAATCAGTCAATGTTTTCTACTTGTTCTTCTGTCGATTCTCCTTCTCCTTATCTTTACATCTAATTTTAATCTCAACATTCTTCCATAAGTTGCCTACATTCACACTCTTTGACATTTTAAGGATGCAACATATATCTTGTTTCATGTTGTGTGCCATCTTATGATACTCTTCACCTTTCTTGATAGGATTCATAAATATGAGAAATTATTGTAGACATATTCCTTTTGAAATGCTATAAAATTAGGATTGGATATTTCTTTATCAATTAAATCAATGTTATAATTATATTCATTCATTGAGCTGAATTTCATTATCATTTGAAGTCAATTATCTTCGTAAGTTGATTTTAGTTTTTTGTATTTGGTAAATTCTCATTCATAAATGTTTTTCCCCTTAAATGAATCATTATAGGGTTAGGGTTATCTATTAGACCTGCTTTACGTAATGGGACATAATATTTGGCCACTAAGAGGCATGTTAATAAAACGCATGTAACACAAATGTGTGTATATTGCTATTACAGGTGGCAAAGCTAGAAAAGTTAAAAATTTCAAAATGAACAAACTATTCGCTAAGCTTTTGCTTGGGCCTTGGTTCTACATTAGCTGAAGATGATGTCTTCCTAGTGCATAGACCCTATATGAGGATATCCCCGATCAGTGTGCGGACTGAGAGGAATTCCAGAATTGCAGGGTTTAATGGCTTCTTGGTCCCTACTCTGGGTTAGAGTTGTTTTATGGCATTACCCAATTTACCCTGGGCTTCAGTTAGATGTGCTATTCGAGGGGTGCCTATCTCCAATTATTACGGAATTGGGCTACTATTTTTTCTTAGTTTTTCCTTCATCTCATGGCTTTTGTATTTATGTCTCTGTCATCAATATTGCTAGGCAAAGCTCAAAGTCAATTTAAACAGCGAAAGTTAAAAGGGATATGAGAGAGAGTGGTTTAAATATATATGTTCTTGCACTTAAACAAATATAATAGCGAAGGAGGATTCATGGAGCCACCCCAAGTAATTGGGACGAAGACTCATTTGAGCCGAGTTGAATCACTTAAGGCGAGGAAAACATATTTTAAGAAAATGGTGCAATAAAGAATGTATGCTATGGCTTTCTTTCTGATTCTACTGCAAACTTGGATGTATTTTGGTTAATTTGAGTTTGAATGCAACAGAATAGAGACTCTTTTTCTGCGGGGTCATGGAATATCCAAGAGGAGATACGAAAGTTGCGTTCTAAGGCAACGGAAGAGATGCTGCGCACTCGCCCTTCCTCAAAACTGGATCTTGCATCATTTGCTCCGGACCATAAAGCCACCCTATATTCCTCGATAGCTGGTCAGTCTGTTGAGCTTGTGAATAGTTTAGGCCCTACAGGTTGATTTTCTGTAATATGTTTGTTTTTTGGATAATCATTTGTTTTCTGTGCCATTAAGCAGTACAGTTGACTAAATTCTTTTATTTTGATATTGTAATACGTGGAATCAGTATATGAAATTCTAATAATACAAACCCTGTCCTCTGCTTTCAGATGAGGGGAAGACTCAGGATGGGCCATGTGCCGACACATTGCCATCCTATCCACCCTTGCTCATTGCTGAGCAAAATCAGGTATCATGCAGACATAAGATTATCTCATATTTTAAATTCATTCTTGTTAGAAAAAGAGAAGAAAAGAATGGAATTGAGAAGCCGTAACCTAAATTGGTTTGATAAAGACGTATATATATGTTTGTGATAATACAATATACATCGAGAAGCCAAAGACCCTCAATACTTCTAACACTCTTAACACTCCCCCTCAAGTTGGAAAATAAATGTTTTGCATGCCCAGCTCGTTACAAATATATTTTATTCTTGTGCCATTTACAAACTTCGTGAAAATATCTGTTGATCTCCGGTTGGAACATAACTTATAGAAATTATCTTCTCTTGGAAGTTTCTCACGAACAAAATGACAATGATATGCTTTGTTCGCCCATGGAACACGGGGTTAGAGGCAATACGAATAGTTGCTTGGTTATCACACCAGAACTGCATAGGCAAGCATAGGCATCGAATTCCCAATCTCACCAAGTAGCTGACGAATCCACACTAACTCGCATGTAGCATGAGTTATAGCCCCTATTCTGATTCAGCTCTTAATCTCAACACAACCGATTGTTTCTTACTTTTCGAAGAAACCAAGTTACCCCTAACGAACATGCAATATCTAGTACTAGATCTCAACATGCTTGCCTCACTCAGCTAGTCACACACATACTTTCTCTAGGACAAGAAGATGCCTTGCTCGCACTGGGCAACCTCAATCCCTAGAAAGTATCTCAAATTACCCAGATGCTTCGTTTGAAACCTTTCATGAAGGAACCCTTTTAATGCACTAATACTTGTTACTTCTAGTAATGGCAATATCATCCACATAGACAACCAATAATATGATTCCTTCACAGTTATAGAATACTGAGTGATTGTTCTGACATATAATAAGCCTAAACTCGAGCACTACCTCACTAAATCTCCCAAACACGCATGTGGAGATTGTTTTAACTTTTAACCCATATAATGACCACTTTAATCTACAAATCAACTCCCAACAAATCCCGGAGGTCACTCCATGTAAACCTCTTCATGTATGAAGAGGTTTAACCCATATATGAAGAAATACATTTTTGACATCAAGTTGATAGAAAGGCCAATGAGAAGATGCAACAAGAGAGATAAGTAAATGAACAAAGGCAAGTTTAGCAACCGAAGAGAAAGTATCAGCATAATCAACCCCATATGTCTTAACATACCCCTTTGCAACAAGGCAAGCCAAAGAACCATCAAGATTAATCTTAACAGCATGGACCCACTTGCAACCAATAGCATGTTTACTAAATCTCAAGTTTGATTGTGTTTAAGGGCATTCATTTCTTCTTCCATAGCTGTCTTCCAGCCATGATCACCTACCACTTCAAACACGAATAGAATGAGACTCAAACAAAGGCCCATAGATCAGGAGATAAACCATTATAACTAACAAAGTTAGAAATAGGATGTAACGTACAACTACGCTTACCTTTTCTAGGGGCAACAGAAACAAAAGGTACCTCAATAGGAGCTAGGAGCTGGATCAGGCAACAGTGGTAGGTGGTTCAGCAGGAGCATGACTAGGGGGGATATTCCCTTGAGAGCATGTGCGGCGGGTGTAAATGTGGAGGACGGTGTATCTCATGGATACAGGGAAAGACTCGGACTCCACAACTCAATAGATTAGAAAGTCATCATTGGAAGTGAACTCAACTCGCGGAATATATGACGTAGGAGTAGGATAAAAAGAAACAGAGGGATAAAAAGAAACAAACTTGTGAAAAGTAACATCAACATAAACCAAATATCGATATCCTTTCTAAGTATGAGAATAACCCAAAAAAGATACATTAGAGTGCCTTAGGATCTAACTTGGTGACATGAGGACGATGATCACGATCAAAGCCCACACACCTGAATATCGTGTGAATAAAGGCACATCCTTTCTAAGTATGAGAATAACCCAAAAAAGATACATTAGAGTGCCTTAGGATCTAACTTGGTGACATGAGGACGATGATCACGATCAAAGCTGAAGCACCCGAATATCGTGTGAATAAAGGCACATCCTTTCTAAGTATGAGAATAACCCAAAAAAGATACGTTAGAGTGCCTTAGGATCTAACTTGGTGACATGAGGACGATGATCACAACCAATGCCCACGCACCCGAATATCCTAGGAGACATTGTGAATAAAGGCACATATGGAAACAAGGCTCGATGAGGTATTTCTCCATAAAGAACAGAAGATGGCATACGGTTGATAAGATGACAAGTAGTTAACACAACCCAAAATATTTTAGGGACGTGCATTTGAAAAGAAAGAATGCGAGCAACCTCGAGGAGGTGATGATTTTTTTCTCTCAACAACACCATTTTGCTGAGGTGGATTACAAGATGATTGGTTGAGCATGCCATGAGTTGTTATAAATTTGGAGTAAACAGTAGTTAAATATTCTTGTGCATTATCACTGAGAATATGTTTGACATGCATACCAAATTGAGTTTTAATTTCAGCACAAAACGTAGAAAAAATATGAAACAACTCAAAACGATGTCTTATTAAATAAATCCAAGTAACACGAGAATGATCATCCACAAAAGTAACAAAATACCTATAACCTAACTTTGAGACAATAGAACTATGTCCCTAAATGTCCGAATGGACTACATCAAATAGGGCATGAGCCCATTTATTAGCGCTAGGAATATTTGAAACGGGGACAAAAAGGCACTAGAACACGTAACTGGTGTTGATGGAGCGTCAAAAGAAAGAAGTCCCCCAGGCTCTTGCCTTCTACCAGTAATAATTTTTGTCACAAGACCCTGAAACACACAATGAGTGGGAAAAAATGAGACATCACAGTTATGACCACGGGTGAACTTTCTAATAAATAGTTAATTGAATGGAGAAATCAATAATATATAACACAACAGAGGATAGTTACACTTGCCTATAAAAAAAAATAAAAATGAAAGAGGATGTGAGACAAATATCACCCTGCCCTTTAACAGAAGCACTAGACCCATTAGCTACAGTAATGTTGAAGTATAGTTATTAAAGGCGGAAGGCGAGAGGCGGGCGAGAGGTCCATTTTTGAGGCGAAAGGTGAGGCGTGAGGCGGGCGGCCGAAAGGCGAACAAGGCGAGAAATTAAGAAAAATAGCATATATATATATATATAAATTTTATTGTGGCATAATCCAAAACATTTAGTTTTTATATTTCAAATAAAAGAGAAAGTATTGTTGTACTTTATTTTTCATAAATACACAAGCAAATAGTTTTTTTATTTCATATAAACAGTAAAAAGACATTTCAGACATAAGCAGCAGTGTTACTAAACAAAAACTGATTAGCTGCAGGCCTGTAGCAGTGTATCAAATTGTTGCATTTTTTTATAAAAAGCACAAACTGATTACAGCCTGTAGGCCTGTAGCAGTGCATCAAATTGCAGGAAATACAGAGTGAAAGAAGCATAGAAATAGTTTTTCATTTCATAAATACACAAAAAACAACAAAGTAAACAGAAACATAGTTTAAAAAATAAAAGAAGCAGAGTAGAAGTCAATTTAACCAAAAAAAAGAAAGAAGAGAAAGTAAAAAGTTTCTTGAAGACTCAGTAAAGAGAGTCAAAAATAGAGTAAAAAAAGTGAAAAAAAGAAGCAGAAAGAAGTCGAATTATCATGCAATTTAGCCGCAAAAAAAAAAAGAAGAGAAAGTTACCTGGTTGTCTGATTGTTGAAGACGACAAACGACAAACTGACAAAGTTGGGGACTCGAGGGTGAAAGACCGAAGGCTGTTCTGCGAATCCCAAATAAGGGTCGACAGTCACGAACGAACTGTGCTCTGTCTTTGTTTAGCGACTGGAAGGTATTTGTATCTCTCCTCAAAGTTGAAGAGTCTAATTGGAAGTCTAAAAGTCCAAGTCGCACGTGGGGTTAAGATTGTAAGCGCATTTCTTTTAAGTTAAAACCCTAAAAAATTAAAAAATACGTCATATGAAGTTTTTTCTAGAATGTTCGCCTTTGTCCGCCTCACGCCTCTTCAAAAGGCGAGAAAGGCGATCGCCTAGCCTTGCTTTTGTGTAATCGCCTCGCCTGGACCTACAAGGGGCGTAACCCCCTCGCCTCGCCTCGCCTCTCGCCTTTCGTAACTATGTGTTGAAGAAGGAATGAACGAAGAAAAAGTACCTCTATTGCGAGAGTCAATAACCCGTTTACAATTAGAGGAAGATCCACACAAAAGCAGCAGCGGTGAAAGAAGAAGACGAAGCATGATACGTGTATATCACGCTAACTCATCATCAGTCATCTGTATTACCTTACCCTCAGTAGGTTAAGAAGGTTTGGGGGGAGGGGGCAGGCTTAGTGTTAGAGGCAATATGGGCATATCGATCACCAAATGGTTTACCATGCAATTTCCAACAATTATGAATCACATGATTCATATCGCCACGGTGATAACAACTACGAACCTCTCTACTCTCCCTACCTCCACCGCGGCCACCACGACCACCATCACGACCTCCTCTACCATTCGACCGACCACCACGACACCTTGGTGGTGGTGAGATATTTGACTTACAAGTGCAGTAAAATCACCATTACCTACCACCAGAGAAATCCTGAAGAGAGCCAACACTTGTGCTCGATAATCTGTGTGCGAGTGCATTATTGAACTCGGATCTCAAACCAGCTAGAAATTAGGTGCTCTCGTTGTGTCTTCATAGTACTAACATCTATGCACTAACATCGGTGCTCAAAGGAAGCAAAGAACTCCCCTTAGTCGGTAATTTTGTGTAGTCTGTCAATTTTGTGTAGTCCACAAAATACTGCGTATCAATACGACCTTGTTAATCCTTGCGAAAGGTAGCACACAACAAGTTATATATCCGGTTCATGTTGTCTTTTCTTCCATTCAACACAGCTAAATAGTCCCACAAATCATGAGCAATAGAAGTATGGGCCGCCGATTGAGCCGTCTCATCATCCATAGAATTCATGAGCTTCCAATACAAATCAGCATCAGCATGGGCCCACAGGCCCACGAACATAGCAGAGGAGATGACCTTCCTTAGTTTGCCCCTTTAGATTCATTTTAACCACCCGCTACATCAAGTGATTATTTCATATTAATTCTTGTCTGTATTCTTCGTACTAGTGGAAATAACCTCAGAAACCATGGTTTTGGACTCGGACTCCACAACTCAATAGATTAGAAAGTCATCATTGGAAATGAACTCAATTGGCTGAATATATGATGTAGGAGTAGGATAAAAAGAAACAGACTCGTGAAAAGTAACATCAACATAAACCAAATATTGATTCAATATCGATTCAAATGTCGATATCCTTTCTAAGTATGCGAATAACCCAAAAATGATACATTAGAGTGCCTAAGGATCTAACTTGGTGACATGAGGACGATGATCACGATCAAAGCTCACGCACCCGAATATCGTGTGAATAAAGGCACATCCTTTCTAAGTATGAGAATAACCCAAAAAAGATACATTAGAGTGCCTTAGGATCTAACTTGGTGACATGAGGACGATGATCACGATCAAAGCCCACGCACCCGAATATCCTAGGAAACATTATGAATAAAGGCACAAATGGAAACAAGGCACGATGAGGTATTTCTCCATAAAGAACAGAAGATGGCATACGGTTGATAAGATGACAAGTAGTTAGCACAACCCAAAATATTTTAGGGACGTACATCTGAAAAAGAAAGAGTGCGAGCAACCTCGAGGAGGTGACAATTTTTTTCTCTCAACAACACTATTTTGCTGAGGTGGAGTACAAGATGATTGGTTGAGCATGCCATGAGTTGTCATAAATTTGAAGTAAACTGTAGCTAAATATTCTTGTGCATTATCACTGAGAAGATGTTTGACATGCACACCAAATTGAGTTTTAATTTCAGCACAGAACACAGAAAAAATATCAAACAACTCAAAACGATGTCTTATTAAATAAATCCAAGTAACACGAGAATGATCATCCACAAAAGTAACAAAATACCTATAACCTAACTTTGAGACAATAGAACTATATCCCCAAATGTCCGAATGGACTACATCAAATAGAGCATGAGTCCATTTATTAACCCTAGGAATATTTGAAATGGGGACAAAAAGGCTCTAGAACAAGTAACTGGTGTTGATGGAGCTTCAAAAGAAAGAAGTCCCCCCCAGGCTCTTGCCTTCTACCAATAATCATTTTTGTCACAAGACCCTGAAACACATAATGAGTGGGAAAAAACGAGACATCACAGTTATGACCACGGGTGAACTTGCTAATAGATAGTTAATTTAATGGAAAAATCAATAATATATAACACAACAGAGGATAGTTACACTTGCCTATAAAAAAAATAAAAATGAAAGAGGATGTGAGACAAATATCACCTTGCCCCTTAACAGAAGCACTAGACCCATTGGCTACAGTAATGTTGAAGAAGGAATGAACGAAGTAAAAATACCTCTATTGTGAGAGTCAATAACCCGTTTACAATTAGAGGAAGAAACACATCCACACAAAAGCAGCAGCGGCGAAAGAAGAAGACAAAGCATGATACCGTGTATATCACGCTAACTCATCATCAATAATCCGTATTACCTTACCCTCAGTAGGTTAAGAAGGTTTGGGGGGAGGGGGGCAGGCTCAGTGTTAGAGGCAATATGGGCATATCAATCACCAAATGGTTTACCATGCAATTTCCAACAATTATGAATCACATGATTCATATCGCCACAATGATAACAACTACGAACCTCTCTACTCTCCCTACCTCCACCGAGGCCACCACGACCACCATCATGACCTCCTCTACCATTAGACCGACCACCACGACACCTCAGTGGTGGTGAGATATTTGACTTACAAGTGGAGTAGAATCACCATTACCTACCTCCAGAGAAACCCTGAAGAGAGCCAACACTTGTGCTCGATAATCTGTGAGCGAGTGCATTATTGAACTCGGATCTCAAACCAGCTAGAAATTAGGTGCTCTCGTTGTGTTCGCATAGTACTAACATCTATGCACTAACATCAGTACTCAAAGGAAGCAAAGAACTCCCCTTAGTCGGGAATTTTGTGTAGTCTGAAAATTTTGTGTAGTTCACAAAATACTGGGTATCAATACGACCTTGTTAATCCTCGCGAAAGATAGCACACGATAAGTTATATATCCGGTTCATGTTGTCTTTGCTTCCATTCTACACAGCTAAATAGTCCCACAAATCATGAGCAATAGAAGTATGGGCCGCCGATTGAGCCGTCTCATCATCCATAGAATTCATGAGCTTCCAATACAAATCAGCATCAGCATGGGCCCACGAGCCCACGAACATAGCAGAGGAGATGATCTTCCTTATTTTGCCCCTTTAGATTCATTCTAACCACCTGCCACATTAAGTAATTATTTCATGTTAATTTCTTGTCTGTATTCTTCGTACTAGTGGAAATAACCTCAGAAACCATGGTTTTGGACTCGGACTCCACAACTCAATAGATTAGAAAGTCATCATTGGAAATGAACTCAATTGGCGGAATATATGATGTAGGAGTAGGATAAAAAGAAACAAACTCGTGGAAAGTAACATCAACATAAACCAAATATTGATTCAATATCGATTCAAATATCGAAATCCTTTCTAAGTATGAGAATAACCCAAAAAAGATATATTAGAGTGCCTTAGGATCTAACTTGGTGACATGAGGACGATGATCACGATCAAAGCTCACGCACCCGAATATCGTGTGAATAAAGGCACATCCTTTCTAAATATGAGAATAACCCAAAAAAGATACATTAGAGTGCCTTAGGATCTAACTTGGTGACATGAGAACGATGATCACGATCAAAGCCCACGCACCCGAATATCCTAAGAGACATTGTGAATAAAGGCACAAATGGAAACAAGGCACGATGAGGTATTTCTCCATAAAGAACAGAAGATGGCATACGGTTGATAAGATGACAAGTAGTTAACACAACCCAAAATATTTTAGGGACGTACATCTGAAAAAGAAAGAGTGCGAGCAACCTCGAGGAGGTGACAATTTTTTTCTCTCAACAACACCATTTTGCTGAGGTGGAGTACAAGATGATTGGTTGAGCATGTCATGAGTTGTCATAAATTTGAAGTAAACTGTAGATGAATATTCTTGTGCATTATCACTGAGAAGATGTTTGACATGCACACCAAATTGAGTTTTAATTTCAGCACAGAACGCAGAAAAAATATCAAACAACTCAAAACAATGTCTTATTAAACAAATCCAAGTAACACGAGAATGATCATCCACAAAAGTAACAAAATACCTATAACCTAACTTTGAGACAATAGAACTATATCCCCAAATGTCCGAATGGACTACATCAAATAGGCATGAGTCCATTTATTAACCCTAGGAATATTTGAAAAGGGGACAAAAGGCTCTAGAACAAGTAACTGGTGTTGATGGAGCTTCAAAAGAAAGAAGTCCCCCAGGCTCTTGCCTTCTACCAATAATCATTTTTGTCACAAGACCCTGAAACACATAATGAGTGGGAAAAAACGAGACATCACAGTTATGACCACGGGTGAACTTGCTAATAGATAGTTAATTTAATGGAAAAATCAATAATATATAACACAACAGAGGATAGTTACACTTGCCTATAAAAAAAAATAAAAATGAAAGAGGATGTAAGACAAATATCACCCTGCCCCTTAACAGAAGCACTAGACCCATTGGCTACAGTAATGTTGAAGAAGGAATGAACGAAGAAAAAATACCTCTATCGCGAGAGTCAATAACCCTTTTACAATTAGAGGAAGAAACACATCCACACAAAAGCAGCGGTGAAAGAAGAAGAGGAAGCATTATACCGTGTATATCACGCTAACTCATCATCAGTCATCCGTATTACCTTACCCTCAGTAGGTTAAGAAGGTTTGGGGGGAGGGGGGCAGGCTTAGTGTTAGCGGCAATATGGGCATATCAATTACCAAATGGTTTACCATGCAATTTCCAACAATTATGAATCACAAGATTCATATCGCCACAGTGATAACAACTTCGAACCTCTCTACTCCCCCTACCTCCACCAAGGCCACCACGACCTCCTCTATCATTAGACTGACCACCACGACACCTCGGTGGTGGTGAGATATTTGACTTACAAGTGGAGTAGAATCACCAATACCTACCTCCAGAGAAATCCTGAAGAGAGCCAACACTTGTGCTCGATAATCTGTGAGCGAGTGCATTATTGAACTGGGATCTCCAACTAGCTAGAAATTAGGTGCTCTCGTTGTGTTTGCATAGTACTAACATCTATGCACTAACATCGGTACTCAAAGGAAGCAAATAACTCCCCTTAGTCGGCAATTTTGTGTAGTCCACAAAATACTGGGTATCAATACGACCTTGTTAATCCTCGCGAAAGATAGCACACGACAAGTTATATATCCGGTTCATGTTGTCTTTGCTTCCATTCTACACAGCGAAATAGTCCCACAAATCATGAGCAATAGAAGTATGGGCCGCCGATTGAGCCGTCTCATCATCCATAGAATTCATGAGCTTCCAATACAAATCAGCATCAGCAATGGCCCACGGGCCCACGAACATAGCAGAGGAGATGATCTTCCTTATTTTGCCCCTTTAAATTCATTTTAACCACCCGCCACATTAAGTAATTATTTCATGTTAATTTCTTGTCTGTATTCTTCGTACTAGTGGAAATAACCTCAGAAACCATGGTTTTGGACTCTGTAATCTCCGTGTATTCCCTGGTGTCGGCATTAGAATGCAACCATTTAAAAAAAAAAAGCGAACCAGTATAACCAAACAAAGCAGCCAAAAAAATCCAGAAAAGAGATGAAACTAGAAAACCAACCACCAAGGAATGATCCCCATGCCTAGGTGACCAAGTGTGTGATGGTCTGTCCGGTCACGATCCGGCGAAAATTTTCCGGCAACTCGCCAGCGCATGGGGTGCGTGAGGTAGATTCCACGAGTTCAGGTGACAGCGAAGGCACAGAAAGAGTCGCCTAGCCTAGGTGAAACCAATGAGCCAAGTTGCATGGTCAAACGGCAAAGTAGTATTATTACAAATCCGTGAGTCACAGTGTTGGTGAACGTCCTCTACTATGCGACCCTAAACGTAGTTGAACCCCTTTTATGCGACCTCTGGCTCACGTAGCATCAACCCACACCACTTCCAGAGTTTGGGTGATCTCCAAAACAGTTGCTCTCCCCTGGTAACAACAACCCTCCACAAAATCAACAGATTATGTTAAACCCACATTCTGGACCTAGTAAAGAACAAAAGAAAAGGAGGGAAAAAAAGGAAAAAGGAAAGAGAAGATGGAAGCCCATCAGCACGAAAGATTATTGAACCGATAACCATGTTAGAAGAAGAGAAGAACAAAATAGAATTGAGAAGCCATAACCTAAATTGGTTAGGCTAAGACATATATATATATATATATATATATATATATATATATATATGTTTGTGATAATACAATATACATCAAGATCCCCAAACATATATCTTAAACCAAAGAGACCCTCAATACTTCTAACACTAACCATTCTTTTGGAATATGCTGATATCTGTATTTGGTATGTCAGTTTACTCTTTTGATGTGAGGTTAAGTATTGCTCATAAAGTGTAGAAGCGTAGATATGGTAGCTCATTTTTACAAGAGTTAAGTGATTAAAAGGTTGTATTTTCTTATCTTTGCTTCGAAGGATCTGGAAACCACCCAGACAGCAGAGGGGGAAGGTGTTGCATTTCAATCTAATCATGCTTCTCATCCGGATGTTGAGTCAGGACAGGATTTGGGTACTTGGCATCTACCCTTTCTGTTTTAATGTTGCAATTATTGTTTTATTTATTTGTTATGTAAGTAATCTGCTTTATTTTGGGTCATGTAATGGGTTGAATAGAGATCGACACTCTGACCTATGCTTGCAGCACTAGAACCCTGGGCACACTACTTGTTCATTGATAGTAATTGAAATAGGATGGTTGGAACTTGGAAGTGTATATCCTTAACTGAGTGAGTTTCCATTTTGACTTTTACCGATTTTGACGGTTTGTCCCCTCCAGACCTTGCCCTATTGAAGCTCCCTTACCTATTATGCAACCAAGGTGGATTTATTTTGATCGAGATTCTTTGTAGAATTTCTTGGCATATGCCGAAGGCCAGAAGATTGCAAGACGAATAAAAGTAGATTTAACGGGAAATAATAAGCCGACAACCACAAGCTAGGTTTGAGGCTGCTCGTCCTAATACCTTTACCTTTATCCAACCCTAGCCAAGCAACAAATTCTCTATTTAATGGTGTATGCAGACTCTTGATTTACCCTATATAGTTTGAGGACAATATCCCAAAAACTCTCAAGCAAGCAATGCTAATTCCAAGGCCCACCATAAAAAAACCCCCAAAAATGCACTCAAGGTTCTCTTGTATTTTTGTAATTTTCTCAAGCATCTCAACCACACCCTTGGAGATCCTCCAACTTACAATATCTGGTTGAGGGACTTATATTATATGAGTTATTTGGGACAAAGAAGAAATATATTAGATGAACACAAGTGGCGAACAACTGGAAGTGGAAACAAAAAGGAAGCTTACAGAATGAAGAAAAGAAAAGTCAAAAGCTAATAAAGAATCATCCCCTCGTAAGATCAGTAATGGACGATCTCAAACTGGGTTACAAGCATAAGAAAACAAGAAAGGGCAGAGTAGCATGGACAGGAGGCGACTAGAACAGGCCCATGGTGGGAGCTGCGCGGCTGTGGCACTGCTGTAATCCACCTCAGAGTTGACCATGTTGGAAACTTGGCAGGGTCACCATGTTGGTCTTCCATCCTTGTGCATTCCCTTTCATGAACACCTCGGCAACCTACTATACTAGTTAAAACCTGATTGCAACTCCATCAACACGTTGGAATCTTGGTTTCCATTCCATATTTACAAGCATAGCAAAACAAGAAAGGACACATCATCATGAACAAGGGCGCCAATGACAGGCCCATGGTGGGAGCTCCGCCACTTTAGAGTGATAAGGTGGTCGAGTGCTGTAATCCACCTCAGAATTGACCATGTAGGAAACATGGCTCGGCTACCACATTGTCATTGGTCTTCCATCCCGACATCCTTGTGCATTCTCTTTCATACATGGACACCTCGGAAACCTACTATACTAGTTCAAACGTCATTGCAACTTTACGTGTTGGAATCCTGGTTTCCATACCATGTTTACAAAGTAAGTAGCCAAAAGAGTCCTAAATGTTTTGATTAGGTAGTGGAATTTCTCCAATTGAGACTCGGTCTAATAGGCCTTTACCTTGAGTGTGGCCATGAAAAAACTGTTGAGGAGACTAGCTTTTTGAGTCTTAGGGGTGGCAAGTGGCAGGTGACTTTGTTATACGGATCAATCCACAAAAGATGATCAAAATTTATGATATTTCTATGGTTTGTTTCCTAGTCCTTGTGAATGGATTGGCTGGAGTCTTTTCTTGTTTAAATTTCAAAAGGGTCTGCATCAATAGTGGGGTAGAATGCAAAGATGCAATGGCAAAGCTATGCCAACTCCCAAAACATAAGATACCATGTCCTATCACTATCATAAAAGAATCGGGATGCAGAAGTCGACCCATGGTATAAAGATATTCCTGCATATCCTATCTTGAATTCCTTTGCATGCTAAGGGTGTTGGATACGTATCCGTCACCATTGCTACACAACTCACACATGACATGAACTTGCGGGCCCTAACGTGTCATGCATTCAATTTGTGGTAGAAGATGGTGTGGACTTGCCAAGGAGCACCTATCCCTGCAAGTCAAGGATGAGTACCAAGGACCAATAACAAGATCACATGCAAAGAATCCTATTGCAAGCTTAGATCGTGAAGCCTTTGAGGGGAACAAATGACCTTACAAAGAAGATCTCAATGAGCACTTATATCACTTGGTTAAGTGAAATAAGGTTTGTGCAAGAGTGGGAGATTGCGGGTTACGTATTAAAAACCTTAAGATTTTCAACGTTGCTTTGTTGGGAAAATGGTTATGGAGGTATGCTATAACACAAATGCGCTATGGATAAAAGTGGTGGCGTGCATGTACGGGAAGGGGGCATGGGGGTTTCCAAATGATATTTCCACGGCTTTCGGGGTGGGAGTTTGGAAAGGGATTAGTAGAAGATGGGATTCTTTTGAGAAGCACACATCTTTTGAGATAGGAAATGGTGGCTCTGTTAAATTTTAGATTGATAAGTGGTGTGATAATATGTAGTTATGGAGGTATTTTCCTAATTTGTTCAACTTAGCAATGGATAAGGATTGCATGGTCAGTTCCATGCTACATTTTGGATGAAGGCTGGGTAACTTGGCATCTTATGCTTCGCAGAAACCTAGAAGACCGGGAGACAAATTCTCTATTTCAATTCTTCGACAAGTTGGTTAATTTTAGGGAAGACAGAGTGTTGTGGAAGGGCTCTAAAAGCAAGAAATTCTCGGGGAAATAGTACTATCTCCTTTTGTCTAGTAGAGTGACCTTTTTTGCTTTGGGAGGCTGAAGCCATTCTTAAAACGTGATAACTTGAGAAGACGACTGAAGATTTCTGTACCGTTGCTTTATGTGCAAAAGGAATGGAGTGAGTGGCAATCATCAGTTGCTTCAATATCTCGTGTGTGATGCCAAGAGCAGTTAAAGAGCTACTTCTATGTTGGTTGCTGTACAAATGAAGGAGGAACCTTATTTGGAAGGTTGCCCCATTGGGTGTTTGTTGGACTATATGGAGGAAGAGGAACTGAATGGCCTTTGATAATGAGGAAGGGGTAGGGGATTAGTAGTAAGACACATTGCTTCGAACATTTTTTTTCTAGTGTTCGGAATCGGTGGAGACCCCCTTTTCTTTTAGTTATTTTTTTGTAGAATTTGTTTAGCTTTATTATCGACTAGATCGTTTTGAGTATACTTCTAGTATACAAAGGACGTGTCACCGGTTTTGGCACTTTTTGGTATATAATATCTTTCTTATAAAAAAAGGAGGTTTTAATGTTGAAAAATAAAGGTTGGGCCCGATGGCCATGTAAAATGTGTAAACATTTAAAACTGCCAAAACTTTAGATTTTCAATCAACTTCAACAATCCAAGCATAACGTTCTAGAGCTCCAATAACTAGTGTATAATATATTGTTGGAAAGCCATGGAAGTCTAGTTTCCAACAAAGCAAGGAGATCTCAATTTGGGGTTTTCTAGGATTTATGCATGAAATTCGACAGGGTGGTGATAATGGACGCTATTCATATAGCTATGAACACATTCTCGATCAGTCTCTTTGTTCTATTTCATATTCCACTCATTGGATAAAAGGGGTGAACTGATGTTAGGGGCTTATCCTCACATTTATTATAATGTTATTGCTTTTGTAGTGAACACTAATTAAACCCAACTGCTCTCATCATACCAAATGATGTGAATCTTGGCTGAAACAACAAGACCCAACGATTAGATTCGAAACCCACGATCGTTCTAAGTGAAGTATATTTTGATGGATTTGACGGATATGTCGACCCAACGTCCCCAAAAGACACAAATCAAGGACTTTAGGGAAATGAGGTGGAATGTGGATACTAAGACCTCCGCTACCTATTGTAACGGTGACCTCGGACTTAAGTGAATGACGCTACAAACGGTGGTGGTGAACCGTTTCATATGTTGGATTTGAGCATACAAGACTAACTATCTTGAGAAGTTCAAGGTAGTTCAATAAGATCAAAGAGAAACACTCGTAGTTTATCTCAAACTTGGATCATAAAAAATGATGAAGCACATGAGTTAAAATACTGCTCAATACAAAAGAGATAACATAATATTAAGTGTGTGGATAAGCTCTAAGGATCAGTTCACCCCTTTTATCTATCGAGTGAAATATGAAAAAGGAAAGGGGGACTGATCTAGAATGTGTTTACACTAGCTAGATGAATCTAGAGCAAAACATCAACAATACGTTCATTCTGACCAGCATGTGCTATTTCGTGCATAACCCCCTCTAGAAAACTCCAAATTGATATTAGTTTGATTTGTTGGAAACTAGATTTCTAAGGATTTCCAACAATATAGTATACTTTATTTTTGGAGTATGTTCTCGGTGACCATTGAAGTTGACTGAAAATCTGAAGTTTGAGCAGTTTTATTTTCATTTAATTTTACACCGCCTGGCTGGACCTTCACTTTTAAGCACTGTAACCTCCTTGAGCTCCTCTTCCTGCTAGGCCATTTGTATGTGAATAAAAACTTAATCATAAGCATGTATTAAGACTCTTGAACAACACTAGTTAATGATTGGGCAGAGCCAATTTTGAGGCTTGTACTTTTGAATTCCCTTTTCCTTGATTCTTCTGATGAGTGCATCATTCCCACCTGTTTTGGAGAAAGCTCGAACTCAAGGGATTACTTTTCCCCCTCAATAGTAAAAGATTTTTTTTTTAAGATGGAAGAGAAGAAAAGGTAGGCAAGATATCCGCCAATACAGATAACTAGAAAGTAAACCTGAGAAAGCAGAAAAGTGAAAAGACTCCAACTAGGCTAATAACCAAGAGAAAAGGTTCTGATAACAAGTTTCTTGATTCTCTATCTGTATGAAACTCAGGATGAGGATAGTCTTGAGTTAAGCTGTTTGTTTCTTCCCCACATTATCATGAATTTTCTCTGGGTAGTTGCTTACTTGCTTGCAAAGTCTTGTCTTCCACTAGGAAAATAGTTGCATAAATGGAATTTGCTTCATGTGAGGGAATTTGGTGAAATTGTGATCTATCCTGAAATTTAGGGAGAGAAGTTGGAGCTTTGGCCATGCTATTGGAAGAAACCTTGTACTTCACAGCTGCAGATTTTGAAAACTTGAGAATTTGAAGTAACTTTCTTCACTGTAATTCGTATGCTTCCTCAAGACCAAATATAGGTTGTTTACCAAGTTTTCGACGTATGTAATACCACAAGACCAGCTTTGAATCAAGCTATTGCTCGATGGGTGTCTTCTGCTACTTGACTTTGAACCCTTAAAGTCATCAAACTTCACCATGTACTGATGTACTCCATTACCAACATGATTCCCTGTCTCAGATTAGCAACTTGTTCATACCACATACTACAACAATATGGAATCATGCACTTCTGCTGAAGTTTGGATTTTATCTCTTGCTATTTCATGTACTATTTTTTTCCTTAGGCAGCATATCGTTTATGAATTCTAGTACTACTTGTCTCTCCCCTCAAGTTCGCTATTAATGAGAACTGATTTAATATCTAGGATTTGCTTATTTCAGACCCATGTAATGGGTTCAAGGCTTCACATTCTGGTCACACTAAGAGTCATTTTTTCAGCAAAAATAATTTATATTAATTGATATAATTATACACCCAATACTCCAAAAACAACCAAACGCGCAATTACAAACTCCAAAATCACCCAACAGCCCAATTACAAACTTCGAAATACACCTGAATGCAAACTCCAAAATATATCTAAAGAGACCCCATATACCTCAACCTAAACACGCAATACTTCCAAGTAGGACCACAACTGAAGCCTAACACATGGATACAATCAAAGAGCCCATAGTATTCCAAAGTTAAACCCCCCTAGAACATACCTAAACTGCCGACATCATGCTCACTCAACGCCTGTGTGCCGAGTGCCATCACCATTCCAAAGCTTTTAGTCAATGTTCTCACTGAATCTGCAAGCCACCATCACATTGTTTACACCATGAAACACCAAAAATACTCCAAAAATCCCTTCAAAGATTGGCACACCCCCACCACGAGCAAACCTCAGCTGCCAGAAAGCTGGTGGAAAACACAGTGGAACTTCATGTTTGTACCACTGGACAAAACACCAATCCACCAGCACAACAGGTGGGACCACCAAAAGAGACAAATCACACACCTAAAATGCTCAACACTTCAAATCCAACCCATCACGTGGATAAATATCTCTAAAAAGACATCAAAAATGGTGATCAATCCTAGAGACTGAAAAGATGACATTAGATCTGATCAAAGAAAGAGAGAAAAAAGAAGAAAATCCTAATCTACCAACAAATGGAAATGAAAGACATAATTTACAGGCAGTCACCTTTTGCTGCCACCGGAGCTGAGAAGCCAAAGGGGTTTTTTAAGAGAGAAGCAAGAAAAAAAATTGGAGAATTTTTTTGTCCTTTATGTCTTCACCTACGTGAAGCTCTCTCTAAAAGATAATAAAATAAACTCAAATATACATTTACAAATGAAAGTGTAAGGGTAAAACTGGTAATTGCTGCTGAGCTTTGGATAAAATATGACTGATGGGTTCTGTCAATGATAAAGACATGCCAAAAATCAGGCAACATGAAAGGATGGTTGATCAGTTGTGTTTATCCATCTTGGCCAAAATGAAGTGGTTTCATGTACCCGGGGTTTTAAACATGTTATCCATCTTGGCCAGAGTTTGATTATGCATGTCAAAGCTATTTGGCTTCAAGTTGTTTTCTTAGTAAATTGTTTTTCTTTTGGTTCTTCCATCCTGCAGACCTTGAAATATCCCATTGTCGATCAGAATAGAGACATATTCTGTTGACGAGTGGAGGTTGGAAATCTGAGATAGGCCCTGATGTAACTATTCCATGACCTAGACTTCTAGGATATCTCCACGATACCAGCTCCCTAACCCTGGCCTCTTCTCTTTCTACCAAAGATTACTCTTACAGTGTTTGATGCCTCACTACTATTCCCTCAACCTTCTCTCTTCCTCTCCCAAATGATAAAACAAACAATTTTGTTTTGATTCTTATTGCTGTTATATTCGTGTTCTTATGTAATTTCCTGCTTTCTGAGTTAAATATGAATTTGTGTCAGGTAAAAAGTTGGTACTTCCCAAATGCAGATACAGATCCAAGATTAAGTGATAGAAATTGTGCTGAAGTAGATGGTGTGACTGAATTCAAAGCTGCACCAAATGGCAACGGTTCTGCTTCCTCTCAATTCAGGTTAGTAGCCATTATCATGTTTTTGTTATTATTCATTTCTACAACCCAACGTAATCTGGGTTCTGTTTAGTTTGGATACTGACGTCGGGATGGAGCATAAGCCTGGGCAAACTGATGAAGGAAATCCAAGTCCAAGCAAGTCATGCTATAATCAGTTGGCTGATATCATTCCTGTGGATGGGATTTGCGAGCTTTCTACTGAAATTTCCGCTGACCTCGCAACTGTAGATGAGGCCATTGTTAATGGCTCCAAGAGCAGTTCTAGCATGCCCAATGAGGAGCAACCAACTGGTGAAAACCAGAAAGTTGACTCGGTGGGAAATATAGGTAGCATGATTGAGAAGCAGGTAGGGAAGAAACCAGGTAGATACGTCAGAAAAGGCAGGGCAAGGGCTAAATGATAGGGACTACGGGTTTTGAGTTTTCTAGTGTATTATTTGTTCTGTAACATGGCTTAAAAATTTGCAATTGCATGAACAGAGTTAGTGTTATTCTACGCCATAGGAGATCCTATTCAAATCTGTTGTAATATCGGCTTTCAACAAGTCCATGATATGGCAAAAGTTTGCCACAAATAGATTGAGATGTAAGTTCCTCGTACTCCTTTTACATGTTCAAATGATTGTCAAGTTTTAGGACACGAAAGTTGAAAATTTAAGTTGCATGAGAGAATTGGGTCAGCGATGTCCGCTCCCTCCGCAGGTACGTCCCTCAACCTTCGCTTTTCCCTTGAGCCCGCACCAATCCTTTTGTCAACTTGAGTCCCTCTAATTCGACTTGTTATCTCATGGATACTTGCTGTTTGTTATTGGCAGAATAATGCATTAATCATTTTCTCTAATTAAAATGATACTTTTAGTAGCTCATTAGTGATAAATTACATTTCTATGCTTTAACTGTTAAAAGTGGACTTTTTAAGTGAAACATTTCAATATGGAATAGTGAAATCTTTGCTCGGAACGAAGGGAGTTATTCATAAGACAGAGCTCCAAGATGAAGATGACCCAATGTGTTGTGTGGTGAGTCCGATGAACTTTTGGGTTGGCTTGTGGTGAGTCCGATGACCCAATGTGTTGTGTGCTCAGTGAGCCAATGTGTGGGCTACACGTAGCGAACCGGACTTTTGGGCTCGGGGAGTTACAAACATTTTTGTCAAGAAAATGTGAGCTTTACACATACATATGACATAATTGCAAAAAAAACAAAAAACAAAAAACAAAAAAACAAAAATTACCTTGATAGATCTATTTAACAAATTTCATATTAAACCACATGTTTATTTTTCGATCCATTAAACATCAACCTAATATTTTTCCGAAATTAAAACCTTCCGTTTATTTGAGGTTATATACCTTAACGAAAGGCTAAGTTGGCACTGACTTGGCAAGAAGTGGGAAAATAGCTAAATTCTCTCTAAAATAATTCCAAAACAAACCTTGTACTATCTATAAGATTTCAAAATAACTCTTTATAATTGTTTGCCCCTTTTTGGTATTCAAATATTTTATATAGTTAAATTATTTTAAAATTTTGTATACGATAAACTAAGTACAATACTATTACGTATTTTAAGTCCAAAAGATTAATAAAATAAATTAAATATTTTAAATAGTGATATTGTTTTAAAATTGTGTACGATGAAATTTACAATTACAATAATGTTACGTATGTTAATATAAAATCTTGTCGCCATAAACATATTATCCTTATTGAATATATACACATACTATGAAAATTCATTTATAAGAATTTATTACAAGAAACTTTTCTTTAATTATTACTATTATTTATTATAATTTTTTTTTGTGTTTTATCATGTTGGTAATTAATTGAGCTTGCGGCCCGATTATTTAGTCCCGCCCACATGGAAATTATATTTATATTATTTATTGGTTAATTAGTATCCTAATCCAAGTGAGTTTGGGATTGACTTAACCTACAAGAAATATGTTTCTTGTAATAATATAAATAGGGCAACTAAGGGGATAAAACCCTGATCAACAATTTGGAGAACACGTCTCCTAGCAAAGTGCCACCCTCCTCTCTCCCTTAAAATCTATCTCACCAAAATACTCCCTCTAGCCTAACCATCAAGAGGCTTGGATTTGCGGTGTGAACCTGTATTGATATCCGTGCTCCGTGATATCAATCCGACGAGAGAGACTCGCAGGTTTGTAGATCTTGGCATACGAAGATCGTAGCTCAAGCGAAATTCTTCCGCTGCGCACAAGGCTCCAGTTCGCATAAAGGTAATTCGTGATTACTGTTTTGTTAGCGAACTTATTTGATATATATTTAGATATATCCTTCATTGGTATCAGAGCCTATATGCTTGATTGCTCGTTTCGTTATGCCATGAATCGCATGCTCTTGTTTTTGGGTTTGTTTAAAAGTTTTACCCGATAACGAAACAAATGAGTTTTATTATTTTATGTGTAAAACTTTAAAATTTTCGAGAAAAATTTATATGTCTGAGTTCCCTACGACGAGGCGAACAACATACTAAATTCTCGTTGAATTCCGTTGGGTATTTTTCAAAATATCGCAAACCCAAGTTTTGTTGAAAAGTGATTTTTTCGAAACTTTGCATGCTGTTTTGACCTGTTTATGTTCTGTAAAATCGTGATTTTATGGACTGTACTTGTAGTACTTCGTGAGGGCTTTCCAACGACATATTATATGCTTAATTTGGACTTAAAATGAACGTTTTATGGCCTCGCGAAGTTGGCCCTTCGCGAATCGATTTTTAGGGTTAAAAAATTCGACCAAAAATGACCCCCACTCTCGGCCTCGATACACGTGCCATTTTGGGCACTCCTTTCGAGGTAAAAGTACCCACTGGAAGTACGATGAGGCAGTCCAACGCCACCTTAGTGAGGTCATCGGACCACGAGAAGACGGCGCGTGGAACTCACTCTCCGGCGAGGCGCGTGAAGATGGCGATCTTGCTGACCAGTCAACCGTTGAATGGTCAACGGTCAACCGTTGACTGATGACGTGTCTGCCACGTCATCGCCACGTCATCAGTGGGGCCCACTCCAGGAAAATCCTCTGTGCTGACGTCATCAGTGACGTCATCGTGCCACGTCAGCCCTAAGCCTAGTCACTGCCCAGTCAGCGTACAATCAGTTTCAGAAGGAAGCCCACACGCGTAGGTGGCGCGTGCGCCCTTTCTGGAGCTCCGATCGGGAAACGGCCGGCGCGTCTGGCTCTATTTTAGCCTTTTGAGTCCAATGGTGGTCTCTGTTTTGATCAATTCAGCTTGTAAATATTTGTTTTTGATTTTTTAGTACATAAAAACCTGTTTTATGATTTTTTAAAAAATACAAAATAATATCAAGAACATTTTTTATTTGTGATTGTTTAGAAATTTGGAACGTTTGCGGAATTTTTTAAAATTCTTTGTGAATTTTAAGCTATTTTAAAGTCATTTTTAGCATATTTAATTGTCGTTTTGGGCTCTAGAATTGCGATTGGGACTATCACGAGACCCAATAAATTTATTTTCGATGAGTGAAAATATTTATGTATATATGTACTTGATGGATCTGTTCTATCATATTTCTTTTGTTTAAATTATCAATTTATGAATATTTTCATGTTGTGCATGTTTTGGTTGTGATTACGAGCCTCGCGGATTTTCCCTCCTTATGTGTATGATGTGATTCTATTTAGTATTTGATTTTTTAAAAACAAAAGTGAATCGAAATATATATATGCTTATGTCTTATTTTTGCAATAAATTGTAGTGAAATGACTTCTCAAAATGTAATCGCTTACCTTAATAAGGGTGAGAAATTAGATGACTCAAACTATGGTGTTTGGCAAAGGAAAATCACGTACTTGCTAAACGAGCAAGAGGTTCTGGACAACCTTGATCTTTGTGATGGTAGAACCGGAGATGGGTAACTTGACCATCACCCAACATCGCCCGAGAAAATGCAAAGAATTCCTTATTTGGAAAAAGAAAAGATCGATGTGCACGCTTTACTATCTTGAGTAGCATGCATAATGATCGATTAGGCGAGTTTGAGACCGGCTCAATCGCCCGCTAAAACAAATGTGGGACCAAATTAAGCGCATTTATGGGAATACTTACGCTACAAAGTTAAGGACTTTGACCTACAAGTTTGAAAGCTATAAGATTGACTGAAAAGCGAAACATTCTTGAACAACTACGTGAGATGTCCGGAATGATTCGTGATCTTAAAGCTGCTGGTTCTATTTTATCTGATGAACAGCAAGTTCAAGTGGTGATTCGTTCACTGCCTGATTCTTGGAGTGGTTTGAGGCATATCTTGACTCATAGGGCTTGTTTGGTAGTCGGACAAGGATAAGCAGTATTATTAATCCCAGTATTATTAGTGCCCTCGCTATTAATACTCACTCTTGTATATTAGGGGTAGTTTTGAGATTACAAATGTTAAATCCCAATTTTTTTTTAGTGAGGGCGCTAATAATGGCCACCCTCCCCTTGGTATTAATAGTGAGGGGGATAATGACTTTATCCTTGAGGATAACTCGTGCTTTTAGTCCCGACCACTATTTCACCTATCGCGGTACCAAACATCGGACAACTCGGCTTATTAATCCTATCCGGGCCTAATCCACGGCTATCAAAGCGGCACCATCTGGACTTCATTCAGACTTTTGCAGATGTATCTCACCATGTTGAGCTTGAGGCTGAGTGTCATGAAGCGAATCTCGTGATAAGTGTTGCGACTCATGATCTTGCTCTTGTTTCCCTTGAGGGTCCGCGCAAGCCACACGGGCAACGCAAGAGACAAGCTAAAAGCAAGAAGACTCAGAATTTGGGCCCTAAAAGTGACAAGATTGCTAAACGCCGTAGAGGCAAAAAAAATATTGCTGCGTAAGTGCTACAACCGTGGTGTCTTGGGTCATTTTGCTCTGACTTGTCCCGAGCCCAAGAAGGTATCACTTAATCCTATCTCCATGCAAAGTTGTGTTTGCTCTCATGTTTTATTATCTACTCTCCCTCGTGTGGATTGTAGACTGGCTCAACCAAACATGTGACGAGGGATCGAGAAGGATTTGTAGATTATCGAAAAGTTCCCGCCGAATTTTCATGGGAAACAGCCGTCTGTTGAAGTCAAAGAGTTGGCTCATACCAACTTCAATCATGAGTGGACGCACATTGACTCTTCATGAAGTTCTTTATGCACCGAATTCGACATAATCTACTATCAAGAGTACAATTGCTAGGACATGGATATTCTTTTTAATTTTAGTAATGATCACTTGGATATTTGTTTTGGTGATGAGATTTTGGGACATGGTTCTTTGTCGATAATTTCTTTAAATTAGATTTGTTGATTCCCATAATTCTTCTCTAATTCTTCTTCTTGCATGGTTTATGATGATTCTAATTTCGAGTTATGGCATGCTAGACTTGGACATATAGGAAAAGATAGGATGACTAGATTGGCTAGAGAAGGCCTATTGGGGTCTCTCAAAGAAAGTCAACCTACCCTTGTGTGAATCTTGTTTGGCAGAAAAGCTTGCCGAAAGCCTTTGGTAAGGCAAAAAGAGCCACACATCCATTAGAGTTAGTCCATTCGCACATTTGCGACCAATGAATGTTAAGGCACGCCATGGAGCTTCCTATTTTCTCACTTTTATCGATGACTACACACTGCTATGGTTATGTTTACCTTATTTCTCACGCGATGAAGCTCTCAAGTGTTTTGAGCACTTTCGCAGAGGTTGAGAATCAAAAGGATAAAAGCTTAAAAACTTTTAGAACCCATCGGGGCGTGAAGTATTTATCCGATCAATTTAAAGAATTGTGTGAGAAAAAGGGAATAACGCCGACAATTGACAATTCCTAGAACTCCGCAACAAAACGGTGTTGCGTAAACCAAGGAATCGAACATTGTTGAAATGGTTAGTCGATGATGGCACGTGCCAACCTCCCACTTTTTTTTTGGGACGCGTTTAGTGATGCCGCCACATACTTAACCGAGTACCTTCTAAGTCGGCTCCCACAACCCCTTATGAACTTTGGAAAGGTGAGAAGCCTAAATTGGGGCATTTTCATCCTTGGGGTTGTGCAGTTATGTCCATAGTACTTCCAATAAGTTTGGAAAACTAGGCCCTAGAGGAAACAAGTGTGTTTTCATAAGGTATTCAGATACCTCAAAGGGTTATGTTATGTACGGTGGAAACCTAACGAAGGAATGACTGAATCGTAGTCGCAAGCAATGTTGATTTATTGAGAATGATTTCCACGTATAGGTGAAGTTAGGAAAGACTTTGAACTTTTGAGATGGAAGAAGAACACATGATATCTTTTGGCGAAGGTGGGGAATTGCCTCAACCTAATCCTATGGTACAACATGAGGTTGAACCTATGGAAGTCGCCAACGAGAGTCAAGGTGATCTTCATCCAAGTGGGAGTACGGATTCTAGTGGGAGTCCGATACTAGAACGAAGAAGTAAACGTGGAAATATACCTCGCCGTCCGATTCGCGATCGAAGAGGAATCTTTCCTAACTACTTCTTTCAATTCTAGTGAGCCTACATCGCTCAAAGAAGCCCTTTCTTTACCTACAAACAAAGTGAATGGATGATTGCAATGGAAGATGAAATTTCCTCTATGAAAAGAATCAAGTTTGGGAGTTAGTTGATCTTCGAAGGTCGCAAGACTATTGGAAACAAATGGGTTTTCAAAGTCGCGAAAGCGTATGGATCAATTGACAAATATAAGGCACGCTCTTGTGGCGAAAGGCTTTACCCAAAGAGAGGGTTTAGACTATGAGGAGACATTCTCCCCGTGGTGAGATTTTCCTCTGCTCGCCTAATCCTAGCAATAGTAGCACACATGGATCTAGAACTTTATCGATGGATGTTAAAACCGCATTTCTCAATGGAGAACTAGATGAAGAGATCTATATGACTCAACTGAGGGTTTTGAAGTCAAGGGACAAGAGCGCAAAGTGTGCCGACTCAAACGCTCCATCTATGGTCTCAAACAATCATCTAGATAGTGGTACATTCGCCACCAGCGATAACCTCAATTGGCTTTGTGATGATTGAGGAAGACCATCGTGTGTATGTTAAACGATCCAAGAAAAAGATCTTGATTCTGTCATTATATGTTGATGACATCCTACTAGCCGGGAATGATATGGAGATGATAAATGCCACTAAAGAGTGGTCAGTCATGCTGATATGACGATTGGGTGAAGCAAGCTATGTGCTTGGAGTAAAGTCATTAGAGATCGCTCGAAAATATTTCTGGTTTGTCTCAAGAGACTTACATTAAGAAAGTTATCGAACGATTTGGCATGACTAATGCAAAACCCGTTGTCACTCCAATGGAAAAGGGATGTGTCCTTAGTACAAACCAATGCCCTAAGAATGAAGAAGAGAAGAAGAGAATGTCTACAACTCCATATGCAAATGCGGTAGGAAGCTTGATGTATGCTATGGTGTACTGCCCGACCTATGCTTTGTAGGGATGTTGAGTCGATTCCAAAGTAATCCCGACCTCAACACCGGATGGCAGGAAGAGGGTTCTGCTAAGTTACTTGGTGGGAACCACAAATTTAACCCTTTGTTACCAAGGTGGTTGTTTGAGCTTGAAAGGTTTCACCGACGCGGATTGGTGCCGAGATGTAGATGGTTATAAATCTACGGCTCACGCTTTCCTCCTTGGTGGTGGAGCTATCTCTTGAGTAGCAAGTTTACAGACTAGCACCGCCTATCTACGATGGAGTCGAGTACATGGCTTGCTCACCGGTTCAAGAAGTGTGGTTGAGGATTTTTCTTCAACATCTTGATGTTACGACACATGTGGATCGTCTTGTAGTCATTGCTTGTGATAGCATGGCTGCTTTAAGTTACACTAAAGATCCCAAGTACCATGGGAAGACGAAACACATTAACATCAAATATCATTTCACTACAGACATGGTTGCAGAAAAGAAAGTTGTTCTAGAATATATTCCTACTAGAAACATGTTAGCTGACCCTATGACTAAACCTCTAGCTAGAGAGATCTTTCAAGATCACATATTGGGTCTAGGGCTTCGTAGGATTTGACTTTTATTCTGAGAACACTTATGTTGACATTTGATTATTATTCATTATCGTTTGAATAAATTACAGTTTCATTTTATTCCTTTTATATGTTAATTGGATATTTTGATATGAAATTGTGTGGCATATATATTTTTGATTAAAAGATGTCGTGGATATTGAATTGGCCCTCTCACACGGGTAATTCACCTTGTCGCCAGGTGGGCGAGCAAGTTGAGATAGTAAAAGTCTTTGGTACCTACAAAGGGAATGCGCAAATGACATTACATTTATCGCCTTGGCATACGGCCAAGATGAGACCTTTATAAGGTCGACTTTATATCCCAAGGAAAAGTCCGAATGTGAGATCTTAAAAGAGGTCACTAGAAGAGTGATCGCTTTTAAGTACTCAAGTTAGACGCCGAAGGGCGGCTAGACCGAGGTTCGTATGACGCTTGAGCATGACATGCCTGCTTCGTGTGGGAGTTCGCATAGCATACACTTCATACTGTATGTGACTATAATGCGACTTAAGAAAGTGATTGAATGATCCCTGCTTCATCACTGTGTGAATTCTAGTGATCAAATCCAGATCACAATTATACCCTATGTGACTTAGAACTATATCATGAACTTGGACGTTGATGATGCTACTTTGGCATGCCGACCAACGGGCTATGCACATACAGTCCTACGGAGCATTGCTGGGAAAGCAGTCAGCCAAGAGTGATTAATATGAGTGTCTAAGGAAGATAGTATGATATGCATCTTTATTTTTGTGTTTCAATGCCATGGCGATCATATTGAACATACGGTTCAAAAGGTTGATCTTGATACACAAACATAATGAATTTTAAGCACCGCTCTTGAGGGATTGAGGATGCTTAAATTGATGTATATATACGGTCTGGGGTATAGACGAGTTTTGTTTTCTAACGAGGACGTTCTATGCTGGTCAGATGGTGATTTGGTATAGCGCTCCACCCTTTATCTTTCTCGTCATGTCGCACGCTTCACTTCCAGTATGAAGAGGCAGTGTTTAACGGGTTTTGATGATACGATGTGGTTAGAGAGGTGAGTCCATGTGTACGAGTGGGAGATGTTGGTAATTGGGCTTGCGGCCCGATTATTTAGTCCCGCCCACATGGAAATTATATTTATATTATTTATTGGTTAATTAGTATCCTAATCCAAGTGGGTTTGGGATTGACTTAACCTACAAGAAATAGGGTTCTTGTAATAATATAAATAGGGCAACTAAGGGGATAAAACCCTAATCAACAATTTGGAGAACACGTCTCCTAGCAAAGTGCCGCCCTCCTCTCTCCCCTAAAATCTATCTCACCAAAATACTCCCTCTAGCCTAACCATCAAGAGGCTTGGATTTGCGGTGTGAACCTGTATTGATATCCGTGCTCCGTGATATCAATCCGACGAGAGAGACTCGCAGGTTTGTAGATCTTGGTATACGAAGATCGTAGCTCAAGCGAAATTCTTCCGCTGCGCACAAGGCTCCAGTTCACATAAAGGTAATTCATGATTACTGTTTTGTTAGCGAACTTGTTTGATATATATTTAGATATATCCTTCATATCATAATATTTAATATGGTTATAAAAATTGAATAACTAATGGGAGTGTTGAAGGAAACTGAGACAGGTGGTCAATACATTCTTAAAAAGTAGAGGAGTATTTAATAATAGAGAAAAGTATAGTAATAGTAATTAAATTGAATTAACCAAGAGTCACTTCGGGCTGTAATTTGGGTGGGAGCTTAAATATGAGAGGCCTATGTAAGAATATCCAATTAAGTTATCTTAACATCATTTTACCCTAATAGTTTGATACCTTAAATTGCCCTTATTTAATTTACTCCCAACATTGAGGTGTCTTTTGATATTCCTAATTTATGAGGTGTCTTTTGATATTCCCAATTTCTGAGGTGTTTTTTGATATTCCCAATTTATGAGGTGTCTTTTGTCTCTTTTTGTTTTTTGTTTTGTTTTTTTGTTTTTTTTTTAACCAGGTTGAATCCTGGAGTAGTAGTTCCAGTCCCTCATTGCTACTACCAGGAAAATCGCGGGATGTGCCCGAATGATACAGGGTTTGAGAACATGTCAACTAATAACACATACAAGGTCCAACCTCAGAAGAAATCAAATTGCTTCCACCAAGTATCAAATCCACGCTGCATGCCTCCAGAATCTTATGTCCCCCTCATTTTACCACTCAGTTATGCCCCGGGGGACAATATTGTAAGCTTTAGAGTTTCGAACCCTTGACCTCCACCTGCGAAACCCTTAAGGGATGCAACTGACCAACTCGACTAATATACAATTATTACTTAATAAGGTGGTTGGGGGGGGAATCAAACTAAAGACCTCCTTGTGCCAAACCTTAAAGCATCAACTCTGACCATCTTGACTAACTTGTTAATTTAAAGATAAAGGCCTAAAAAAATGCAATTTCTAAAACGCAGTTTTGAAAACGTGTTTTGAATGGACATTCGGGGCAGCGTTTTGAAAACGCAGCATTTCTAAAAGGATTAATATATTTTTTGGTCCCTGAACTATCCCAATACTATGCGTTTGGTCACTGTACTTTTTTTGAAATGCGTTTGGTCCTTCAATTCGATTTTTTTGGTCAATTTACCCTTCCTACCGTTACCGTTACTAAAAAATGTAGCATTGGCTAACTTTCAAAATGCCCAAACTATAGGGTGTTAATGTGTCAAAATGTTCAAAATGTCTAAACAATGGCTAAAATGTCAAAATGTTCAAAATGTGGTTGTCAGCAAGAGATCGATTTGGAAACCATCTACATTATTGGGCGGGCGGATCTGCCATCTCCAAGGTTTGCCTTGAATCTGTCAGAGGCTGACTTAGGAATTTCCTATGCCCGGCGGGACTCCAAGGTTTGCCTCGAATCTGTCTTCTTCCTCTCTATACCCAATAGAAGGCGCACATCCACAAAACAATAGGAAATGAAGGTCAGACTCCTCTTTTCATTCTTTTTCAGGTCCATTCACCCCTGCTGCAGCATTTTCTGTCTGTCCCGCTTCGGTTTTTAAGTTTAAGTATGCCGGTGTGTAGTGATTTAGGTTTTGGGCAATCTATCTACTCCCTCCGGAATCTTGTCCTGGGAGGATTGTACTTAGACCTCGACAAATGGTCGGCCTTTAGCAAGGGTTATCAGTTATCACATTAACTAAAGCCATTATTGGCGCCACCGCCGGCGATACGTCGAAACTTGTAAATCTAGGCAGCCAATGAGCTAAGAGGTGGGAGATTTAGATTTCAAAGTAGTGAAATCGTGTGGTAGTCTGTTATAGTTTTGGGAGGAAATAAAACATAAATGAACCTGAATAATGTTGACAATTGAAATAGTGAACTTTGAATCACCAAATTTGACTTTTGAGGATAGCAAGATAACCGAGATTTCTTCTCCGTTGGTTCGTTAGACGTTTTCACAGGAAGAAAGATTTGGTGAGAGGTCAGAGGTGGGCTGTGGAAGATTTGGTGTAGCCGGCTGGGCTGTGGAAGTAGATGGGTGAGAAGTCGAAGGTGGGTCTGTAATGGGGGCGAACTGGTAGGGGGAGTTTGAAGACGTGGCCGACTATGAAGATGGCGGCCTTGATGGGGCTCATTGCTTAGCCGAGACAGACATCAGAGAATAATTGGAAGGGGGACGAACTGGGTTGCAGGCGAAGGTGAAGAAGATGACGGGCTTGGTGATTCGCCGGAGAAGGAGGAGATGAAGGGGGATGATTGGACTGCTTGAGGTCGGAATCGCTGGGTCTGTTTGAACAGAGGAGAAAATTGAGTTTCAATTCTTAGGGTAACGGTAGGAAGGGGAATTAAATTTCGCCGGAGGAGGAGATGAAGAGTTTAATATTATACTCGCCCACCATTTAATATATGTTAACAATAACTCCTTTTTTAATTAAAAAAGACACATTAACTCCTTATAGTTTGGACATTTTGAAAAGTTAGTCTATGTTAATTTTTTTAGTAACGGTAACGGTAAGAAGGGGGAATTGACCAAAAAAATCGAATTGAGGGACCAAACGCATTTCAAAAAAAGTACAGTGACCAAACGCATAGTATTGGGATAGTTCAGGGACCAAAAAATATATTAATCCTAATTTGAAATGTGGTTGTTATAAATCGTTATATCTTGAAAATGGCTCCAAATCATCTATCCCTACCCCTTCACATTTCCTTTTTCATTGAATCTCAGTTGTACACCTTTGTTATTTTAGTCGGCTTTCTTTTTATAAAGATGCATGAAGGGTTGAGATTCAACGAGACATGAAATGTGATAGAGGGTGAGAATGATGATTTGAAGCCCTTGATAACATACCGTAGAAGGACTTCATTGAGAGGATTCTATTTTCTCTTCTGCTGTCAAGACTGCCTTTTTGTGTTGGTAATTTTATATGCATTTATTGATTTTATATATTTAAAGGAAACTTTAAGGTTGTTTCATTGTGACATGGGTTGGTGGGTTCAAAGTTTGAATTACGGAATAGTCATATTGTGAATTCTTTTTTGTTATTGCACCCAACTTAATTTGTGTAGCCAACTGCCATCCCTAATAATTTGGGTTAGTTATGTATCGACTTAATGGAGAAGGGCTTGAGTTCTCCTTTATAGGTAGTGGTAGCTTGCATTGTAATCTCCTCCTACACTGTGGTCTTAGTTTGTATTGTCGTGGTCCTTTTGTTTGGCCATTTTCCAACAGGAAACTTAGTTGGCAATATTTTGCTAATAAACTTACTATTTCCCTAAGCTGTTTAGAAAATAGAAAGGGTCTTCATAGAGCTACATATCGATTGAAGGTTAGTGAACCAAGAGTCGAGGATATTACTCGGTCCACTTGCAAGTTTAATAATGCTGGTGCATCTTGTAAGTGTCCCTAGGTATTTTGTCAGATCTTATATACTTTGTGAGATGTATTTGTTTTCCATTTATCGTCTTTGCATATAATTTTAGATAATCATAAAACATGCTCTCTTTGTTTTTTAAAAGTAATTTTAATCTGTCTGCTGGAAATGTATCGGTTGTACTCCTAACCTTTCAAGCTTTTATCATGATTACACACGCCCTAATAACTATATGATCTTGACAAATTTCTTAAGGTTATGATTGTTCAGAAGTCCTTTTTAGGTTATGATTCCTTCTTCAAACACTATCCTCGACTCTGTTTTTGGTTATGACCTCTGTAACATTGGTTATAGGCTTTTATGAATCATAATTTTGTGCTGTTGAGGTGATCCATGTGATAGCTCTTTTAGCATGGAGTGCATGAGTCTTCTTTTTGTGTGTGTGTGTATGTGTTTGAGAATTCCTATATGGGAATGTTTGTAATAGATCTATGTACGTCTAGTAATTATGAAAGATGAGGATGCTCCAGGACCACTTCTCTGTTTCTCCACACGCTGGCGCTTGCTTGTTCTGCATCTAAATGTAAGGTTTTTTTTCTTTTAAAGTTTCTCTCCCTAAAGAAATTTTGAATAAATGTATATGTTGAAAGTCTCTTTTCCTTTTTCACCCCCCCCCAACTTTGGGAATATAGAGTAGGAAGGAGGCTTTATGTTGTCTAGGTTGTTAGAGAAAAGAGGAAGTCCATTGTTGTAAATTGCCAGTTTACTTGGGTAAATGACTATGATGATAACTGGGTGTTTCTTTGAATTAGATTTAACCTAGGTAGTAGCTTGTATGCTCCATTCAACTATTTGTTCTTGATTTACAGTTACACGTTATAAAATCTCCTTTTTGTTTGATGAATTAATGTTTTTTGTATTTTGCAGTTTCTTATATTGTTAATATTTTTGAAAATTTTTAAAGTCAGCTAGTTCTGGGTAGTTGATAGAGTAGAGGACACATTGGGTACATAATTTGGAGAGGATAACAATATAGATAATTGGCAGGTAATTATACTAGCTACGTTTGAGGATAGTTTTAACATTCCAAAAAAGTGTAAGAGGGCTTTAAAAACACTTCTCTAGATTTATAATTGTAATAGACAAGAATAAGAATAAACAATCTCTGGTGGCTAGTAGTGTCAATGGTTATTGTCCGTAACAATGTGATTTGTGAACTATGAATGAGCCTTCGTGCTTACAGCTTATTAAGCTGAAGCATGTTCAAAATTTTGACTTTAAAACGTAGCTGACCCATATACCCGCAAGTTGCCACAACTAATGAAAAGAAAAAAAGAATATGTCCATGATTGTTATACAGATGCAAAATTCCATGGTTAATATAAAATCTACAACTGAAAGGAGTAAAGATAACAGGACCAATTTGCATATGTAAGTAATTAAAGCAAAACTGATCCGCTACTTCAGCTATCAGCTGATAATTCTAGTTGTATTTTTTGTTGAGGTAGGTGTACACACGATGGAATGCACGTGAAATTTCATGTCAAGGCGGCAGATATATCTACATCTTGGAGACAACTTTCAGAGTATAGTTAAGCAGTTTCAAACTCGCCCGTTGGGTGCTTGGTGATAAATCGTTCCAACTAACACTTATTTGATGAAAACTGCCCATAGGAAGGCCGGTCTATGGTAATTTGTTTAACATATTGTGACACGTGTTGTGTTTATAATAAAAGGATAGGATTGGGATGGATAAAATAAGTGTGTCAGTTTCAGAAGTATGGACTATAACGGGAACCTTTGTACTCATCTTGTAATGAAGGGAAAAAAGGTTTAGCGTTTGACAGGTAGGCTAAGGCAGTGTTTGCTTTGTGGTTGCAAGGTGATCACTTGGTATGATGCTGCAATCCTATGTTGTTGGGCTTGCATGCAGTTGCGCTTCTCTTTATGTCGGGGTTGTTGCTATTATAAGTGATCCGGAAGAAGACTAGCTGGTTGGAAGAGGTAGAACTTTTCGTAAGGAGACTTACTTGCCCATATTGGTTTGGAAAGTTCAATTTTGTCAATTTGGATGCATTTCAGTTTTATCGTCAGTGTCAGTAGGTGAAGTACTTTAGATAAGCTTGTTGATGGTGTCATGGAATTTAAGTTTAATCATTCCAAGAATAAGCACAGGGTTCGCATTTCAGAATGCTTATAAAGTGTGATTGAATTTTGTATGGTGACTGGTCGTAGACATTATGCATCTGAAGTGTCAACGCTTTAGGGCCTTGAATAAGGATGTTGGTTTGGACCAGGTTTAGCAGCTCATAGGTTGTTTAGAAATTTAAAGAGATAAGTTGAGGAGACATATCTCCAAGTACATCGCCTTTACAGGTTTAGCTAGCATTTAATTTGTGGTTTAAGGAGAAATGTTTGGGAATTCCTTTTTCACATATTATGGCTTACTGGTGAATAGGGAGGAGGCCATTTAAAAGATTGAGTTCAGATATTTGTGTCTTGTGCAGGCATAAATCACACACTCATCTTCTCTATTTTTAAATTTTTTTATTTCCAACTTTGAATGAATTTGGGATCTCATCTGGGATTTCACTATGGAAAAGAACAGAAGTTGCTTTGGTAGTACAAGGATGATTGCTCATCTTTGGTCTATCTTTCAAAAGACACAAAGAAATTGTCAGCAATAACATCTTTCGTGTATTATGTAAGATTACTGGTTTCTATTGGGGGGCAAGGTGCTTGTGGCTTTTCGAAGGATCACCCTTACTAATCTAGGAAGGGCCTGCCCAACATTAACGTTCCCATTGTTTGGGGAAAACTACTTGTATGACTTCCTTCTTCCTTGGCCCGAGCAGTGGGATTGCCCAAGAAGGGATTTCAAATGTCTGATTGATGCAGCTCCACATTTAGTGAATTGATTTTGATTTTGGCTGGAGGTGGATTTGGATAGAGGGAGTAGAAAGTAGGACTATTCAGGATGAGGGTGTAAGAAACTTTTCTTTGCATTTAGTATTTTGATTATTATATCATAAATCGATCTTCTTGGTTGATTTTTAGAGTACAAATTCAAATTGTCTCTAGGGTACAAGTTACAATATAACTTTCATGTTACATCGATCTGTTCACCATGGTATATAATATATATATATATATATAATAACCTTAATGCTACAAAGCGTTCACTATTCTATTTTCGGCTTGGCTCCCATTGTGCTTCCAATTCCAAGCCCATCTTCACAAACATCTATCCTAGTTTCATGCAATAACTAGGAAGTCTTTATTGGGGTACCATCTTCTATCGTTTTAATCGTGTTTCGATTGTCTTGAAAGATTGAAAAATTCATGAACCTACTACTGTTGCAGATCCAAGAAAAAGAATCAGTTCAACAAGGTCTCTAAACAGAAGCATCAGAACATGGCCTGTGTACTAGTTGACTGTGCGAATGAACATTTCAAGATCATCAAAGACATGGGATTTGAGCTGAATCAGAAACTGTTCCAGATGTATGCAGATCCATAAAAAACTCAGAAAAATGTTTACCTAAGTCCCTCCTCAACTGTTGAACCATGAGTTTGCCCCAAGGAAAGATGAAGGTTAAAGAAAGAGTTGAGCCTGAGAATGAAGAAAATGAAGGATCTTGAAGAAGAGATAGATGATCTGCAGACTCTTCCAAACAAGATTTAAACCATAGATGTGCCCTTTTGTTGATTTTCTTCTTTTATTTTCTCCGTTTGAAGAGCAAACTATTTTATTTGTGATTGTCCGTTGTTTGATTGTTCCCATAATTGCTAGAACGATGAAATTGTGTGATTAAGGTGCACTCGATCTATAAATTCAAAATTTCGACTTGCAAAATAAATTGGCCCGAGTTCTTACTTGTTCCTTTACATTTCTCTTATTAAAAATTTCTCATGACTCTTATACGATCCAGCATATATAGCTAAAAATATCTGAAGCTCGCAGATCTGACAACTTTCCCAAGCTCACGGGTCTGACAACTTCTTGAGCTGGTATTGGTCGTCATTGTTCGTATAATTCAATTTCTTTTTCTCAAAAGTTACAAACAAAGTAGATATTAGAAACCTATCAGAACTTCAACAAAGAAAATTTAACCTGGAACTCAAAAATAATAAAACAAAGAAAATTTAACCTGGAACTCAAAAATTTTAAAACAAAGAAACAGAAACATCACATTAACCAAATCATTCTTTAACAATACAAAACCGAACCCTAAATTTCAAATTCTGGAATACAAATTATGTATAAAAACAACATTACAAACAAAAGACTAAACTAAATCTATGTGATCAAAGCCTTGGCTTTGCAGATTGGACATTCATTCTTCTGAAGCAGTCACTCTTTTATGCAGTTTGCATGATAACGATGTCCACACTGAAGAGTCCCAATTGTCTCTTTAACCTTGTACTCATCTTGGCATACGACACATATTTCACCACCTTCTTCTTTATCCTTACTAGCAACATCGACGACCCGGCTCGTTTTCAAGTTCTTGAAGATCGTTTCCTTTGATAAACCCACATTAACTCGGCCCATTCGTTCTTGTAGGTAAAGCAAATCTTCATAGTCATCGGTGCTTTCAACAGCCTCGAAGATTATGGCCACTCCATCGACCAATCTAACCTGATCATCATATGTTGGCCTTAGAGGGGGATGAACAAGGTTGTATGGCTGCATCGGATAGTATATTGGACTGTAAGCGTGTGATTGTTGGGCGACTTGAGGGTACACTGGAGGGGGACCAACGTTGTATTGGTGGATCGGATAGGAGATAGGAGTAGCGTATGATTGTTGGGGCAGTTGAGGGTAATAGGGCATGTAAGAAGGCGGTTGCACTTGCACCGGCGGCTGAGTAGCTAGATATCGATGAATGTTGCAGGGAGAAAGATGTGAATCGTAGTTGATGTAGTCGACTAATTCCAAATAAGCTTCACGAGACATGGAAGAGCGATCGATACTGGCAAGGGTACGATTGATGAGAGCATGACTTAACTCGTCACTCCATCTTATTCTTGGCAACTGAGAATCATTGGTTGGGTCCATGATGTATTTTGAATTTGAAAATCAGCACAAACAGAGAGGCGATGAATTGAAGAAGATGATTATGGAGAACTGAAGAGAGGGAAAGGAATTCGATTGTGGTTATGGAGAACTGAAGAGAGGGTATGTTTATATATACAGTCGCAGTCGTTAAATTTGATTTACACTTTACCGAATACAAATAGGAAAAGGATTAGTAATTAACCGTTAGTTTCTTGGCAGAAAAGATTAGTACTAACCGTTAGAAGATAAAAGATTTGAAATAATTATTAACCGTTGGAAAATAAAAGATTTGAGATAATTATTATACTGAAATAATTAATAGATGGTTAAGTCAACGGAAAAAAAATATCATTAAAAATACTTAATGATTTGTTGCAAAATAATTGTCATATTTGATTTGATATATAGCTAACATGATATATAAGTTCGGTTTTGCAAAATACTTATATGATTTTGTATTGCGGTTCAAAAATTAATGCACTAAAATTGATGAATCGTGGTGCAAAAATTAATGCTCTAAAATTGATGAATCGCGGTTCAAAAATAGACTAACAATTATACTATTGAACCAAAGTGCAACAATTAATGCATTAAAATTGATGAATCGCAGTACAAAAATAGACTAGATGTTACACTATTGAACCGCAGTGCAAAAAATAATGCGATAAAATTGATGGATCACGGTGCAAAAATAGTGACCTCCGTAGCGCGCCTACAATTTATTAAGGGTATCATAATCATTTTGCCACTAAAGGAGATTTTTTCCAGTTGAAAATAAAAACAGTATACTTTAGTGATTAAAAGTTAAAAAAAAATGAACCGACCCGCAATTATTTCAAGTATTTTTCCCAACAAATAATTTAGAAACTTATCATTAAAAATGAAAGGGAGAGACTATTTTCATTATTAAATTACTTATCCACTATGTTTATTTCAGTTTGTATGGACAAACTTACCTTTTATTCAATAAATGTCATGAATACAATGCTAACATATAATTTTTTTTGCTACGAATACACAAATTAACGAATATATTATGATATTTTCATATTAATCTTAGATTTTGTTTTAGGAGTATAATTTCATGCTTGGAAAATGTATCATTCGGATCTTGTAGACTATGTCATATCTTTTTTTACATTTTTATTTTTGTCTGAGTATAAACGATTAAGGTCTCGTTTGGTGCAGCGTTTTAAAAACACAACATTTTCAAAATAACAAATAAAAATTAAAAACCTAGTGAAATTGGACATGAGACCCATTCATCAGCCATTCTCATGCCCCAAACCAACGCGAGTGGTGCACGAGCTTGCTTTGGGCGAGCCGTGCACCACAAACGCAACCTTTTGCCCTTTCTTCTTTTTCCTTTTCTTTCTTCTTAAATAAGAAAGCTTCCCACTATCTCTCCTCCGTGGCATGATAAGAAGATTTCCTCAATTGGTTCTTCTTTCTTTTCTTAAATAAGTGATTGGAAGAGCTGATGGAAATGCTCTTAGACATGCACATACTAGCGGGTTCACCGTTCAAACCGTTGCACTAGAAAACACAAGCCGCAAAACGTAAACCGGTCATGAATGTGGTTTCTCGGTTCCGTTCATGTTAAAAAAAGTTGGAATTGTTGACGGGTAGTTCTGAACTGTCAAATCGTGAACCATATCTGTAAACCGTAAATCAAAATTTTTTTGATAGGTAAGTGTGAAACCGTTAATCATTATTTCAAATGGATAAAATTAAAAAAGAAACTTGATAAACGATCTAGGTGGTTGATGAGGGAGATCCAATAGTGGTTGCTTCACATGAGAAGTGTAACAAAGTGTACGTTTTATGGTCAAAAAGATTTAAAAAAGACATTTTTTTTCTTTTTCCTTCATTTATGAACCTATATATACTCACTCTACGGCTCCGTTTGTTTCACGAAAAATGATTTCCGAAAAATCTTTTCCAGAAAATGATTTATGGAAAATGAAAAGATTTCATTTTCAGGTGTTTGGTAAATCTTTTGAAAATATGTCGGAAAACATTTTTAGGTGTTTTGTAAACGCATGGAAAATGTTACGAAAAACACTAAATAAATACAAAAAAGTATATTTTAGGGTTAAGTATACCTTAGTCCCTGAACTTTCGTCAAACCCATCATTAGTCCCCCATTTTAAAAAGTTTCACCACTGACCAAAGTAAGCTTTTTTTGGTCATCGGAGGTCCCTAGCCCTAACGTCGTTTGTGTATTTCCGTTAAGTGAGCATGTGCCACTCACATGCACAAAATAAGGTGGTCATGTATAACATCATCAAAATAAGGGGGCAAAGTGAAAATTTTAATACCATCATCTCCAAAGTGAAAATTTTAATACCCTCATCACATGCCCTTGCCGTTCACCCCTTGCCTCCGTTCGTCTTCTCTCTCCAGCCTTTGCCGCCATCAGTCACGCCGACATCTTCCCAAAATTGCCATTCCACCATGCTTCACGTCTCCGTTCCATTCCTCCACCATCACCGGCCACCACAACAACCCAAGCACTAAACCTTCCAAGCCGAACCCGACCATCAACCACGCCGGAGCCACATAGTTTAGCCAGTCTGCCGACCTCCACAAAGTTTCATTAGATCGTAATGTCCCTCATCCAATTCACAATCTTCAAATCCAAATCGATGTCACCGACCTCCACCATTGTCATTCCACTACCAGTATCAATTGGTTACTCTTATCAACCTTGTTATATTAAAACCCATCGGCGGGACAAATTCGACCCTCCCTCAAAATACCCCTTAGAATCAAACCCAATTCATCTCTTTGACCATCTATCATTCCAAACAAAACCCACATAATTTTAGCAACATAACCGTAAGTCTGTAACTAAACCCAAAATCATCACCACACGAAAATAAACCAACTTTTAAAAGACTCACCTTTTGTTTCTCTTTCAACAAACACCTCATAGGCATCCCAAGCAACCCATCCCCCAAACTCCCAATCCTTCCATACAACCGAAACCCATCATCAATAGCAGCACCTAATTCAATAAAAACGACGTCTCTTGGAACAATCAAGGCTTTCCATTTATAATAAAACTCATGAGACCACAAATTGGGTATGAAATCTTGGGCGAGTTGGGTGATGGATTTTGTGGGTTTGGGGGAATTATTGGAATTGGTGGTTGTAAGAAGAGAGGAGAGGCGAAAGAGGTTAATGTTTTTGGGAAGAGTGGATGGGCCTTGCGGGTGAAGGTATTTGACGAACCGGGTACAAGCTGGGCAGCGAACGACGTTGGGAAAGGGTTTGGGGAGCTGTGTGAGGAAGGTTTCACAAGTGGAGTGGCCACAGGGGAGAACGCGTGGAGTTGTAGACTTGCCGTCGAAAGGTTGGAGGCAGGCATTCCGGCGACTCGGTTGGTTGATTTGCGCAAGGATTCCTCAGGTTGGACTTATCGAGGCAGCGGGGCCCAACCTTTGCTCAAGTTGAAATATTTTCATGGAAGCAACTTCAATATCTGTAGTAAAATCTGGTGGGTTAAAAAAATCGGGGAAGAATGGCTTAGGAAAGAGAGATAGTATTAAAAATTTCACATTTTCCCCTTATTTTGATAATGTTATACATGCCTCCCTTATTTTGTGCATGTGAGTGGCACATGCTCACTTAACGGAAATACACAAACGACGTTAGGTCTAGGGACACTCAATGAGCAAAAAAGGTCTACTTTGGTCAATGGTGAAACTTTTTGAGGTTGGGGGACTGATGATGAGTTTGACGAAAGTTCAGGGACTAATGATATACTTAACCCTATATTTTAATATTAATGCCCATGTTGTATATAAGATAGTGTTGAACTTTAAGTAATTTTCTTTTAGTAACCCTTAATTTATCATTAGTGGTGTCAAATCAATAATGTCTATCATTTTTTCAATCAAATACAAATAAAAAAATTGATATTTGATACGAAAGAATGTTTTAAAAAAGAAAATGGATAATGTTTGAAACGTCCTACACAGCGTTAACTTTATCGTGCCAGAGATACCCGTGATGGATGTATCAAAGTACCAAACTCTCTACTCGGGTACCAAGCTCTCTACTTGGTAATTAGACTTGCCAATGTGCTCTGTTGGTTACAGCAAAGGGGCTACTTCTCCACTGTGGCCAACAGTGGAGGGGTGTGTGATAAAAACCCGGTATAACAACCTATCACTATCACGAATCCCATAACTCGTGACAACGATGCATTGTCACACCATCGACTCAACCAAATATGCTAGCTGGACTGATGCAATGCCAAGTAGATGTTTACTCGTCATATAAACCAAATAAGGAACAAGTTCGATAAGAGCGAACTCATTCAATAAGTAGGTGTTTACTTATTATGGAATCAAATAGGAATTTGACAAGAGCGAATTCAACATGTCAAATAGATATATCATTCTACAACATGCTCTCGATTATGCATTTCTTTAATACAATCATATAAATCGCATAAGAACTCGATTGAGTCTCATAATCACATATACATCAAAGCATGCACTTCAAATCATCCCAAAGTCTCGGAAGCTAATACATTAGTCTAACAAACTGCAAACGTTGTAGTGATTGAATGTGGAGTCGGCATTGTTCAATAACTCCTTAATCTCAACTCCGATGAGTCATTGCTAAAAGTGCAACCAAATAGAAAATGGATACTATATGCATCACATATTCTTTTCTATGTTCTCTGTTCATTTAGAATACAATAACCAAGCCATTCATGACCTTAGACTAGCCATAATCCAATTCTCGGGTTTGAAACCCTAGAATAGTCAATTTTGTTAAACATATAATTTAAGTTTATTCTTTCACAAGAGTTGTTCCTAAGAACATTTAGAACATCATTCATGATTTACACAAAGTCTAATTCATAACTTTACATTGAAACCCCAAGAATTTACATAATTGTAACATGATGAGTTGGTGAATTCTACTTCACTAGAAGTCTTCCTAAGCATGTTTAGAACAACTGTAATGAATGAAGTATGTTATTTTATTGAACATACAAATCTGGGAATTGAGAGCTTACCTTAAGCCTATGATTAATGGAGGAAAGCACAAATAAACCAAGGATTGTAGAAGAGGAGGGCAAGGGCTTCGATTAGGCGATCTCAGTTCGCCAATCGGGTTTCCGAAACTCCGACAAATGGTCGCACAAGCATGGAAGTTTCTCTAGCTCAATAATTTCTTCAAGGTTCAGTAATTTTGAGAGGTTTAAGACAATGGGGCTGTCAAGGGCTTTAAATGGGTGAACAAAACCATAATCCTTGTGAAGGGTGGTTATATGGCTTTTAATTGGTCAAGGCTTGAAAGCCTTTGATTAATAACTCATCCAAGGTCTAACAAGGCTAAGACTTGGGTCAACAAGGGTGTGCGAACCCAAAAAGGTCGGCCAAGTGTCAAGGGCAAAGGGGACAACAACCAAATTCACTCAAAATCCCGAAATCTGGAAAATAGAGTTTTCATTTACGAAGTTACTGGACAGTCAATCTTGTAAAATCGACCATAAATAGCTCACACCTCCAAATGAGGTGATTATTTATTTTTATGAAACTAGACTATTTAAAATATATTTTAGACTTTTAAATTACTCGATTTGGATTTATATTCATCAAAATAAGGTTACTACAAAATCAAGTACAAAAGCTGATTTCCTGAAAACAGAATTCTGGCACAGTCGTAAGTCAAGACCTAATTGAGGTACTTAGACACCTTGGAAAATTACCAAATTTTACAGGGAGGATCCTAACATATGTATGTAAAATACACCCAAAGGGAATCTCAATCACTTTAGTATATTGGTACCAGAATTTTCCCGAAGTTTGTCCAAAAACATGACTGAATCTGCGAAGTAATAAGTTGGTCATCTTATTTCCAAATGCAACAAGCCTATGAACAATGATTGTGCAAGCATGTTAAACACTAGTACACTTGGTCTAGAACTCTAACTCAAGGATTATCAAGTAATCAAGACAAGTCTCGAAGGCAAAGGAATGCATTGATGCATCCTAAGTTTCCAATGATCAAATGCAAGCAAGAAGGGCTTCAAACGTAAAGTTAAGCACCCAATAATCAATGTAATGACCAAGAACCATGAATCAATGATACTAAGACCCATTAAGACTTGGTTAAGTGTTTAGGAAGCTAAGGTGATACTCGAGGCAACCAAGACAAGATCATGTGAAACATAGAAGACTTACAAGACAACTATGATCTCAATTAAGCAAAGTGAACAAGGCAAGCATGATTTTGGTGTGTTGAACATGTAATGCACTATCTAGCATGATAAACATATCTAGATAGCATATCAAGCAAGTACAGGATGTCAAGCAAGTTTGATTTCATGTCAAGAGAATGATGATGTCAAGCATGTAAGGGTTCGAGTCTCCACAAAAGCATATCTAGTAAATGCTAAGGCTGAGGCAATTCAAGTGAATGAGTAAAAAACTTCATTGTATTGAATGCTTCGGGGTTATTCAACTTGCTCTTGTGCCCTTAAATAGATTCCTTGAGTTTCAGTCGGTTAGAAACTCTTACAAGATATCTTGGAGATACGTCTTGTGAGAGATACGTCTTGTGAGAGATAATTAATGTGGTATCTAACAAAGCACAAACAAGGAAAATGTCAGTAGGAGATATGTCTTGGAAATCAAAAGAAACAAGATGACACTTCATCAATTGTAAGACTATAGATTATAGCCGGTAAAGATGTTTCAAGTTCTATGTCCAGCTAATATACTTATATCAAAAATAGTTTATACGAATAATCCTAAATGAGTTTAAGTAAATCATGCATTATTCAACAAACCTAAACTTTATAATAATGTAGTGGATAAATAATTAATGTAGTGAAAATAGACTCCCCCAAAATGAAAACAACACATTTTTTAAGGAACAAAGGGAGTAAAGTTTTTCTTTAATTTGCATCAAAACAATAATTACGGAAACGTGTCCCATCGGTGAGTTTCGTTGGTAATGTTGAAAAAATCTATCGATATTTCTTTTGGGAGTAGGTCTCCTATGTGACCGTCTTACAGACACTAATTCGTTAGACAGAACCTCACTATCTCACATCTTTACCCACCAATATACGGAGAGTCGGTTCAGGGAGATTCGTTTTACAAAAAATACGCGTAAAAGTATCTTTCCTAAATTTTTATCTTTTTCTGGAGTAATGTTATGTTCACTCAAAACAAACTTGGTATGTTTTTAATTTGTGGGTTCTACCACTTAATAATATTTTGACCAACCATAACATGTCAGGTAGGTTGGGTTTTGACTATACATTTTGGAGCAAATGTAGTCCGATGTGATGACATTGTTCAGCCCAACTATTCAAGAAAGATTTTCGCCCATTGCCACTTTCTCTTCGGCCCACAAGAGACAGCCCTCCATTCGAGAATTGAGTTTTTTCTTCTAAATTTTAGGTTGAAATTATGGTTGGTCCCTTTTTTAAAGTTTCTAACCTGTTCAGTACCTTTTTTTTTCAACCGCAAAAGGCTATTTTTGAATTATTGTTTCGGAAATGTCATCGTTTCTTTCAACTACTTTGGAAAACACATTTGATTCGAAAATCACTATTGTTGGGCAACAAAACGGGGATTGACCTAACCTAGGCCGGGGCAGCGCCCCTTTTTGAGGGTTTGGGGGCAACGCCCCTGGAAGGTAAATAAGTTTTTCTGATTCATTAAGTACAGAACTTTAATTAAAATGTGTTGGGTTGGAGGTTTTCACAGTAAGGACGAAGGCGAAGGAGAAAGAATAAAAAGGCTTATGACGGAGGAGAAGGAAGAAGAAGACTAAGGACATGGTCTGGTTCATTACGATTTTGAATCGCGGTACAAAAATATCTAATTAAATTGATGAATCGCGGTTCAAACATTGATGTATTGCGGTGCAATTAGACTAGACAATTAAACTATTGAACCGCGGTACAAAAATTAATACACTAAAGTTGATGAATTGCGGAGTAATTGGATTAGACAATTAAATTATTGAACTGCGGTGCAAAAATTAATGCAATAAAATTGATGAATCGCGGTGCTATTAGACTAGACAATTAAACGACTGAAATGCAGTGCAAAAATTAATGCAATAAGATGAATCGCAGTTCAATTAGATTAGACAATTAAATTATTGAACCGCAGTGCAAAAATTAATGCAATAAAATTGATGAATTGCGGTGCAATTAGACTAGACAATTAAACTATTGAACCATATTGTAAAAATTAATGTAATAAAATTGATGCATCGCGGTGCAATTAGACTATACAATTAAACTATTGAACCGCGATGCAAAAATTAATGCAATAAATTGATGAATCGTTGTTCAATAGTCAATGCATCGTGATTCATTTTCGTAATGCGTCTCATGCTCATTAAGGGTATCGTAGTCTTTTTACCCTAAAAAATATCTTTTTCCGATTAAAAAAAACGTGAGATTAGAGCGATTAAAAACTTTGAAAAGTGGATCGACCCATAATTTCTTCTAAACTTTAACAATAAAGTGAAATTGTGAAGGCATTTCGCATATTCATCATTATGTGTATATGAAGTTAGGTTAGTACCTGTGTAATTCACACTTTTAATAAAAAATAAATTGTAAAAACTCTTTGTAATAAGAAGATTTTCTAAACTCGTCATAACTGATTGAAAATATTTAATTGGAAAAAACTTTGAACAAAACTAAAATAGGATATATATTGAAATTGACTTATGATTAAAAATTGAAATTACTTATAATACTTAAAAAAAAATTAGTAGGTAAACATAAAGTTGTCATGTGCACAGTGAAAGAGAAAAAAAATTGAGCAGTGAAGTCTGTTTTGGTAAAAGTTTAGTTAAAAAAATTAAAAAGTTTGTTGAAATATGTGCATTGAAATTTGTTGTTAAAAAGAGAACTTAAAAGGGGTTTAAGAAAGACTATATTTGTTTCCAAAGAAAAGAGTCGCATTTAAATTTTTTAAGTCGATTTAATATATTTAAAATGATAATTTGAAGTAAATTTAATTACTAATACTTCATATATATTAGTAATTAAAAAAATTCCATTTATTATTTTGTATTTTTATTTTAATTGATGGACCTCACTTTCCTATGTGTATCTTTATAATATACACATTGTCCTAAAATATACTCCGTATAACATAATCAATTATATATTTTTTAATTTGTTTTTCACGTCAAACATAACACACTTTTAAGAATGGGAGAGTATAAAATATGTGATGCCGGTGCATAACTCTTTGGTACGGTTTGGTAGGTAGGATTAAAGTTAGATTGAATTAATAAACCAAGTTGTCTGATGTTTGGTATATAATAAGTGGTCATGACTAATAGTACGAGTTACCCGGATAAAGTTATTATTCTCTCACTATTAATATCAAGGGAGAGGGTGATATTAATAGCGTCTTTACTAAAAAAAAATTTGGATTAACATTTTTTATTTCAAAACTAACCATAATATACAAGTGAGGATTAATAGCAATGACACTAATAGTAATAAGATTAATAATAGACTACTCAATCTCTTCCCGACTACCAAACAAACCCTTTTAGTATAATTTACACAATTTGTTCACAATACTTTCACCAAAAATTAATTAGGGATGTTTTACTTTTTTTTCACACTTCAATCGGGTAATGCTTGTGTCATTTTCATTTTGCACCAAAATATGAGTATTCTGTGATGTGACATATTCTCATTGGCTGGAGTGCTGTGACCTACAAAATATCTAACCAATGAGAGTATGTCAATCACTATACATAGACTAGAAAATAGATAAACTCATTCAATTCATTTCCATTCATTATGTTGGACGGAAATTTTTAAAAAGATCAAAATACCCCTGGTTTAAACCTCTTTTTTTTTTAAGTTAGTATTTAAGACTTTGAAAAATGATAAACTTATCAGTCGCATTGCAGTTGGGAACCATAGATAGCATCACGACAAAGGAAAGTCTTGACAGAAGAGAGTAAAAAAAAACACAAAAATAAATGCTGAAATTTTCTTTGGTAACACTCTAAAGTTGCTCTCCCAACAGCAGTGGTTGGTTCAATTTACATAAACTAGAAGATGTTCTTTCTATTTATATAATTTCTATTTTCTGCATCACCTATTCCCTCCAATCCAAACCCTATATATATGCAATCTTCAAGAACTTCTGTTCAAGCAGTAGCCTTAGCTTAAGTCTAGGGTTTCTTTTCACTACATAAAATTATCTCATTTCCTCACAGAGAGAGAGAGAGAGATGGGTGTTTTTGCTTTTATGGGAATTATCTTCTTATTCATTGCATTATTTCAGCTTCCTCAGCCAACACTTGCAATAACAAGGCATTACGAGTTTAACGTACGTACCAATCGCGCGATTATCTATCACTAACGTTACCGTGTTGTTTTGTTTTGGTCATGATGTACGTGTTAACATTTCACTATGTGTATTTGTAGGTGAGATTGCAAAATGTGACGCGACTATGCAGGGCCGGCCTTGGGCCTAGACCCACTAGGCAGCTGCCTAGGGCCTCCACATTTTCACTCCAAAATAGGGCCCCCAAATTTTAATCCAACTTTGTATATACCATATTGATAAAGGACCAATTTGTATATTTAAAAGTAAATGGAAGATAAATACTAAACCTAAATCGGTGATTGTGCACAATCAATCAATTATATATAATATAAACCATTAAAAGTCAAAAGTGGCGGCCCCTCCCAAGCAAGGAATTGAAGGAAAACTAGAAATCTCAAATCTGGAATTCAAAGTTGCTGGAGTGCTGCTGTGATGATGGCGGAAGCTTGAAGGCTTGAAGCAAAATCAAATAATTTCATAGTTACCAAATTTTTGAAAAGGTAAATCTCTAATCCTAATCTCTTTCTTCTAAATTATTTTTATATTTTGTTTTTGGTTTTTTTAATTTTGTTTTTTCTTATGTAAACACTAAACAGTAAACTCTAATCTCTATTTGGAAGAAACATTAATCAATATGTTTATGAGTTTATCTAAGTATAAAGTAATTAGCAAATTAGTTGTTAAGGTTTAATTATTTAGGTTTTGCATATTATATTTGCTACTTAGTTTCCAATGAATTATTATTTTATTGAATAAGCAATATTTTAATTTTCAGATTTGTTTAATGTTTACCACTGTAATGTTTATTTCCAATAATTTTGTGTATAAATATTTATTTGTTACTTGTTAGTGTGCTATTGTTTATTGATTTAAACTTTTTTCAGGTGTTTGTTTTAATGGCTCCGAAACGAACTTATAAATCTGGATATGAGAAAAGAAAAAAAAAACAAAAAGAAGAACAATTGATTCGATCTCAAACCGGAGCTTTTGATAAGTATTTAATTAAGAACCCACAAGTAGAAGAAGAACAAGAATTGGTAAATGAAGAAGAACAAGAATTGGTAAATGAAGAAGGTCAGACACGTAGGGGTGAGAATGAGAATGAAGAACATATAGATGTTGAATCCCATGCCAATGAGAATGAAGATATAAATGAAAATGATCGAATTGAAGAAGTGGGTGAAGAATGTGGACCAATAAATATTGATGATCCGGTAAATTGGGAGAAAATTGGTCAGAACTTTAGAGATTTGTTGGTAGAAAGGGGTCCTCGGAGAGATAACCGACACGAATTTCCTAAGGATGGTGCTGGAAGACATTTTTCTTCCGTGCATTATACTCGAAATCTACCAAATGGAGAGAAATATGATAGAAAGTGGTTAATATACTCTGATGCTTTGGACATGGTGTTTTGTTTTTGCTGTAAATTGTTCAAGCAAGATACTCTTAACACTCAATTGACTAATGATGGATGTAAAGATTGGAAAAATCTTGGTCAGAAGCTTAAAAGCCATGAAACTAGCAATGATCACATTTTTTGCATGAATAGTTGGATTGAATTGGAAGCAAGGTTGCAGAAAAAAGAAACAATTGATAAAAATGTTCAAGCACAAATCAACAAAGAGAAAGAACATTGGAGACAACTATTATTAAGGATACTTGCACTTGTGAAAACTCTGGCAAAAAAGAACTTGGCATTTCGTGGAGATAATGAGAAGGTTTATGAAGAGAACAATGGGAATTTTCTAAGTTTTATTGAAATGATGGCTGAGTATGATCCTATTATACAAGAACACCTTCGACGTATTGAGAGTCGAGAGATTCATTATCATTATCTTGGCCACAAAATTCAAAAGCAATTGATACTAATGTTAGGGGTGAAGTCAAAAGCATGATCATAAAAAAGATCAAAGAGGCTAAATACTATTCGATTATACTTGATTGTACTCCGGATATAAGTCATCAAGAACAAATGTCACTTATAGTAAGATGTGTGGATGTTTCAACACTCCCAACAAAGGTAGATGAGTTTTTTTTAGAATTCTTGAGGGTGGATGATACAACAGGTCTTGGCCTTTTCAATGAACTTAAAAGAGTCTTGAACAATTTACAACTTGACATTGATGATATAAGGGGGCAAGGATATGACAATGGGTCTAATATGAGAGGTAAACACAAAGGTGTACAAAATAGACTACTTGAAGTAAACCATAGAGCATTTTACACTCCATGTGGTTGTCATAGTCTTAACCTTGTACTTCGTGATATTGCAATATCATGTACTGATGGTATATCTTTCTTTGGAGTGGTACAACGAATTTACACAATATTTGCGTCTTCGACAAAGAGATGGAAAATTTTGAAAGACAATGTGAAAGGCCTTACGCTCAAATCGTTGTCGGAAACTCGTTGGGAAAGTCGGGTCGAAAGTGTCAAAGCAATAAGATATCAAGCTCCACAAATAAGAAATGCTTTACATGAGTTGTCAAAAAGTATAGATGATCCAAAAGTGAAAAGTGAAGCTGGGTCTTTAGCAAAACATGAAATGGAGGATTTTGAGTTTCTTTTGGGCATGATTATTTGGCATAACATATTGGCCCAGGTTAATCATGTGAGCAAAATCTTGCAAACAAAAGATATGCATATTGATGTTGCAATAAGGCATTTGAAGGTACTGATGACCTTTTTTCAGAACTATAGAGAAACTGGATTTGAAGAAGCCATGATTGAAGCCAAAGAACTTGCAACAACAATGAACATTGAGCCAGGATTTCCTACAAGTCGTGTGATTCATCGAAAGAGGCAATTTGATGAGAGTACTAGTGAAGAGGTGAGACATTCTAAAGAAGATTCATTTAAGTTTGATTACTTTCTCTATATAATAGATAAAGGTCTTGTTTCACTTGAGAGTAGGTTTGAACAATTTGCCATATATGAAAAAACTTTTGGGTTTTTGTTTGATTTGAAGAGGTTAAATTCAGAAGATGATAATAGTTTGAAGATGAATTGCCTCAACCTTGAAGGTTTTCTAAAACATGAGAGTGTTTCTGATATTGATGGAAGAGATTTATTTGCAGAATTAAAGGTCTTGAAAGAAGTTTTGCCAAAAGAGACAAAAAAAGCAGTTGAAGTATTGGACTATTTGAAGTTAGTTGAAGGTTGTTTTCCAAATGCATGGATTGCTTACAGAATAATGTTGACAATACCAGTTACAGTTGCTACAGCAGAAAGAAGCTTTTCGAAGTTGAAGTTGATCAAATCTTATCTTCGATCAACCATGTCGGAAGAAAGATTGAACGGGTTGGCTATGATATCAATTGAAACAAAGATGGCATCACAACTTGATTATCAAACTTTAATTAGTGATTTTGCAGCTAAGCATGCTCGAAGAGTTATGTTTAAGTGACACGTTTTTATTTATTTCTGAACAATTTCTTTTGATTATTATAGATTTACAAACGAGTTCGATGAAATTTGATAATTTTTAAGTCGTTAATTTTTTTTTAGGTTTTTTTTACTTGTATATGTTGGGGCCCCATTTTTTATGTTCGCCTAGAGCCCCCAAAATCTCAGGGCCGGCACTGCGACTATGCCACATAAAGAGCATGGTAACAGTTAACGGAAAATTTCCCGGTCCTCGTATTGTTGCCCGGGAAGGCGATCGTTTACTTATCAAAGTCACTAATCATGTCTCAAATAATATTTCTCTCCATTGGTATGTATCAACCAAATTGAATCATTCTGGAAATTAAAAAACAAAACTCACACACACACACACACACACATTATTATAACACTCTTATATTATCATTTTGGTGTCAAAACTAGGCATGGTATTCGACAGCTTCGTAGCGGATGGGCCGATGGGCCGGCATACGTAACCCAATGCCCTATTCAAACAGGGCAGAGTTATGTATACAACTATACCATTGTTGGACAAAGAGGAACTTTATGGTGGCATGCACATATTTCTTGGCTAAGAGCAAGTCTTTATGGTCCACTCATCATTCTCCCCAAGCTTCATGACCCTTACCCCTTTGCCAAACCTCATAAAGAAGTTCCCATCATCTTTGGTAAACAATATGTATATGTATATATAATATACACAATTGACTCAAAAGTTGACTCCATTGACCTACTACGTATTTTGAAGTCGAAAATTACACAAGACTTTACTTGCATTTTTCGATTTGATTTGCAGGAGAGTGGTTTAACGTTGATCCTGAGGCCATAATCACGCAAGCTACACAAACGGGTGGAGGTCCAAATGTTTCTGATGCTTATACCATTAATGGGCTTCCTGGGCCTTTGTATAATTGCTCAGTTAAAGGTATGATCAAGTGTCTAATGCTCATATCTTCTGTATAATGAACATTTTGTTAACAAGATATCATCCAAAGTGATAATACTCAAAAAAAAATTTATAGAGACATTCAAATTGAAGGTTAAGCCTGGAAAGACTTATCTTCTTCGATTCATAAATGCTGCACTCAACGACGAGCTCTTCTTCAGTATAGCGAATCACACTCTCACTGTGGTCGAAGCTGATGCGATCTATGTCAAACCATTTGACACCAATACCGTTCTCATTGCCCCTGGACAAACGACCAACGTTCTTCTGAAAACCAAAGCAAGGTCACCTCTTGCCACTTTTCTCATGATGGCTAGACCATATGTCACTGGCCAAGGCACTTTTGACAATTCCACAGTTGCCGGCATTCTTGAATATGAATCATCCACTTCAATGAAGAAACTCCCACTCTATAAACCTACCTTACCTCCTCTAAACGACACTTCTTTTGTGACAAATTTCACTAATAAACTTCGTAGCTTGGCAAGTGCTCAATTCCCGGCCAACGTCCCTCAAAAGATTGACAAGCACTTGTTTTTCACAGTAGGACTTGGAACAAGTCCTTGTGGGGGAAACCAAACATGTCAAGGACCTAACGGAACAAGATTTGCAGCTTCTATTAGTAATATATCATTCGTGCAACCAAACACAGCCCTTCTCCAATCCCACTTTTTTGGTCAGTCAAGTGATGTTTATAGTCCCAATTTTCCAATTAATCCAGTACATTGGTTCAATTACACTGGAAACCCTCCAAATAATACCTTCGTGAGCAACGGTACAAAACTTATGGTTCTACCTTTTAATACTAGTGTGGAGCTAGTCTTGCAGGATACTAGCATTCTTGGAGTAGAGAGTCACCCTCTTCATCTCCATGGCTTCAACTTCTTTGTCATTGGACAAGGGTTTGGGAATTATGACCCAAATAAGGATCCTAAGAGTTTCAATCTTGTTGATCCTATTGAAAGGAACACCGTTGGTGTGCCCTCCGGTGGTTGGGTTGCTATTCGGTTTCAGGCAGACAACCCAGGTGAGTCCTAGGAAAAATTATGAATCATTCTTTTGGCGTAACTTATTCAAATATCTAACCTAGCTTATTAAACTATTTGAACAAAACACACACACACACACACACTAGTTCTGGTGTTTCAAGTTTTCTCTGTGATAATGAAGATTATATGTAACAGGGGTATGGTTCATGCATTGCCATCTTGAGGTACACACAAGCTGGGGTTTGAAGATGGCTTGGCTTGTCTTGGATGGAAAACTTCCTAATCAAAAGCTTCTTCCTCCACCTTCAGATCTCCCCAAGTGCTAAGCTTAATCGATACACCAATTTGCAGAAATTCAATCGCCCGACTGACTAATTCATTGTTGAACATTCTTTTTCTTTTTTCTCGACACGATTTTATGTCGGCCTTTTCCCTTAGCACTGGCATTGAGAATTTTTCTAACATTTTGTATTTTATATAATTATGTTGAGAGATGAAAAGGAGACGAGTTCTTGTAACATTTGAAGTTCAAGAAGTTTATGCAAGGAAGCCTCAATAATTAATAAAACTTGATTGTTGATTTTTTTCTTTTTTTCTTTTAACCTCTATTATCTAGCTAGTGGATTAGAAACTTTGCTTTTCTTCGTTTCATCTCTTTTGGGCTCGTTTGTTGTGGCTGATGGCTTATGACTTATGGCTGATAGCTTAAGCTGGTGGCTGAATGACTTTTGGCTGATTGCATAATAGACTGTTTGTTACAGCTATTGAAAAGCTTCTTATGAGTCGTTATAATTATTTATTTAAAAAAAAAAACTTGAAAAGTAGCATTCATATTTTTATGTATATTTCATAAAAGGATAAAATGAAGATAATCAAATATTTATTAATGAATAGTTGTCTTCATGTTTAAAAAAAACCAAAAAAGCTTAAAATTTTGGCTTTTTGACTTTGGTTTTTCAATGCATAAAGGGTGTTGTACCTTACTTATTGGCTTATGGCTTATAAGCTGAAACAAACACTCTAAATATGACTTTTCAAAAACCAAAAGCCAAAAGTCACTCAAAATAAGCTGTAACAAACGAGCACGTAGTTTGATATAGATAAGAAGAATTGTTTGTCGTAATATCCCTTCTAATTACATCAAAAGGAAGTTATGCATCAATTACTGAGGTTGGTCCCTTAGGTAGGGGCGATCATGGTCCGATTTGGTCTAATTTTTACTTAAAAAACAAAGAACCAGACCAATACCGTTTTTAAGAAGGAATAATTGCCAGTCGTGCACTTTTATAAAATTGTAACCGCTCTACTCCCATATTTTTTAATTCAACCAGTAAAGTACTTTTTAAAATTTTGTTTCAAAAATAGCCTCTTCTCTGTCATTCTCTCTTTCAACCTATGTCGATTTCAAATTTATTTAGCTAGTTTCTTTTTATCACTTCAGCATTTTCTCTTAATCTCTGTAGTATCCCAATAAAAACTTCTATTGAGAGGCTGCTTGAAAACCATGTTAATGATAAAACTCATGGATTGTTCAATCTTTTTTTTTTTTTTTGTGTGTATTCCAATTAAAAGCATTTTGATTTTGATCACGAAGGAAACTGCTCCAAATTGATTCTTTATGTTGATTCCACTATTCCAGTACGGATTAAAAAAGACAGTAAAAAAATGAACTGCTCTTCCCATCACTCGACCAACATTGTCGAAGTATAAATCACATGCTTTCAATTTCTATTTTGACGGTTGTTTATCTTCTTTTAAATGGAGCTATGGGGGTTATATTTAGTTTTTTGCAATAGAAACATGTTTATCATCTCCACCAAACATGTCGATGCACAAATTTGAACAGACATCAATCGTGCATTGAGATGCCCAATTTCTCATTTTGATACCCAATTTGGTTAAGACCTTGTTTGATGGGGCTTATGGGGGAGTGTTATTTACTTATGACTTCCCATAAGTCGTAAAGAGATTGTTTGATTTCAATTTTTCCCAAATAAGTCATAAATATGGTTCAAGGGCATGGAAGCATAATTTGCCTTATAAGTGATAAGCACGAAGGCTAGTGATGAGGAGTGAGGACTTATTTGATAAATAAGCGGTTGAACAGTACCAATTAATGAAAATTTCAAATTCCAAAACTACCCTCGTTTTAATTGAAATATGATTTCCTTCTCAAAGTTGTACACATCGTTTTCTTTTCACATCTCAAGCTCTTCCACCACATCTCGAGCTCCTCTGGCCAAAAACTTCTCTCCAATGGGGTGGCAATGACTGACACGGCACGATAGCACGAACCAGCACGACACGATTATAAAGCACGATTACATAGATAAATGATACGATAAGACCAGCACAACACGATATGACACGAAACACGACACGAAAGACACGAAATTATTAATATATTTAAAACAATAATTATTGTTATATTTATGATCAAATTAGATATATATTATGAAAACACGCTAATGAGGCACAAACACGACACGATAGTACGAATTGCTACCCCGACGACATTTCCTTTACGATCCCGTCCATCCATTATTTGAAGCCCAAAATCATCGGTGTAACTCTTTTAAGTTCTTTCATCTACTTCAAAGAAGTTACAAGTATTTGGATTAAGGCTCTTTATGGATATTACCACTTTGAACTTAAATGTATTTTTGTTAAACACCTATCCCTAGTTATATATAATTTGGATATTATCAACTTTGAACTTATATATGTATGTAATTTGTGTTTCTAATTTGCTTTGATTTACATTTGGATGTTACAACTTATTTGTAACTCTACTTTAGATATATATAAATTGGTTTGTAATAGAAATGTTCTTCATTGTAGTTTATTCTATGTATTGGTTTTAATGTTCTTCTTGATATGTATTGGTTTTTAAAAGTTTTGATATAAATTTTTGATTGTAATAGATATGTATAGGTGACACTGAAGGTGCGATCTCCACTTTGCGGCTAGGGTTTGCGGCTAGGGTCTGCATGGCTGATCAGCCACCTCCTCCAGCCCCTCCCGACCCTCCTTCCCACCCGAAATCCTTTGCAGATGTCCTCATATCGTCTCCTACTCCTTCCTTTAATCTGATACCTCCTGCTACGTACAAAGGCGAACCATCTTTAAAACTATCGCATGATATCATTGAAGCCCTTGCTAAACCATTTCAACACACGCTGATCGGGAAGTTTTCACACGGAAGACCATCGATGGATTCTATTCGTAAACTATTTCAGACCTTTGGCCTCAAAGCAGCATTCTCGGTTGGGCATCTCGACGCGAAGCATATACTTATTCAGGTTCACAGCGATGAAGATTATCAACGCTTATGGATTAAAGATCACTGGTATCTTGGACGTTTTCCTATGCGCGTATTCAAATGGTTTCCCGACTTCCGTCCAGATATTGAGAGCCCTATCGTCCCGGTGTGGGTCGCCCTCCCCGGACTGCCTATCCATCTCTTTCATAAAACCACTCTTTTTTCTATCGCCTCCCTATTTGGCAGACCTCTCATGTTAGATCAACCAACTATTAATCTAACCCGGCCTAGCATTGCTAGGATTTGTGTTGAGATTGACCTCACAAAACCAGTTCCTAAGCGAGTCTGGATCGATTGCGGCCAAACTTACCCCAGTTTTTGGCAAACCCTTGAGCCGGAAAACATTCCTCTTTATTGTTCACATTGCTTTCGCCAAGGGCATTCGGAATTAAGCTGTAAAATTAAGCACAACACGTCTGCTGGCGAGACCAAGTTCTGACTCCTCCCTCCGCCTCAGCAACAAGATGGACGCCCAAAAAGACTAATGCTTCCACAGAGTTAAAGCACTCCTCTGGTCAGGATTTAAATCAGTCAAAAGCTCTAACCCCATGCCCCGGCCCTTCAGCCCCAGCGTCCACATCTCACGCTACTGATACTGAAGATGCTTCCCAACAAGAAGTAATGGACTCTCCTAAATCCCCAGATATTGATGTTGATCAAGCTCTTCCACATGGTACTAAGAATCAGGCACCAATTAATGTGGATACTTATGGTGATAAGGTTGTAGGAGAGGAGGACCCAAAGTCCAAAACAAAGCAAATCAACGATGATCCAGGCGTTATCGCTCCACCTGTTGATACCGAATCAGATGCTTCAGTCATGGAAAATGAGACCACTATATTATCTCCGAATCGCTTTGTTGTTTTACAAACAGTTGATGAAGAAGACACAAGGGATGAAGAAGACACAAGGGATGACAATATTACTTTAGCGGCGCTTCATCTGGAAACTATGGCTGGAAAATCCAAGACATCCACAACAATTAAAACTCATGGACAAGGTGTGTGTACCCGTTCCAAACGACATTCAAAGTCCTCCAAAGCAAACCCCTCACAGTCTGCCCATGACGATTAAAACTCTATTTTGGAACTTACGGGGTGTTGGAAATGATTCCACTACTTCTCGGCTGAAAAAACTCATCAAATTGCATCGAATCTCCTTCATTTCCATCTGCGAACCGAAGAAAGATAAGTCTCAGTTGCCTTTTATTGCACGCAAGTTAAAGTTTCGTAATTTCTTTTCTAATTCTGCTAATACGATTTGGATTTTGGCTAAGTCCTCATTTCAATGTCAGGAGATCTCGGAATCTGAACAGCATCTCACCTTGCGAGTTTGTCATTATTCTTGGGCTGAGCCGGCATATGTGTCATCCGTTCATGCCAAATGCACACATAATGAACGGCTAACTCTTTGGGCAGATATTATTGATTTGGGGCTGGAAATAGATAATTCTCCTTGGCTGGTCCTGGGCGATTTCAATATTATACTCGAAGCTGATGAAAAACTGGGAGGTGTCGGTTGGGATAGGCAAGGGGCTCTCGAATTTCAAGCGTGTCTTAATGCGGCGGGTTTATCCGATTTGGGGTTTATTGGCAGCAAATATACTTGGAGCAATAACCGTGACGGGCACGCCACCATTTATGAGCGGTTAGATAGGGCAGTTTGCAATACTAAATGGCTTACAACCTTTGCTTCGACATCGGTGGAACATCTTAACCGAACATGTTCGGATCATGCCCCTCTTCTTCTCTCCATCCATCTGATTTCGAGGCAATTCCCAGCTCCTTTCCGTTTTTTGAATGTTTGGGCTGATCATCACTCTTTTCAGGATATTGTTCGGAAGGCTTGGGAGACCCAAACATGCGGCAGACCTATGGTTTGTTTCGCTCAAAAGTTGAAAGCAGTGCGATTATCTTTAAAAGCTTGGAACAAGAATGTGTTTGGAAATATATTCCAGGCTGTCAAACAGGCTGAGGATGATGTTCTGGCTAAGGAATTAATATACGAACTCTCGAATACCTCCACCAATCGGGCTGATCTCCATCTGGCTCAGGCTAATTTAAAACGAACCTTAAAAGTCGAAGAGGAATATTGGCGCCAAAAGTCTCATCTGCGATGGCTGAAAGATGGAGATGGTAACACTAAATTATTTCATGCCTCTGTTAAACATACCCGCAACAAATTATTTATTCACCGTATCTCGGATATGCATGGGAATTTAGTCTCCACTGAAGATGCGATAAAAAATGCGGCTGTTGAGTTCTACAAAGATCAATTAACTGCTTGTTCAGGAATGTCCTCCAGTACTCTTGATGTTATTCCTCCTCTTGTATCGGAGGCTCAGAATGCCGATCTTTCCGCCCCTACATTCGAGGAAATTAAGAGCACAGTTTTTTTGCTATGTGGGGACAGTGCTGCAGGCCCGGATGGCTTTAACGGGAAATTTTATACTTTTGCTGGGATATTATTGCGAAGGATTTCTGTTTGGCTATATCGGAATTTTTTGCGGGATTTGATATGCCAAAGTCATGGACTAGCACTCTTCTGATTACAATCCCCAAAACCAATCAGATCAAATCTTTCACAGATCTCCGCCCAATCAGCCTGTGCAATTTTTGTAATAAGGTGGTCTCCAAAATTCTCGCTACTAGGCTGGCTTATATTTTACCTTCCATAATCTCTGACAACCAGAGTGCTTTCACGAAGGAAAGGATTCGATTCAGATAACTTGCTTTTAGCCCACGAACTCACTCATCAGCTCAAGAAGAAAGTGAATGGTTCTAACGTCATCCTCAAATTAGACATGGCAAAGGCTTTCGATAGAGTCACTTGGTGTTTTCTGATTAAGGTTCTTCGGAAATTCGGGTTCTGTGAATCTTTTATTGATATGATATGGAGAATAATATCTAATAATCACTTTTCTGTGTTGGTGAATGGCTCTTCTGTGGGTTTCTTTCCTTCCTCCCGCGGTCTGCGTCAGGGGGACCCTTTATCTCCCAGCCTTTTCATTATAGCGGCAGAAGTTCTTAGCCGAGGCCTAAACAAGCTTCAATATGATCATCCGAACTTTGCCTTTTCCTCCTCGAGTGGCTGTCCCATTATTTCACATCTAGCGTTCGCGGACGATATTGTTATCTTTTGCAACGGTAACCGGCATTCTCTAGCCTCTCATCGGAAGCTTCTTGAATCTTATGAGGCTGTATCGGGGCAATCTATAAACAAAGGAAAAAGCTGCTTCATGGTCACAGGAAATACTTCGGAAGCTCGAGTGGTCTCTATAAAAAGGCAGGTGGGTTTTAATCGCAAAGTGCTGCCGGTTTCTTATCTGGGTTGTCCACTTTTTGAGGGAAGAAAAACCAAAAGTCTCTTTGATTCGCTTCTAAGTAAACTTCAAACTAAAATTAACTGTTGGACGGGGGCCTTTCTCTCTCAAGCCGGTAAGATCACGCTTATCAATTCTGTCTTACAATCTATTGTTATGTATCAAATTGCTGTCTTGGATCCCCCCATAGCCGTCATCAAAAATATCCACATAATTTTTGCAAATTTCTTTTGGGGCTCTGTTGATTCCAAGCTTAAAGCCCATTGGGTAGCATGGGATAAATGTTGCAGGCCGACAGCGGAAGGGGGCATTGGCATAAGATCTGTTTCAGACATTATTGGTGCCTTTTCAATTCAGATTTGGTGGCGTTTAAGAACCTCAAATAGTCTGTGGAGTCGATTCATGGCTGCCAAGTATTGCTCTAATACCCATCCTTCTACTGCTTCCGCTAAGGGCTCCTCCATTTGGCGTCGTATATGCTCTATCCGTGATAATTCTGAACAGCATATTAAATGGATTATCGGGCACGGTAACTGCTCGATGTGGCTCGATAACTGGATGCCTATTTCTGTTCCTAAGCCTATGATCAATAATTTAGCCCAAGTCAAAGATGCCTTACGCTCGATTCGGCTTATCTCCGGCCTGTCTCGAGCTTGGTCCTGCTTGCCTCCATTTCAGATCAGGAAATTTCTCTCTCAAATCAGCCCGACTTTGCTTGTTGGTCTCTAACCAATAAAGGTAATTTCACTTTCTCTTCAGCATGGCAGCTCACCCGACAAAAATGGCCTACTGCTATTTCCAATCAGTTCATATGGCAGAAACATATTCCCAAAAAACTTCATATTTTCATGTGGCGCTTATGGTGGAAGAAGCTGCCGCTTGATGAAAGTATAATTAAAAAAGGCATACAGCTAGCATCCCGGTGTTATTGCTGTGATATTGGTAATGTTGAGTCTTATAGTCACGTTTTCCTCAACAGCCCGATAGCGGATTACATATGGAAGGTCTTTAATGGCCTTGGAGGTATTCGATCTTATTCTTCTTCGGTTCATCAGACCTGTATCGCTTGGTGGTTCAAGAAACATAATTATGTGCTGCATTCTTTAACCCCCTCCTTTATTCTTTGGGAATTATGGAAAAATAGAAATTTCTGTTTGAAAAAAGGGACTCGCCGCCCCCCATGGATTTTAGTTGACAAAATAAAGACAGGTATAATTTCTTCGCTCACGAATGCTGGGCTGTCCCCTATCACCGGTAGCTCTTGGGATTGTTTATTCTCTTCTCTTCTCTTCACTGGAATAAACCTTCCCCGGGAATGCTTAAACTAAATTGTGATGGAGCAAGTAGAGGCAACCCAGGCCCAGGATCAGGTGGAGGTATTATAAGGAACAGTGCGGGTGATATGATGTTGGCATTTTCTGAATTCTATGGCTATTGTAGCGGTTTCCAGGCTGAATGCAAAGCTTTGCTTAGTGGGCTTCGATGGCTTCATCTCAAAGGGTGGTCTCATACTATTGTCGAAATCGATTCTAAAGGCATTGTTGATAGTATTAATGATGGCGGGTACGTCTCATGGTCATGCATTTACATTTTACGTTCCATTAAGCAGCTTATACAGAATTTGGGGATTGTTCTCATTCACACGTATCGAGAGGCTAACGCGGTGGCGGATGCTTTGGCTAATTATGGTTGTGATCGGAGTCGGGATTTTACGTTTGAGGCTGACAATGACATTCCTTCTCAGATTAGAGGCCTTATTGCTCTTGATAAGATTGGAACTGCTTATATTCGCATCTCTTAACGTTGTTTCTTTTCTTTGTAAGTTTCATTCCCGAGGCAAGGCTCCTCCGTCCTCCCATTTATAAGGGTCAGGCTGGTCGTCCTCCTCAAGTTTGTAATTTCTTTTCCTAATTAATAAAACCTAGCAGGGTACCGTCCCTGTTTCCGGAAAAAAAAAATGTTTCTAGAACAAGCAAAGTTGTCAATCCTTCAATTTATGTGGTGAAAACTTAGTGGCAGAGTTCAATTTATATATCGCGGTATATAATTCATTGCAATTAAATTAAAAAAAAACTATACGATGCTATAAGTATATTTTTTGTATCGCAGTATATAAATCATTATCAAATGAGTAATAATGCATCGTTTCGATGACCAAATTTTGGCATAATTCAATTTCACATTGTGATTTTGTTCAAGAATCTTTGCAATGCTAATATTAGACATAATTGAATTCTGCTTTGCGATGCCATAAGTTTAAATTGCGCTGCCCAATTTGGATAGTCTTTAATTATGCTTTCCAGACGATCTTACGATGCCTAAAGATTATATTGAGATTCGAAAATTTGGATATAATTTCATTGATTATAAATTTGGACATACTTCAATCCAGTGCGAAGCACGACCGTTGATTTACGATGCCTAATTTGGGTGGGACTTCAGTATTCCATTGCGACGCGCTGATTTTGAGAATTTCGAGCTCAATTTATTCATTCCGACGCCAAAAGTTTTCTATTCTGATGCCCAACTATGTGAAAATTTGGTGGCAGAGTTCAATTTATATATCGCGATGCATAATTCATTACAATTAAATATAAAAAAAAATACTATACTCATTGATGCTATGAATATATTTTTTGTATTGCGGTATACAAATCATTATCAAATGAGTGATAATGCATTGTTTTGAAAGTTTCGCATTGTGATTTTGTTCAAGAATTTTTGCAATGCTAATTTTAGACAGACTTGAATTCTACTTTGCGATGCACTAAGTTTAAATTGTGCCGCCCAATTTGGATAGTCTTTAATTGGTCATATTGAGATTCAAAATTTTGGATAGGCTTTAATTGATCATAAATTTGGACATACTTCAACCCATTGACAAACGACCTTTGATTTATGATGCCTAATTTGGGTGGAACTTCAGTATTCCATTGCAACGCGCCAATTTTGAAAATTTCATGACAAAGTTCAATTTATTCATTTCGACGCCAAACGTTTCTCATTTCAATGCCCAACTATGCGCAAATTTAGTGGCAGAGTTCAATTTTTTTTTGTATCGCGGTATATAAATGATTCATTTATAAAAAAAAAAAAGTGCATGGTCAAATATACGCACCGCGCTTTATACAAAAATAGTTAATAAAATATTAAATAAAAAATTGCATTGTTTCGATGCCCGAATTTTGGCAGAATTCAATTTTGCATTGTGAATTTGTTCAAGAATTTTTGAAATGCTAATTTTGGATAGACTTGAATTGCATTGCCGAATTTTTGAATTTCGAGGCCAAAATTTTGTTTGCGATTCCTAATCTGAATGTGACTTCAGCATTCCATTACGACGCGCCAATTTTGCTTTGCGATACTGAAATTCATACGCGGGTATTTGTTGTTAATTAAGGGTATCGTTGTCATTCTATCATCAAAATTGTACCTTAGCAATTGAAAACAAATATGAAGAAATTTTCCGGTTGTAATTTAATGTCATGAGACCGGCCCGGTTATCACCCTTTTAAGAAATTCAAAACCATAACCAACCCAACATATATGAGAACCAATACTTTGGTCCAGTCCAGAACCAACCAAAATTGATGAAAACCAAGATCATACCAATACTTCGGTTATTAACTGCCTAATACAAAGAAATTAGTAATCTAAAGGCAAATTATGAGATGTCTTATTTTTCTCGTGAAATTAATGAAATGGATATAAAATTACCAACACAAAAAGGACAGCGGAAGAAAAAGCAGAATTCTCTCAATGAAGACCTTCTATGGTATGTTATCAAGGGCTTCAAATCATAAATCTCACCTTTCTATCACATTTCCTTTCTCGCTGAATCTCAGCCCTACATACATTTTTTTAAAAAAGAAAGCCGATTAAAATAACAAGGAAGGTGTACGACTAGGATTCAATGGGAAAGAAAATATGACAGGGGTAGGGATAGACGATTTGGAGCCGTTTTCAAGATATAACAATTTATAACAACCACATTTCAAATTATCCTCACTTTTTGAAATTACGAGTGACGTTTTCTCAAGATTACACATTATAAAATCTCCTTTTTGTTTCACAACCCTATGTTTTTGCAAATACACACACAAACATTCTGTTTGTAGCCCTTACTTGTTTATAGAAATCCCACTTGAACCAAGTGAGTTGATCTATATTTAAAAAAAAAACACACACACACAAACACACACACCAAAATATAAGGCGGCAGGATTAAGTATCATTGAAATAACTTCAGTTCAGGAAACAATCAAAACCTTAGATTATGACAAAATCAAAATCCCAAGTTGTAATAAGAACAATTAAAATCAAAACCAATGCTGAGTGAATAGTTATTATTAGAAAGCCCTAATTTTTTACTAAAAATTCAGAATGACTGACCAGTTTGAGAGCATTGGTAAATGGTACTTTGATTGAGACATTCAACTTCGGTCCGGTCCAGTCTGTCAAACTTCACATTATACAAACATACAAATTACAAATTTTCCCTCAAACACCCAATACCAGATCACTACACAACATAAGGTTTGCGCCAATTTGGTACCTAATGTTAGGGGTGTAAGTAGTTCGATTTGGTTTGGTTTGGTTTATGCCACAACAACAAACCGAACCGCCCCTATTGGTTCTAAAAATCTCAAACCGAATCGAACCGAACCGCTCGGTTAGGTTTGGTTCGGTTTTGTGGTTTATATAAATTATTTTTAATGAAATTAACCAACATAAAAAATAATAATAAAAATAAGATTTTAATTTGGAATTAATATCAAAATTAGGAAATAACCTACTAACAATAAATTATCATAAAGAAAACAATACAAATTCTAAAATAAACACAAACAATGGAAAAAATAATAGTTATCCAACAATCAAGTTTTTGTTTGGTTTAGTATGTGTCAAAGGGCTAGATTATGTATATAAGATGATCCAAAGGCTCAAAATAGTTAATAAATGTAATATAATATATATTATATAATAAATAAATAAAAATATATAGGTTGGTTTAGTTTGGTTCGATACCAAAAACCGTAAACCGAACCGAGTGTTTTCCAATTTTTGAAACCGAAACTAAACTGTCTTTGATCAAAACCGACTGGTTCGGTTCGGTTCGGTTCCGTAATTCAGTGGTTTCGATTTACGCCCCTACCTAATGTTATCATTTGTGCCAAATAGCTACCTAGAGCCAACTTTTTTTGTGAAAAAACGTTAAGTCAGGCACACTTAATTTAGACCCTAGGTAGCTATTTGGTATAAATGACAACATCAAGTACCAAATTTGGATAAAATTATGTTGGGTAGTTATCTAGGATTGGGTGTATATTTTGGGGGGAAATTTTTAGTTTGGCCTACAAATTATAATCAGAAAAAATTAAGGTCAAATTACAAATTTCCCCCCAAAGTATACACCCAATCCCAGATCACTTTCCAACATATGTTTTGTGCCAATTTGGTATCTGATGTTGCCATTTGTGTCAAATAGCTACCTAGGTCTAACGTCTGTTAATGAAAAAACGTTAAGTCTCACGCGCTCTTGCACGTGACGAGTATTTTAATCATTTCTCGGTGGAGGGAAGTCAGATGGCTAGATATTTGAGCGTACAATAGTATATACGTACCTAATTGTTTGGCGCTAATTTCTTCCTGGTTTTCCCGCAAATTAAGTAGAGGCAGCCATGTCATGCCACTATGGTGATAACATCGTGTTGATGACCTCGTGGATTGCAGCAAATCCTGGTCGAAGATTCATTAGCTGCGCAAACTATGGTCATGTAAGTATTCATTGTATGATTCCAACAATAATTCACCCACGTTCTGTTTCTTCGATTTATGGTTTTCTACCCACATTCCATTTATTTGATTTAGGGTTGGGTGCCTCCTTTGATAACCCAGATTCCTTTTTTTCGTAAGTTTCATGATGGGGGATATGGTTATTTTGCTAGGCATGATCCTCCAATGTGCCGTAGATCGACTGCAGTGATTCCGGGTCTACTGCAATCTATCAATAATCACCAAAAGAGATAATGGAACTACAACAGAGAGCGGAAATTATTTATTTTCATCATGTGTGGGTATGTTGTAATTTTTTGGCTGTTGGTGTTGCCTATTCTAGTTTGAAGGATTGAATTTGGCCTCTATTTTTGGGATGTTTGAGAATAGGTTTGTATGTATTAAAGTCTACATACCCTGAGGTTTTAAGAAATATTTACTTACAAAATGTAATCATATTATGTATTGATACTTTTAGTCATGTAAAATATTGGTGTATATGGTAATCAGATTATGTTCAGCACATGAACAAAAACAATCCTCTGTTTTGTTTTGGTAATCAAATTATGTTGCTTGTTCTAATTTGAAGGATTTAATTTGGCCTCTATTTTGGTAATCAGATTATGTATTGGGAAGAAAATATAATGCTAGAACAATCATCTATTTTGTTTCTTAGTTAATGGTACCATTACTAATTTGGTACCATTGGAATGGAATGTATAATTTGGTGTCATTACACAAACAATGACTCCATTAAAAAAAAATTGTACTAATTTAGTGTCATTACACAAACAAAGACTCCATTACAAAAAAAAAAAAATCATAAATACCAACAAAATGAATTGTACTAAAAATTCATAAATACCATTGGATTGTACTAATTTGGTGGCATTACAAATGTACCTTCATTACACAAACAATGACTCCATTGCAAAAAAGATTGCCCCTTTGACAAAATTCTCCACATTGTTTTATAATCTCTGCAAAAAAAGGCACATTACAAAAACATTTGTGCCATGACAACTGTCACACATATACCTAAACACCAACATTTACACATAGTTTCATAATATTCAAGCCATCAACGTTTTCACCAATTGTTCAGCACATGAGCAAAAACCTACTAATATCAACACTAGTTCAAACTCTTCAAATCATCTTCCTTGAGTACTCTGATCAGCAAATTGAGTGGTCCCAGTTACAGTTTGAGTCATTGTTCTATCCCCTGCACTTGGTGTAACCTATGACAGAGATAACCATTCAGAAATAAGAATACTGATATTTACTTACAAAAGACTATAGCCACATTCACATTTTATTACAACTAGTAGGGTTCACATGCGTTGCACGTGATGGTAATGATTTTTTTAAGTGATTTGCTAGTTCCTTCATTTTTTTGTTTCTTTTTAATTATTGGATTCTTTTTGTGTTTTAATTTTTATAGTTTTTGAAACTTATAAATTGTTGTTGTGTGTTTAGTTTTTCTAATATTTTATTTTTCGGTCATTTATAATGTATGCTTTTAGTTATTGTATATTTAGTAACTTATCATATACATTTGTCTTTTTTTTGGTTATTTTTAAATCTTTTTTTTAATACCAAACATGAATTTATTCACTTTTATCCGTATGTGAATTGAAAACAATTCAAACACACTATCTTATATAAGCATGTTGTTGAAGACTTTGTTTATGTCGTTTCTGGAATTTATGACTTCCTTTAGAAAATAATATATTGTTTTAGAGAAATTAAACTCTCAACCCCAAAATATATACTTATACTAAAAAATACAAAATTCTCCCAAAGTATCTATAAAGTCTCACTTTGCCATCAAACCTAAGTTTTGTGTCATTTTCATATCTTATGTTATAACTTTTTTTTCTAGTTTGCCTCTAGCCATGACGAAGGTTACCAATCTGACGTTAAGGTGCCATGGTATTTCACGTGTAGGGCATTTTGGTCATTTTTTGGCAACAATTTCTCTGTTTTTACTACCCAAAAAGAAGCTTCCTTTTATTATTCTCAAGCAACGCTTTCTCTGCTACTTCTTCAGCAATGACCTTTTATGTAAATTTTAAGTGAGATAAAACTCAAAAGTGTATAAATCATATATTAAAATTTTTATATAGAAAATAAATAAAAATATAGATGAATCATATTAGAGATTTGAGAGATTGAACTTAAGATGAGAGAATCGCACTAGCGTGTCAAGGCCGTCACGAATAAAAACTCATCAAAAATTAAAGACATCACAACCGCCGATGTTGAATGACTAAACTCCACAATTCATTTCTCTATTTCTCTCTCGTACAACACAATACACAAGCATACACCATGAATTTCAAAACTCATATTTAAACTCATCACAGATATATACGACAATGATGAGACACAACGTGGTTCAATGCGTCTTCATCGTCCTTAACTTCAAATCCAACAAATTACTAATCTGCACCGTTGATATTGTTTATGGTTTGTTTGGAGCAAATTCTCGATCTTGTGCCACCATGTCTATCACTACGATTACCAAACGTGACATCCCCATAACCAAATTTGACATGTATATCGAAATTAAAAAAATTACGTTAATGTCCAAAGTGGATTTGGTGGATTGTTGATTCTCATTATATTTAGATTTATATCTGCTCATACATTACATTAGTTTTATACATTAGTGGCTAATTGGGCTACGTATCAATTAGTGTGGCAACTGTGTATAGAACTTTGCCAAAGGATAGTTTTATTTTATAGGACTTCACAGGTTCAGCGAAAGACCTCAGTTGTTCTTCACCGAAGACTGCATAAAGAACTGCCACTGCTCTCGCACATGGTCAAGCATGACGTGTCCAGTCAAACAAGTCTTAGTGGATCAATTAAATTTATCCCCATCAGTTTGAATTTAAATTGAGACATTCCCTGGCTTCTCAGACACGACTACAACAGCTTTCCGAAAAGCAGGAAGACTTTCAAGTCCGAATAAAGGATGAGCAGTGAACGACCGACACCTACAGTTTGTACCAACTCTTGCAGATCTGACATCCGGATTGCCCTACTACCAGTCTCTGCGAATATCTCTGCACCCATTCCCTGCTCGATATCAATGAAGACGAAATCTTCAAGACAGTTCCATGCATTTAATACATTCAACCTAATAGAGCTGTTACACTTTCATCTTCTCCAACGGATCTCCAGAATGCTCCAGCTATAAATACTGCCATTAAAGACTGAAGAAACACTTGATGATATGCTCTGAAAATCTACAACAACTCAAAGTCTTTATACTCAGTGCATTCAAGAGATCCTAAACAGATCAAGAAGTCCTCGACAACAACAAGAAGACCTGCTTCAACACTTATCATTTATCTTCTTGTTGTTTTCATTCAAAGCTATTCTTCTGTACTAATTAAATATCTTGTTTACCCAGATATTTAATTCCTAAACCCCCAAACACAAGTCAATATTTTTGTACACCATCCATTGGGTATATTCCTTGTAATAGAACTAGTGGAAAACATAGTGCACTTTTAAATCCAAGATTGACTGCCTTGGTGGTGGACGTAGCACTCTTTATAGTGTGAACCATCCCAAAATACTTGTGTTCTTCCTTTACTGCTTGTTTATTTTTGAACTGTTTATTATTTCGTTTATCTATATCCTTAACAACAGACTTGAGTAATCAGCCAAGTCTACCGGTAGTCCTTAATCGGCAGACTTGATCCAGTTTCCTTGCAAGACTTCCGCTACTTCAATATTTACAATAGATTGTAAATGATTGTCAAAGGAACTAACTTAAAAAGTTTTTAAGTGTATAATAAGTTATTCAGCCCCCCCCCCCTTCTAGCTTATTATTGTGCCCTTTAGGACTCACAATTGGTATCAGAGCCTTACTCTTTGAAAACTAGTTTTTCCGAGATTAAACTCTTGAGAGACTCGATCCAATGGCATAAGCACACTACATGCTGCCTACATCAAATGCGAACCACGTCCCAATATTAGACAAAGGCCATTTCGATGTTTGGAAGGATAAGGTAATGCGTTTTATGAACTCCATTGACAACAGGTTATGGAAGTGCGTAATAATAGGACAACACATGCCAATGAAGGCCAACCTTCTAGCCTCCATCGCTGGAATCCCCGCCTACCCAAGGAAGAATCGAATGGACGAGGATCTACTAAAAAACTAGTAGAGCTAGATAGCAAAGCAATCAACATCATTACTAGCTCCCTAGACACAAGCACGCACGCCAAGTGATCCGATGTACTATCGCAAAAGAGATGTGGGAAGCTCTTGTGGAATACTTGGAAGGAGACCAAGACACAAGAGATAACGTAAAATACACATTCATCCAGCAGTTTGACTCCTTCAAAAAGGATCCGAAGGTAACCTTGAGACAAGCATATGATCGCTTCAGTGAGGTAATTAACAGTTGTTTTTCTCTTGGTAAAACCTATGACAAAAAGGAAATGAACATGAGATTTCTAGGCTCTCTAGGTAGCTTGTGGCATGTTAAGACCACTGCCATGAAAGAATCCAAAAACTTAAACGAAATGACTCTCCGTAGTATTTACGCAAGTTTGAAGGTTTATTAGCTCGAAGTAAATCAAGCTCTAGAGCAGGACAAACAGTTCAGAACTGTGTCCTTGCCAGCCATGGTCTAAGAAGAAACCACTTTTGAAAACAAACCTTCCACTTCCTCCAGTGAAAATGATTTTCTCTCAGACGAACAATTTGCTATGTTTGTAAAACGTTTTCAAAAGTTTGCAAAATATGGAAGGAAGGACACACACCACCTTTTAGAAAGATTGGTGAAAGCTCATCTAAAGAAGAGTGTGTGTTACAATTGTAGAAAACACCCGTCACTTTGCCTCCAAATGTCCAAAGCCAAAATTTGAAGCATACCGAAGACCTACTTATAAAAAATTTCAAAAGCAAAAAGGTATCTTTGGTGAAGACATAGAAGATAAACAAAGTTGCTACATGGTTTGAGGCCGATTCGCGAGGAAGAGGACGATTGTGAGCAAGCTAACATATGTTTAATAGATCATGATTCAGGTCCCACCTATGACTTTGAACATGAAGTCGAAGTCTCACCTAGTCCCTTGGACAAAAGTAAGATCAACTGTGAGAACTTCAGTAAGGAAGAACTTCTCAAGGATAATCAAGATATGCTTGAAGAGTTCAATTCCTTTAGAGTAACCTATGTAAAACTCGCCAAGAACTGTGAGAGGCTTGCTGCTGAGAAATCTCTGATGGCAGGTGAGATTCAATCTCTCAATAGCTGTCAACAAGAGAGTATCAAGCTTAAAGGAGAAAACAAATTCCTTTGTGACAAAATCGAATGTCTCACTGAGCACATCAAAGGACTCGACCAGGAGAAAATTGCCTTGCAAAAGACAATTGACTCTTGGAACAGCTCCAAGGATACCTTTGAAGAAATCCTTTCAAGCCAAAAGTCATGTAAAGATAAATCTGGCATAGGATATTCTGATGAGCCCAGTATGACATTCTCATCTGTCACAGAGAAAGGTGAATCCTCCGAGACTGCTTATGATATCTCCTTTTCTAAACAGACGTTCGGAAACAAGGGGAAACAAGGTCTTGGTTATTCAAGTGTTCCTTATATTTACCCCAAGGCTCAGAAAGGGAAAGCCAAGATTACTGCTTCAAATAAGAAACCTGAGAAAGTAACGGTAGAGAAACTAAAGTCTACCGACAACAACTCTGCCAAAGCAAAGTCTGTTGGCGGTGGACCTACTAAATCTCTACCGGTAACTATCAAGTTTGTCTATGAAACAGGCAAGGCCCCTGTACCTGTTGAAAGTAAACTTAAAGGTATTCTACCAAATCCTCCTAAAAGGATTATCAATAGACCAGCCAAGGCTAAGTCTGCTGGTAACGTACCTAGGAGGATCCAAAAGAAACCAATTAAGTCTATCGTCAACAAGCAAGCTGAAGCAAGGACGGTTGTTAAGGAAAAAGATAATCACAATCACTCTTCAGCTAAGGCCACTGACAGTTCTATATGGAACTTCCATTTATATCATTCTTGCAAATGCCTAGGCCATCTGGCTCCAGAATGCCTGCTAAGGTTCACTCCAAAATCTGAGAGACCTAGTTCTCTCAAGGTTAGGCAGGTATGGGTTCCAAAAGGTTGCTAATCCTTAGGACCCAAAAGAAAATAAAGGGGACCTTGTTTCTTTAAATCTTTTTTAGGTATGCTTCATGGCTATAGATTCAGAAGATAAGGACATCGGTACCGGACAAAGGACGGTGGGTGCTCAAGACACATGACAGAAAGCAAGTCTACTCTCGAATATAATCGAAGCCAAAGGTCCAGGTTATCTTCGGAGACAATGCAAGAGGGAAAAAAATTGGGTATGGCTCAATCACTAGAGGAAGTCTCTCCATCAACAAAGTTTCTCTAGTGAACGACCTAAAGCATAATCTTCTGAGCATATCCCAATTCTGCAACAAAGGACTTATCTGCCAATTTAACTCCAACCAATGTCTTATCAAAGATCGTGAATCCTGCTCTATAATACTGACTGGCAATAGACAAGGAAACGTCTATGTCGTGGACTTAAATCTTCTAGGGAGATTCTCCAGCCTTTGCCTAGTTGCTAACAACGTTCGTGACAACAGTTGGCTATGGCACAAGCGTCTCAATCACCTCAACTTCAAACACCTCTCCAAGCTCTCCAAAGATGGGCTTGTCAAAGGTCTACCTACGGTGTCTGCCGACCATGACAGAAGTTGTAAAACTTGCCAATTAAGAAAACTTTCCAAGTCTTCCTTCAAAAGAAAGTCTGTCATGTCAACTAACAGACCTCTTCAACTTCTGCATATGGATCTCTTTGGACCAATCACTACAGTCAGTATCTCAGGAGACAAGTACACACTTGTAGTAGTTGATGACTACTCTAGGTTCACCTGGATCGAAACAATGACTTTGAAAGATGAGACTTATGATCTAGTCACCGCTCTTTTCAAAAGACTTCAAACACAAAAGCTTGAAGACATTAGTGACATAAGATCAGACAATGGCACCGAATTCAAGAACAACGGTGTAGAAAGATACTGTGATGACCATGGGATCGACCACAACTTCTCTGCTGCCGGAACTCCTCAACAAAATGGTGTAGCTGAACGAAAGAACAGAACACTGAAAGATACTAGTATGCAATGGTCGCACGTGCTTCGCTTGTGACCGGTTTTGGGCCAAACCCATCACTAAAACAAACTCTACTGTTCATTTTTTTCTCTTCCACAGTCTATGTGGCAACTTTATGTTTACTTAGTATTTTTTTTTATAACTATAATAAGTAATTTCAATTTTTATTCATAAATCAATTTCAATATACATCATATATTAGTTTTGTTCAAAGTATTTCAATTAAACATTTTCAATTAGTTATGACAAGTTTAGAAAATACACTTATTATAAAGAGCTTTTATAATTTATTTTTTTATTAAAGTCGTGTATTGCACATTTACTAACCTAATTTTATATACATAAAACAATAATTGCAGGCCGATCCCCTTTTGTGAAATTGTAACCGCTCCACTCATCTATTTTTTATTCAACCGCTAAAGTCCATTTTATTAAAATTGTTCCTAAAATACCCACCGTCGTCTTCAATGAGATAAAAAGAGCAAGAAACTTTCAAGTAAGGGAACGGAAAGTAGTTGAATTAGCAATACGTCGGGATTAAGCATTGACAATTTAGCATCAAAAAGCATTCTACATGTAATTGCCTTTATTTTCCCTACGAACTATTAAAATAAATTGAAAGACGTTATGACTCTTTACATTAGGAGTTTCCCCCAAATAAAGTTACAAAATAGGATGAATTTCACAAGCAAGACAAACGGAGATTCCAACAGGAGAAGAGGAGAGGATGAAATTAGCATGGGTTTCAACAAGGAGACTTCAACCGAAACGTACGATGTCGCATCGAAACCAATGATGCCGCATTGGAGGCATCCCAGACATAAATCAATGCGGAAGCCCATTATTGTAGTTGTAGCAACATCGATTGCATTTTTCTACAATAATCAATAATAGGCTTCCAAAATTAGAACATGTTCACCTTTTGTGTTGGCTTTGACACGGAATGAATGAAGATGTTAGCATCAACAAAATTTTTGATGAGGCCATGGTAGTTGAGCTTGCTCTGCGAAAGATGAAACGTGAAAGAGAGACACACACGCACACACACAAACTGATTGTTGGTTATTGTGCATTCTCTGGCTTTTATTGATTGTTGAATTTGCCCAAAAAGTTATCCAAAAAGTTTCATTGGGAGAAAAAAAGTTTCATTGGGAATAGTTGGTTGATGGGTTCTTGTGCAATCTCTGGCCTTTTGGCTTCTAAGCGACGCCCAAAATTTTTGAACGACACCCAATTTTGAACGGCAACCAAAATTTTGAACAACACCCAATTTTTTTTGCCATCACCCCAAAATTTTTGAGCGACACCAAATTTTTTTTTACTGACGCACAAATTTGGACAATGGCTTTGTGTGTGTGTCTTTCCTTTATTAAGGGTATTTTCATCATTTTCCCCCAAAAATGCATTGTAGCAATTAAAAAATAATGATAGACTTTTGCAGTTATAATTCCACCGCATGGTACCGGCCCGATTATCAGCCATACATAAGTGTCAAATGCCTTCCACAGTTTCACTTGATTGTTAAAATTTGGAAAAAATCCAATTCATTGATTGGGTCATGTGTCGACTAGAGGGCTGTCTCTTGCGGGCCAAAAAGAAGAATGGCAATGGGCTAAAATGTTTCTTGAATAGTTGGCCTGAACCATGAGATCACATCGGACTGTATTTTCTCTAAAATGGGCGGTCAAAACACAATTAACAAGTTATGGTCAGTCAAAACATTATTAAGTTGTAGAACCCAAAAATGCCTTAAACAACTAAAACATACCAAATGTGCTTTGAGTGCACATAACATTACTCCATAAAAAGACAATAATTTAGGAAAGACTATTTTTTGCGTATTTTTTTGTAAGCAGATCTCCCTGAGCCGACCCACCGTGTGCTAGTGGGCTGAGCTGTAAGAGAATTAGATATCATCTTACGAATTAGGATCCATAAGACGATCTCACAAGAGATCTTACTTCCCGAAAAAAATATTGATTATTCAACATTACCAACGAAACTTACTGATGGGACACATTTCCATAAGTATTCATTTTGATGCAAATTAAAGAAAAAAATATACTCCTTTTATTCCTAAACAATTGTGTTGTTTTCATTTTGAGAGAATTTATTTCTACTGCATTAATTATTTATCCACCGCATGATTATAAAGTTAAGGTTATATAAACAAAACTATCCCTTCTTTAATACATGTCATGAATTACATTAAGGAAGATGTACACAACAAAAATTGAATATCCACTATATTCTACATTCATTAATAATTACTTCAAATATATGTAAGCAAAAAATGGCCTTTTATGAAGTCATCCACTCGAATTATATAATAAATCCTCAATGTTACTTATACTTCCATTTTTTTCTTATATTTTTAAATAGAACGATAATTATTATTTTATTACATATCTTTATGTGAAATTACACATCATTAGATGTAGTTTTCATTTTTAATAATATAACAAGATATGCCTACACATTTTGTATTTTATTTTTCTGCACTTGAATGTTAATAAATATTTGTCAAGTTACTTCTCAAGAAATTGTTTTATTTGTTTATCAAACAAGCACAGTGCCGGCCCTGAGATTTTGGGGGCTCTAGGCGAACATAAAAAATGGGGCCCCAACATATACAAGTAAAAAAAACCTAAAAAAAAATTAACGACTTAAAAATTATCAAATTTCATCGAACTCGTTTGTAAATCTATAATAATCAAAAGAAATTGTTCAGAAATAAATAAAAACGTGTCACTTAAACATAACTCTTCGAGCATGCTTAGCTGCAAAATCACTAATTAAAGTTTGATAATCAAGTTGTGATGCCATCTTTGTTTCAATTGATATCATAGCCAACCCGTTCAATCTTTCTTCCGACATGGTTGATCGAAGATAAGATTTGATCAACTTCAACTTCGAAAAGCTTCTTTGTAGCAAGCTATGTGGTATTGTCAACATTGATACGTAAGCAATCCATGCATTTGGAAAACAACCTTCAACTAACTTCAAATAGTCCAATACTTCAAGCGCTTTTTTTGTCTCTTTTGGCAAAACTTCTTTCAAGACCTTTAATTCTGCAAATAAATCTCTTCCATCAATATCAGAAACACTCTCATGTTTTAGAAAACCTTCAAGGTTGAGGCAATTCATCTTCAAACTATTATCATCTTCTGAATTTAACCTCTTCAAATCAAACAAAAACCCAAAAGTTTTTTCATATATGGCAAATTGTTCAAACCTACTCTCAAGTGAAACAAGACCTTTATCTATTATATAGAGAAAGTAATCAAACTTAAATGAATCTTCTTTAGAATGTCTCACCTCTTCACTAGTACTCTCATCAAATTGCCTCTTTCGATGAATCACACCGACTTGTAGGAAATCTGGCTCAATGTTCATTGTTGTTGCAAGTTCTTTGGCTTCAATCATGGCTTCTTCAAATCCAGTTTCTCTATAGTTCTGAAAAAAGGTCATCAGTACCTTCAAATGCCTTATTGCAACATCAATATGCATATCTTTTGTTTGCAAGATTTTGCTCACATGATTAACCTGGGCCAATATGTTATGCCAAATAATCATGCCCAAAAGAAACTCAAAATCCTCCATTTCATGTTTTGCTAAAGACCCAGCTTCACTTTTCACTTTTGGATCATCTATACTTTTTGACAACTCATGTAAAGCATTTCTTATTTGTGGAGCTTGATATCTTATTGCTTTGACACTTTCCACCCGACTTTCCCAACGAGTTTCCGACAACGATTTGAGCGTAAGGCCTTTCACATTGTCTTTCAAAATTTTCCATCTCTTTGTCGAAGACGCAAATATTGTGTAAATTCGTTGTACCACTCCAAAGAAAGATATACCATCAGTACATGATATTGCAATATCACGAAGTACAAGGTTAAGACTATGACAACCACATGGAGTGTAAAATGCTCTATGGTTTACTTCAAGTAGTCTATTTTGTACACCTTTGTGTTTACCTCTCATATTAGACCCATTGTCATATCCTTGCCCCCTTATATCATCAATGTCAAGTTGTAAATTGTTCAAGACTCTTTTAAGTTCATTGAAAAGGCCAAGACCTGTTGTATCATCCACCCTCAAGAATTCTAAAAAAAACTCATCTACCTTTGTTGGGAGTGTTGAAACATCCACACATCTTACTATAAGTGACATTTGTTCTTGATGACTTATATCCGGAGTACAATCAAGTATAATCGAATAGTATTTAGCCTCTTTGATCTTTTTTATGATCATGCTTTTGACTTCACCCCCTAACATTAGTATCAATTCGTTTTGAATTTTGTGGCCAAGATAATGATAATGAATCTCTCGACTCTCAATACGTCGAAGGTGTTCTTGTATAATAGGATCATACTCAGCCATCATTTCAATAAAACTTAGAAAATTCCCATTGTTCTCTTCATAAACCTTCTCATTATCTCCACGAAATGCCAAATTCTTTTTTGCCAGAGTTTTCACAAGTGCAAGTATCCTTAATAATAGTTGTCTCCAATGTTCTTTCTCTTTGTTGATTTGTGCTTGAACATTTTTATCAATTGTTTCTTTTTTCTGCAACCTTGCTTCCAATTCAATCCAACTATTCATGCAAAAAATGTGATCATTGCTAGTTTCATGGCTTTTAAGCTTCTGACCAAGATTTTTCCAATCTTTACATCCATCATTAGTCAATTGAGTGTTAAGAGTATCTTGCTTGAACAATTTACAGCAAAAACAAAACACCATGTCCAAAGCATCAGAGTATATTAACCACTTTCTATCATATTTCTCTCCATTTGGTAGATTTCGAGTATAATGCACGGAAGAAAAATGTCTTCCAGCACCATCCTTAGGAAATTCGTGTCGGTTATCTCTCCGAGGACCCCTTTCTACCAACAAATCTCTAAAGTTCTGACCAATTTTCTCCCAATTTACCGGATCATCAATATTTATTGGTCCACATTCTTCACCCACTTCTTCAATTCGATCATTTTCATTTATATCTTCATTCTCATTGGCATGGGATTCAACATCTATATGTTCTTCATTCTCATTCTCACCCCTACGTGTCTGACCTTCTTCATTTACCAATTCTTGTTCTTCTTCATTTACCAATTCTTGTTCTTCTTCTACTTGTGGGTTCTTAATTAAATACTTATCAAAAGCTCCGGTTTGAGATCGAATCAATTGTTCTTCTTTTTTTTTTTTTTTCTTTTCTCATATCCGTTTATAAGTTCGTTTCGGAGCCATTAAAACAAACACCTGAAAAAAGTTTAAATCAATAAACAATAGCACACTAACAAGTAACAAATAAATATTTATACACAAAATTATTGGAAATAAACATTACAGTGGTAAACATTAAACAAATCTGAAAATTAAAATATTGCTTATTCAATAAAATAATAATTCATTGGAAACTAAGTAGCAAATATAATATGCAAAACCTAAATAATTAAACCTTAACAACTAATTTGCTAATTACTTTATACTTAGATAAACTCATAAACATATTGATTAATGTTTCTTCCAAATAGAGATTAGAGTTTACTGTTTAGTGTTTACATAAGAAAAAACAAAATTAAAAAAACCAAAAACAAAATATAAAAATAATTTAGAAGAAAGAGATTAGGATTAGAGATTTACCTTTTCAAAAATTTGGTAACTATGAAATTATTTGATTTTGCTTCAAGCCTTCAAGCTTCCGCCATCATCACAGCAGCACTCCAGCAACTTTGAATTCAGATTTGAGATTTCTAGTTTTCCTTCAATTCCTTGCTTGGGAGGGGCCGCCACTTTTGACTTTTAATGGTTTATATTATATATAATTGATTGATTGTGCACAATCACCGATTTAGGTTTAGTATTTATCTTCCATTTACTTTTAAATATACAAATTGGTCCTTTATCAATATGGTATATACAAAGTTGGATTAAAATTTGGGGGCCCTATTTTGGAGTGAAAATGTGGAGGCCCTAGGCAGCTGCCTAGTGGGTCTAGGCCCAAGGCCGGCCCTGAACAAGCATCACACTTTAATTTCTTTTTGATTTCATCGAATAACCATAATTAATCGTTTATACTCATACAAACATAAAAATGTAAAAAAAAAAAAAAAAAAAAGACATGACATGACACTGTCTACAAGATTCGAAGGAGACATTTTTCAAGCATTAACATTTATTCCTAAAACAAAATCTTAGATTAATATGAAAATGTCATTATATATTCGTTAATTTGTGTATTCTTGAAAACTACAAAATAAAATATATGTTAGCATTGTATTCATGACATTTATTGAATAAATGATACTTTTGTCCAAACAACTTAAATTTAGATAAACATAGTGGTTAAGTAATTTTATAATCAAAATAGCCTCTCCCTTTCATTTTTAATGATAAGTTTCTAAATTAACTTATTTTACCATTATTTTCATGATACTCATCGCATAGACTTTAGTATAAATACAACATACCAATATTTATATTATAGTCAATTAATTTTCAGAATATGTATGTCAACTGGATAATTATTTTGGAACAGAGAAAATACAATGAAGAAAAAAATTGAACGTAACTTTTTAAAAAAATATCGTAATAAACCTGTAGGTTGGAACATGGCCGGTCCTGATATTTTGAGGGCCCTGCCTAAATTTTAAAATTAGGCCCTAAAATTAATAAAACTAATTACGAAAAGATAAAAATAGAGTACATATTTTATAATATTATAATATATATTTTTTGTTACAAATGAAGTTCTAAAATCAGTAATGACAGTAATATACATAAGTAGTATGGCCACCCTTATCCATGTAGTGGTTTTGCCATTGGCTAGAACCTTTTTCGGTCCTCCTTGGAACCATTTTATCAAGTCTTCAAACAGATTGTAAAAATAGATTAATAAAAACTAGGGGAAGAGATCACCTGCAACTGCAAGTCTGGTGGGTGAATTCTATGAAGTTAACTTTTGTAAATGAGAGGCAATGAACATGCAAATCTCAATGAAGTAAAAATTAAGAAAGATAAATAGTTGAACCACAATTTGAAGTAACCGATCTAGCAAGTACATTACAACTTTACAAGCAATCGAAGCAGAACTAAAGCGGTTAATCGGCGGTGGGTCAAAAACAAATGCTCCGGTCAAAAAACAAATTAAGGTTGAATCAGTGAATACCTTGAATGGCTGAATCAGTGATAGAGTGAATTATAGATTTAAAATTTTAGATTTACAGAATTAGTGATTACCTTGAATGGCTGAATCAGTGAATCAAAAAACAAATGCTCGGGTCGCTCGGCATGTGCGAAGCAGTGAAGTGCGATTGACGAATGACACAATTGTGCACTCCGGGCGGTAAATCGGTAATCAAAATCGTTAAACTTAAATCGCTAGTAGCTGGGAGTGGGATATGATGATCATATGAAGGTTTATTGCCATTGATTTAACTATTTAAGCAATTTAGTGAATTTACCAACCATGGCAACCAATCGAGTTCAAGGCGTAGCGATTAGCGACAGAAACGAGCCGCCGTTCTCGTTTGTCTTGTTGCCGTTGTCGGCGTGTCGTGGGCGAGATGGGATTTCTCGTTGCCGTTTCCACTTCCGCTTCCCTCGGAGTCGCCGAGTCGGTTATTACTTTTAGTCTTTTACTCTCTACAGACTCTACTGAGTAGTGAATTAATATTAGGTAATAGGTATAATAATAATAGTATAATAGATATAGTATTAGTATGGCTGTTTAAAAAAGGGGCCCTCATAATTTTGAGGCCCTGTGCAATCAGACATCCTGCACATGCTAAGGGCCGGGACTGGGTTGGAATGACTACAAATCTTTGTTGAAATCGTGATAGGTTGGAAAAATAAATGATGAATCTCGAATGATATTGATGTCATATGAATTTGAAAGATTGGACTTCAACTATTAAAATTTAAATGATTTAATTTTGATTCACCGGCGGTGTATTTCGTAAATGTACAAAAGCGCATCAATAATCATAATAATGCGATGAAACAACGTAAATATTCGTTTAATTTATTTCTTACAAAATATTAATTGACATTCTTAAGCTTATAGTAAGTATGAGAGTATAAAATAATTTATAGTAAGTATAGAAAAATAAACACGTAATTTATAATAATAAGTATAATTAATAATAGTAACTAATAAATATAATAGTAAATCGTAATTATTAAATATTAAATTTAATAACTAATAAGTAAAATAGTAGTACTTAATAACATTATAGATATTTAAAAACATATTTAATAAACATTATACTAGTACTTAATAAATAATCCATCAGTTTTCAAATTATCGTCCTTAGAAAAAGTAATTAATTGTATTATAAATATTGGTGAAATATGTGGTTTTCCTTTAATGTCCTTCAGCAAGCATGTTGTCATAATTAAAGTAGCTAGAAAAAAGTAAGGATAAAGTGGTAAAAGTGTTTTCTTAAAAAGGGAAAGTTTTGAAAGAGAATAATTATTTTAAAACAAACGAAAAAGGAAAGGAGGATGATAATTTAAAAATTGAGGGAGTATTATATACAATTAAAATTTAAAAATGTAAATAATAAAATTAGTAAGTAAACTTACTAAAAAAATTGGAACTAGAAAATTGGAAACTTGAGAATTGAGAGTGAAGAGATGAAGAGTATGAAAAAATTGAAGAGGTAGACTCTGTTTGTTTCACGAAAATTAATTTCTGGAAAACGTTTTCCTCATTTTCCGGTGTACCCTTTGAAAAATGTAGTCAGCGTAAAGTTTTTCCAAGTCAATGGAGAATAACTTGCAGATTCATTTTCCGTAAGTCATTTTCCAAATATTTGAGCACCTCTTTGCCCCCTTCCACAATTACACATATTTACATACTCGCATAATATTTCATTCAAAAATATTTTTTTAGGAATATAAATTAAGTTTGTGCACACTATTTATAAATTAGAATTTTAAAAAATACTCATTACGTCTTAAAATTAGTATCCACTATATTATTTAGGGCGTTTCAAACATTATTCATTTTCTTTTTTAAAACATTCTTTCATATCAAATATCAAAAAAAATTATTTGTATTTGATTGAAAAAATAATGAACTTTATTGATTTGACACCACTAATGATAAATTAAGGATAACTAAAGGAAAATTACTTAAAGTTTAACATTATCTTATATACAATATGTGCATTAATATTAAAATATATTTTTTGTATTTATTTAGTGTTTTTCGTAACATTTTCAATGCGTTTGCAAAACACCCGAAAATGTTTTCAGACATATTTTCAAAAGACTTACCAAACATATGAAAATGAAATCTTTTCATTTTCCATAAATCATTTTTTGGAAAAGATTTTTTTGAAATCATTTTTAGTAAAACAAACGGAGTCGTAGAGTGAGTATTTATAGGTTGATAAATGAAGGAAAAATAAAAGAAAAATGCTTTTTAAAAATCTTTTTTACCATAAAATGTTCACATGACTCTTTCACTTCTCATGTGAAGCAAGTACAGTTGGATCGCCCTCGCCAACGACCTAGATCATTTGTCAGTTTCTTTTTGAATTTTGTCCATTTGAAATAATGATTTACGGTTTCACATTTACCTATCACTTTTTTTTTTGATTTACGATTTACAGTATACGGTTCATGGTTTGACGATTCAGAACCACCCGTCACCAATTCCAACCTTTTTTTTTTTACATGAACGGAACCGGTAAACCGCGTTCATGACCGGTTCAAGTTTTGTGGTTTGTGTTCTCCAGTGCAACGGTTTGAACGGTGAACCAGGCTCGTATGTGCATGTCAAAGAGCATCTCCATCAAGTCTTCTAATCATTTCTTATTTAAGAAAAGAAAGATGAGCCAATGGAGGAAATCTTCTTATCATGCCACGGAGGAGAGAGAGTGGGAAGTCTTCTTATTTAAGAAGAAAGAAAAGGAAAAAGAAGAAAAGGTCGAAAGGCTGCGTTTGTGGTGCAGGGCTCCCCAAAGCAGGCTCGTGCACGACTCGCGTTGGTTTGGGGCGTGAGAATGGCCGATGAATGGGTCTCATGTCTGATTTCACTGGTTTTTAATTTTTAATTTTTATTTGTTATTTTGAAAATGTTACGTTTTCAAAACGTTGCACCAAACGATATCTTAATCATTTATACTCATACAAACATAAAAATGTAAAAATAGATATGACATTGTCTACAAGATCCGAAGGAGAGATTTTCCAAGCATGAAATTTTACTCCTAAAACAAAATCTAAGATTAATATGAAAATACCATAATATATTCGTTAATTTGTGTATTCGTTAAAACTGCAAAATAAAATATATGTTAGCATTTTATCCGGGACGGAGGGAGTATATATAAATTAATTAATTTCTTTATTTATAAATTAATTTACTTTGTAAGACGGATCTCTCTAAGCCAACTCACTGTGTGTTGGTTGGCTGAGGTATGAGAGAATGAGATTCCATCTTACGAATTAATGACATAAGATGATCTTATAGAAGACCTACTCACCTAAATAAAATATCGATAGATTTTTTCAACATTACCAACGAAACATATCCATAAAAAACATTTCTTTAAGTATCATTTTGATGCAAATTAAAGAAAAATATATACTTCATTTATACTATAGTCAATTAATTTTCATAATATATATATATATATATATATATATATATATATATATATATATATATATATATATACATCACAATTAATGCAACAAATCATTAAGTATTTTTAATGATAAATTTATTTCCGTTGACTTAAGCATCTTTTAATTATTTCCAACGGTTAATAATTATTTCCAAATCTTTTATCTTCTAACAGTTAGTTAGAAATCCTTTTCCTATGGGTATTCGGTAAACCAAATTTAAAGTCTATATATATAAACATACCCTTCTCCTCATATTCTCCATAATCGAATTCCGCTCCCTCTCTTCAGTTCTCCATAATCATCTTCTTCAATTCTTCGCCTCTCTCTGTCTGTGTTGATTTTCATATTCAAAATACATCATGGACGCAACCAATGATTCTCAGTTGCCAAGAATAAGATGGAGTGACGAGTTAAGTCATGCTCTCATCAGTCGTACCCTCGCCAGTATCGATCCTTCTTCCATGTCTCGTGAAGCTTATTTGGAATTAGTCGACTACATAAACTATGACTCACATCTTTCCCCCTGCAACATTAATCGATCTCTAGCTACTCAGCCTCCGCAGGGCCGGCCCTGAATTTTCAAGGGCCCTTGGGCAAAAATGAAAAATGAGGCCCCCCTTTAGAAAAATAAAAATAAAATCTTACTTTTTTTTTTCACTTTTCAACATTAAAAATAATGAAAAAAGTACAAAATCAACAAACGCACACGAGTAAATATTTTCTTATCAAGTGCTCCTCTTTGAGTTTTCTTCATCTCATCATCTCTTTTTCTTTTATTTCTTTTTTGACTTCCGGATAAATATTTTCTTGGTAACATGTTTGCACTATAAATTCAATTCTAAAATAAAACACTCAAAGATAAATCTAACACAAATAACGATAATAAATAAAAATGATAGTCAAAGAGCAATAAAACCTGATTTTTGCTTCCAATGTTTATGTTGAATTGTTGATATAAATATAAAACATCCAATGATCCACCCAAAAATTATTGTAAATAGGACCTTTTGTATTTCTAATTTTCAAGCAAACCTGCAAGGAAATTTGGAAAAACAAACAAAATTTCATAAATCATATACAAATCAAAAATAAAATCATCACAAATTCACAATGATGATATGTGATCATGATTCATGACTAATTTATATTGTCTAATGTATATTAACAATGAGTTAATGACTCATCCTAATTACAATGATTAAAAAAATCCAAAGAGTCAAAGACTAATCAAGAGTCAAGACACTTCCCAATTAAAAAAACAATTAACCAAATAAAAAAACAATTAACCAAATTTGTTTTTCACTTTTTCTCAACACTATTTGTTTTTCACATTTTCTCAAAGTCCTCTCACATAAGAGCAACTCCAATGGGAGTTGTTGGAAAGGTTTATGAAAAGCTTCAAATGTTTTTGACTATTGGAGTGGTACACGTCACCATAGCAATTTTCCAAAAGCTTCATCTGCATGAACCGGTTTATAGAGTTGATGTCGCGAATTTCTCGCATTTTGCAAAGGTGAATTGTCGGGCAACAACAATGCAACGGTAGGTTTAAAAAAAAAAACTGTACAACGTGATTATATTAACTTTACAACGGTAAAAAATATTTTTATTTTTGTTCAGGTTTTATAAAAATCAGGTTTTTATAAAAATATTTTTTTCAAAGATAAAATTTGAAAATATATAAATTATTTTTTAGACGTATTATATTTGTTCTATAAATATTTATGTTTTAAAACTATATATTTATTTTTGAAAATAAATGTATATTGAGAAAGAATAAAATATTTAGTTGTGGGTCCATGCTATAAAGCTTTTATGGGTTTATGTATAGTGGAGAATAGGTTTATTGAGAAAAGGTTTATAAGCTGATAACGTGGCATGACGTAGCAGTGGGAATAAACCTTTTCACAGGTCCATGACTGTGGATGCCCTAACAGCCTAGCCACAGGCGGCTCACTCACATAGACAGATAGACTACTGACTACATAGTCACATTTCACAAAGTGTCAAAGTCAAAGACTCAATAGAAATAAGAAATTAATTTCGGTTTCTCTAATTCTCTCTAGTCTCTCACTCTCTCTCTCTCCATAAAACCATTAAAACCCAAACTAGCAAAGCTGAAAGGCGAAAGCTACAGAGTAGCCAGTCCAGTCGGCCCAGTCTACAACAAAGCTGCCGGAGAGTCGGAGATCAGAGAGCATACCTTTTAGAGTTTGAGCCGTCAGCCGTGCTGGTGCTGCCGCCTGCCAGAACAGAAGCGCCAAGCGGCGAAGTGCCCTGCCGGCTGCCGTCGTCCGTCGATTTCGGCCAACGATTCAAATTCTGCGTCGGACGTTGGGCGTCGGCGATTCCAAAGAATCAAAGATTTAGCCGCGATTACGTGAAAGAGAATTAGAGATTTAGAGGCAAAGCGAAGAATTCAAGAAAATCCCCAAATTTGATAATGATGTAAGATGTTTTTTTCAAAGTTCAATTTGAGAAACTATGTTTATAATAGATGAGAGGAGAAGGAGACCGTTGTCCGTTGTCCATTGGTTCATGCCTCCTTCGTTCAGTCGTTCTGTGTGCACTGTGAGCCGTCAGCGGTCAGCCTTGCCGTTTTGGTGTAAAAGAACGGTAAAAAAAAAATTTTACATATACCCCCCTTATAGAAGTACATATGAACTCGGGGCCCCCCAAAATTTGGGGCCCATGGCGGTTGCCCCCCTGGACATACCCCAGGGCCGGCCCTGAGCCTCCGGTGCAAGTGCAACCGACTTATTACATGCCCTATTACCCTCAACTGCCCCAACAATCATACGCTACTCCTATCTCCTATCCGATGCAGCAATACAACGTTGGCCCCCCTCCAGTGTACCCTCAAGTCGCCCAACAATCATACGCTACTCCTATGTCCTATCCGATGCAGCAATACAACGTTGGTCCCCCTCTAACGCCTGCAGTGTACCCTCAAGTGGCCCAACAATCACACGCTTACAGTCCAATGTTCTATCCGATGCAGCCATACATTGTTCTTCATCCCCCTCTAAGGCCGACATATGATGATCGGGTTAGATTTGTTGATGGAGTGGCCATAATCTTCGAGGCTGCTGAAAGCACCGATGACTACCAAGATTTGCTTGATCTACAAGAACGAATGGGCCGAGTTAATGTGGGTTTATCCAAGGAAACGATCTTCAAGAATTTGAAAACGAGTCGGGTCATCGATGTTGCTAGTAAGGATAAAGAAGAAGGTGGTGAAATATGTGCCGTATGCCAAGATGAGTACAAGGTTAAAGAGACAATTGGGACTCTTCAATGTGGACATCGTTATCATGCAAACTGCATAAAAGAGTGGCTGCTTCGGAAGAATGAATGTCCAATCTGCAAAGCCAAGGCTTTGATCACATAGATTTACTTTAGTCTTTTGTTTGTAATGTTGTTTTTATACATTATTTGTATTCCAGAATTTGAAATTTTGGGTTCGGTTTTGTATTGTTAAAGAATGATTTGTTTAATGTGATGTTTCTGTTTCTTTGTTTTAAAAATTTTGAGTTCCAGGTTAAATTTTCTTTGTTGAAGTTCTGATAGGTTTCTGATAACTACTTTGTTTGTAACTTTTGAGAAAAAGAAACTGAAGTTTAAGAACAATGATGACCATACTGAATCAGATCTGCGAGCTCGAGAAGTTTTTAGCCGATGCTGGATTGTAAGCGTAAGTATCTCATCAAATGTAAAGGAACAAGTAAAATACTCGGGCCAATTTGTTTTGCAGGTTGAAACAAATTTTGAATATAAAGATCGAGTGCACCTTAATACACACAATTTCATCGTTTTAGCAATTATGGGAACAATAAAACAACGAACAATCACAAAGAAAATAGTTTGTACTTCAAACGGAGAAAATAAAAGAAGAAAATCAAAAAAAGAGTACATCTATGGTTTATCATCTCCATCTCTTCTTCAAGATCCTTCCTTTTCTTCATTCTCAGCTCTTTCTTTAATCCTTATCTTTCCTTGGGGCAAACTCATGTTTCAACAGTTGAGGAGGGACTTGGGTAAGCATTTTTCTGACTTTTTATGGATCTGCATACATCTGGAACAGTTTCTGATTCAGCTCAAATCCCATTCCTTTGATTATCGTGAAATGTTTATTCTCACAGTCAACTAGAAACAGGCCATGTTCTGATGATTCTGTTTAGAGACCCTGTTGAACTGATTCTTTTTCTTGGATCTGCAACAGTAGGTTCATGAATTTCTCAAACTTTCAAGAGAATTGAAACAAGATTAAAATGATAGGAAGTAGGAGGTAGATAAGAAGATGGTACCCCAATGGAGACTTCCTAGATATTGCATGACACTGAATAGATGTTTGTGAAGATGGGCTTGGAATTGGAAGAACTATGGGAGCCAAGCCAAAGGAGTTGTTGAAAGTGGACCAACAATTCTAGCCTTTTTGAAAGTAGGCTCTTTAACTAAAACATCCAAAAATAGAATAGCGAATGCTTTGTAGCATTAAGGTTTTTACATACATATTCTTTTCCATGGTGAATGGATCGATGTAACATGAAAGATATATTGTAACTTGTACCCTAGGGACAATTTGAATTTGTACTCTAAAAATCAACCAAGAATGATCAATTTATGGTACAATTATCAAAGAACTAAATGCAAAGAAAAGTTTCTTACACCCTCATCCTGAAATTGTCCTACTTTCTACTCCCTCTGTCCAAATCCACCTCCAGCCAAAATCAAATTAAAGTCCAACAATTCACTAAATGTGGAGCTACATCAATCAGACATTTGGAAGCCCTTCTCCGTCAATCCCACTGCTCGGACCAAGGGAGATGGAAGTCATACAAGTAGTTTTCCCCGAACGATGCGGACGCTAATGTAGGGCAGACCCTTCCTAGATCAGTAAGGGTGATCCTTCGAAAAGCCACAAGAGCCTTGCCCCCCAATAGAAACCAGTAATCTAACATAATACACGAAAGGCTCTTATTGCTGACAATTTCTTTGTGTCTTTTGAAAGATAGACCAAAGATGAGCAATCATCCTAGTACAACCAAAGCAACTTCTGTTCTTTTCCATAGTGAAATCCCAGATGAGATCCCAAATTCATTCAAAGTTGAAAATAAAAAATTTAAAAATAGAAGATGAGAGTGTGATTTATGCCGGCGCAAGACAGAAATATCTGAACTCAATTCTTTAAATGGCCACCTTGCTATTCACCAGCAAACCATAATATGTGGAAAAGGCATTCCCATATGTTTCTCCCGAAACCACAAACTAAAGGCTAACTAAACCTGCAAGGGCGATTTAATCGGAGATATTTCTCCTCAACTTATCTCTTTAAATTTCTAAACAACCTATGAGCTGCTAAACCTGGTCCAACCCAAAATCCTTAAGCAAGGCCCCAAAGCATTGACACTTCAGATCCATAACTCTACGACCAGTATTCATAAAAAAAAATGTCTTCAACCAGTAACCATACGAAATTCAATCACACTTTATAAGCATTCTGACATGCCACCCCTGTGCTTATTCATGTGATGATTAAACTTCAATTTCATGACACCATCAACAAGCTTATCTAAAGCTCAGCTACTGAGACTGACAATAAATTTGAAATGCATCCTAATTGTCAATATTGAACTTTGCAAATCAATATGAGCAAGTAAACCTCCTTACCAAAAGTTTTACCTCTTCCAACCAGCTAGTCTTCTTCTTCAGGATCACTTAAAATAGCAGCAACCCCGACATTGGTTTTCAAAACAGAAGTGCAACTGCAAGCCCAACAACAAACGATTGCAGCATCATATCAAGTGATCACCTTGCAGGCTTGCAAGCACAACCGAGTGAATTGATCTATATTCAAATTCGCAAAAAAAAAAGCCCCCAATTTGCAAGAAGAAAAATCACATCCGTAGATTTTGACAAAATTAAAACCTAAGTTGTAATAAGAACAATTAAAATCAAAATCAATGATGGGTCAACAGTTATTAAGTATAAGAAAGCCCTAAATTTGCTAAAATTCATAAAGACCTGTTTGAGAGCATTGGCAAACGAATGATTGGTACTTTGATTGAGACATTCAACTCCGGTCCAGTCTATGAAGTCGAGTAAATCCACCTACGTTGAACTTCACATATAGGGCTGGCGATTGGGTAGGTCGGGTCGAAACGGGTCGTGGCCCAAATATTAAATAGGTTGCAATGGGTGGATCAAAACGGGTAACGGGTCAGCCCGTTTTGACCCACAAATTCCCATAAAAAACTACATTTATATAGCAAAAAAAGGGTCAAACACAATTACACAAGTAATCTGCATCAGATCAAATGCAGCACTTTCCCTTCATATTCAACTCTTATTCATATATCTTAGCTGTCCTTGACCGAACATTTCAAAATGTACATCAATCTCGGTTTGCTGGAGATGGCCAATCTGGATTTAGCTCGACACTTCAAAATGTACATCAGTCTCAACTATTGAACCCACTTACCACCTCCCAAAAGCTACAACCGACGCTCCTAACCATGTGGTACAGTGATAGGATGAACGGATCAAACTTACGTGACTGGCTCAGCACCAAAACTACTCTGCTCCACAAGAGCCCATTAAGCAGCCGAGCATACAAAAGTGACAGCGAGGCAATCACCTGAATCTTCAGTTCATTTCACACAGGAGAAGATCAATCCAACACCACCGTGCAACCATGGTTAAAATCCAACACAACTGTTACTTCAACACCCCGTATCACCCTATTGCCTACAACATCGACATAACAAGTCTGTGGAACACAAGTGTGGATACCAACAAGAGTACCAAAATACTTAATGAAGTGCAGTTCAGAAAAGGATCAAGAATAAGATAGAAAAGTACTTTATATATATATATTAAGTTTCATTATTTAACCTCAGTCACAACAAAACACCCACTTCACATCCCAACATAACATCTTCATTTAGCTACAAAGACATCTATACTACAAATCAACACGCATACACGCACCCTAACACAGACATCTTCATTTAGCCCCAAGCATATTTAGGCCATGCCTCCACTTGTTGCCGTGCGGATGATCTGAAACAAAGCTGGCCAAAAAAAAAAGTAAATAAGGAAATATGATCAATATACAATTTAGGCAGGCATAAACAATTCAAGAAAACTTTTAAGTGTAACTATGTGTGAGACTTACAGGATCCAACAACAACAAATATGAACAACCCAAGCACCACCGGCCCAACAGGATAAGAACTTCCTTTCTTTGTAGTTGTCTCGGGCACTGCACCTCTCTTCTTGATGTTCTTCTCAAATCTCTCCACCTTCCTGTCTGCTAGACGTCTGGAGGTTGTCTACAGATGTACAAGAACACAATGAAAGAAAGCTTATTTATCAATACATGAGGGTACAATGTTTCAAAGTAACCTATATTTTAAAGTACAAAAAGGAAACATAAAAAGACAATCAGTAAGAAGTTTGCCAATATAACACAAACCTTAACACCAACGAAATAAGAATGGTATGCAACGTTTAGGTCTAAGTATTTAATTATACCACATACTGGCATAGAATTTCTAAGCAGCCCCTCTCCCCCCTTCTCTCTTTCTGGAGAAACAATCCAAATGACTGTCAGGTTGACTACTCCTACAACTCTTTTAACATGCATGCATCTTTTTACTCCTTTATATGATTTTTTGAACGAGGGAATAAATGAAACTTCCAGAGATGAGAAGGGAATCTTTTACAGGAACATGTACAGAAAGAACAATACAAAAGCAATTGCAGCAAAAAGGAGGAACCACATCAGCACAAAACCACTCTCTCTCTTTGGAGAAAGATAAAAAGGAGTTAAGAACATGGCCATTATAAACCATTCTGACCCTGTAATGGGATAATTTTCTTTCTAATTGAGGACATGGCCCTTTGTTCCAAGGCATGTCGAGAATATCCAATTAAGAGCAACATGGGGTATCTATGGAAATGATGAATGGTTGTGGAGACCAATTTATAGCTTTCTATAAATAAAAAAAATACAGCAGAAGGGACCATAACAGACAAACCTCAAAACTTATTTCTAAAAAATCATATTATTCACTCTAGCACATGTGGAATGCTCATTATCCTTGATAGGCACTGGTGAGCAGTTAGGCTTTGGGTTACTACTTACTGGCTTACTGCTACAAGGATACAAGTCTATAGGACTTCAGTGAACAGTACAAAATCACAGCAATGAAACACAATCTTGACTTCTTCATCCATGCAGCATAAAATCATAGCAACAAGAATGCACGTTAACTCTATCACGTTACAAGAGTCATGGGCAAAACATAACCTTCACCAGCATTCTCAAGGCTGTAAATTCAATAGGGAGGAAGATGTGAGGCCATGACACTGGTGGCACTAAAATTTGTTAAAGATACCAATCCAAGTAGAAGGCAAATTTTGACAGCAAACAAACAACTTCCTGTTCATTTAATGGAATTAGAATTAAAAAGGTAAGTTACAGGTTACAAGCCCCAAAAGCAATTAATCCAAAAAAAAATTATAAGTAAAGGTATTATAAATCAAGCGTCAAAACTGGTGACACGTCCTGTACACAAGAAGTATACTTACTGATAAAGAGCAAAAACTATTGACAAATTCTACAAAAGAATAATTAGTCATAGAAACAGGTCCCCTAGACTCAGAACACCAGAAAAAGAGAGTGTGAAACAGGGTATCCTTTAGCTGACTCATAGACTTCTCATTTTCAAACGCCCTTATTTTTCTCTTCCCCCATATAGTCCAGCAAACAGCCAATGGAGTTGTAATCCAAATTGTTCTCAGATGTTAAGGGAAAACTAGAAGTTTCATCTAACTGGATAAGTTTAATGTCTCAAAAACTCTTCCACACCATTTTTGTAAAGATTGGAGGGGGGCATGTGACTTAACCACAATCCATGCAAAATACATAGTTCCATGATAGAACCAGCAGCAGAGATGAAAGAGAACTAGAGTCGTATATGCTACAATGTGGCCATGAGATTATAGGCTACAAGCTGCAGAAGTGCAGAATTTGAAAACAAAGCATTAAATGCTACAAGCAGAAGTGATCTAGCAGGGTTTGAACAAGTAAACCCTCCCTAGAAGAGTGGCCGCCACCAATCACTCGTAGTATAACTCTAAACATCAAGCACTGACACGTCTCATTCACATTCTAAGTGAACAAAAACAGAGTACTGTATGAAACACAAACAAAAGACAATACACTTTAAACTAACACCTATATATAAGTCCAGGAAAAAAAATACATCATGGTTTCATAGTTAACACCTGTGGTACAAGCAATACACTAAGGGTTTGTTTGGTAGTTGGACAAGGATAAGCAGTATTATTAATCCCAGTATTATTAGTGCCCTCGCTATTAATCCTCACTTGTATATTGGGGGTAGTTTTGAGATTACAAATATTAATCCCAATTTTTTTTAGTGAGGGCGCTAATAATACCACCCTCTCCCTTGGTATTAATAGTGAGGGGATAATGACTTTATCCGGGTAATTCGTACTATTAGTCCCGACCACATATTGCGTACCAAACATCAGGCAACTCGGATTAGTAATCCTATCTGGCCTTAATCCTGGCTACCAAACCACACCTAAGTATTTAATTAGTTGCCATACCTATCAACTAGATCATAGAAAATCCATCTGATCATGGCATCCGAGAAGAAGAAACCGCAATTCTGTACATGACCATTTTGAAAAGCATTCTTCGGGATGGACAACATAGATTCCAGGCAGATCCACTGAATTGATAATATTCTTTGCAAATTAGAAATTTGAAAAGATTTATAAGGATGCAAGCTCATGTGCATACTAGGATAGGGCACCAGGTAATAACCCAGTCCACAACTTTTTCATTTGAGTCCTGAACATAGTTTCCGTTTCTTTAGCAAACAATAAGAAGGTGATAAAGTAGTCAAAAAAGCATATGAATGTTATAATATACACACAATCACCTTCCACTCCATCAAAATATACACACACAATAACCACAACTCTATGTCAGATATCGTCCCAATCCCACAAGTTAATCAGTTAAGGCAAGTTTAAAGCAAACAAGTTTAATACTCCCACCCTCCCAAAATAAGAGTCCCTTATTTCATTTGGGATGTCCCAACAATTGTTCCTTATAAGCGATCAGCATATATGCTCTAAAAAGTCGAGTAAATGCCACCAGCTTTCAAATATAAAACTTGCTCGGGAGTTCGGGAGCACAAGAATGAATATAGATAACCCCATTAAAATGCCAAAGGTTGTTTGAGATTTGAAGCGACCTTCCAAAGGGCGAGACCCAAAAAAGGGGTGACATCGGCATGCAAAGCTATACCACATACAAATTAAGAAGCAAAAGCAAAGCAGCAAAAATCGCATTTGACTCGCAACCTAAAGTGCGAAAATATTAATACGACAAATGGATAATCGGCAGTTTCATAGTAAATAAAATTAGCGAGCAAAACAAATCAAATTAATCAAAAGATTTTCAATCAAAAGCGTTGAAAATTCAATTATACAATTGATAGATATACAATTCAATCGAGCAATTGATCGATGTGAAACTTAAATGAAATTTCCAAGGCTTTACTAACCTGAGATGTCAACTTGAGATGAGCGAAGATGAAACTTCGATTGAAGACAAATGATTTAGAGAGAGCGCGATCGGAAAAGAGAGCGAGCTAGTGATAGTTACTTTAGCAGAAGATCCAACTGACCCGGAGGGAGAGGGCGAAGACACGGGTGGCATTGGTCAAATATGGCCAAAAGACCTGGTTGTTAAACATATATGGCCTTTACAAATCAACCGGACCGCTTGCTCAAACATGAATCGACCAAAATGCCCCTTATATATCGTGAGCAGGCATAGCACTGAGTCGTCAAGGTCGACAAGTCGACCATCATAAAATTCTGAGGAACAATATTTTTTTTAATTACATATACAGCTATACCTTTGGTATATCTTGGTATACCATACCTTTGGTTTATTAGATAAACCAACTTGCCTGACGACCACTTGACGACTACTTGGTTGAGAAAAAATGCGTATACAATTACAATTGGCGGCGATGATATACACTAGCCGGGAGTGAAAGTGAAAAAAACACTTAGTTCATTTCGGTGTGGTATAGCGAGCCTGGTATATGAGCCTTGTCGACCAAGACCCTCTCAACGACGACCATTGATAAACCATTTGATTTCGATTAAAAGATCGAGGAGCTCTCAATTATTGAAACCTAACTCGTTGGTGATCATCAATTCGATCCGAGGTAATTCGACCTCACATTGTTTTTAAAGCTAGGGTTAGCTTAGGGTTTTAGTGTTATAGTTACGGCGATTGACCATTTTGAGCTGACCCCAACTTGTAAAACATTTGAAATGAACATAACGACTTGAAATAAACATGAATACTTGTTTATATTGAATTGTATTGCTATGTTCATGTTCTTATTTCATGTTCAAGGCAAAAATGATTTTATTTTTCATTGAATACATCGATTTATCAATAAACCATGTCCAGAAACCATGTACTTGGGTTTTTGTTTAAGGTTAGAAAATCATATGTTTTATAACTGATATATGAATCAACCATGTAATTCATATGATCGGTTGAATCAACCATAGAAGTAAACCTTGTTTTAATAGTTGTTTATTATAGTTCATTTTTAATGTTTAATTTATATTTCTATTACAGTGATGGCATATATTGTTTCACGTGATGGTAGCGGTACAAATGCAAGGTTACTACAAGATGCAATTTGTTAATATTAGATGAGGTATATGAAGCATTAGATCGTGCTCATAAATTCGGAATATTCGGAAATCGGCCTTTGGTAAATTGTATAGGATGAGAAAAATATTAATAAGAGCAATGTCTTGACTCATGTTTTGGCACTTTTAGGATTGAGTCACCTACAAACAATAAAAATGAAATATGGTTACGTATAGGTGGTAAAAATGTTAGATTTTCTTTTCGGACTACACCTTAATAACGGGTTTAAAACCTGGATTATTGGAAGATTATGTCCCCAAAAATCCCTACTTCCAATGCACTAGTAAAGAAATATATTCTGGTGGAAAAGCAATGAAGCTGAAGATTTAAGGAAAATATTTAGAGAGGTAACTCGACATGGATGATAAGCTGATTTGAGATTGGTCTTGCACTTATTTGGGAGTATGTGCTGAGAGGAGGTGCGTCACCTAATACTGAGGTATTGATGTGGGTGTTTTGAGTATAGTCGAGAACTTGGATTTGTTCAATAAATATCCATGGGGAACAAAGTCCTATACCCACCTGCCGAACTCGAACTGGTGATGAAGATGGCTAGTTCTCTGTTAAGATTACGTCATGCAACGGCTTTCGGATTGGCATTACAGTAACCATTTGTAGCTGATTTTTATATTGAATGGTTAGATCATATTTTTTTTCTTTCAATCTTATATGCTTCTAATATGTAACATTTTGAAAAAAGCGTGTTTGGGCATTTGAGTTGTTCCAAGGTTTTCTCGATTTATAGAATTGTATGGGCTATCAAATATCATCAGAAGTGCAGTGAAGTGCCAAAATACCAAATAATGATTGCGATTGGAGTCATTCCAAAATCCAAGCTATGAGGAAATCATGGAGATATTGGATAACCCAAGGGTAAATGTAGAGTTTGATTAATAAAGTTGTGTTATTTAATCCAAACATATATTTTATAAAAAGAGTGTCCAATATAGTTTATTAATGAAGTTGGTATTTTGCTTAATTGATGGATGAAGTGCTTGTTCCATTGAGGCCAACCGCTTCAAAAACAAAGCGCTATGTTGTTGAGTATGAGCGTATGTTTGGAGCCGATTGAGCACATCCTTCCATGTCAGGCTGAACATGTTGAAGATGAAGGCCGTCGGTCCCCACCACGCATCCTCTCTCCCAACAACATCCTCTCCATCTCCTGTTGTGACTAGCACTAGCACCAAAGAACACTCAAAGACTTCATCTCAACTAATTTTTGATTTATTGCATAAGATGGACTGTAAGATTGACCATATGGACCAGAAGATTGACCATATGGACCAAAAAGATTGACCATCTTAAGATTGAAGTGGTAAAGTATTTGACCTTTGATTTTGAGTAATTTGTTGAGATATTAATTAGTCTATACTTACCTAATTTTGCTTACCTACTTGAATTGATGAATGATCTAAAACAAGTTTAGGTCTGCTCAGAACAAGCATCACCCCCAACTTGACATGGACTCCCACCTGTTACTCTTCTCCTACTTTTCCAAGTTTTGCTGCCTTTTCCAGAATCCAAAATGTCGATCCGACCATCTCTACTACTCCCCCAACCACCACTCCCATCTCCAATACTCTCCCTACAACCACCACTCCCATCATCTCTACTACTCCTCCTACCACCACTCCCATCTCCACTACTCTACCTACCACCACCATCCATACTACTCCCCCTACCACCACTCCCATCTCCACTACTCTCCCTACAACCACCACTCCCATCTTCTCTACTCCCCCTACCACCACCACTCCCACCATCTCTACTACTCCCCCTACTACCAAATTCCATCATCTCTACTACTACTCCTACCTCCTACCACCACTCCCATCATCTCTACTACTCCTCCTACCACCACCACTCCCACCATCTCTACTACTCCCCCTACCACCACCACTCCCACCATCTCTACTACTCCCCCTACCACCTCTCACATCATGTGTACTACTCCCCCTACCACCTCTCCCATCATCTCTACTACTCCTCCTAGCACCACTCCCATCTCCACTTCCCTGCCTACCACCACCACTCCCCCCATCTATACATTTGAAGCAGGTAAAAATGCTGAGGATAAGCGTGGAAAATAGAAGAGGTTAAGGGTAGGAAAAAGAAATGTCTCCTTGGTATTGAGACTGACAATATTTTGGAATCGAAGAAAAAGAGGGGCAGAAAAGCATCTGCACAAATCTCTTCTCCCTATATCACGCATGCACCGAAACCTGCTGCAACTCAGAAGGTTGTTGGAAATCTAGTGCAAGAGAGGCCTCAAGTGAAGGATGCTGGAAATGCAGTTCATGAGGCTCTGTACCACCGATCAAGTGAAGGTCGAAACACAATTAATAAAAAGAATGAAAATTGAGAAAGGGCAGCAAACCAGAAAATCAGAAAGAAATAAGGCGAAGATTTGGAAGAAGAAGTGTGAGGAAACAAATGGAATGAGTATAGATATAGATTAATGCATATAGTTGCTCCGCCGCCGGCCGCTTGTGATGGCCATGTATTTTCTTTATTTCATAGGGTCATGTAAAATACACTTGTTTATGACAATGACAATCCTAGTTTACCTTGGTTAATGCAATGAAATTCCTCTGTTTTTGATTTATTTTGGGTACTACTTATATGAGTTTGTAATTGCAAATATATGTCAATTGAAAATGTTTGTATATTACTCGACGCTTGTATATCACTTTCATATTTGTATAGTGCATATTAACTTGCAGAAGAACTTTTGCACTTGCAAACACAGTTCTTCCTTATTATGTTGGTTTATTGATAAACCATTGATAAACCAGTAGGTTTTATGTTATAATTTGGTTTCAAGTGTCAACAATGGTTTTTCCTTTGAAAATGCACATGGTTTATCAGCTGGTTTATCGATAAACCATTGATAAACCATGTTCACAGATTGGTTTATTGAACTGCTTTATCTACTGGTTTATTGATAAACCATTGATAAACCAGTAGGTTTTATGTTATAATTTGGTTTGAAGTGTCAACAATGGTTTTTCCTTTGAAAATGCACATGGTTTATCAGCTGGTTTATCGATAAACCATGTTAACATATTGGTTTATTGAACTGCTTTATCTACTGCTTTATTGATAAACCAGTAGGTTTTATGTTATAATTTGGTTTTCTTCAGTGGCATTGGTGAAGTATGGCCATATTACCCGGTTGTTATACATATATGGGTGGCCTTGGACAAATCCACTTTTGGTTCTGACCAAAACGCCTCAGTAAAGTGGTCGTAACTTAAATTGGTCAAGCCAAGTGGTCGACAGGTCGACCATGAGTAAATTTTTTGACCAACGTGAATTTATTGGATATACATCGGTTTATCCAATAAACCACTTGGTTTATCCGTCGACTACTTACCCCAATACGTATATACACACCTATGGTCGATCTGAACAAACTCACAGTTCATTCTAACACAACATTTGTCGACCTAGAACCCTCTCAAGTGACTAACACCATCGATTTCGATTTGATTTTGGATTTTGATTCAAACCTCAAGAGATTTCAAGAAACCCTAATTCATCCGTGATAATCGATTCTCAACTGTAAACCTTACATTGCTTTTTTCGCTAGGGTTTTAATGTTGTCTTTATGGTTTATAATTTGAGTCCGACAATTCTAACGTTTTATCAATAAACCATGTACCGACCGATTTTTGTTTATGTTTATTGACAAACCAATTTATAAACCATGTACCCAACATTTTTGTTTATATTGACAAACCGCCTTTGCAAATCATGTACCGCCTTTTTGAGTCGACTTGCGCCTGCTTTTATCAATAAACCATGTACCGCCTTTTTGTTTATATTGACAAACCATTTATTTACGAACCATGTACCTGCCTTTTTGTTTATACTTGTAGGTTCACGCGCGCAAAATGCGTGGTGTTAATGATTCGTCAAAAAGTGATTTGTTGGTTCCTTCATTTTTTGTTGACTTTTAATTATTAGATTTTTGTGTGTTTTAATATTTACAGTTTTTGAGACTTATAAATTATGTTGTTGTGTGTTTAGCATTTATTATACTTTGTTTTTCTGTCATTTATAATGTATGCTTTTAGCCATTGTATAACAACTTATCCTACACATTTTTCTTTTTTTGGTTATTTTTAAATCTCTTTTTTAATATCAAACATGAGTTCATTCATTTTTATCGCGTTGTAAATTGAAAACAATTCAAACTTACTATCTTAGATAAGCACATTGTTGTTGGACACTTTGCTTATGTCGCTTATGGCGGAATTTATGACCCTTTAAAAAAAATTGTGTTGGAAAATCAAGCTCTCCTAACTCTAAAGTATATAGTTACACCAAAATATAAAAATTAAAATCCACCAAAGTATCTATGAAGTCCCACCTCGCACACACAACCTAAGTTTTAAGCCATTTACATATCATTTTATAATTTTTTCTAGTTTACTTGGATCGATTCAGCTCCAACGAAGGATAGAGATCAACAACATTGAAAGTTGATGAAACACCATAATTATCCGGTAATTCTACTTCATAAGTATTAAGCCACCAATCTTTTCAAGATCCTGAACGACCATCGCCCTTGGTTTCAACTTTCCATGACGTCCACGAGGAATCGCCCTTCCTCAAAGTAATCCAAACCAAATCTCTCTCCTTGAAAGCGATTGCTTTCATTTGCACTTCTTTGGTACTTTCCATTTTGCTTGATAATTTCTTGTCAAACGTTTGACGATGCATCTTCGATGTACTTAGCACGTTTCTTCACCGTCACCACTAAAATGTTGAGTGGTAGGAAGGGGAGCTAAATCCAATGGAGTAATTGGATTATGACCATACACAACTCTCGAATGGGCTCCCTACCAAGAAGTTTGGCTAGAAGATTGATTATACGCAAACTCGTTTGAGCCAATATTGCATCCCATTGACGCTGGCGTTTTGCCAATCATACTTCAGAAAAAAGATTTCCCAAGCCCCTGCTCACGCACTATGTTTGTCCTGCCGGTCATTTGTGGATGATGAGACGAACTAAATTGAAGTTTAGTTCCAAGCTTCCTCCAAAGTGTACGCCAAAAATGACTCATAAATTTTAAATCCCAATTAGATGTAATTGTCCTTGAATACCATAAAGCTGCACATTTCCTTGAAGTAAAGATCAACGACATGTGTAGCATCCAAAGTCTTTGTGCAAGGGACAAAATGTGCCATTTTTAGAAGCGATCAACCACCACCATGACTGAATCTTTCTTTCTTTGAGTGTGAGGCAACCCAACAACAAAATCCATGCTAGCATCCTCTCATGGACTCATTGATGTTGGTAATGGAGTACAAACCAAGATTTTTTCCATAACTTTTGGGCAATGTGATTGTGTCCTTACACCGCCGATACACTTTTTGACATCTCAATCCATCCTTGGCCAATAATAATTTTCCGAACAAGTGCAAGAGTCTTATCTCTA